>OV815322.1:11210000-12410000 GCA_929108375.1 Gymnoscelis rufifasciata
TTGTATGAATTTTTTTGGACATGTTTCATGTAAATCGGTTGAGCCGTTTAAAAGTTATGGGGGTGAGAGTGGGGAAAGAAATCCGGAAATCTGCAAATATTCTCGAGTACTAGGTACTATGTCGAGGTACTATGTTTTATACTTAGTTTTAATTAGTATGTGAGTAAATTCTTTGCTATGACCCAACCCAGAACACTGGGTTCTTTAATGTTTATTTTATTGCAATAAAGAAACTGAAATGATCTAATTATTTTACAAAAAACTTGTATTTACTTAATCAACTCATAAAATAATCAAAAACCTTTTCATACTCAGACGCAAGTTCTCACTTACCTATTTATTGTATACAGGGTGATTCAATTAGTATAGTACAAAATGCAATGAGGCGTGGGGGAGATTTGTGTGCATCTTTCCCCTCCTATTTATGGTATACGATTATTTATAGTATTAGCGAAATTCAACTTTTCCTAAGTTTTTTTTTATAACCGACTTGGTTCACAAGTAAGTTTGTACTTAAAAAGTTAATACGAGTATAAGTAATACGATCAGCAATTAAGTGCATGTAGGTTAAGCTTTTCCCCGCATTCATAAAAATATTTCAGATTTTATATCAATATATAAAAAAAATATTCACAAACCCAAATTAGTGCTTAATCTTTATAATAATAGTTTAATAAAGCTTTTAAGCTATTATAATAATAATTTATATTATAAATTTTGTTTATATCTATAATAGTCGATTAATAAGGCGTAAATTAGACTTATTGTGTTTTTTTACCTAATTCAGTATTATTAGCCAGAAATCCAATTTTTTTTAATACGTTCATATTGATGATGATTTGAGGTACTTATGATGGATACATAACGCACCTTAACATTTTCGCACAATTTTCTTATCTAAAAACATTATTTTTTTGTGTTTGTCGTAAAATTTTATGATGTTTTCCTTCATGATAAATATGAACATTAAGTCATCAATTTATTACTTTATTAGCTTGTTGCCAACGGTTTTGCTTGTTTTAAATATTGTTAAATGTGAAATAACAATTATAGGTACATTGTTGGGATAACATGCGGTTTATACCCTTTTCGGAAATAAAAGAGTCTGTTTATTCCAAAAACCTTTAAGAAGAATGGAAAAACATTGTTTTTTATTACACCAAAAAAAGAAAATGATAATATAATTCGAAATACTATAGCTAATTATAATATTTATTAATTGTAAGTTTTTAGATTATTCATTGTTATAGCGGAAACAGAAATACATCATCATTCAAAATTTCAAATCTCTAACTATCACGGTTCTTGAAATATAGCCTGGTGACAGACAGACAGACAACGAAATCTTAGCAATAATACGGGACCCGTTTTGCTCTTTGGAACCCTAAAAAATAACTATATAAATCACTAAACTAAAATAAAATGATACAAATTTGATTATTCGACGAAAACTTACATTGTATCAGCAGTTGGAGCATACAACAGACAAAATGCCTAGAGACACTTTCGAATTATTTTTAAACTTAATAGTTTCAGTCACAGTTCGGAAATCTGGATATTAATAGATTATTATTATTATATTATTATAAAAATTATATTATTATTGTGAAATATCGGATTTATAGGTTAAATACATAGGTTTAATTTATTTGTTTTTTTCTTGTAATCTTGTTTTTGACGTTTCTAAGATTTTAATATTAAAGTATGGAAATAAATGTTTTTGTATCTTGTAGTCACTTTCCGAGTTGCTATTTTATAAATTAAAGGCTTTTACGGTTATGTCGCAGTCAAAAACAAAAGAAAACACGTTTATGGCATTTGTGATGTTGCGGGACGAGATGCAGAGGGGGACTAAAAATAATTATACCTATGGAAAATGTGTTTTTATTCATCGGTTTTACTAAACTTTGGTTGCTTAAAATCTGTAATGGTTCAGTTTACTCTGTAAATGCAAGTTATTTAAACTAATCTACCAGGTAGGTACCTTCTAGATCTTTGTGACCCATCCTCGTCTTCATCAACACTTACCATCAGATGAGATTGTGGACAAACAAAAATCTAATCCATAAAAAGAAAAACAATAAAAAACTACAAATGAGTGACATAATATGTTTTAATTTGACTGAATCTTTCATAGATTTGACACATACATAGCATCCATGACATAGGATCCATCTTACCGGAAAGGGAACCGCTGGAAAGATCCTCAGGGGTAAGATTTTGGGACGCTGCTATTAAAACACTACTGGACATATGCCTCCTTCAAAGACTTCCGTAGCAGCCTGTAACCACGGCGCGCCTACCTTCACCAGGTCGTCCGCCTATCTGATTGGGGGACGTCCTACTCTTCGTTTGCTGATGGACTCCATTCGAGAACATTCTTAATAAAATAAAAAACACGTATCATAGAACTGGATATGGAAAGCGAAACATAAGTTATGAATGGTCACAATTTAGCATAGGCTCCCAGAAAGTATAAAATTGTCTAAAACTGATTCCTTATTCAAAGTCAACTCAAAATATATATATTTTACATCATTGTTCTACAATTTTGTTGTAGTCGCCACTGCTCCTGCGTGTACAATGATCTCTTTCCATCCAAAGGTTGCCTGGAAGAGATCGCTTTAAGTGATAAGGCCGCCCTTTGTCTCACTTTTGCTACGCACTATTCTTTGTAATATTATTTGATGTTTCAATAAAGAATATTGTATTGTATTGTTAAAATATATATACATTTAAAATTCTTAAAAAACGTTTAATACCTCTGTACAAAGAAGAGTGCAAAATAACTGAGTTATAATTATGTATATCATTACATACATTAGTTATGCATAGAGGTAGTTTTATTAGTTTTAACCTCATTTATGTTCATTTTAGAGTCAAATTATCTGCCAAGATTATCACCCGTCCCTAAAAGTCCTAAAACTAAAAGCTATCAACCGATTCAACACCTCAACAAAAACACAAGTCGAGCTGTTCTCAACCCAACAAAGAAAACAATTTTACAAAACTGCCTTACAAACGGCTGCGCTGTAAAATTAATCCCACAGCTGGGGAAAGGGTAAATAAAAACAGAAAGTTTTTCCTTTTTTTTATTGAAAACGGCTACACCTCACTTAATACAAATAAAGGCAGGAACTTTCTCTAAGCCTTCGATCCCGGGAGACGAACTGGAAGCCAGGCTAGGCACAGTACGAGCAGGTTCAGTTAGTAAGCTTCTTTATAAAAAACTTAGTTTGTCGCATTACGTTATTATACTAAAGACGAAGAAAATATAAAAATCGTATATCAGAAAACTGTGTGGAGTTTGAGTAAGATAGTCATCGTATCTTAATTGTTATCTTCATAGATTGGTACTAAAATCCCGCATCGGAACGCACGGGGTGATGTGTTTGTATGTTCTGTAGGCACTAGAACAGTCTCTGGTGGTAGGCTTCGGCCGCGGCTTGTCACCACCCTCCGGGCTGGGCCAGTGCGTGAAGCGATTTTTTCGTGTTTCGTAATGTGGCCCGGAGAAGCCATCTACCTTCTAGGTCTTCATGCCCCATCTTAGACCACATCGTCACTTTACAAGAGGTGAGATTGTAGTCAAATGAAGGCTTATCTAAAATAAAATAAAAATCCCCTTTGTCTGGGTGTTTAATATGTAAAGTAAAAATATCTAAATATGTACGTCTATTATATTAAGTATATCAGATATCTAGTACCCGTAACACAAACTTAAAGCTTACCACGGGGCTAGATGTTGTTGTGTGGATTGTCTAGAAATATTATTTTTTATATTTATTTACTTTCGAAAAGTGTATTGGCAATGGCAATCTCAAAATGGTCAAACCTCAATTAAAAGGTCTACTTATACTATACATTATCTACTACTTACTATTATCTAAAAAATAAGCCGAACCTCACAAAATTCTTAACTGTATACCAGAGTTTTATAAGTGCACTTACTGTAAGTGATTGTACAACACTGCGCCAAGGAGGTTCAAATAGCCCTCGAAAGAAGTCAGATAGAAGGGAAGAAATGTAATAGACATCATTTATCGCCCGGAAGTGCAGGAAGAGCCCCACTACGTATCTATATATCAGGGTATTTCAGATAGATAGGTCATGGTTTACAAGTAAGATTTTCGCTATAATTTCTTCGTTTAATAGCTGTTTTTGAGTTATGGCGACCCTAGCGGTGTTGGCTCCGTCTTGTGGACTTTTTCACGGGTATTTGAGTGTTTTCCAAGGTAAAATTAAGTTACTATTCATAACAAATCCGTCACAAACCTAATCAGCTATTATTTAAAAATAATAATAAATAAAGTTGATGAAAAGACCAAAAGTGATTATAAAATTCTAGTTTGAATTTACTCCTACACGCATTATCCAATTAACCAATATTATTTACAATTTATACATTATAGTGTGGGAAATTATATTAAGTGTGCTGAAGTATGTATCTTCTAAGTTTCTATGAAAATAAAGTCAAAGTCAATACGACTTTGACTTTTGACTTGGAGAAAGAAATAATCTACCTATCTATGCGGAATTTTTCAACACTACCTTTCCTGAGGGATTTACAATAAACTTCAAAGAGTTTTATCACTCGAGAATTCGAGGGTTAAAACTAGTTGAAAATAAAAAAAGATACCATGCAAAACCAGGTCATCCGACACAAAGAAAACTATTAAATTCCTGAAACAAAAAATGAAACATGAAATTTCAAGATTTATTGCCAGTGGGTGTTTATATGTGTAATAAAAAATATCTATGTGTATGTCTATTATATTAAGTATATCAGATGTCTAGTAACCCTAACACAACCTTAGAGCTTACCACGGGGCTAGATATTGCTGTGTGGATTGTCCGGAAATATGTATTTCATTTGTTTATACATGTAATTATGAATAATTACCAATAAAATTACTATATGACTATCTGACTATGGTTAAAACTAATTGAAAATAAAAACCGGATAGCATGCAAAACCAGGTCACCCGACACAAAGAAAACTATTAAACGCATGAAAAAAAAACACAAACTTGCAAGATTTATTGCTAAATTACATGACTCACATAAAACTGCTGCGACATCGTAAACATTTAAAAACCTCCGCGACAAACTTATACCTTCATATTATACAATAAATGCTGACCTGGAAAATAATGTTAACTTAACGGTAAGTTCCACTAAATGACATTTCCTTTGCGAATGGTGACTCTTGCCAACTACATTTAAATAAGCATCTGAAATGATATTCTCGAAAATTTGGATTGTGCTAGTTCTTTGGCAATAAATTTTTGCTTTTAACCCCCGACGCGAAAAGATAATAAGTTTGACGTGTCTGTCTGGGTCTGGCCTCATAGCTACTGAACGGATGCAGCGATTTCAATTTAGTTTTTAAATGAAAGGTGAGTTTTGCCTGAATGTTCTCAGACATGTTGACATTTTGGGAAGATAAACCGAAAATCTGCAAATATGCTCAAGTGGGGTCTCAAATGAAAGCGAATCGTGTGCACGTTACAAAATAGTTTTACATTTTACTTTCGCGAACGAAGGTTTTAAATTGGGGTTTATTTTTATTTTTATTAAGATTATTACAACAAGAAGTGATAACCATTGAATTACATGGTAAATTAACCGCCTTACCACAAAAAAACATGAACACGACTTAGACAAGTTTTAACAGTGATTTACCAAAAGTAACTCTATTGCTTTTAAGGTAATTTTTAAGAAAAAAAATAACCAGTTAAAAAATTGTTAAGGAGAGAGAAACATTATACGACTGCCTCAGTGGCGCGGTGGGGAAAGTCCGCTTGAGGCGCAAGAAGTAGCGAGTTCGATTCCTGCCGAGGGGACCAAGTATTTGTATGTTCTGCAAGCACTTTCTCCTTGGTATGGGTTGGTTTATAAGTACCTATAATAAAAGTATCTAATTATTGTATATGTTAGCAAAAAATACATAATATTTGAAACAATCGAGCAGTCCGGTCCTAGCGTTGTACGAGTAAATAATGATATATTTTTAACTCTCGACCAAAAAAGAGGGGTGTTATAAGTTTGACGTGTCTGTCTGTCTGTGTGTCTGTCTGTCTGTCTGTGTCACCATAGCTCTCGAACGGATGGAGCGATTTCAATTTAGTTTTTTTGTATGAAAGGTGAGTCTGGCGCTAGTGTTCTTAGACATGTTTCATGAAAATCGGTTGTGCCGTTTAAAAGTTATGGGGGTGAGAGTGGGTAAGGAAAACCGAAAATCTGCAAATATACTAGTGTGGGGTATCAAATGAAAGCGCATCGCGTCCACATTACATAATATTATGTTGTTTTACGTTTAAGGAAATTATAGCATAAGAATCGGGGGTTTTTCTTAAATTTTAAATTTAGATTTTAACTAAACACACTCGCGTACAACCCTTTTTATTATCCATTAATTATAAGCACATAAAGTCAAACAAATTATTTGCCATTCAAACAACTTTTCGACATTTAAAACATCTGACCCGTGATATTCCGTAAATCTTTAAAACTTTCCTTTACAGACAAACAACTTATTTCTGTATTAGCTACAAGTTTATCCTAACGACCTTCTCATCCAAGCAAGTTTAAATTCTTAAGATTAAGACACAATCTAAAGTAAGATCCATACAGGTGACGAAACTTTGCCTCGTTCTAACTTAGCTCGTTTGTGATCACCCTGTATTGGTCATCGTGAGCCTTTGACATAGTAAAAAATATCCAGTATTACATTTAAGTAATAATAAAAATAAAAAAATATTTAAAACCTTCTTGAGTTGTGATGCCACAGACAAACACATTAAACTTAACATATGATAATATCATCAACTTTGTGTACTCTTGGCTTCAAGAAAGCCATCGAGATGCGCTGTCAGGAATTCTTGCTACTTGTTCCACAGCACTCTCTTGTCCCTTAATTATTCACGTTACTAAGAAAAACACAAAACATTAGTTCATTTAATGGCAGCCCCCACGTCAGTTTAATATGTTATTATTATTGTCACTTTAATTTTAGAGAGACAAGTAGGTACGTGAGGAAGGTATGTAGGTAAACTGTTAAAATTAATTGTTTGTATGACCGAATGCTATTTATGAAACGATTGACTCTTGTTTTTAACTTATTACCTCCTTTCAAAGTGATCGTGAGTTAAACTTTTAATTTTAAGTCGATTTTTATATCCTCTTCAAAATGAGATCGTTTAAAAAAATACATTCAGTTTTTATAACACAAAGATAATCTCAACGAATATTATAAATGCGAAAACAAGTTTGTTTTTATGCCACAAAAACTTTCTATAAGCAACCCGGCGATATTTCATTTCACAAAAACATCTTACAATCCAACATTACTTACTGGAAACAAACTTACACTGCCGCTGATAATGGTTCTTTGATATTGTTTCGTTATTTGTGGGTCAAATTAAATAGTTTGGGCCAACGACAGGAGTTTGGGTGAAGTGTTATTGTTATCATAGGGATCCGTGATAGCAAGCTAGAAAATCAGTCATCATCATCAATAGTCGCATATGTCAAATTCAAATTAGACACATGCCAAGAAACGGAACACCTTGATAAGAATTATTTTAATGAAAGATAAAATATTTAAATACCAATTTAAAAAAATTTAATTAAATTTGGTTTTATTAAAGTTTTACTTTAAAAATAAAATTATCCGGGAACCTAAATAATTTGTATTTTGAAAAGACATATTTTTTGTTGCTTATGAGCATAAATAATGGCTTGATTAAATAGTCACATAATATACTTGGTCAATTATTTATATAAATATTAGGATAGAAGAATTCCAAAATCCATCAATACTAATATAATAAATGCGAAAGTAACTCTGTCTGTCCTCTGTCACGCATAAAACACATTACACAGATTCTCTAGAGCATGAAAAAAGAAGGCTACTTATTACCGCGGGCAAAAACCATCACTACGCGGCTACCACCGCGGGGTTATCCCCGTATTTATAATTATATTTCACTTTTTATATCCGGTTAATAAACATTTGAAAAACGTTTATCTTTGTTAGCGTTGTTCTGTGTAGTATAAATTTTGTGTTTCAATAAAGCGTATTGTATTGTTATTCATAAACCAAAATAGATTAACAGTGCAATAGCAGCTATGAGCAAAATAAGGCATAAATATGATTTTTGTGTGTTATAGCAAATTCACTTATATTTGCCAGAAAAATCACTTTTTATGAACACGAGCGTTCTAGCCGTCTATAAATTTTCATGAAATTCACTTATAATTAGCATAAGTACGCAATATCTTTAATCGAAAGTGTTTTCCCACAAACCCTACGAGTCTACGACCTTGTAATTCAGAAAGTACCGAGTAAAGCTATTGAGGAAAACAGCGGAGTCCATTGAAGGAGGAAAAACAATAGGATGCCGGAGTCTTGATAAAGGTATTATGAGATAAATTGCTTATGCCGACTGTTGTCTCGGCGGATGATGCTGTGAAATGTGGCTTCAGTTTTGTTCTGTTAATCTTTTGTGGGTTATCATCATATTTTTCATGGTTTGTTGGATTACATTTCATCCATGCATAGGTACTTAATATTATTTATTTATTTATTTTTATTTATTTTAAGAAACACTTTTACATTGCCATTACAGTTTGACACCAATGCGACACTGGAAAATAACAATTAAATTAATTACAATAGAAGATACACAAGTTACATAAAAACAAACATTAAATTATAGATAAAATATTTCAAACATTAATAATTACAATGATAAATAAAATCATCTTGTTACAAAAAAAAAAGTATGACCTAATTATTACAATGTATTAACATTAATTCTACGTACTGAGATACAGCACTATTGAATAAATTTTCTGATACCACGAACAAATCAACATCCTCGCGCGCACTGCAGAAGCCATTGAGAGTGCTTATAAACGCATTATAAACGCGAAAGTAACTCTGTATGTCTATTCCACTTCCACGCATAAACTACTGAATTGATTAAATGTTAAATACAGATTAAGGATATTTTAGGCTATTTTTTAACACTGGAAAATCCACACAACGACATCTAGCCCCGTGCGCTACAGCTGGGCTAGAGCTTACCTATCCACACAACGACACCTAGGGTTAGATATCGTTGTGTCGATAGCTATACATCTGATATACTTACTATAATAGACAGTATAGATATTTTTTAAATATACATATTAAACACCCAGACCAAGGAAAGTGCTTGCAGGAAATACAAACCCCTCGGCGGGAATCGAACCCTGCTTCGCAAGCGGACTTACGCCCACCGCGCCACTAAGGCAGTCTTTCATTTAAGCATTTATTTTATTACTTTTACGTTCTATTGTAGACTGGTCACGATACAAAAGGGAACATAAATCTAAATTCTAATTTCAAATCCGTGTTAAGAAACCGTGCTGTAAGTAGTAGAAAAATCTGTTATTTTTCGACAAATATTTGACAATATCGAGTCAATTGAAATGTTTTTTATGGTCACAAATACCATGATTATATACCTAACAACATATACCGAAATTATATTAACAACTCGCTCAAGGTTTCACATGTCAAGGTTCACAGCACAGATTTTTACACAAAAACAATAACTGTGCAGGCAATTCGGTTGTGGAACAAATTGCCTAGTGAAATTAGACATGCAAAAAAATTGTATTGAATAAATAATCACAAACATTTTAATGGATGGTAAATGTTATTAAGGGATACCTAGCATAAGATATCAGTTATTTATATGTTATAACCACCATCCATAACGTTTTGTATTTTATCTATAAAATTTCATCATTTATATCTGGAAGAAATGGCTTTGAGCAATAAGACCAGTACGAAGATTTAAAAGAGTTTAAGAAGATTACGCATTCTAGGTTTATTTTTCATTTTCTTAATGTATTGCTTCTTTGTTTTTAAGGATAATAAGAATAATAATTCTATATATCTAGATTTCAAAATCAAATCAAATCAAAAATCATTTATTTACAATAAGGTACACAAATATAATACAAGTTACAAAAAAGAAACGATGAGGGCGCAAAAGCTAAAAACTGCGTAGCGATATATATCTATATTATAAAATCCTAAACGTAAAAATCTTAAACGTTCTACGACTGAAATGAAATTTGAAAAAAATCTTTAAACAACATCACTGACAAAAAAAATAACATTGGATGAATCAGCACAACGTCAGGCGAATTCATTTGAATTGTTGTTGCAATAGCCAGCGTTATGAGAGACCGGTTTCAAAAACATAACAACATAACTTAGTATGCATAACACGACTCATTGGCTTCAGTGTTCTCGTGAATTCCGTGCGCACGCGTCGCTTTAAACATAACCTTAGTTTTTCTGTATTTTTTGGTGATTTCGGCAAGAGAATGTTGGAAAAATCTCCTATACCTTATGACACGTAAGTTTTGTAATGATAATGATGTAGCACAGTAAATTCGCATAGTTTTCAATAGTATAAAACATAATACGGTGATTAGACGGTTTTTTATTTCGATATTGCGACGCTGGTGCAAGTATCACAGATCAAAGATATGTGTTAAACAATTGTTTTGTTACTTTTACTAATACCTACTGTTTCTTAGATTAATAGAGTAGATACATTATTGTACTTTTGAATTTTATTGAAATTAATGCACTTTCCCCCACTGAGGCGGGCTTGTGCATCGTCTATAGAACAAAAACAATAAGTGCAGTGTAATCTGCCCCACTATTTCGAAATAGTGGGTAAAATTACGTACCTAAGTGTCGACGAACTCCCACCAGGGCTGGCATTGGCATCTCTGTAGGTACCTTTTCATGTTTCAATTGCAACGTAGAATTACAAGTTAAAATAAAAATATTTTGTTTTCGTGTTAACATCGCCCTTTATGAATATGGAGAACATTGACTTGAGTCAATGTATTCGAATTTTAAAATTGTTCTATTCAAAATAGCGATGTTTTTAGAAATAAAAAGGTTTATGCGCGTGACTGAATCTCTTTCTTTGACATGTCGGGATATAAAATGGCGGAACGGATGATGGTAATTATGATTATTCTGTATTGTGTGACAGTGAAGTCTGATAAAATTTGCTGATAATACACCAAGTAACATAATGACAAAACAAAGTTGTATGATTGAACAATTATCTCAGAAAGCATTGGCTCGGTATATGGTATGTAATTAAATAGAACGGTTTTTTTTTGCGGGTATATCCATAAATACTGACCAAGCAATGACGTATAAAGTTGATTTCTTATAAATACAGAATTTTGACCATAAATAAAATAATAAAAAATCTAAAAAAACCTATTATCTATTGTATTACATAAAAATAATCAAACAAATCTAAAATTATTTTCTTTTAATTTTATTATTTTGAATTTTGTTGGAAAAGTCCATGTTTTATTTTATTAGGGATGATTAAAGTAGCATCAGTATATTTTAAAAATTGATGTGTAAATAAATGAAAATAATAAGTATCCAAACAGATGACCGTTTGGGTTTCGGAACACCAAACTCAGCGCCGTACTACCTGCGAGTTAATGATTATTTGTTCCATGTTCATTCTTAATTCATTATATATAAATCCTAACAATTAAGTAATGATATTTTCGTTTCTCAATAAAAATTAGGTTCTTCATGAAACATAGATTTGAAATTTCATCTGATCTTTTGATGTAAATCAAACGTGTTTTCCTGTTATTTTGTAGAAAAAGCGATGGTATGTTTAACCGGTTCTGCCGCTACTAATCTATATAATAATCGAATTATTATTTTTTCATTTTCATCCCGACGAAAAAAGATGGGTGATTGACTAGCTCCCGAAGGGATGAAGCGATTTCAATTTAGTTTAGTATGAAGGGTAGGTATGGATCATGAGGGAAGAAAAAGGGGAAGAAAAACCGATAATCTGCAAATATACTCGAGTGGAGTCTCAAATGAAAGCGCATCACGTGCTTCGTCGTGTTGTGTCAAGTGCGCGTCATTACACACATAAAATAGTACTTTTTAACCCCCGACCAAAAAAGAGGGGTGTTATAAGTTGGACGTGTCTGTCTGTCTGTCTGTCTGTGGCATCATAGCTCCCGAACGGATGCAGCGATTTCAATTAAGTTTTTTTTGCATGAAAGGTGAGTTTGGCCCGGGTGTTCTTAAACATGTTTCATGAAAACCGGTTGAGCCGTTTAAAAGTTATGGGGGTGAGAGTGGGGAAGGAAAACAGAAAGTCTGCAAATATACTAGTGTGGTGTATCAAATGAAAGCGCATCGCGTCCACATTGCATAATATTATGTTGTTTTACATTTAAGGAAATGAAGGCATTCGGGGGTTTTTCTTAAATTTTAAATTTAGATTTATTTCTTTTAAGTCCTTAATTCACAATGCTAGCAAATTGCGAGTTGGTTTCCTTGGTCGAGTAATACCTTAAGATACCACAAAGACCTTTAGGTAATTTATAAAATTTGTCTGCAGAATGTCAACAACCTCTGAGAAGAGCAGTTCTGAATCAATTCTGAACCACTGCTGCCTTTGCATCCCTCTGAGGGTCGGCTGCTTCGTTCTCGGGTACACCAGCTTGGTAAGTAGTACCTTTTTCCGTTTTACCTAACAAAAAAACTTGTATATGCTCAGGTACCTTTTTTTAAAGCATATGTAAAGGAGAAAACGACTTTGTTCCGTGCTTCCATTTTCAAATCCCGGTATACACTACCACCGTAGTAGAAGATGGCGCCACAAGCGTCCCCACCATATTGAATTTTAAATTCTTAATCTACAGAGGTTTTCCTTCGAATATTATTTTTATGTTTCTAACATTATGAAATTCTTATGTAATCTGTTGCTTCTAAAGTAGTCGAATAGGTATTATTTGGTGAGATCCAGGAGAGTGTAAGGTAGTTTTTTTATTGTTTAGTCTCAAAATATTTAGCGCTTAGGCTAGCTTAATACCAACCTGTTCGGTTAGATTCAACCTAGACCCTAATAGATTATGATAAAAAATATTAAATAGTTTGTCATAATGATTATTAAAAAAAAAACACATTTTCCACATTATTTTTTTTTTGCAAACGAAAAATAAATACGATAATTATATTTCATCGAAGTTTCATGCAACGTAACGATTTCGTACGATCAAAAATGACAAGATCCAGTGTGATTTATTTATCACAAGCTCCTAGTCCGGAAATTTGATGCATTGATCTTGGCATTTTTATTAAATTGATAACGCGATATGCGCAATATTTTTGGAGGGGCTAGTTGATGGATTAATCAGAATACCTATTTGTTATTTAGTTATCATGCCTATGATGACTAGGATGCAATACAAGTGTCACACCTACCGGCTTTAAGGCGAGAATTCCACATCAGCTACCTACCGGCTTTCATCGCCGGGCTGGACCGGACCGGTCCGGGCCAGTAGTGTGTGGATAGTCTTAAACGGAAATGGAAAATCCATTATATCGGGTAACACATTATTATACCATTAATGTCATTGAATCCTGCCGCATATGGTCCCAGTCGACTGATCCAAAAATGTGCTCAAGTAGGTAACTGGGACCGCGGTCCTAGTTATGTATGGGCCCAGACGCCTGTATCCTGGCCTTTACGACGTATGACATTATTTAAAAATATATCAATAAGTTAAAATAATAATAGGCTTATGTGTAGCAGTGAACGTCTTACAGCTGATATGATTATAATGATGAACAATAAACCTGTCATTTATTTAATTTTAAGGATGCAATACGAAAAATCCATAAAATGACAACCAAATAACAATCGTCTGATTCATAATCCTACAGTATAATATAGTAGCTCTGACTCAATCCTATTTCAGTTCATCAACAGCCTCCGAACAGTCTTCACCCTCGGAGTAGCCCTTTACTGCGGCATAGGATCCCATGAGTATGCCGTCATGGACGATGAAAACGAGCAGGGGATCAAACGGCAGATGATGGACCAGGAGAGTCTGCAGGCGCTGGCCTGGATCCTGGTCGCATTCACGATCTTTGACCTCATCTGGCTGGCGATCAATATTGCTTGCTTGGTCGGGATTCATAAGGTAAGGCGGTACTATGTTTTGTGAATTTTATGATCGTTTAAAGAGGATTATTCTAACTCGATCGACCAACCCGCAATTGGCCCGCGTGGTGAATTGAGGTCTAATCTCTCTCGCTAAAGGAGAAATGCCTGTGTCCCTGTAGAAACGTTTATAGGGTGTTGATGATCATGATGATTCTCACTCGAATTATAAATGCGAGAGTAAGTTTTCCAGTTACTTGTTTGCGATTTATCTACTCAACCAATTTTCTTGAAATTGCTCGTACATTATTATAGTTGGGAGTAAGAAAAATGGTGGGTAGCATTCTTCTATTTCAAATCACACATCTTTGCTATTTTCCTTAGTAACTTTACTAAATAGTTCTGATACAACATACAAGTTATAATATTACAAATGTACATATTGGGTGAACAAAAAGTGAACAACATGATAGGGCAAATGTATTGTATACTTGCAAAACATACAGAACAAAAACACGTTTTACTCAATCTCTAAGAAATATTAGTCGGTTATTTTTATTCTGTTGTTAGAAAAAGCAGCAATATCTTTATGATAAGGATAATTAAACTTACTGAGGGCCATTTTTACTGTTATAGAACGTTATCATAGATTACTACAATGCCGTAATGCACGCACATATTAATAAAATCTCCTTAAAAAACATTAACATCAACCGAACTCGTGTTTAAAACTGAACCACAGGTGGTCGATAAACCCAAAGAACTATTGCACCACTTACCATCCCCGTAAAATAAATGCCACCTACAAAACCGAGGACACTTTTGTCACTATAAAAATGTATACAAGCTACTTGGACTCATGGTACCGTGGCATAATTTACCGAAATACCACAGTTGTTTACAGGAGGTGTACTCATAAAAGAGGTTGTCTATGCTAGTCATAAACGGAAGGGAACTGTTTGTACTTAAACAGAGTTGTGGGAAAATAGTATTTTTAAGTGTCGTTGCGTTTTGGTTTTATTTCTTACATTTTAAACGCCGTGTTGGCTTTCATTACGAATGTCAAGGGATCAAACTCCGTCACGCACCTCTGGATTTTTTACTCGAAAAATATCTGTGCGCTTTATAACACTTATAACACGTGATTTAACGGTGAAGGTAAACATCGTGTTTCGAAAACCGGCATCTTCTGAGAACTTTAAAGATTTCGAAGGACATGTGACATTCACCAACCCGCACTTGGCCTCGTCAAGAGAGAAGTCTCTGTGTCCCAGCAGTGGGAACGTAAATAGGGGTATTTATGTGTATGTTAATGTTATTGTGCTAGAGTTTTGCCAACGTTTTCTGAAAATATTCATTTTCATTGGACTTAAAGAAGATGAACAAAAATTTTGATAAAAACGTTATTCATAAACCGAAATTAGGGCTTATGTTGTTGGGATGTTTAGTAACAGTTTAATAAAAGTTTTAACCATTGTGTATCTCCATAATAATCGCTAAATAAGGCATAAATAGGCATATTGTGTGTTTTAGCCAATTTAGTGATATTAGCCAGAAATATCCGTTTTTATGAAAACGAGAGCTGGTTGTTAGGTACATAACTAGTTTTATAATTGTTAATCTGTTTTCATTCAATTTAAATGTTAGGTGATTTAAAACAACTACTAATAACATGTACTCAGCTAAGGCACGTGTTTGTTAGAAAACCGGCTCAAAACCAGTTAAAACATAAAATATAAAAAACTCCAACTAAGATTATAAATGTGAGAGTAAGTTAGGATCTCCAAGTGCAGCGTAGGTCGTCCACTAACTTCATGGACAGACGACTTGGTAATGGACGCGTGTGGTGGTGGAAAAAAACTGGAAGTGTAATGAGGCTTATGTTCAGAAGTTGCTGATAATGACTTATAACTGTTAGTACTGAGATAGTGGAGTACCTAACAGTTAACTAGAATTAAATTGTGTTGGAATTTAGCCTTATTGTGTAGGTTTTGGTTGTTATATACATATATTATATCTTTTTTATATCCC
Organism: Gymnoscelis rufifasciata; assembly: GCA_929108375.1. NCBI lineage: Eukaryota > Metazoa > Arthropoda > Insecta > Lepidoptera > Geometridae > Gymnoscelis > Gymnoscelis rufifasciata. Next base: position 11,226,056 of record OV815322.1, read on the forward strand.
AGATATTTATAATAGATATAGGTATAAGTTCTCGTTTTATAAGATGTTAAAGCTATAGTCAGTCAGTTTGAGTATTGTAAAATAGTCTTTTTTTTTTAATGGGAAAGGTGAGTTTCTCGCGAGTGTTCTTAGATGTTCGATGAAAATCGGTTAACCCGTTTAAAAGTTATGAGGGTAAAAGTGGGTAAGGAAAACCGAAAATCTGCAAATATACTCGAGTGGGGTCTCAAATGAAACGCATCACGTGCACATTACAAAATATGAGACTTTTTACTTTAAGGGGAACTTTTCTGGAATCGGGGTTTTTATTAAAATTGTAAATTTAGATTATTTAAATCAATCTTCATTGATTTTATATTTTAATACATATCTAAAATACGTGAAACCCGTTTTTGAACCGACTACTCATTGAGATAACCTTTTAATATACGTTATCTTACTCTCAGGAAATTTATTTGAAATACATATTTTGTTGTGTCTGCTATAATTTTATTAATCATAAACAGTTTTCGGTTTTTATCTCATTATTTGCTCTTAGTAATGTCTATATTCATACTAATATTTGTGTGAGTTTGTTTGCTTGTATTGGGTATTCTTAATAACTACTGAACCCATTAACCGACAAAGGAAGTAATGACTCCTTTGTCGGTTTTAGTTATCTGTTTTCTTGAAATAACTGGAATTGAATAAGGAAGTGAAGGTCCAACAGCTTACATGATAATGAAGGTGTAAATTTTGTTAACTCGGTTGTTACGGGTACTAGACATCTGATATACTTAATATAATAGACATACATATATAGATATTTTTTATCATACATATTTAACACCCAGACCAAGGAGAAAGTGCTTGCATAACATACAAACACTTGACCCTCGGCGGGAATCGAACCCAAAAAATAGCACATAGAATAGATAAAACAAGCATTAGAATATAGAAAAGCATAATCTTCTAATATATAGAATTCTTGTGTCACAGTTTTCGTTGCCATACTCCTCCGAAACGGCTTGACCGATTTTGATGAAAATTTTTTGTTCTTATCCGGTATCTATGAGAATCGGCCAACATCTATTTTTCATTTTGCAAAACAACGTTTGCTGGGCTCAGCTAGTAAAATATAATATTTTATTGTCAAATAAAGCGACATGACCTTATTACAGTTTCTACTTTTCGGCATGCCAAGTCGGCAACATTGCCGACGTACTCAGACGATCACACACAATGAAATTGACAACAGATCGTTTTATGGCCCCATCCGTCTTAGTTTATTGCAGCCAGTCCCCGACAGATTCAATTTATGCAGCTGCCCATTGCAAGGCTTATTCTGTTGTGGAGGTTTATTCTGTTCACGTCCGAAATGTTAATCCTTACACGTGACCTCCGGATGGTGCTAAGAACGTCTCCGGTGGTAGGCTTCGGCCGCGGCTTGTCACCACCCTCCGGGCTGGGCCAGCGCGTGAAGCGATTTTTTCGTGTTTCGTAATGTGGCCCGGAGAAACCACCTTCTAGGTCTTCATGCCCCCATCTTAGACTACATCGTCACTTTACATCAGGTGAGATTTTGGTCAAATGAAGGCTTATCTAGAATTAAAAAAAAACTGGCTACTGGGGGCTGTTCCTACATTTTACCAAAAATATCATCATAATCAGGATGAAATGAGGAGAGAAAATAAATATTGATTCTTTAATGTTGATTTTGCGGACCGATATGAGTGTATTTTTAGTTCCTACGTTTTAATAAACATTATCATCATCATCATATAGTTGGTAACGACTGTACTTAATTTTCAATTATATAAGGTGTTTCAAAATTGGTTTATAGATCACAAAGGGGTTATATACAGGGTGTAATCGTTAAGTGTGCACAGGCGATTATTCCGTAACTATTGCAGATATCAAAAAACTTTAAACTGATATCGAAAGTACTTTACCTAATGAGTAAAATGACATTAATAACTTTTTAAAAATAAAACGAGAAATATCCAAAAACATTACATTAATCACTGCCATACATTTTATTTCTTAGTAAGTACAAAATTTTGTGTTCAAAGCATATGTTCGAAGTGACGTCCTCCTTGTGCAATACAATGACGAGCTCTATTTACAGTTTCTAAATGAACTTTCCTTAACATTTGCGGAGTAATTAAAGCAATTGCACGACGTACACGATTCTGTAACTCTTCTAGGCTGTGTACTCTCTCAGCGTACACGTGGTCTTTGACAAATCCCCATAGGAAGAAATCACAAGGCGTGAGATCCGGGGATCTGGCAGGCCAAGGGGTTGCACTATTATTGGCTATTAAGCCATTATAATTGTTTCGTAAGAAATTCATTACAACATTTGTATTATGTGCAGGCTCCATCTTGTTGAAAAATTATCGACCTTCTTTCATCGTCTGGAATTGGTTCTAAGAGACTTGGCATATCGTTTTGTACAAAGGAGAAATATCTCTGTCCATTTAAGGTTCCACTGTAAAAATATGGCCCAATGATCCGATCTCCAAGAATACCACACCACACATTAATTGAGAATCGCACCTGAGCTCTAACTTCAGTAGTTAAGCGAGGATTGTCAATTGACCAATAATGCGAGTTTTTTCTATTGTAAATGCCGCAGTTTGAAACATTACTTTCATCGGTCCATAAAATTGACCTTACATTGACATAATTATTGACTAGCCAATTGCAATAGACCAGCCGACGAGCAGGATCATCATTGTGCAGCGTTTGAGTAGGTTTTATCTTAAATGCTTTGAAGTTGTGTTTTTTTAATAACTTGTGTACATAATTGTGGGACACTGGAAATGATCGGGCCACTGAACGCGTTGATTCTTGTGGATTATTTACTACGTAGTTAATAATATTGTTATCTAAGTCATTATCAAATTCCGGAGCTCTTGTTCTCGAACCTTTTTTTCTGTTAAAAGATCCATAATTTATCAAATTGTTATCCAACTTACGTAAATACGTACCAGAAGGAACTTCTCTATCTGGGTACTCTCTTCTGTAGGCGATAATGGCCGCCCTATTGTTACAATCATGTTTGTAGTACATTTTTAACATGTCCCTCTTTTCTGTATTGGAATATGCCATTTTTCAATCAATAAATGCAACAATCACGATTATTAACGCAAATTGAAAAATACAATAAATTGGCGGGAACGAGAACCCGCGATAAAGAATTTGAATTTAGAACGAACACCAAAGAGTATCTTTCTTTTTGTTTTTATTTAGTATGTTGCTTTTCAGCTAGTTCAAATCAATACAATATTGAAACAAGGTTTATTATAAATTTGAAGTGGTACGATAATTAATCTACACGTGTATCTACTTGAAATTAATTAATACCTTCATATCGTACATAATTAATTATAAAATGACAAGGGTAAAATGAGTAGGTTCTATTCCACTTAAAATAAGGAAACTAAAACCTTTCTACTATCTCATGATTTTTGGATATTTCTCGTTTTATTTTTAAAAAGTTATTAATGTCATTTTACTCATTAGGTAAAGTACTTTCGATATCAGTTTAAAGTTTTTTGATATCTGCAATAGTTACGGAATAATCGCCTGTGCACACTTAACGATTACACCCTGTATATACTAAATATGGGCGATAATAAATTGAAAGCCCACTTGTCGAAAAAAGTGTTAATTTGTAAGTCCTTTTTTTCGTGAGCGACAACCTTATTATTATTTTTTTTTATATTAATTGAAAAATAATTAAATTCATTTTAAACCATCATTTACTATCATAATAATGATCACTTATAAAACAGTGGTTAAGGATTTTATTTAACTATTTTAATCTCTTCCAGGGATAAACAAAAATCGACTGATATGAGGCTGACACTTTAGTTTATAAGATTTATATTTTTTATGTATGTTAGTCTATAAGGTATATGTTTATATAGGCCTTAGATGCCTGAAATAAATGATTATTATTATTACTAAACACCTTATTTAACCTTATCTAAATAAGGATTGTTTTTTTTTCGAAAATAAGGCGTATTACTGAGACTTCGTCGTTTGTCTATCTATCAGTCTGTCAGCAGGGTGTATCTCATGTCACATGTCCTTCAAACTCTTTAAAGTTCTCAGAACAGGCCGGTTTCCTCACGATGTTTGCCTTCACCGTTAAAGCACGTGTTTTAAGCGCACGTAAATGTCTCAAGAAGAAAAATCCAGAGGTGCGTGGCGGGGTTTGGACCCACGACCTTCGGAATGAAAGTCGAGTGTCCTTCCACTTAGCCAACACGGCTTTTTTAACAAATAATAATTGAAAACCTCCTTTTTGTCTGATTAAAGTCTGATAAAGTATAATTATTCTTTGCAGAAACGGCCCGGTCCCATCAGAGTGTTCATCGGAGTGGCCACCGTCAGGCTGATTCTGACCCTGGCCGGATACGTCTACGGCTGGTCTGCATACCCTGGGGCCAACCTCCACAGCATCTCCGCTCATTGCTTCGAACTGAGTAAGTACTTAATCATGTAAAGTCCATTCTATTATGATTAAGACGGGCCTATCTCTAATTAAGGCCTAATTGATTATTCTTATTTATTGTTATTTTGTTTTTAATTTAATTTTCAAGAATTAAATAACTAAATTACAATAAACGTTTACCACACATTGATGAGGACAGTATTAGTACATGGACTAGATATACATATGTGTCATAGTCAGACAAACAGACAGGCAACTGATTTGGAAATTAAGTGTTTTTGAATTACGCCTTTTATTGAACCCTAATAACGATGACAAGAAAAATAGACGTTAAATTTATTTATTATGTAAAAAAATAGTACCTACATATTTTCTAACATCAGCATAATTCTATGTTTGTGTGTTATTTTGCGGATCAAATTACACTGACATGATGGCATGAATCCACCCATCACGCTATTGTGGGATGACCTTCACTGGTCGGTCGCATGTCATAATGAGCCATAACCAATTGTATTAGCTCTGTTCCTATATTGTGTTACGTTTTTATTAAGAACTACAAGTTCCAAGAGGTGTTTTACGCGTTATGATAGATTTTCCGTGAAATAACATTTTCTAAAAGTGCTATAATGGATTTTCCCGTGGAAGGATATTTTCTACCGCGGGAAAATAGCTAAAAGTAGCTTAAGAACGTAGACTTCGTTTACCGCGGGACAATATGTGATACCGCAGGATAATCCATTCAACGCTAGTAACAGGGGTAACTGCTAGTAAGTTAATAATGTCATATGTATGTATAGCCAAGCGAATTAGCTCGTTAAAGTGGCAATGGGCCGGCCATGTAGCGCGTAGAACAGATGGCCGTTGGGGCCGGAAAGTTCTTGAATGGGGACCACGAATCGGCAAACGCAGAGTAGGACGTCCACCAACTAGATGGACGGAACGGACGACTTGGTGAAGGTAGCGGGCTCACGGTGGTTACAAGCTGCTACCGACCGAAATCACTGGAAGTCTTTGAGGGAGGCCTATGTTCAGCAGTGGACGTCCTACGGCTGAAATGATGATGATGATGATGTATGTATATTCTTTAAATAACGGATTGGCAAACGTAGCATAGAACGTCCACCAACAAAATGGTCGGATGACGTGGTTTCATATTTAGAATGTATTTTTTTTTTTTGTTTGGTTTTTATTTTTCCATTTATTGAATATGTAGGTATAATGTTTTAGATACAAATAAACTTTTTGATTTGATTTGATTTTGGCACGCCCACGCAGCTGGTTGCTTCCAACTGAAACATTTTTATGATTGACATTAAATAAACTGTAGCTATTAATAAACTTAAAAAAAAATACAAAAGCCCTGTTACTACAGCCTGAATTAGCCTGATTACTGAAACAATAATTTTTTTGCAGCAGATATCGTTATTTTTTAATAATTTGTGTGCACAGGCATTAATTATCCTAATATATCACATCTATCTATCTAGAAAATATAGATGAGCGATCATTTGAACACAATCTCTGATGTTAATGACATAATATAAATTTACAATTAAAACAACCCCCGATTCCAGAACCCTAGTTTCCTATGAAGTAAAAAGTCATACTATTTTGTAATGTGCACGCGATGCGCTTTCATTTGAGACCCCACTCGAGTATATTAGCAGATTTCGGTTTTTCTTCAAATCAAATCAAATCATTGATTTGCAGAATACATTATTACAAACATGTCAAGGAAGATCTTATAAACTAATGGTGTCAATTGTATTCAACCCGCAAGCAGGTGTGCAAATAATATGTCAAAAATAATTAATAAAATGCAAAAAAAAAAATATTACCAAAAACAAGCATGTAAATAAAAAAATAAAATTAAATCAATTAATCATAACAAAATAAAAATCAATTAAAATTCAATATTCATTTACACTATAAAAAACATTTTTCGAAAAGCCAATCATATAGTTTTATTTTAAATAAATTACCCTTCAGTTCTTTTAAGCTTACTTTTACCCTCATAACTTTTAAACGGGGAATTTAAAAGAGATATGTATAAAGAATATTTATATAATACGAATAACATGCGTACATATGTAGGTGTATAACGAAATAATATAACAATCATGACCAAATTTCAAAATTATTTAAACATTTATATTTGGAAACAATGAAACGTATTTGTGGCTGACATGGACGGCATTATGCAATTAGAGCCGCCCGAAGTCGGTCTATTGATTAGGCACGCGTTGATTAACGTCAGATGTTACTGACTGCAGATACGGCACATCTCTGCATTTGAGGACTTGACGAATATATGAATAATACAAAAAAAGAATACTAAATCTTTATTTCATAATTAATTAATTTTGTATCTTTTACTGAATAAAAATATATTAAGTGCAAAAAATTTTGTTAGAAATCTTTATAAAATACCACAAATATAATACAAACAGTGAATAGTAACAAGAAAATTAAAATGTACAAAGTAATATAAAATTACTTTGTAATCAAATAGAAATTCTCAGTATGCAAAGGTTGTTAAAATTTTCCGGAATCTTCCTGACTTTTATTATTTCCATACAAAGGTTAGGCTAGTAAAGGCTAGGTTTAAATGTTATCATTTTTTATTAAAAAAAATTCATATTTGTTTTACCTCTAATGATGTTCACAAAGAATTTTCTAAATTATTCTATTCATTTTATGGGAATTTCCAAAAGTCGGCACTCCGTTAATACCTTTATTGAATCCTGAAAAACGTAGCAGAGGGTAATTTCGGCACTTTGGTGCTAATTCTAATTAGCTACGAATTAATTAAAAAATATAAATACATGACAGTTAGACGACCAGAGGAAAAATCAACTCTTAAGGGTTATTTATAAAATTAACTAGTTGCCCACGGCAATGTGCTGTTTGTTATTTAGCGAAATACCCGATGAAATGAAAATCCCCCCAAAAAAGGGTTGATTTACATTGATTCATCATAAGAACTCTCAACACTTCCACTATAACAAAAACAAGGACTTCTATATACGGTTAAAAGAAAATACAAATAATGCTTATAAATAATACTCACCGCGCAAGATTTTGCATACAATAATAACAAAAACTAAACAATAAAAATCAATTAATATAACATAGATATATACATAAATAAGTTTGATATAAATCTAAAATTTTTGTTTAAGGAAGTTGAATTGCAAAAAACGAAACTGTAATCCCCGTTTCACCCTCTTCGGGGTAAAGTTTCGTAAAACCCGTTCTTAGCTAACGTCTACACCCTATAAGAAAACCACATGCCAAATTACAAATTTCTAGGTGGTTATAGTTTATGAGATTGCGTTAGTAATGAGTGAGTGGTAAAAAAGTTGTTTCGCCACAATATCACCTGAGTTGGTGTCATTCTATCACTAAGAACTTTAGCGTACCATTCACTCTAGCCTTGAAGATACTTAGATTGTTGTTTTCGGTCTCAGAACTTTTACAGTGCAAATGATGAAGTGGATGAGAACAGCTTAGTGCACTAGCACTAAGCTGTTCTCATCGCACTAAGCTGTTCTCATCCATTAGGTTGAGGATAGATAGGTTTTTTTAGATATATTTTAATACCACAAACATAGAACATCCACTACGACATTACATCTCGGTTATATTCTGTGCGTCATCTTGTTCTGGAAATAGAAATCCTGTTTCCGAAATGAAATCCCCTGAAGCGCCATGTTTCCGAAATGTACCCACTTGTACGATTTATTCATAATTGATCGATTCAGGAGCTTCTTTCCGGAAATTCATTCTTAATGTTTTTAAGGCTGTTTAATATGTATAATAAAAATATAAATATTTATTATGTTTGTCTATTATATTCAAAGTATATATCTGATATTTAATCCGGTAACACAAGCTTAGAGCCTACGTTAGATAAGATATACTTTTGATTATCTCGAAACGTAGAAAGAAGATGTATATTCTAGTTAAACGTTAGTAAATCCCGTTTTTATAATGACTAGTTTAACTCACAATAGCTTTGGAAGTGAAATAGAAGTTACAAGTGTAGCGAAACTTGACACTTGCTCGGGTCTCAAACCCACAAATCTATAATTATAAATAATCTGTTTAACGATATAATTGGCATTGTGCTATAACAGACAATCCACCCAACTATTACTTGAACAGTTAATCAAACGGCTTAGCAATTTGGGAAACTCGATGAACCGGAAATTACCATAATTGGTTAACTAACATCTCAATATGGAGGCTAGCTTTCGGCCGCGGCTTCTCTCGGCTCAACTTTGTTAATATCTTGACTTTATCAGAGTATACGTAACTTCCTTCGAAGACAGACTTGTGGCTTTTCGTCGATAAACAAGCTGTTCCGTTGATATTATGTGAGAAAAGGTGTTTTTTTTTGCAGCATACAAATAGGGTGTATGGTTTGTTTCTTAATTAAGACCATGAAAGTTAAATAAATAGCTTAAGAAATTATCTTGACTTGGGGAGCGTGTATTTCTATTTTATGAATCTTATATGCTTAGGTACATCAAATACTATGCAAAAAATCAGTCATCTTAACAAAGTTTTGCTTAGTTTAGGGGTAGACGATGTTTGATTCATAAGTACTCCTATTTACGTTCCCACTACCGGGACACAGGGACTTCTCTTTTGACTTAATTCACCACGCTGGCCTAGTGCGGGTTTGTGAATGTCACATGTTCTTAAAACTCTCTAAGTTCTCAGAACATGCCGGTTTCCTCATGATGTTTTGCCTTCAATGTTAAAGGACGTGATTAAAGCGTACATGCATTTAAAAAAAAATCGAGATTGCTTGGTTTAAACCCACCGACCGACCTTTGGAATTAAAGTTGAATGTTGTCCCACTTAGCCAACATGGCTCAGATGTTAGATGATTACTCCGGAAATATTTATTTATTTACCACATCATCACCGTCTGCAATTAGATTTCACTTGAATGATGAGACGCCTAACTGATATATAAAAACGATCCTAGATATGGCTGATGTTATATACATTAATATACATACTAATACTATTAATACAAATAAAAAGCCGTGTTGGCTAAGTGGGAGGACAGGCAAAACATCGTGAGGAAACCGGCATGTTCTGAGAACTTTAAAAGAGTTTGAAGGACATGTGACATTCACCAACCCGCTCTTGGCCAGCGTGGTGAATTAAAGCCTAATCTCTCTCGTCAAGAGAGAAGTCCCTGTGTCCCAGCAGTGGGAACGTTAATAGGGTGATGATGACTATAAATACTATTAAAAATATATATTTTAGGATACCTAAATAGAATTAAGTTTTAGGAAACAATAAATACATTCATTAAATTATAATGTTTTGTTGCAGCTCTAACCGCCTACTTCATCTTCGTGTACTACCGGTATGCTGTGAAGCTGGAGAGAGAAGCTGCGGAGTCTTCAGCGGCCCAAATCCCTCAGTTGCGAATCCACGACGTCTCCTTCATCTACCCTTCCAAGTTGGACAAGGAGCATTTAGTGCTGTAAAACAGAACGCAAAAAAAAACATTATAACTAGCAATACTATAAGTACAGAGATAATTAGGCGTTTATTTCACAAACTGGTCAAATTGAAAAGTGGACAAAGAGAATCTCTGTTGATGTAAGACCCGTTAAAATATTTGTAACAGTTAGCATTATATACCATAATATTTATCCTGGTACATACTTATAGTAAACAACTTACTTGTCCGAGTAGTCTCAATGTACCAGAATGTTTAAAGGTTAATGACCTTTAAACATTCTTAAAAATTTTAAATAATGACTGTTAGATTAATTATCAATTTTTTTCAACGGTCGTTTTATTACCTTTTGCGTTTTTCCCCATTTTGCTTACTTTCCAGTAATTATGACCGACATTAATTTCTTACACGTTTACAACGTGGTATATGTATTTTGATGTTGAAATCTTGCAACTATTAAAATCTAAAATTCATCAGTTTTTTTTATCTATTTAATTTCTTATAATTGTCCAATTCTTAAAGAGAGTCCTCTCTTTAAGAGTCAGTTTGCCAGTGTCAAATTAAATAAAGTTATAAAGTGAAATAGATGTTACTCAGTTGATTATTTTTATCAGTGGACTTTCTGTGCTCGGTGGTCCAAGTTCCTTCGAGGGTCTAAAGGAAATCTGGTTTATTCATTCTGCGTATTAATATATAGAATTATATTAAAAAAAAATACAATCCACAGCTTTTGGAAAATTAAAGTAATTAATTTGAGTTAATTTTGTGCATTCGCTGTATTATTATTGTTTATTAATTACAGTAACTATCACGATTCTTAACGCCAATTACACATTAATTAATTGGTTTATTGTTAATAGAATTTTGATTTTGTTATGATTTGTTTAAAGAATTTTATAACGAATTTAATTAATTTCCAAAGGATTCTAACAATATTGTATACAATACTTACGTAATAAGAAAATTGTCAGTATATGTATACCAAAATTCGTAATATCATTATAAATACGGCTGTGAAAGCTTTTACGAATAAAATAATTTTTGGTTTACCTTGTGATTTTATTCATGCATTCCATAATAATGTATTAATATTTCAGGCACTTTGTTATACCTATGTACACAAAGCGCGCAAAATATAGTTACTTATTTTGTGCTTGACAGTTATTTAATAATAATATTCGTACTTATATTATTACCTACCTATCTATAAAAGTAATTAAATTTTTGGAGTATTGTATACAAAATATGTACATATATAATATATACTAGCTTTTACCCGCTTCTTCGCTCGCATTTAAGCCATTGAATATATACCATAGAAATTAATTAATATGATAACTGCATGTTCGATTTTTTTATAAAAAGTATCCTTTGTTACTTTGAATACCTCCAAGAATATGTGCACAAAGTTTCATGATGATCGGTTGAGTAACTTTCGCGTGAAAGCGTAACAAACAAACTGACATTCACATTTATATATTAGTAGGGATATATTATTATTAACGGAACGGAGTAAAAACAAAAGGAACAACTTGTGAGCAAAACCGCCGGATCTTTAGTTGTTTCGTACCGCCAGCTATTCATACTACGATGTGAATCGCCTAAGGAATATTTTAGAGTGGGACACTTCGCATTGTGGTTCGAAATGCCCAAGTACTTTTGAGAATGTGTCGATTATTACCACAATATTGGGTCCATGTGAAGATGGATAGAATAGGTTATATATGTATTAATAATTAATAATAATAAGTTTATTTGCGTATTAAACAGGTTAAACATGGAGTACATAATTAAACATAATTATGAAAGAGAGTAGTTAAAACAATAGTCATAACTTAGTTGGAACACAAATAGGTCACCAGCTCAGGTCAGCATGAAGGCTGTGTCGGCAGGGTGATACTGACACAGCGCTGATTTTCAGTGGTGCCTCAGACAATGCAGGGCGCGGCACTGCTTTGAACAACACAATATAGGAGGTTTTGTCTGTTCACGTCCGTAAGTGGTAACCCTCTGAATCCTTACACGTGACCTCCGGGGTGATTTCTTAATGACATTTCTATAGTCATAATGACTTTTGTATTATTTTATTGACATTTTTATAATTTTAATTGACATTTGTTAAATGATTTAATTTATTGTTTTACATTGTTAAGGTTTGACATTTTAAATTGTATTATTTCATTGATTGAGATAATATAATGTTATTTTATTGTGATTATCTGGGAGCACGGCAGTGCCCCCACCAAGTCGAGCAAAAAAGTGGCACGGCCGTACCATCCTTTTCTCGAAGCAATTCAGGCCATTTTCGACCCCCTGTAACTTCGTTGTGGATAAAACTAGAAGACTGAAATTTTCAGTAACCATGCAGTTTCAAAGTCAAAACGTTTATTTCCTTAGAAGCCTATGCTTACATGGACAGGTCAACTTAAATCTAATTTAAATAAAAACTAAGAATAATCAAGGAAATAACAATAAGGTTTTTCAATATGGTCACTTCTTCTTAGAATTTGGTTCCATTAAAAATGTAGTTGTATTAACAGCTAGCGGTTCGAAACGACTAAAGACCCAAAGTGCCAGTGTTCATAAAATAGATAGATAGATGGGTACCTCTTTAGCCATCAAAATGATGTACAAAATGTTCGGAGTTTAGTAACATTAAACAAATACTTAGCCAATTAAGGAGATACCCCTTTTTAGTAGGTAAAAAATGTCAGCAAAGCAACCCCAATCAGATTGAATGTTTTCCGTTAAGGTCGTAATAGAAACAGGATTGTAAAGACACGGCATATTTCAAATTTCATTCAATTTGAACCAGTATTTTAAGAATTATAACGGGTCAAATTTCGTAATTTTGTCACTCACTGACTGACTGACTCACCGATCATCAAAATTCTAAGGCACTTCTAGCAGACCTAGAAGCTTCAAATTTGGAATATAAGTAGTGTTTGGTGTATGAATCAAGGAAAAACTAAAAAATCTAGAAAAGACCGGTATAGAGGGTGCTGTCGCAACGCCACGTATATACGAAATATGTACTAAAGTAATAACAATGCGAAATATAAATAAATCCAATCTAGACCGGCAAAAAGAAAATTATATGGACATTATATACAATAAGTAGAAGGTACCGAAAAGGAAAAAAGTAGAACTGTCTACAAAATACAAAAAGAAATGAGATCCCATCAAAAACAATACTTGTCAAAAAAACCAAGTCACGCAACTCAGTTGTTCTGCGGTAAAAAGTTGTGAGATCCAAGTCTTCAAATTTCGTCTCAAAATTCTTTAATGTTTTATATAAATATATTGAGACTTGGCCATCGCATTAAATAATTGAATTTACACGTGTTTTCAGGCGATGGCCAAGTCTTAGTATATTTATATAAAACTTTAAAGAATTTTGAGTCGAAATTTGAAGACTTGGATTTACTTGGATCTCACAACTTTTTACCGCAGAACAACTGAGTTGCGCGACTTGTTTTTTTTGACAAGTATTGTTTTTGATGGGATGTATTATAATTTAATACATAATATAAGACATGACATGTAACAATTGTTATTAATAAATACTATTAGGACTATTATTATTATGTGGTGCTAAGAACAGTCTCTGGTGGTAGGCTTCGGCCGCGGCTTGTCACCACCCTCTGGGCTGGGCCAGTGCGTGAAGCGATTTTTTGTGATTCGTAATGTGGCCCGGAGAAGCTATCTACCTCATAGGTCTTCATGTCCCATCTTAGACCACATCGTCACTTTACATCAGGTGAGATTGTGGTCAAATGAAGGCAAATCCGGCAAAAAAAAAAAAAACAACACAATATACTCAGGATTAAAGATATTATTACAGATTATTATAATTATTAAAGGCTTTCTTTGGATTTGTATATTTTACGAAATAAAAATTCATACACTTTTAACGCCAGCTATATTATATTATAGTGACCATAATTATATAGAACTGTCAATTCAATTAAAAAAAATTGAAAATAACATAAACGATTTTTTGATAGGTCAAAAATTTCATCATAACAATATTTTCCGTTACAAGTTCATAATAGAAATATTTAAAACGCGAGAAAGTCAAAGTCAAAGTCAAAGTCAAAACGTTTATTTCCTTAGAAGCCTATGCTTACATGGACAGGTCAACTTAAATCTAATTTAAATAAAAACTAAGAATAATCAAGGAAATAACAATAAGGTTTTTCAATATGGTCACTTCTTCTTAGAATTTGGTTCCATTAAAAATGTAGTTGTATTAACAGCTAGCGGTTCGAAACGACTAAAGACCCAAAGTGCCAGTGTTCATAAAATAGATAGATAGATGGGTACCTCTTTAGCCATCAAAATGATGTACAAAATGTTCGGAGTTTAGTAACATTAAACAAATACTTAGCCAATTAAGGAGATACCCCTTTTTAGTAGGTAAAAAATGTCAGCAAAGCAACCCCAATCAGATTGAATGTTTTCCGTTAAGGTCGTAATAGAAACATTTAAAATGCGAGAGAGGTTTTTCAAAATGGCCACCATCCCAGGATTCGGTTCCATTAAAAATATAGCCCGTACCAAATTTAAATAAGACAGTCACGTCTTTGTCAGTTTTCTCGATCTCAGCAAAATGAAATGTCAACAGAAAAAAGCTTTTTATATTTGATTCGAAAGCAGCGAAATTGGAGGGCAAATAATTTGATTAAGCGGACTAGCTGAATCCTATTTATAGCGAGACTTTAAGAGTTACTGCATTAAAAGTCCCAGTCAGTCAATTTTAGTATTCCCGGGGTTCATTTTAATACTTTTTGCAACTGGACTTACAAATTATTGGACGTCATAATTATTGATTCAGCCACAGTAAAGGACACTGCTGGAGATATGCTTTTAGCTTTCAAAATTATCGTGAGTTACTATACTATTTGTTTCACGGGATTTACTCATAACTAGTGTTTATAACCTTTCAACTTTTTTCAACAATTCCGAAAAGTTGAGAGAAAGATGCAAGAGAAGCCCTTCATCTGAAAGAGTGAGCGTCTTAGCGAGTCCCAGTTCGTGCGCGCGTTAATTCTTCTCTTGATATCCGATGCCCGAAACATTAAAAGGTTATCAATTATTGATAACCTTTTAATGTTTCGGGTTTATAATTGATAACCTTTTAATGTTTTTCTTTTAATATACATAAAAAAATAAAATAAAATAAATAGATACTATGATATATTACTAGATACTTACATGCGTGAGTAAATTAAGATTTGTAAAACCGAACAATGGATATAAATGATTTTTTATCTTGTTGGATGCAACCTGCATACAATGTGGACACGCTACCTTCATCAAGTAATCACCATCATCATCATCATATTAGCCGTAGGACGTCCACTGCTGAACATAGGCCTCCTTCAAAGATTTCCATTTACTGCGGTTGGAAGCGGCCTGCATCCACCGTGAACCCGCAGCCGTCACCAACTCATCCACCCACCTAGTAGGTGGACTTTGCGGCCCCGACGACCATCTGTTCTTCGTGCTATATGACCGGCCCACTGCCACTTCAACGAGCTAATCCGCTTGGCTATGTCGGTGACCCGCGTTCTTATACAAATCTCCTCATTCTATATTCGATCTCGTAAAGAAACCCCGAGCATAGCCCTTTCCATAGCTCGTTGAGCAACCCTGAGCCTAGTCATATCAAGTGATGTGTACTTATAATTGATTCGTTCTACACTGCGGCTCGGCGGTTTCCGTTTAGGAACTTTATAACTCGACCCTCAGGCATCACACTTGCTATACAACCTACCCATTTAAAGAAACCTTCTTTTTTCTACCTCACTCATTATTTTTTATTTTATCTGACAAAAAAAACAACAAGATTACCCATAGTACACACCATAACATAGTTGTAATGTTATAAATGCGTTATGGATACTAATCTGTTCATCATCACCCTATTAACGTTCCTACTGCTGGGACACAGGGACTTCTCTCTTAACGATAGAGGCTAGGCCTTAATTCTCCGCGCTGGCCAAGTGCTGGTTGGTGAACGCCACATGTCCTTCAAACTCTTTTAAGTTCTCAGAACATGCTGGTTTCCTCATGATGTTTGCCTTCACCGTCAAAGCACGTGTTTCAAACGCACATACATTTAGGAGAAAAATAGAGGGGTCCATTGCGGGGTTTCAACCCACGACCTTTGGAATAAAAGTCGAGTCTTCTCGCACTTATCCAACCCGCTTTTATCTGTTATATTAAGTATATCAGTTATCTAGTTTACCCGTAACACAAGTTTAGAGCTTACCACGGGGCTAGATGTTGTTTTGTTGGTTGTCTGGAAATATTAAGTTATTAAATAATTTTATTAAAAGGTCTCATTTTGGGTACCCTAAAAAATAGCCAAAGCTTGCAAACACGGTCCAGGATAACATCAAACCGTTAAACCAAAATACATCCCGTCTGTATTTAATCCCTTTGACGAAGGCTGACGTAGGTTTTGTACAATCCCGGAATGAAAAGGTTGATAAATTTTCAAATCAGTTTGTTTGTGCGTTGCAAACACATGTTACCTTTTAAAACTGAGTACCAGACGAGACTGCTGTATACTAAAATTATATATGAATTGTTTGCCAACAAAGTTTAAATTTAATTACTCATACTAATTTTATTTTTACAAATCTATAACTTTGAACGGAATTGTGGAACAAGATTTTTTTGCTTTATATAATTTGCCTTCACATTGGTTCAAGTTAGATTAATCCAATGATTATTTATTACGTGTTCCTACTTTTGTATGTATAATTTAAATATCGATCAACCAAAGCCTAAAATCGATATTTATTTGATTCTGAAACAACTGAAGTGTTAATGAAAAACATCGCCTTTTTTTAAACTCGCTACGTTTATGCAAAATGTACCATTCTGGACTATGCCTCTATACTTGATGTCTTCATCTTTTTTCGTTAAATGCTACGAGTATCATGCAGTGAAATTATAAAATTACCAAGGAGAATATCTACTACGTACTTAAAAAAATCACTAAGTTTAGAACATAGAACACTCATTTAAGAGAATAAAGTGACACACAATAATTGATCTGAAGGTGAATCCTTTTCATTCTGCGACTGTACATGACTTGGCACGAGTAAAATCAGAATGGCGTTATTTTTGCAAAACATCATGAAAGCGTTTAAAATATGTAATGATAAGCTTTAGGTTAAAAGTTGGTTTAAAATAGTTTTAACACAATTTGTATTATTATAGCATTAAAAGCCGTGTTGGATAAGAGAGAGCACACTCATCTTTTCAAACACCGCCACACACCTCTGGATTTTTCATCGTTAAAAATTGTGCTTTAAAAAACACGTTCTTTAACGTCTCCTTGATATAGAGCCTGGTGATAGACAGACAGACAGACAGACAGACGACGAAGTCTGAGTAATTAGGATCTTGTTTTTTCCTTTGGCTACGGAACCCTAAAAACAACAAAATTATTATCACATTTATAACTTTCACTAATTTGAATACCTACAATAATTATTCTGTATATTATCACATGTATATAAATTAAACAGAGCTTTACTATGAGGCGTCAAGAGGCAGTTATTATAATTATAATCAAGCATTTCGTTAAAAAACACAGACGTGAGCATAAAAAAACACCCAAAACAAATAAAAATACATAAAAGTTTGTACAGGTTTCGAAACAAAAATACGCAAAACTCCTTGTTACTTTTTACCTTCCGGAGATTTCGCTTCGTAACTTCATTATCCTAACCGAGTTAATGCAGGGTAGCGCATCGATCACGCCGTTAGCCGTTAGTCGTTACAACCGTTACACAGATAAAGTTGTAGAAGTTGGAGGTGGGATGCAATCTTTGTTTATTTCTGATTTATGAGGGTTGTGGTTTTGGAGAAAGGTTTATTAATTTACATTAGATGTGTTTTTGCCTTTTAAACTCCCGATAAAGTTCAGTTCAGTTCAGTTTCTTGTAATTGGACTTTGCGCTTGAAGCGACAATTTGCAAGAGTCGAGTTAAATAAAATTATAAAATGAAATACTAGATGTTACTCAGTTCAACGCCATTTTGCGTCTCCCAATGCAAACTGCCCACCCGATAAATAAGATGTTATAAGTTTGACGTGTCTGTCTATCGGTCTGTCTGTCTGTGGCAACAGAGCTTTCAAACGGATGAAGCGGTGTCTATTATTTTGTGTATATCAGATGTCTAGTCCCGTAACACAAGCATAGAGCTTAACCACGGGGCTATTTGTTGTTGTGAGGCTTGCTCAAAAATATTGAATATTTTTTCCTTTTTATCATGTCATGTGTCTTTCCAGAACATCCATGTGTCTTAAATACAGGTGTAAGTGCGCGAGATCTGAAAATATATAAAACATCATATCGCTATGTATAATTTTTGATACAGAGAGTTATTGACTACATTTTGATTAATTGGTACGAAATACTCTCTCTTAAATTAAAGTCCTAAATGTGTTTGGCGGCGTACTAATTGGCAGCGTCCTCGTTGTGCGATGAGTTTAAAAAAACTATCAAACATACAGATTTCATAAAGAAGTCCCTGTGTCCCAGCAGTGGGAACGTAAATAGGGTGATGATGATGATTACAGAATTATGTTCATAGCTAATTAGTTTATGTTTTTAACAGAACACCCTCCATTACTAAATTCAGAGGCCTATGCCCTGCAGTATGTCTTTTTCTCGAAATAATTATCGCTATATAATATTTCAGGACTATTCAATACTAGAATCACAAAAATATAGGCACTTTATTGTTTATCCCCAGTGGCCCGCTCCCTCAGAAACTATAACGGCGAAAGTTAAATCAGTTTCGCTGCATTTTCATCCGAATTGCATGCATACTTTGAACCTCTGGGAATAAACAGCACAAAACTGTATTTCTTAGAGAAGTTGGACATTTGCTGCCGAGTTCTTTCCCGGTGCGTTTTATGAACACAAACTTAGTTTAGGTTTATTGAAGTTAGGGATAATATTCTTTTTTTTTTGAAATCGTCGTCGATCCGTCGCTGATGACGCTGATGCAATTTACTCGGTTGTATTGTATATATGTGACGCTATCTTGCCCATTATACCAGCTTCGCAAAATGTACTTCGCAAATGAAAATTGGCGTTAAACTGACTAACATATTTTAATTTATAATTTTATTTTCTCAAAACTAGCAAACTCACGCTTCAAGCGCAGAGTCCAATTACAAGAAATCGTTTTTCTTTTTATTATCAGGATCCCACTGATTAACCTACAAGCGGTCGCGCGGCGTCGATTCAACGCACTCGAGACATTTTCGTTCATTAAACCGTTATTTCCTTTCGCTTCGTTTTTCCATCTTTCTTTAGCCAGTAGCCTGTAATTGTGTCACCGTGAACGAAATAAGATGTTTCAAATCGAAATGAGCATCGAACGCGCTACCTCTTGCGCCGCAAGCGGACCGTGGGGGGCGGTACTCGTACTAAAACAGTCAAATGCATTCATTAATTCTAATGGCCACTCCTTAATCAGGTTTAGGTTTATCATTATTTATATATTTAAAGATAAGAGGTTTGGAGGTTTTGTCTGTTCACGTCCGTAAGTGGTAACCCTCTGAATCCTTACACGTGACCTCCGGGTGGTGCTAAGAACATTCTCTGGGGGTAGGCTTCGGCCGCGGCTTGTCACCACCCTCCGGGCTGGGCCGGTGCGTGAAGCGATTTTTTCGTGTTTCGTAATGTCGCCCGGAGAAGCCATTTTCTAGGTCTTCATGTCACTTCTTAGACCTCATCGACACTTTACATCAGGTGAGATTGTGATCAAATAAAGGCTTATCTAAAATAAAAAAAAATAAAAAAAATAATAGCAAAAACAAATAATTGCTTATACGTGCCGCAGAAGGCCATTTTAAATTTTCCAATAATATATAAATTAAAATTTAAAATACCCCTGATTCCAAAGCCTTAGTTTCCTTAAAAGTAAAAAAATCAAATATAATAAAATACTGTTTTGTAACGTGCACGTAATGTTCTTTCTTTTGATACCCCACTTGATTATATTTATAGCCGAACTTGTGATAATTTTTATTAAGACACAATGAATTGTAGGTATTCGTAGAATGAAATATAAATCAATATTGTGTATTGTAACAGGAAAGCTTATAATATCATCATCACTCTATTAACGTTCTCACTGCTGGGACACAGGGACTTCTTTCTTGGAGAGAGATTAGGCCTTAATTCACCACGCTGGCCAAGTGCGGGTTCGTGAATGTCACATTTCCTTAAAACTCTTTAAAGTTGTCAGAACATGCCGGTTTCCTCACGATGTTTGCCTTCGCCGTTAAAGCACGTGTTTACTGCTTGGCGGGGTTGGAACCCACGACTTTCGGAATGAAATTCGAGTGTCCTCCCACTTAGCCAATACGGTTTATAATATAATTTTTTGGTAATTAATTAATGTCATTTAAATAATAACTTAATTTACATCTTACATGTAACTAAGGTGTTAAGAATAAATTTATTTGTATTTTTAGTCACTCGGTTGTTCTTCCCCACGTTTACCCTCCATAATTTTAAGCGGCTCAACCGATTTTCAACAAACGTTTTTAAAAACACCAGCGCTCAGGTCACCTTTCATACAAAAGCAAATAAATTGAAATCACTTCATCCGTTCGGGTGCTATGCCCCAGACAGACACGTCGAACATAATAATAATATGTTAATAACGAAAAATAAATAATATTATGTTAATAAAAAAGAGGGGTTATATAACAACCCCCGATCAAAAAAGAGGGGTGTTATTATATTATAACTTTTTTGATCGAGGGTTCAAGTCAAACTAGAATAGAAAATCATTACCAATTGTCGCGGTATTGACATATTTTTTTTACATTTTTGCAATATCATCATGATGTCTTTTAATAGTTTGTAATATTCATGATAAATATGTTCATGTCAAAGCTTTCAATAGAATCCAATTTGTGTTGATTTATTTATAAAACATATTTTATCGGTTTCGCACCTTACTGGGTTTCAATAAGCTAACTTATGAATGGATATGAATGAAAGCTATTTAAATATATTTTAGATTTTCTAACAAATCTGTCTCACCTACGCGGCTATGATTTTCAGGGTTATTCACCCTCCCATATTTTAAAAAAGTATTTATCATACTGTCTTTGTGTTGAGACTTGCATGAACGCAGTCAACTCCTCCATACCCTTGAAAATGCTTAAACGAATAAAAAAATACCTCGTTTACATGAGTATGTTGTCTTACGATAACTTAACAAACCCAAGAACTGGTTGCCTGGAGGAGATATCTCATAGTTATATGGCCGCCCATTGTAATCCAGCGTTCCAACATATTTATACTTAAAATAAGTATTTATATGTTTGTAGTTTAAACTAATATTAGAAAGAAGATTATGATTGCTTCTTTGTTTGTCATCTCAGAAACTGGTGCGATTTGAATAATTAATTATTTAACTGTTAGATACCATGTTTGTCGGGGAAGGATAGAGACTTTTTACTGAGGGAAAATACGTTGTTTCCGCGGCAATGTACATTGGCAAAATTATTAAACAAAAAAGCTAGCTTAAAAAAAGTATTTGTTACTGTTAGTTACGCTGGTTAATAAAACCTATAATAGAACTAAATTTTAACCCCTCTTTTTTTGTACGGGGGTTAAAAATAGTTTATAATATACTATATAAAAAAGAACACGTACACAAAGTATACGTGCTAACGTATATATCAGACACATTCGCGTAGTGAGCGAGATTGCCCGGCGCTGGCCGCGCTAAGCGCCCATACATCAGCGAGGAACATTTCATAAGTATGTTAGGACGTATGGTTCAATCTGCCCCCAGTTATTTGACTATGGAGCATTTTCGAAGATCGTCAGATAAAAAAAATTGGTTGCCTGTAAAGTCGGTATACGGGCGAAAGTTTTACGTGACAACGACTTTGAGTGGTAAAATAATTTTAATATGCAGGCGCCTAAGCGAAATAGAAGCGCAAGACATGAACCGGTGTGTATGCCTATCTCTCTCACTCTCTCTCTCTCGCTCTGTCTCTCTCGCTCTTAGGCGGGCTAACTGTGCTCGAGTGGAAGGGACGCGTGCCTTTCACTTTTTATGTCTGTCTCTCTCGCTCTTAGGCGGGCTAACCATGCCCGAGTGAAAGGGACGCGTGCCTCTCACTCGCTCTCATTGTGAGCGCATAACGTGAGCGGAGCGTAACGCAGTTTCTTGAAGTGTCACCCGGCAAACCAATTTATAAGACGTTGTCACGTCAAAAAGGTGTGTGTGCTGTTCACACACGATAGAAGTGAAACTTCAGTAAATCGACAAAAGAATAAGAAGAATAAAAAAAAACAAAAAAAAAATACTATGCAAAAAGATTTTGTTCGGGCGGTCACCCATCCAAGTACTGGCGTCACGCAAAGCTGCTTAACCTTGTTAGCGTTTAAGATTGGCTTATCCAACAGGTAAGCCAATCTTATTTCCATTTCCGTTGCATCCGGTTTCAAATCACAACGATTCTAAAGAAGTTTCACTTCAAAAAGTATGAAAATACTTTTAGAAGTGTCTTCTAAAAAACTGATGAAAGTAACAAAACTTAGAGTATTTCATGGGGCTATTGGATTTTCCTGCAGTAAAATATCCTACAGCTTTCCTCGATACATTATTAACAGTGAATTTTTAAATTCGGACCAGTTATATGGTTCCTGAGATAAGTGCGTTTAAACATTAAAAAAAAATCTCATAATTCCATATTCTTTACAATATTCAAATAGCTGTTATCCTATAAAACTATCGTTCTTCTAAACGGGCCGAGTATCCCTCAAGGAGTTATATTTCTATTGAAATAGGAATCTGGAACGAGCGGAACAATTACCGGAAGTTACGGTTATGATCGCGGGAACAAATGTGCATCCTAAATCTCAAGTAAAGTTTTGCTTTTGTAAAATAACCTTTATTGATCTAACCTGTGCCTTTTAATAAGATGTCTAAATTTGAAAAAAGTAAGAGAGCAAATACAATGCGATATACAATACAATACACTTTATTGAACACCAATTCACAAAACAAAAAATGAAATAAGTAAATAAATATTTCCGGACAATCCACACAACAACATCTAGCCCCGTGGTAAGCTCTTAGCGTGTGTTACGGGTACTAGAAATCTGATATACTTAATATAATATACATACATACATAAATATTTTTTATTATACATATTAAACACCCAGACCAAGGAGAAAGTGCTTGCAGAACATACAAACACTTGACCCCTCGGCGGAAATCGAGCCCTCTTGCGCCGCAAGCCGACTCTCGCCCACCGCGCCACTGAGGCAGTCAAAAAAGAACAAACATAACAAAATGTAATAATACAAATTTAACTAAACAAATTTTTCAAACCCATGAAATCGCTCCATACGTACGGGAGCTATGATGTCCCAGACAGACAGACAGACACGTCAAACTTATAACACCTCTCTTTTTTGGTCGGGGGCTAAAAACCTTTAAAAGTTAATCTTTGCTTCAATTCTGTGCAAAAAAAACGCGTTTTCATTGACATTTTTTAATTTAAATATACATACATAAAACTATACACAGGCTGCAGACAACTTGTAGCTTCTCACCAATATCCAATTCGGTGAAAGGGCTTCAAAATTGGTTGACGAATACTCCATTTTTATGAACGCTTTCAAAAGGTGTACTAGCAGTTTCACAGTTTGATTGGCAGACACGGACTTAAAAGTTTGCTACGGACGGATATGATTTTAGCTGAAACATTTTTTAAAACATCAATATATTTTTCTCTTTTTATTTAAATATTCTTCTCCTTTTATCATTCATCGAAATAATGGCAAAAAATCAAGTTACTGAAATGAGTTCTGAATCCTTACACGTGACCTCCGGGTGGTGCTAAGAACAGTCTCTGGTGGTAATCTTCGGCCGCGGCTTGTCACCACCCTCCGAGCTGGGCCAGTGCGCGAAGCGATTTATTCGTGTTTCGTAATGTGGCCCGGAGAAGCCATCTACCTTCTAGGTCTTCATGCCCCATCTTAGACCACATCGTCATATTACATCAGGTAAAATTGTGGTCAAATGAAGGGGCTTATCAAACCTAAATAATAATAATAATACGAATAACGAAATAGTGGTGAAGTAGCACCATTACATTAGCATTAGTTTATTTGGTATTTATTTATTTTCCTTTTATATCTTCTTTACGTTACGCCACTGTCTATGTCGTTCTATTTCTTTCCTGTCCATCCAAAGGTTGCCTGGAAGAGATCGCTCACAGCGATAAGGCCGCTCTTTGTACTCCAATGTATTGTCTTGTTATTGTTTGCAGTTTGTATTTTATTTGTGGTGTACAATAAAGAGTTATCAAGTCAAATTAGTTTTTTTTATTTCTGATTATGAGTATGTTCTGTTTCGACACATACATTATATGCTAAGTATTATCTATATCAACTGCCCAATAATGTACGAAAAATATAATAGTAAGAATGTTGCTCCCCATCCAACCAAGGGAAACTATACAGAAGAAGGAAATGCAGCGAAATTTTTTTAGGCACACTTATGGACATTTAATTTGTATTCCCACTCAATTAATGTTGTCTGAAATAAAATGATTTGAATTTGAATTATTACTGCGTTCGCCAACCCGCCTGCCAAGGACAGCGAGTTATTGCAAACCCCCTTAGTTAGTGGAGCCCTATCTATTGCAGTGGACTTCCTACGGCAAAAATAATACGAACGATACATTTGTACTGTGTATTTGTACAATGTGTTGCCTTAGTGGCGTGATGGGCGAAGTTCCGCTTGTGGCGCAAGAGGAAGGGGGTTCGATACCCGCGGTCTAGTGCCTAGAGTCAGTCCGTCTAGATGGGTATAGTGCTTGTATGTTCTGCAAGCACTTTCTCCTTGGTCTGGATGTTTAATATGTATAAAAAATAATGTCTATATGTGTGTCTATTATATTCAGTATATCAGATGTCTAGTACCTATAACACGAGCTTAGAGCTTACCACGGGGCCTAGATGTTGTTTTGTGGATTGTCCGGAAACATTTATTTATTTATTTATGGTCGCTGCTAGCGACAATCTGTAAAATCATCATAATTTCTGTTTGGGGCCTGGTGTTTACTATTTCACCGAAGCGTGTGATTCTATTTAACCTTTTTGTAACCAAAGGCGATGACTGACTAACAAAGCACCTCTTTTTATTCTTCTTTTAGCCGTCTAGTCCAGGCCAGTTTTGAGTGAACCATATTCTATAGGATATTATATAACCGTATAGTAACCGTTAGCAGACCGATATTATTCCTTTTCTTTGTTTAGTTAGTTTGTAATACGCGCGTCCACTCCACCGAAGGTTTTGCCTGAAAACCAGCGTTGCTACGCATCGTGCATTATAGCAAAATAAAACAGAGGAAATACCTTTTGGTCCACACACAGTAATAGATAAATAAATGTATTTTAATATTATTTCATTAGTGTGAGTTATGAAATACTTTCTTTCTTAAAATAACCGTCGTAACGTCTAGCAGTCTCTGTCTACCTAATTTCAATATTCCAGCTTTCGATATTGAATACACACACATATCATAGAAAGCAATCTGCAGATAAAACCGATCCAAAAAGCAATCCACGCAAAAGGATTCAACTATCGCTTTAAATTCACGCTTCTGTCAGAGACCTGAAGTTTTTGATCAGACATCTTATGGAAGCACTGGTTAGAGTTGGGATGAATAGGTAGGATTTTGCCGAATAACACCCTTCTATCTTTTAAGTTAATGGTAGAATAATCTAGTCTGTTATGTTTTTGTTTATTTACTTAACAAATTCCACAGCCCCCAATTATTATACTAATAGGTCCTTACATATGAAATTGGCGTTTTGTATGGGAGGAACAAAAAGTCGAATATTTTTTAATATAATATATTTAATTAATCAAAGTATGAACCATTATTTTCTATGCACTTTTGCCATCTTATAGGTAGTTCATTGATCCCTTTACTAAAAAAACCAGTCGGACGGGAATCAATAAAATCTTTGAAGGCGATTTGGACTGCCCCATCGGAGTTGAATTTTTTCCCTTGCAAGAAGTTATCCAAATTTCGAAAAAAATGGTAATCTGTTGGAGCAAGGTCCGGGGAGTACGGAGGATGTCTTAGACTTTCCAATTGAAGCTCTTCTAATTTAGTAGCCGTCTGTTGCGCAGTGTGTGGTCTAGCGTTGTCGTGAAGCAGCAGTGGCGTGGAGCGATTGACCAGCCTAGGTTGTTTAGCCGCTAGCTTTTCCATCATGGTTTGCAATTGCTGACAATAGACATCAGCCGTAATAGTCTGGCCAGATTTGAGAAAACTGTAATGAACAATACCGGCACTAGTCCACCAAACGCTTACAAGTAACTTTTTTGGGGTTAATTTTCGCTTGGGGCAGGATTTGGCTGGCTGGCCAGGATCCAACCATTGCGCTGAGCGCTTCCGATTATCGTAAAGAACCCATTTTTCATCACAGGTAATGATTCGGTTTAAAATACCTTCATTATTGTGCCGGTTTAGTAATGTAACGCAGCAGTCGACGCGCGTTTGCCGGTTTGCTTCAGTCAATTCGTGAGGTACCCACCTTTCAAGCTTTTTAATCTTCCCAATTTGCTTCAAGTGAATTAAAACAGTTTTATCACTAACACCGCAGCCTGCAGCTAACTCGGACGTGGTTTGCGATGGATCCGCTTCCACAATAGCCTTCAACTCTTCATTATCAACTTGAGTCTCAGGCCGTCCACGGGGCTTGTTCTGCAAGTCGAAATTTCCAGAACGAAAACGTTGGAACCAAAAACGAACTGTGTTTTCTTTTGCAACACGACCGCCATACACATCATTCACCCTTCGAGTTGTTTCCGCAGCACTAGTGCCACGGCGGAACTCGTACTCGTAAATAATGCGATATTTTAAGTTTTCCATTTTGTAAAATGAGTGACGCAAACAGAAAAAAACAGAAGAAAAAAAACAAATGAATGACGATCATCGAAGCACAAATACATGAGTCTATAGCTGTACAAATTTGAATTTGGAATTCCTTACCAAAGAGGAGAAATTTGTGATTAAAGTGGCCAGTACGAAAAACGCCAATTTCATATGTAAGGACCTAATATATGCACATTCTGGTATAACTTACGTCCAAAAAATGAATTTACAATATACAATTTTTTTTAAACACAGTCACGATGTAGCCCAAATTTAAACTATGAGTTTTATTACAATTGTAACTAATTAGTTATGCTGTAAGATGATAAAAGGGGTCTCTAATCGTGACATATTGCGAGCTGCACCACGGTATGAATCGCCCAAGGGCTGTTTAAGCATGGGTGGTTTTCGTCTGCTAATCTTAACGACGATTTCATAAAATATTACAAATCGATGTAAGAAAATTGAAGAATTATTTTCAAGTAACAGTATATTTGTTTTTTATATTTTCTATAATTTTGTATCTAAATAACTGGCATTGTAAGTTTAGCCACAAAAGTGACATTTATTACATAATTCAATTTTCGTTTATTATGTCATGTTGTTGTAAACTTCGATTATTACACCAACCTCTGTCTGATACCAAAGCAAAAAAAGTAATAAATAAATGTATTTTTTTATCGGAAACAAAACAAGCTTTAAGATAAATACATGGTATTAAAGTACGAATAGTTACTAAGGCTCGTACCGGTTGTTCAGTAGTTTCTTAAAACTAAAAGTAAAGTCTTATTTCGTGCTCACGCAGAAATTTCGGTGAAATAGTGAGGCTATTTCACCTTAACTTATATTAGTAACCATTTCACTATTAGACTAGACACGGATCTAATCAATTCTGACCAATTTTACATAAAACATAACAGAAATTCAACCAGATTGTCGATTGTCTTAGATTCAAACCTGTTCTGTTCTTGATAGAACCAAACCAAAACGGTAGGTCTATGTCCAGTCTTAAGCTAGTAAAGATTGATTCAAGCACGCCTGAATTTGTGGTCTTAGCTTTAGATATTCCCCGACCGGCTATCTATTCTGGCAACTTGTCCCACCACTACATGGAATCCAATAAAGGGCAATACCGCTGACAGAGTAAATTGGATTAATGGATTGGCCCCTCTGTTCGCTTTGTCTTTGGACGCAGAAAGTTCTAAGATACATTTGCTGGAATGTTTCCATCAAACTGCGATTGATTCAATCTGTAGGTGTAATGTAGCAAATAACAGGTGTATAGTTGATTCCATTACCTTTGTGGGTGATATTTCTTTGTGTATTTTCTTGAAATATTGGACGATAATCTTGGTGGGCGTCGCGTCGTGGTGTAACGAAATTGTCTAGAATCTGGTATAGCTATCAAATTTATTAAATTTGCCAATTGACTGTGTAGTTGAAAGTCCTTGTAGACAGCCCACTAATATCAACACAGGATTTATTGTATGGACAAAACAAATTTTATGATAGTTGCGTTTTTAATAATGATTTTACCTCTAAAAGTTAAATTTATGAGTAAATCACATAAAGAATTAATTAAGGGGCCTGTCTGAGCAATATTTGTTTAATTAGCTTCTCGTCGATTAGTTATTTAAATGTTCACAGTGTGGCCCCACGTAAGGAGCACTCGGTATTTAAATTCTATGTAATAGTTTATAAATAATAATATGGTATATCCTTTGGAAGACCTTAAATAAATAAATAAATTTAAAGAACATACAGCTTATCCAGAAATGAGTAAGTTAATAAATCCAAACTAATATTTGAATCTCCCCTAACCCTCTGAATCCTTACACGTGACCTCCGGGTGGTGCTAAGAACAGTCTCTGGTGGGAGGCTTCGGCCGCGGCTTGTCACCACCCTCCGGGCTGGGCCAGTGCGTGAAGCGATTTTTTCGTGTTTCGTAATGTGGTCCGGAGAAGCCATCTTCTAGGCCTTCATGCTCCATCTTAGACCACATCTTAACTTTACATCAGGTGAGATTGTGGTCAAATGAAGGCTTATCAATTATAAAAAAAAAAAAAAAAAAAAAATATTAGCATGCATTTATACAAAGATGTAAAGTTTGTGAGACTGTTTGTGACGTTATAGGGTCGAAATCTAGATTTCTTCTTACGATTTAAATAAAATTTGGTACACACTACTAAAAAACATACAGTTACATGTTACTGTAACACCGCGGGGCTCTATTAGTCACTTTATAAGTGATTAATCACCTTCATAACTGATTTATAAGCTTATGGTTTCCTTCAAAACCGTAGCAGCAGAAACAATACCAAAAACTAATGCCAACTGATAACCCAAAACAAAGTAAATATAAACTTTCCAAATGTGAAAATAATACAATACCCAGCATCACACTTTTCCGCTCCGCAAATCCTTAAAGTCCCTATATTCCCCGTATTACACAAGTCATTATTTTTCGCTGCTATTTCGTATACAAGCGAGTTCATTAAGATTCCCTTTCACCTGCCCTTCCAGAATAACTTTATCACATCCGTATGCATAATAGAAGCGGGGTATTTCTCGTATGATGGAAAAATGTATGGCAAAGGGCTTGTTTGCTCTGGAGGTTCCGTGAATTTCCTTTGCGTGTCAGTATTTTAGACTGTAGCTATAGCTACGGAAAATACTGAAATGGTGCAATAGCAAGCAGTTGTTGTTGAACTTACAAGCGGCTCAATACCACTTGTCGACATTTTATTGCCGAAGAGAAAAAAATGTTGTTTAAGCGTTCTGGATATTACCTCTATATAAAAGTGATTGTAATTTCTTCCATTAAGAATTCAAAGTCATCAGCTTTCGCAACATTATTCTTCAATTTTAATCTGTCACCCGTGATCTCAAAACTCGATCCTTTCTTACACACATCATATTTACACAATCCATTCATCAAAATCCAAGTCTTAACTGAGTAGAGCGAGTTTGTTCCATCATCTTTATGATTTCGTCCGTAAGTAAACATAAATTTCCAGTTGTTTCGGTGGCCAGCGACTAGCATCCACCTTAAATCCACCGAATACCTGAAATTCTTTTTTGTGTCAACTCAGATATTAAAAATGTTAAGCTCAGTGCAAAATCCCATTAGTTATTTACACGATTTCACAGGAACCCTAAAAAGATCACCTAAAAATATTTAGCTAGAGACTAAAGTCCTACAAAACGGACGGATATTTTTACCGAATACATTCAGGCAAAAGGTTTGTAAATTAATAATTTATGGGAGTCATCTGTTTTTGCTGAATAATTACTTACGTTCGTATTCATAAAAACTGCTTTTTCAGGCGTATATAATTTAATCCATAATATGCTACTATCTATACTAATATTATAAAGCTGAAGAGTTTGTTTGTTTGTTTGTTTGAACGCGCTAAACTCCGAAACGACTGGTTCTAATTGAATAATTATTTTTGTGTTGGATAGTCCAGTTATCGAGGAAGGCTATAGGCTATATAACATCACGCTACGACCAATAGGAGCAAAGATATAGTGGTAAATGTGTAAAAAACGGGAGAAATCATTTCATTTTTGAAGCCTTCCGTTGCGTGCGCCGTGAAAACGGTTCAAGATAAACAAAAAATATGTATTAAAGAATAATAGCTCTTTTAATGATCTAAAAAACAGTCCGCGATAGTATATGTCTATCTTTTAAGATTAACTCACAAAAACCGTTTTTATGGTAGGTACCTAATTTGGTCGAAATAATTTGTTTATGTTGTATCAACATAATAATATTAATCTTCATTCAAATAAATATGTTGTTGGTTAAGAGTACTTCATCCATTATAACGCGGGTAACACCGTGGGGCACAGCTAGTATATAAATAAAAATGAATTGTTGTTCGAATCTGATTAAATATCGAGAATGCTGAACGGATTTATCTTATCATAGTCTTGAAATGTTCGTGGAGGTCTAGGGAATGTTTAAAAGACGAGAAAAAATTGAATAATTGCCGGGAAAAAAATTGAATAAAAACCTGAGCGAAGCCGGGGCGGGCCACTAGTTAAAGAGATAACCAAGGGTGAAAGCTTTTATTAAACTGTTATTGAACAGATGTAGCTCTAAACTCAGTGTATGAATAACGTTTAAGAAACGTTCTATAAACCGCCTATAATGTCTGATAAAAAGAGAAATATTTTAATAAATACGGGGGTAGTTTTTATGCAAACATTTCTTATGAATGAAATACCAAATATATGTTGGAGTAAGCATTACGCAAGCAAGCAAATTAAACAAAAAAACAACATATAATTATAATGCCAAAACCATCATCATCATCATTTCAGCCGTCGAATCTCAACTGCTAGACATACGAGTAGTCAATAATATTTGTAGAAATTTGGCCGCCGCGCCGTCCACCGTTAGCATATTATTATGATGATAGCTGTAATTGAAAAAAAAAGATAATCTAATGTATTATAGTTTTTCATTTAAAATAAATAATGTTTCGATACTGATTCTATTGAATTGATAAATTGGATAAATACCGATATCGTTTTTCTTTAGCAATAGGCTTATCATCTATAAGATTAATGATCCTTAATGTAATTTAAAATGTTTCGTTTAAGGTTTTTATTGGACACAGAGAGGCTTTTTACCTATAGTTTACCCTTAAATCTATTATTATCTAGCGGCGTAACGCGGCGTTGCCCAGGATAATAGATTTTCCCGTATACATAGTAAAAGTAAGGTATAATCCTGATTTGCCAGTAAAAGTTCCGTCAAAAGTTTCAATTTGGTATTATCCGATAAAACAGTCAAACGGACATTAGTTGTAAAGAAAAAGCCTGCTATAGTATGTGTTGGCCGAGCGTTACCGAGTGAAGGCCAACAATACTAGCGTATAGACAGTATATTTGATCTGTCTTGTTCACCTAGAAATCCGAGTAAAGTCAAGAGCCAACGTATACTTTTTCTGGGCAAACTTTTTCCATCGTTGACCTCGTCTCTGGCTATATAGTAGTCAACAGTAAGCCCATTTTACAAAAATTAAATACGCACTGCTATTATTAGAAGACCGAGAATTATTAATAACTATGTCGAAATCACACTTTTTAGGGAAAAAGCAAAAAACTTCTATATCTTGCTGTACTATAACTATCATTGAGAACGATAATAACTATCATGATATCTTTGTATAGGAAATATTATGTGTATACACAATATAAAATAATATTCGAAGTATAATATAATAATATTTTCAATTAAGATATAGATACAAATCTGTGATAAATAAAATAGAAATACAAAAATATTAGTTAACAAATAAAATTAATGTTTTCATCACCAGCCATCACATTATAATATATAACTTTAATACATAATTTAAATTTGATATAAATTGATAAGATAGTTTATTTAAGTTTCTTACCAACTGTTCCTATTAATAAGATATGTAGTTTATTTAAGTAAATATAGTGTAGGATACATCTTAAGTTGAGTTGAAGTTGTAATGCCCCAACGGGGCTCATGTCAGGGAATTTAGTATGTTAACACCTAAATGTAACCACATGATGCAACAAATAAATAAATAAATAAAAAATAATAATAATATTATAAGCTAAGTAATATTGCTTGCACAGACAAGTTGCAACTAAAATAAATTCCGTGTTTATGGTGTGAAACCGCGACACAGATACATACTTCTGCGGCGAGCATCGTATCCTAAGCTATACAACATTAAGAATTTGTGTTCAGTATATGAATAACTAAATAAATTAAAACTCACTTATTCTATTCATTATATTATCAAAACGCCTGTTTTATTGGTATACACGCGAAAGAAAAGCCTATTCACTAGTGTATAACTCAATTTGGAAATTTTTCGACAAAATTCAGTCTCCTAGCAGTGTGATATTTTGCGAAGCTTGTCACTTGCGGTCGTTCGCCGCACTTCGGAGCGCTGTGGGTTTTTCTGCCCAAAATCAAAAGTGCTGGCGCTCACTCGACCAGTAGGGTCCACATGTTTGTCCAAGCTATTACCGACCAGTAGGGTCCACATGTTTGTCCAAGCTATTACGCGGTTGGCGTCGCTCATGCCGAACATTGCAGCACTTGCACTTGAAACATGTTGGTCGAGACCAACATGTAGTTTAGTTTGATTCGGGCTTAACATGTATACCATCCAGAGATAGATATATAGATAATTTCGTTATTCCATACCAATATTTACATACTATAACTTAAAATAACAATCAGCACAGAGACTCCATATATATTTTTTAAAAATAGAAATAAAAAAAAGTTTTATTTAAGTCACAAACTCACAATTAAAATTAACATAAAAGCAGTTTAACAAAAACACTACATACTATGTATTTACTTGTCAAATTTATACGTAAATCGGTTTCCACTCAGCATTAGTTACGTAGTAATTTATTATTCTATGGCATTAGTATAATGCTGGTTTTCGGTGGTACCGTAGACATATTTCTCAATTTATTTAATTGTACTTATTATATAAAATTAATCCTCGTTGCTGTGCGTCAATCAATATCAATTTCATCTTGGTTGTTCGACGCTTGATTTTCGAGCCTTCTTAGATTTTCTGTTATCCCGTATGGAAGAGGTTTTATATTTAAATCCAAGAAGTATCGTATGTATCAATGGTTTAAAGAAATTACCGTGACATTGTTACTACTTCTTTATTTTCTAGTGATTTTTTTTTTGTGTGTGATGACATTCCTGTATTATATATCGTTGTGTCTGAAATGTTTTAGAATAGAAACCACGGTTTCCCAGCGCAGCGTAGGACGTCCACCAACTAGGGATGGAAGCATGCTTATATTTCTGGAAATATTTAAAGAATTACTCGAAATGGACGGTTGAAATAATAATAATGTTTTATTGCGGACACAAGATCCATTAATCAAATGAAATGAAATAAAATGGTGATAAAAAATGTTATAACAAAAAAAATACAATAGGTACTTATAGTATTGCGTATGTCACATTCAGGTGGCAATTTTCACCCATCGCTTGAAAGTGTCTGATAACATCAGACGGTCAGATAAACTAAATGATGTTGATTATCCTTCAAAGTACAAGCTCTGCTAACTTTGGACTTAGGTGATGCTGTGTGATTATTCCGGAAATATGTATTTATTATTTTTTTCTATAGACTATACTGATGTGAAAGACTGGTGTGATACATACTAATCTACTGAATATATCCGGTAAATAGGATCTAACATCGCATCCGCAGAATCGCCGGTGGACGATGTACGATGTATGGGCTAATGAGCCCGGCGTCCAGGGAAATCAAGCCGTTATAAGCTTAGAATATATATTAGCCTCGTTAGAACAATTAAGTGCGCTGTTTGGTGGTGGGAAGATGGTTTTTTACCATGGGCAGAGGTGAGTGATAAGGCCGTGTTGGGTGCACACTCGAATTTCATTCCGAAGGTCATGGGTTTACACCCCGCCACGCACCTGTGGATTTTTCTTCTTGGAAAATTGTATGTGCTCTTAAAAACACGTGCTTTAGCGATGGAGGCAAACATCGTGAGAAAATCGGCATGTTATGAGAATTTTAAAAGTTTGCAGGACATGTGATATTCACCAACCCGCACTTGGCCAGCGTGGTGAATTAAGACCTAATCTCTCTCGCTAAGAGAGAAATCTCTGTGTCCCAGCGGTGGGAACGTATTAAAGCGATTTCTTCCTGGCAACCTTTGGATGGATCTGAAATTTACTAACAATATAGATAAGTGGCGCATTTATATGTATATAAAATTAGTAGGTATAAGTAGTACTAATAGCGTATAGTAGTGCTCCTCGTTATCTGAATGCTAGTGCCATAAAATCAGATCATTTTATTTTTAAGGATCGGAAATTAGTTGTCTGCCTTATACAATTTCAATTGTAATATTACAACTTTCACGTTTAAAAATCTGTTCTAATCTATTAAACATATTTTAATTAAAGACAAAATTCCCCGAAAACAATATTTTTTTTATTATTTTCTGCTTAGAACTAGATATACTTTCGTGGATTTGGTCAAATTTTCATTAAAAATTCGGACCATGTATTTAAACCATGTGTAGATAAATAAGTTTTAATGGTATTCATTTCAGAAAAAACATATTTTTAGGTAAACCCTCGTTATAAAAATTAGCTAATTTTGTAAATATTTTGAGATAAGGTATTCAAATATTTTTTTAATACTAAAGCTGTTTAATTTTTTTGTATTTTTTTATGAAGAATGTTGTTAAGAGAGAAATCCATTCAGTCTATAGATCAAACTTTAGGTTACTAATGTGAAATGATTGTTATAAAGACTTCTGCAAACCTATTTAATATCCGCTAAAAAAACAATTAATACCTCTTGCCTACTCAAAGTTCGTGTCCCATCTATAAGTTACTTAACGACTTAAGGGTACTTAAGTCTTTGAGGTAAAAAGGATTCGGGTTAAACTTCCGAGTTGGTTGTTTCTTGTAATAGTTTAAGCGATTTCCTAAATTGTGGAGTTGTATAACTAAATACCTATACAAGTTGTAACAAAAGTTACGGTCAATACTAATAGATTTGAAAATATCTATATAAATAAAAATGAATTAGTGTTGTTCGTTAGTCTGATTAAAACGCGAGAACGGCTGGGCCGATTGAGCTGATTTTGGTTTTAAAATGTTTGTCTTAGTCCAGGGTAGGTCTTATCGGTGAGCAAATAAGGAAAAATTTCCCGGAACTTTCTTTTTCCGTGCGACGCCGGGGCGGGCCGCTAGTAAGAAATAAATTTTAAAAAGCATTTTATTTATTTGAGACATCAAGTTTCGAAGTACCTACATGGCTCTCTATATTATTCTTGAACATTCGCCTAGATACACATACGCGGCAATAACCACTAGCCAAATCTCTCACCGTAACAACGTTTGCGAACCAACTTGAAATCCCCTACAATATTTAAGAAGATTATTCTCACCTTCACAAATCGTTCAGAAATAACTCGAATGTAGCATTTCCGGTTAAAGCTACTTCCGGCCCGTCCATTTTACAGATTGAAGTGGAATACCGCCTAACTTGTGATGTGGCGCTTTTACATTTACCCGGGCCCTTAAAATAATATCAGTTCTATTATAAACGAAAATACGGACCCCGAAATGTTTAAATTTACCGACTTTTGAATGATAAGATAAGATAAGATAAAAAACTTTTATTTTGCCATTTACAATTAAAACACATATTACAAACATTTGCGGAAAAATTAAGACTTTAAATGACAAAAACGGCGACCACTCAGCATTTGCTAAGACAGTACTCTGCCATAGCGCTGGTCTTCCGTGGTGACCTTGGCTAGCGAGATGCGGCTACTGCGTCACTCGCATTAACATTATAAAAGTAACATTAGAATTTAATATAATGAAAACAAATCAAATACACACTAAAATACATGCTAGATCTGACGTTATTTTCATACATTTGAAAGTTAATTAGACGATGTCAAATCTGTGAAAAATCATTATAGCATACTTTAGCTGACTGCCTCAGTGGAGCGGTAGACGAAAACCCGTTTGAGGCGCAAGAGGCAGCGGGTTCGATTCCCGCCGGGGGTTCATGTATTTGTATGTTCTACAGGCACTTTTTCCTTGGTCTGGGGCTTAAATAATTTAAAAATATCTATGTATGTATGTCTATTACATTAAGTATATCAGATGTTTAGTACCCGTAACACAAGCTTATAGTCTACCAAGGGTCTAGATGTTGTGTGGATTGTCTTGTGAAGTGTTTTAATATGAAGACTTTGTTTGTTTTTTTTTTGTTATAATTTAACTACGTATGTGTTAAATTATAAAATTGCTGATACTCAATATTATTTAAAATGATCAAATACATGACACAGAAAAAAAAAGTCATTCTTATTTATATGATTGATAGAATTTCTGTCGCCTTTCTTTTCTCGCACGCTCAAGTGTCTGCAAATCTAGAAAAACTGACCTTATCTTGTCGTGTCGATCTCGTTCCGTTGGTAAATAAAGATCCCCGTTTCCGCTCATGGATGTTATTTTAGGATACAATTGACTACTTCAAAATACAAAAGCATTTTCCGTTATTTCGTTGAACTAACGAAATGGGTCATGCTATTTGAAATAACCTTGTGATTGAGAAATATAGCAATTGGAAAAATAGTGGTTTAATAAAACTTGAGCAAGGAAACATAATGTAATAAAACAAGAAGAGATGCCTTTGTAGAAATATTACCTTTTTTTACCCTCTTTACAGAAATATTTATAAAATATTCTTTGTGTTTCGTTTCCATAAAGTTGTAGCTCTAAATTATAATTTCCCACTCTCTATTATTTTGTTTCATTCATCGTGTATCGACAAATCAGGCATCGGAACGTCATCAACGACGTGCACAGATTATATAATGTCAAAAAACAGGAGCGCGCTGGCAGCGACAAGAAAACAAAAAGAAATTAGATCGATTTTACACGAACCGCGCGCACGCACCGGAAAATCTATAATCCTATCAAAATCTAATACACATAGCCTGGCTAGATTGTGAAAAGTATCGTGTGTGTTGTGCTAACAATGGACAGTGTTGTTAATGCAAGGCAGAGTTGGCAGTCCTGGATATTTAAGCTGTGAGTATCTTTGTCTGTATGCTCGCCTCACGTTATAATGAACCAAACCTTTCCTAAACCATCGTTGACCAGAACCTGGCCTCCCAATGTGTTGTTGTGCCTATTTTATTTAAATTCAACACTTTTTCTTTAAAACTGTTGAAAAAGTGGTAATATAGGTGATATTAAAAATTGGTATTATAAGTCTGACTTCAAGGTGTGGAAATAATATCTAAAGTTATATACATTTAGTGTGGTGTTTCACAACTTAAAGGTACTGAACTGAAATTTTTAAAACCTGGACGAATATTAAAATACAAAACAGTATAATTCAGGACAAAACAATTCTAATACAGGCGATCGTTCTTAACATAAATTAAGTAACTCTAGGTTTCCATTACATATTTATTTTTATAACCATGTTTTAACGACACGCGATGGTTAAACTAATTAAAAAGTAATGGTTCCTTTCAACAAGTAATTAAATATTAAGTTACTCTATTGTTTATATACGTATAGGAGTACACTATTATTCAACTGCGGCAATCGATTTCACTCACAGTCTTTAGCACAGATGTTCTGTCCTAGTAATAATCAGTCATTAGCTTATCATATGAACGTTCCCACTGTTGGGACGCAGGCAGCTTTTTTTTTATGATAGATAATCCTTCATTTGACCGCAATCTCACCTGATGTAAAGTGACGATGGGGTCTAAGATGGAGCATGAAGACCCAGAAGGTAGATAGATCCTTATGCTAGTTTAGTTTCATTTGACCATAACCTCACCTGATTTAATCTTTCTTTGAAGATACCCTATAGAAGATTTAAGAATATAGGTTGTAATCTAAACGTAGACTGATGTAGGCAACTTGTTCCAGTCCTCAGAACATGCCGGTTTTCTCACGATGTTTTTGCCTGCACCGATAAAGCGCACATAATTTTTTCAACTTTAAAGAGTTTGAAAGACATGTGACATTCACCAACCCGCACTGGGCCAGCGTGGTGATTAAGGCCTAATCTCTCTCGTCGTCGAGAGAAGTCTCTGTGTCCCAGCAGTGGGAACGTTAATAGGGTGATGATGATGAATAATAATAATTTATTTATAAAGAGTTTGTAATGAATAAAACTCCGAAACTGTTGAACGGATCTGACAAATTCTTTCACCAATGGAAAGCTATCACTAACACTATCACTTTCGCCGAGTAACATAATGCTATATTTAGATAGATAACATTTAATTTTCAAAAAGAATAGGGATCCAGACAAAATCTTCAACTATGTAAGCCAAATGTATAAAAATTATCCTAAACATTATAAAGTTTCTTGATTTGAGGTCGAATAAAATTTTTATTTGTAATCAATTATATAAAAATGAATCGCAAAATGTATTCGCAAAACTCAACAACGCTTGGACTAATTTGGCCATTTCTTTCCTTTTGATGTTCGTCGAAGTCCGAGAATGGTTTTTACGTCGTGAAAAAATGTAATATGATATTTTAATAATACATTAAAATATCATAATACATTAAAATATCATATTACATTTTTTCACGACGTAAAAACCATTCTCGGACTTCGACGAACATCAAAAGGAAAGACATGGCCAAATTAGTCCAAGCGTTGTTGAGTTTTGCCCGTGCGGAGCCGGGCGGTTACTATATATAAAGCTATTATTTAGTGCCTGTAGCCGTATACACCCCAAAATTTAAATTCTCTAGTGTTTTAATTATCTTTTAATTTATTCCCCATACTTTATTTTCTCTAGCCTAAATCACTTTGATTTGCAAGAAGAGTATCGGTCTTACACAAATCCGTTTGTAGTAAAACTTCTGTACATTTTCTATTCCGACCCACAAATATTTCCGTAAGTTTTTTATTCTTATTTATCTGATACAGCGTAGGACGTCTTTTGATGGGTAGTGGTAGCTAACTCTAAACGGCTTGGGAAACAGCCCCCGGCTCACTCAGACGTATCAAAGGCGAACACTTCAATACCTCCGATAGTGGGTTTTCTAACGAGGTTTTCCTTTATCGATTCATAAAATGTTCCTACACAAAGGGGTTTTGGTTGTTAACACTGCTGTGAATATGTGATGAGATATTTTTATTGCTAGTTTTCGACAGTCGTGATATATACGCGTAGCTTATTTATGCTTTGGGCCTATTTCACGAAATCCTATTAAATAAGCAGTGGTTATGTCCATAATACGTATGGGACTATAGTATGGGTTATTTCTCTGATGTTGCAGGCGTCCATAGGCTGTGGTAGCTGCCTTCTATCAGGAGGGCTGCATGCTTGCCTGCCTTTGACGTATTTTACAAAAAATTGGTTGCCTGTAAAGTCGGTATACGGGCGAAAGTTTTACGTGACAACGACTTTGAGTGGTAAAATAATTTTAATGTGCAACGTGCTTTCTCTCGCTCTTAGGCGGGCTAACTGTGCTCGAGTGGAAGGGACGCGTGCCTTTCACTTTTTATGTCTGTCTCTCTCGCTCTTAGGCGGGCTAACCATGCCCGAGTGGAAGGGACGCGTGCCTCTCACTCGCTCTCATTGTGAGCGCATAACGTGAGCGGAGCGTAACGCAGTTTCTTGAAGTGTCACCCGGGAAACCAATTTATAAGACGTTGTCACGTCAAAAACTTCCAGTGATTAGTAATGTCAGGAGCTGTCTCGCTTTTATTTCATATTTGGCACAGCGTGTACTGTACTGTACACACCTGACGGTGATAGTTTTTTACGAGTACGACGGTCAAAATATATGTTTTTTTATTATTTAATTTTGATTTAAGAGTTAAAGTTCTTTTCTACAAATACTACATAAGTCATTATTTAATCAAAGTATGCCTGAATATAAAAAATATAAATGATATTAATTATTATTTTTAAATCCCTGTAGTATCCCATAGGTGCTAATGCTGCCGTTACAAATGGCCACGCATCCGCTCTAACGTTAAAAAGATAACAATAAGATTTGCAATTCATATTAGCATAATAATGTTTAAAGAATTCAACTAAGTTACTTAGTTGTGTGATGACAAAGTACTTTTACCACGACATAATATTTCTTTGCCATTGTCCACTTATCCATTTCCCATAAAAGTAATAAAACTATATTTAAATTTTAACCTTCCTCAGAAAAATTTGTTATCCAGGGGATAAGAGCACTTTAATCGTAAAAACATAACTACAGATCCCCTTTACGCAGGGGATTTGTTAACCAAGCCAAATTTATACCTACGTATAGATTGGAATATGTATGTATTTGTATTATAAAACTAAAGATTTTGTTTGTTTCATTGTTTGAACGCCCTCATCTCAGGAACTACTAGTCCTATTTCCATAATTCTTTCACTATTAGATAGCCTATTTATCAAGGAAGGCTTTATGTTAGATTTTTTATCGTAAAAATACGTCGTTCCCGGGAAAATCCATAAAACACAGGCAACACCCTGTCTTGAAAAGCTAGTCTATTACAACAGCACCACTGAGCGCTGAGAGTTCTCACCATCTTCATTACCCTATTAACGTTCCCACTGCTGGGACACAGGGACATCTCTCTAGGCGAGAGAGATAAGGCCTAAATTCACCATGCTGGCAAAGTGCTGGTTGGTGAATGTCACATGTCCTTCAAACTCTTTAAATTTCCTCACGATGTTTGCCTTCACCGTTAAAGCACGTGTTTAAAGCGCACATTAATGTCTCAAGAAGAAATACAGAGGTGCGTAGCGGGGTTTGAACCCACGACCTTCGGAATGAAAGTCGAGTGTCCTCCACGGCTACAGTATTATAACTATGAAATACAAAACTTCGTTTAGTGAACAAATAGGCCAATAAACGTAATGGTACAATTCGCGCTCTCGTTTTTCAATCATTTGTCAAAGCAATTAGTTGGACGTTGCGAACTTTAAAACAAATATTTACAAACCATTTACGTGATCTATGGTGTAAGTTTCATCCATTGTTTATTAAACTAGTTTTCTGCTCCGAAGCTTGCAAAGTTTATGGGGTTTTTTTAATGCTAACAAGATTTTACTCTCACTCACTCTTTTCAGAGTTCCTTACGGTATGGGTAAAACACTTCTTCACCTGTCTGCTAGTCTGTCGGTTTGGCACCAGGCGCTATCTCAAGAACAGTCATAGATAGAAAGTTGAAACTTTTAGGGATGATGTATTTTTAGTGTCTTAAAACACAAATAACAGATAAATATATAAGTTGCTTCCATACAACAAACATGATTTTTATTTTGACCAATCTCCTAGGATTCAGCCAGTGTTTGCAAAGAAAGCGCATAAAATCAGTTAATACAACATCACACACAAGAAAATTATATAACTACTAGTGGCCCGCCCCGGCTTCGCACGGGTTTTAATCTAAACCATTCCCAGATCTTCTTGAACACACACAAAAAAATTCATCAAAATCGGTTCAGTCGTTTGAGTGAAGTTCAGTGACATACACACACTCACAGAATAATTATATATATACAGATATTTCTTGAATATTTTGTCGACAGCTAAGGCAGTATTTGTTAATAAATATGCTAATATATATATAAGTAATTTTCTACTTTTAATTGTCCAAGGTTCACATTATATTAATTTCCAACCAATGCTAATACTCCTACAATCTTCCGATAAAACGCCATTACATCACTCTCATCCGACTTTGATAACATCTACATAAATGTATAAAATAAACATTAATATCGGTTTCGCAATTTTAAACGCCTGAAAGGACTGAATATCGTTGCAAAATACCGTGGATTTACAGGAACGTACCTTTTACAAATAGGGTTGTCACGCTGAGTAAACGCCATGTTATGGAAAGGAATGAGTGCGTCAACCCTATTGGATGCAGTATTAAAATTGGTGCTACAACAGATGTGACACTTGGTTGATTTTATAATTTTAATAATATTATAACTCTTTATTACACACCAAGATAAAACAATACAAAAATGGACTTAATGCTAAATACAAAATGCGTAATGGGCGGCCTTATTGCTTAAAGCAATTTCTACCAGACAAACTTTGGATTTTAATTTGTTAGTTATATTATCAAAAACATAGCGTAAACCAGATAATGATGTTTTAAAAGTGATAACTTGTTATAGCATATAACTCTTCAGTTTGTCACGTATCGCGTAAAGGTATCAGTCTGTCTCGCATCACATTATTTCAAGCATACGTCAAGGGTGCTAGGAAGGCCCCACCTCTCTCACTCTAACCCACAGAGCGAGTGCACTGTGGGTTAGAGTGAGAGAGAGAGTTTTACAAACTCAAATACGACGAGTATTTGCGATTATCACTTCTGTCGATATCTTTCGTCAAGAGAGAAGTCTTTGTGTCTCAGCAGTGGGAACTTAAAAATGGGTGCT
Organism: Gymnoscelis rufifasciata; assembly: GCA_929108375.1. Lineage (NCBI taxonomy): Eukaryota > Metazoa > Arthropoda > Insecta > Lepidoptera > Geometridae > Gymnoscelis > Gymnoscelis rufifasciata. The sequence goes on from OV815322.1 coordinate 11,268,948, forward strand.
AATAGTAATGCTTCGTCTTCTTCTAACACAGTTATTTATTTAACTTAAAAGAGGATCTCAAACCTTGTTACTGTAAATTAATATCTACTTTAAGTAGTTGAAAAAATGTTTTTGTATTTCTTCTGTCAGGCTTCTGTAACGCGCACGTGTATGATATAAAGACTATCCAGGGTCATAAACTCGTGTAAATAATTTAAATTATTATTATAACATAACACAATTTACATTGCCATTACAGTTTGACACCAATGCGACCCCTGTGTGTGCTTACTTCATTTTGTTAAAAAAACGTCAAAATATATAGCTGTATCTTATGGAGTGTAATTTCTGTTAGCCACTCATACTGTGCCAGCTGTAACTGTAGCACATAATGCGTTGGTGTGCGTTAGTTCCGCGTGAGTGCACATGTACGCAGCCAGTTATGGTTTGGGGCTTAGGGCTGTCCCGAACATTCGTGTGCTTTATGTCCCCGGTATCGAGTCTGTGGTGGGGTTTTGCATCTAATATCTAATATGAAATAGGGCTGGCGATCGATATAAAGTTATGTCAGAAGATGAAGAGACAGGGGCTGTGGCGATAGATTTATGTTCAATAGGGTACATAGATGGCTAAAAAAATAAGTCGTTTATTTGTATGAGTATGTTTTATTTTTTATTGCAAACGAAAAATCCAGACGTTTCGGCGCATTGAAGTTTCGCGTGGCGTTACTCATAATCATAAGTGCGATTTGTACTTAATCTGAATAACATGTTCAGTCCCCACTCTGGAACTTTGATGTCTTTATACTTTATTTTTATTAGTAAAGCATAAAATGGGTATCCAGCATTTTGAGACGTGCTAACAGAAGGATTCAACAGAAAATCATCATAAATTGTTTATTGTACTCAATTAAATACATACTTTCAAAAGTGGAACATAAGAGCAAACCTTGACATATAAGACATTTGGTAAAAGACCTTAGAGAAGGTCAAAGACATTGTGTATAAAAAATCTCATACCTCCAAATTTACCGACGTCCACCGACTATAAGGCTCTTTCTCCGTGGTCTGGGAGATTAATATATATAATTTAAAAAATATATATTTGTATTCCTATTATATTAAGTATATCAGATGCATAATAACCGCAACACAAGCAGTGCTCCACGGGAATAAATGTTGTTATATGGATTGTCCGGAAATATTTTTGTATTCATAAGGCTTGTTAAATGTGGTAGGCTCGCTCTGGATGCAGGCCATCACCAACCAAATTAACTGGGAATATAAAGCTTTACTAAGAAATGTGACCCAATAGTTGCTTGTTACGGAAGACGTTTATTTCCTAAGACGCTCATGGCTTACATGGACAGGTCAACTTAAAGCTAATTTAAATAAAAACTATGAATAATCAAGGAAATAAGATTGTCTTGGCAGTCGGCTTCAGTTTTTTAGTTGTTGTTGAGTTGAGAGTTGTTGAGAAGCGAATAGAACAAGTACAAGAACAGACAAGTAGGTATTACTGATATTACAAAGGAGTATAGGAACAAAAACGTCTCATATATACATAATATCGTCTCAATATACGTGAGTAATACCCGTTTTCAAAATGAATAGTGTAACTTAACTCACGTTAGTTTTTATAGTTAAATGGTAAACTTTGTTAATATTTATGGATTCCGTTTTTTGCCATTTGGCTTCGGAGCCCTCTAAGGTTATCAACAAGGTATTTTGTAATTGTATTTCTTTTTTATATTTTTTTGTGCTAACTATTGACTCCAGTCTAGATAGAAGGCAAAAACGAGGTCAACGATGGATTGCTCCATCTCCAGAAAAAGCCTATTCACTCTGGTCATAAAAGTTGCCATAATTGTATGTATGGTTTCAAACTAAACTAAATTGACCTAAAATCATACCGGCTTTGTCAACCGCATACAAATTTAAATACGTGTGGAAACTGTGGAAGCTATTTTGTTAAACAAACGGGTAACTTAATATGAGTTGATGGTTTTTGAGTTTTCATAATATTTGACTCTGTTGCAAGCTACGCGCAAACTTGTAAAATCACGGTAGACTGGTCGCGACAAACTTCTTATCAATATTAATTAATGAGCGACCTAGGACTAATAGCAGTCATCCCACATGTGAAATGATAATGATAATGCTGTAAAAATATATTTTCGTGTTTTCAGATTACTCGATACTGTTCCAAGTTACGTGCAAACGTTTAAATCATGGTAGACTGGTTGCGACCAACTTCTTCAAAATTAATAAGCTGCCTATACCTAGCAATGGTCGGCCCACAGTTGAAATGATAAAGATAATGCTGGAAAAAAATTGTTTTTGAGTTTTCAGAATATTCGAGGCTCAACGCGCAAACTCAACCCGTCAAAACACGGTAGACTGGTCGCGACCAACTTCTTATCAATTATTGATTAGCTGCCTTTGCCTAGTAGTGGTCGTCATACAACTAAAATGGTTATGATAGCATTATCAGCTTATAAAAAAACATAGGTACTAGGTACAAATAAAATACTTTTTCCGGCTATTATTAATTTATTACCTTAAATTAACAAAATCATTACAAAACCTCGTATTTACACTAATTGATATGTCCTTACAGAACTAAATAATCGACTACACAGTAAAGATAAAATAAAGCATTAACTGGCGTAAAATATGATTTATGGAAAGTTAACAGAGTTCAAATTACTTTTGAAGTTAGCGAGGCATCGACGAAACTTTTAAAACGTTTGAATAAATCTCGGTGTGCTCAAGGTGGTTGTGTATTGAAAGATATACTTGTTTTTCCTTTAAAATCATTTGCAAGATAATCATAAGAGCGCCTAGAGACCGATTCCTCTTAGTCCGGTGAGTGTCACTAAAGATATTATGACGTCAGTAAAAATTCAATATGGCGACTACTGGACGCCATTTTGTACAAAAAAATCAAAGTTTACAAACTACGTCATGAGTATGGGTATTTTTGAATAGGTATTTAAACATTATTATTTATATTTTTTTCCAACCTTTTTCGATCCGGCTGCTCGGTTAGAATCTTTATCGAATATAATTTGCGTTACAACCATTCTCACTAAAAAATCCTATTAATTTGATTTTTTTTAATTTCAGCTTGTTACATTCCCACCGATGTAGTTCTCTCGTGACGTGAGATTAGGCCTTAATCCACTAAGCTGGCGAAGTGCGGGTTTGTGAGGGCCGTGAATGTCTAGTGGGTTGGACCCTACGTTGTGGCAAGATAATAATGTCAACAAAAGTTGATGACAAAGAAACACATAGAGCGTAGATAAATAAGTTATAACAAACACTATCAAAACAAAAACATATTGCCTTTACGAAAAGTATGTGTGTGTGTGCTGGTGCTGCTATATCAGTGGGCGAAGATTCGTATTAATAATATACTCGTATGTATATAAGATACTTTGTATGTGCCCCTAATTTTATTCTGAAGCCAATTTTCAAAGTATATTGTTTTCATGCCTTCATTTGACCGTAATCTCACCCGATGTAAAGTGACGATTGTGGTCTAAGATGGGACATGAAGACCTAGCAGGTAGATGGCTTCTCCGGGCTACGTGTGTAGCAAGTGTCATGTTTATTTTGAATTCCGGGATGACAATAAGGTGTATTCATAACAAATGAGACAATAACCTTTAACTTTTGACCAGGCATAAAATATACTGTTTTACTAGTGGCCCGCCCCGGCCGGCGTCGCACGGGTATATAATTTTCCCGGAAATTATTAGAATTTTTCTCGCCGTAAAAACCATCCTATCTCTCAAGTTGGATCGAACTGCACATGGTGTGCGAATTTTATTATAATCGGTTAAGTGGTTTAGGAGTCCATTGAGGACAAACATTTTGACACGAGATTTATATATATTAAAATAAAACAAAACCAGCTTAGAATAATAAAAGAGGAATCGGCTGTGCTCCTGTAGTGGCAATATATTTTACACAAAGTTTACTGCAGTGGGTCAAGCATGTCTTAAGGGAAATCTTACAGTAGATAGTTTAAATGAGATTAGACGATAGTTTGGCTTAGCAGCTGAACTGAACTAAACCAAGTTCAGTTCACGGGGTTTCCGTGTGCCTATATTTGCGTAGGCACCAAGTGAATACGTCACACGGACTGCTTTCGGAGCATAAATTCAAACGGTTGCGAATAATTTATCATTGTATATCAATGTTCTTGGACTTGGTTTAAGGAGGAATTGGTTCAAATGCCAAATTTCAAAAGACCAATGCACGTTCCTGAAATTTGCGCATTTAATTTACTATGATTTTATAATTCATTGTTATTTTGTGTAGAAAAGGCCTTTAATAATACAATAATTAGGTACTGTTTAACGTTGATAAAATGCGTCATCTAAGAACCCGATTCGTTCGGTGGAAACACTGTTTCGTTGAACATTTTCGGTCTTATTACAAAAAGCATAATCAGGACTTAGCCACGTGTTTAACAGTTGTTAAAAATAAGGAGCTCCTTCGCTAAACAACTGTTGAACGCGTGTCTAAACCGTGTTTATGTGTTCGTTGTAAGACGGCTCGATTATAGAGTAACAGTAAACTTATAGGGACTTTTAGAAATAATTAAGAATTCAAAGAACTAGAATACAAGAGAATCATATTATTTATGTGTAAAATCGATGTTTGTTTAACGAGATTAGAACGAGCGACCTTCTGACTGCAAATCAAATAGACTCCTGTCTGACTAGACCACCGCACCTCAAAGTAACCCTGCCAATTTAATGCGAAATTATTATATCTCGCTATACATTTCCACCTTAAAGCACCGAGCTCCTCTCCGCGGTTAATTGCTTTAGAAATTAGATTTTGTTGTCAATTTTATGAAACTTCGCGGAAGTTTCCAGCGTAAATGAAATGCTCCTTCTGTTAGATATTCGTAAGGAAACTTCAGCTAATTACAATGATGACTTTTTGTTACCTTACGAGCATAATAGAAGCCTCAATTTCATCAAGCCTCGTGATTTTGTACAGGTATTTTGAAACTCAAGTTATATAATTTGAACGTATCCATTAATGTATCTACTTGTAAAGATAAAGACATTATTATTTCTGTAACAAGCACCTTCATTTATGATATCTAAATTGAAATATCTTTTATTTTTGTAAGTAACTAAAAAATAACAAATATGAAGCATGATTAGTCAAAAACAATTACACTCATACATATATAAATCTGCTTAAAAATACACAACATTAAAATGTTTTAACATTAAATTATAAAATATCCCGCATAAAAACATTAAACTTAACTATTATTTACCTTATCAGATCAATCAAACTTTACGAGTAAAAATCGTTTGAAAACTTCAAAAGCCGTTCGGGGGTTAGTTCTAACATCTATAACGCTGTAAACTCAGTAGAAAAAGTCGAGAGAGGCATGGTCATTGATTCCTTATCTACACCCTTATCATTGGCGCCAGGGAGCGACCATGTCGAGCTACCAGCGGCAGTTATTCTAGGACCCATGTTATCATAAGCAGACTTCAGAAAGCAGGTTCTACTTCTCCTGGGCAGAGTCGCCCCACCCCCAAGTAAATCAGGGTACAATTCCTCATTCGGCGCTACTTGGACTGATATGAATATACTTCCATACGGAGCTGGTAAAGCAAATTCGGCTGGAGGAGGAGGAAATGTACCCGGAGGACCTTCTATGGTGATCTGAACCGGTTCCAACCTCTGAGTATCCTCACTCTCCAAACTCATAGACCTATCTAACATTTCAAAACCGTAAGAGGAACGGTCTCCACTAGTTCTGTCACAGCTGACAGCTAAAGATGTATCTAGAAGCTTCTTTTCTTGGTCAGTGAAGCTCCTGCTAGGTGGCACCCGTCGTCTCGTCTTCCAGCATACGTAAGAAGCTACGAAGCCTGAACAAGTCATAGCTAGAAGACAACCGGCTATTAAAATAAATGTTGAATAATCTGGAACAACAGCTGTTGCCGTCCTGGCAGTTCTGGCTTTGGGAAGGAATATGGTAACGTAAGCGGAAGCTTCTCCGACTCTACTTTTGGCACTACACTTCCACTCTCCAGAGTAGTCGTTGGTCACATTGTTTATAGTCACATTCACCCACTGAGCACTGCGGTTTAGGAAATCGTCACTAAATTCATCGTAACTTTCCACTGTATATTCGTTGATGACTACATCACTCGTTCCGTTTTGCTGTTCTGTGTACTGGAAGAGCCAATTCACTGAAGGTTTTGGATCTCCCCTCACTAAACAGCCAAAGGTGATATCTGCTCCTGCTTCTGATCTAATTACCGTTGGGCTGGAGTATGCCGAAGGTGGACAGAACAAGTCCTCTCTTTTCAATACCCTCCATAACATATTAGCTTCATTCTCAGGTCCTGTGCAAAGCACGTCTTCATTCCCCAGATTACTTCTCAAGAACCACTGGTGAAACTCTCTTAGTCTACAGTCGCAGTACCAGGGATTATCAGATAATGTGAGAGCTTTTATCTTTGGTAAATCAAACGTGGTTTGGTGTAAAAATGATAATTGATTTTGATGGATATTCACAGTTTCGAGACCCTGTAAGTTTCTAAACGCGAAAGGGTGTATACTGCGAAGCTTACATCGCGAAATTTCGATCTTCATCAGGTATTTGAGCGGCGGGAATTGGTCCGCTGGAAGAGTAGATAATGGGTTACCATTGAGAACAAGATATCTCAACCGCTCTGTACTTTGGAATAGTTCTTGAGGTAGATGTACCAATTCATTCTGAGATAAATCCAGCTCTATGAGAATGCTGAGCTGACGAAATGCTTCTGGATGCAATGACGTCAGTCCACAAGAACTGACGTTCAATTTCTGAGTGTTTATCAGACCAGTTCGCAGAAAGGCATCACGGCCTAATGTTTTTAAGGGGTTACCGTGGAGGTCTATAACTTGGATCTCTGTCTCTAGGGATGGGAGTTGGGTCAAGCCCGCGTCTACGCATGTCGCCGTCTTCTTGCCGGAAGACCATTTGCAGCTGCATTCGGGGATCTGGCCGCAGTTCAGCCAATGGCTCCCGCTCTGAGTGATGATCAGGAGAAAGGTGATAATGCAGCTCCATGGTCGCATTTCCATCTCATAATCGGATTTGCAGCAATACCTGTAACAAAGAACAAGAGCTTAGCATTTCGATTGTTAATGAGCCTTTTTATATAGTTCTTCTTGTTATGTTATATACCTACACATCCTACCCTTATAACACACAAGCAAGTTCCCACGGCTAGGACACAGGCACTTGACGAGAGAGATAAGGCCTTATATCACGAATCATAGTGAAGGTCACATGTCCTTGAAAATTTTCAAAGTTCTCTAAACATGCCTTTATCTTTACAAAACGTGTCCAAAGCGCACAGTCATAAACTTTTCAAAAAGAAAAATACGACTTTCGGAATGAATGTCAAGTGTGTTCCCACTTAGCCAACACGGACTGCCCTATTATTTAATACGTATTTGATTCAAATCAGTTTAAGGTTGAAAGTAACTAAACGAAATAATAACAAAACGAAATAATTATTTTCAATGGTATCAAATCAAAAGTCAAGATGTGTTGTGTGCGATTTGATAATACTGTAAGGGTTTAACAGTCAATAAATTGTCACTTTATTGACAGTACATAGAAGACAAAAAAAAATACAATTACAATGGGCGGCCTGACACGAATGCGAGAGTAGAATAACACACATGGCTAATACACGACAAATTCAGCTTTCAAACATTATATTGATAGCTAAATATAAGGCGGAACCATGTATTTCAACGGGCGGTTCCAATTCAAACTCCAAAAACTTTACGAAATACATATTTATTTATTAGCCTAGCTGTCCTACTGCTGGGCACGATGCCCCGACGATGCCCCATTACAGCAGAACATAATTTTATTTTATATAACTTTATTATTTAATTTGTAAGTAATTATTATTAATTACTTTATTATAGTGTGTTTTTGACCTGTCTAAGTTTTGTGTATGCAAACTATTGATTAAAATAAATGAATATGAATATGAATATGGGCAAAAGCCACGGATTTCTCCCTTCACTGGTCTTGACCTGATGTTTCGTTATGATAGTATTAGTCATGAACATAGGCCTCCCTGAAAGACTTCGAGTGACTTCGGTCGGTAGCAGCTTGTATCCACCGCGAGCCCGCTACCTTCACCAGGTCGTCCCTCCATCTAGTTGGTGGACGTCCTACTCTGCGTTTGCTGATTGGTGGTCTCCATTCGAGAACTTTCCGGCCCCAACGGCCATCTTTTCTACGTGCTAAATGGCCTGCCCATTGTCGATCACCCGCTTTCTTCTACGTATCTCCTCATTCCTGATTCGATCACTGTATTAGTCATTAATTGATAATTTATATAATAAGCTACAATTTGGCTGTTAACGTGGTTCCCCAATACTATAATTATTACAAATACTTGTTTTTTACTACTTTAATTTATAATGACCAAAAAATAGGTGCTTAAAAAGAATATACTTCGCTTAAATTTACTTAAACTGAAGAGTTATTACAGATAATGATGTGGATGTTTAAACTCGAACTCAGCTTAACCGATAAATCGGAAGTGAACTAGTCAGCAATTAACTCACAGAGAGGGATTTGACGTTTCAGCGACTCTTTGTTAAGAGTCTGTGAAATCGCTGAGGCTTATTGGTAGGTCAGCTTAGTTTGCCCTGTTTAGTTTAATTTTTATGTTAGATAAGCCTTTATTTGACCACAATCTCACCTGATGTAAAGTGACGATGTGGTCCAAGATGGGACATGAAGACCTAGAACGTAGATGGCTTCTCCAGAACTTCACGCACTGTCCCAGCCCGGAGGGTGGTGATAAGCCGCGGCCGAAGCCTTCCACCAGAGACTGTTCTTAGCAAGTCACGTATAAGGGGTTGCAAACAAGTTTACAATCATCGCTGGTCTGGTAGAAAAAGTGATATAAACATCGTGTAAGTATTAAAATTTTCTGTCCCTTTTTTTGTCAATGACAAGTTTTTAGTTTTGGCAGAAATTCGGTTAATATGGTTTTGGAACTATTCCTTATTTCCATTTCTATTTTGGCTCATTGTAATATGATTCGATATCGGGCCGGATAATGTGAAAGACTGGTAGGTTCATAACTCATACATTTTACTACCGGCTATCGGATATCATCGATCAGATACCGACACCGATCGGATAATATAGAACCGCTCGAACAGTGAATTTATTTTATTTCCATCAAAGTTTTTCAAGTTACTACTCCAACTGTATGTATTGTATAGGTTTTGAGATTTTTTTTTCAGTTCTGTTTTACAGAACAGACTGGGAAAATATGGAGGAGGTTTTTTACAGATGATCCACGATGCTGACACTTTAGTTTATAAGATTTATATTTTTTATGTATGTTAGTCTATAAGGTATATGTTTATATGGGCCTTAGATGCCTGAAATAAATGATTTATTATTAATATGTATTATTAATTTGCCAGAGCGCGGCAAACTGACAATGTTATCGGTGTCATAGACTCAATTGAGTCTGTAAAAGTTATCAATGCACAATCAGAGTCTGAATACTGGCTTTTATTATTATTATTACTATGAAAATAACTAATTCGTTTGTTATGTACGGGTGTACAGGGAATTTAAATTTTTTATTAACAGTTTAAGCACTTATACAAATTGTATTACTGTATTACCAGTTAGGTGTCTGATATTATATACTACAAAGAAATATTTTTTTTTGTAAATACATACATGATACATTGAAAACACTCACACCCGACACCAGAAATTGTAGGAAGTACAAAATCTGGTCCCCCAGCGGGAATCGAACCCGCAACCTCTTGCGTCTCAGGCGGAGCTTTGTCCACCGAGCCACAGAGGAATTACAGAAATATAAATAATTTATTTGCAGCTAAACACAAATTAAATCAACATAAAAATTATAATCATAGTTAAACAAATAATTTGTCTTCAGCACTGCAAAATGGACCTTACTCAGCATAAGCGGGAAGTATGCAGTACAACCCACGCTGGTCTTCCGTAAGAACCATTTCTGTACAGAGCAATAAGACAATACATCTCGCATTCTATTTGTAGCATCGTCACATTAATCTAGATACCTCTATACATCACGACGATGTGCGGTTGTGGTTGAAGTACGGTCCGAAGATCTGAGCAACCTCAAGGATACCATGGTATATTCAGAGTATTGACTGGAAGATTGGTTGATGTTGATAAGACTGGAAAGCTATAGAGTTGTGTAAAACCACCCTATATAATATACAAGCTGACCCGAGAAAGGTTGTTTTGCCATATATTATACGAGTATCAGGAACATGATATGTTTTTTGTAAAACTAAAAAAAATAGTTGCCTATGCCTTTTCTCAGGTGCTAAAGAATCTGTGTGCCAAATTACCCGCGTTATAATGGATTTTTTCGTAGAATGACATATTTTGGAACGGTAAAATGACATTTTTCTCGCCCAAAAAAATATGTGTATCAAATTGAGTGCCCTGCGGTGATACCGAATCTATTAAACGGGGATTTTCCAAAGCGCAGAGTCCAATTACAAGAAACTGAACTGAACTGGTTACATATGACTGCTTCAGTGGCGCGGTGGGCGAGGGTCCGCTTGCGGCGCAAGAGGTAGCGGGTTCGATTCCCGCCGAGGGTGAAAGTGTTTGTATGTTCTGCAAGCACTTTCTTCTTGGTCTGGGTGTTAATATGTATAATAAAAAATATCTATATATGCATAACTATTATATTAAGTATATCAGATATCTAAGTACCCGTAACACAAGTTTAGAGCTTACCACGGGGCTAGATGTTGTTGTTGTTTAAATTGTCTGGAAATATTTAATTATTTTATTTTATTTATATTCTATGCTTGTTTATAAGTAAACAATGAAATGTAGCTACGAAAAATTATTAGTATTCAATACAATTCAGTTATAATTGGACTCTGCGCTTGAAGTGTCAGTTTGCCAGTGTCTAGTTTAATAAAATTATAAATTTAAAAAAATGTCAAAAAAGACTCAGTTGAACGCCATTTGAATACGGTTGTCAAAATGGCGTGCAACTGATTTACATCTTTTTCACTTTATAATTATTTTTTTTTATTTTTTAACTCGTCACTGGCAAATTTTCGCTTCAAGCGTCCAATTACAAGAAACTGAACTAAACTGAACGCTATTTTGCGTCCGAAAAGTTATTCTAAATTTTGTTGTATTTTCCAATGACGTCTGCGTAATTGTCAAAATTGATAATCGTTTTATTATTGTGTTGTGACTACAAACTAAGTATTATGTGGCTGTGTAATTCGTTACTTCGTCAGTGTGTTAAACTTTCGCGTTGTGTTTTGTTTTTTTTCTGAAGTTCTAAACATGTTGCCGGGGGCTTCCCAAAAAGTAGTTAAGTGTCACTTGATGTGTCGGGAATATATTAATAAGTTTATAATAATAAGCAATATCTATCCGAAAAGTTCCTTATTCTTATTCTCAGAAATAACCCGTATTGATTTTAACAATTCTCATTTGTAAGAAATCTTATGATTTTCCGTTATTGCCCCACAAGCTTCCGAAAGGACAATAAAAAAGACTGCCGACAGACACTGGAGAGGTAGCGGGTTCGATTCCCGCCGAGGGTTAAAGTATTTGTATGTTCTGCAAGCATTCTTTCCTTGGTCTGGGTGTTTAATATAAAGATAAAGATAAAAGATATTTATTTTTCTAACATACAATAACACATACAAACAAAAAAAAACTTGTTAATATACACAAAAATTTAAATATTATTTAGTAGAAAAACTGGTTCTGTCTCAGCATGTGCCAGATTACTAGCATGCTAGTAACCAGCGCTGGTCTTCCGACAGAACCAATTGTTGACGTAATATGTATACTAAAAATATATTTCTTTATATTATGTATGCCTATTATATTAAGAATATCAGATGTCTATACCCGTAACACAAGCTTGGAGCTTACCACGGGGCTAGATATTATTTTATATTGCGGCGTGAAAAGCTAATATTTTATAAAAATAATACTCCTTCTTTTTGAAGCCGATGGAAAATTTATTAAAAAAAACCGTTGTAAGGTTAGTGACCTTTGAAAAGACAAAAATGGTTGGCTTCATCACGTATGCAGCACAAACAAAATTAATGAACAAAGTTCCAATTAGACGTATGTGGGCTCAAACTAATTAATAATGTAAATTGAGTTGTTAGCCGAAATAACTCTATTAAAGCTACTTTCAATATCGTTGTCATCAGCCTATTAACGTTCCCACTGCTGGGACACAGGGACTTCTCTCTTAGCGAGAGAGATTAGGCCTTAATTCACCACGCTGGCCAAGTGCGGGTTGGTGAATTTCACATGTCCTTCAAACTCTTTAAAGTTCTCAGAACTTGCCGGTTTCCTCACGACGTTTGCCTTCACCGTTAAAGCACGTGTTTAAAGCGCACATAAGTTTCTCAAGAAGATAAATCCAGAGGTGCGTGGCGGGGTTTGAACCCTTAACCTTCGGAATGAAAGTCAAGTGTCCTCCCACTTATCCAACACGGCTCACTACATTCAATATACTTTTAGCTATTAATATTGCTTCTGATTAAATTTGTATTATTTTACATTACTATTCCACCTATTATTGAAGCGCAGACTAAATAAAATTATAATAAATAAACTATTAAAAATGTGAATGTAAGTTTGTTTGTTACGCTTTCACGCGAAAACTACTTAACCGATCATCATGAAACTTTGTACACAGATTCTTGGAGGTATTAAAAGTAACATAGGATACTTTTTACCGCGGAAAACGTCATTCTGCGGGAAAATCCATTATAACGCGGGTAACGCCGCGGGGCACAGCTAGTTAATAATAAATCTGTAGCCCACCGCGCCACTGAGGCATTAAATTTTGTGTTTTTTTTTGTTGATGGCTTGGAGTTAGAAGATTATGTCACTACACTGTTTTACACAGACCTCCCTTAGTAAATTTCGAAATAAAAAAATAAAAAAATGTGTATGAGATACACATACTACACCTGAGGTTACGTGTACAGTTTACACAATAAAAAAAAATAAGAATATAAAAATAAACTTTATGAAAATCACCCCTTTTATATTTATGTATTGTGTGTTTTTAGTATTTGTTGTTAAACATCTCCACTTGCCGCTAAATCAAGAAAAATTCATCATCCATCAAAATTTCAACTCTATCTACCACGGTTCTTCAGATACAGCCTAATGATAGACAGACGACAGACAGATAAAAAAAGCCGTGTTGGCTTAGTGGAAGGACACTCGATTTTCATTCCGAAGGTCGTGGGTTCAAACCCCGCCACGCACCTCTGGATTGTTCTTCTTGAGAAATTTATGTGCGCTTTAAACACGTGGTTTAACGGTGAAGGCAAACATCGTGAGGAAACCGGCATGTTCTGAGAGTTTTAAAACAGTTTGAAGGACATGTGACATTCACCAACCCGCACTTGGCCAGCGTGGTGAATTAAGGCCTAATCTCTCTCGCTAAGAGAGAAGTCCCTGTGTCCCAGCAGTGGGAACGTTAATAGAGTGATGATGATGATAGACAGACAGACGACAAAACTCAGAAGCAGTCTCCCATTTAACCTTTAGGTACAGAACCCTAAAAGCAACTTAAACTCTAAACTTCGAGTTTAAATACTTTCCAACTTAGAATCAACCATTTGACATAAGTTAAAAACAGTCGCTCGCTAAGTAGCCCGGCAACCGAAAGTGGCAAAAACATCTCTGGCGAAGTTGGCATCCCTACATTGTGCAGTTGAAAAACTGCAAACTTTCCCGAAGGTGTCGGCAGTTGTTTGAGAAGCTTAGTTTGTTTGTTTGTGACTGCTGAGTTTTGTAGATGCTTAATGTCTTAAGCTCTTTTTAAATCAGGGTTGCCAGATATCACGCGAAGATCCGTGAATTAGTTGGTTTACCATTAATAGATTAGCCTGAGAAGTGGTAGTAATATTCGGGTAGGTTTTTTAGGTACGTTAAAGACTTATGAGAAACACACAAACAATTCTGTAGGTATTTGAAGCGATCGAAGTACTTAATAATTTCTAATAAACTTATTTTTAAGTCGGGTTTTAACGGTTACGGATGCTATCCTAATATTTTTCTGCATATAAAATATTAATTATTTATGGACTCGTCACATAACACTTCCAGTGTTCCACTTCGTAAAGGTATCATAAGAAAATAAACATTAAAGAAATTAAGTAGCACGGAAAATTACTTTTACCCCAACTACTTATTTTCTTTCCATTCTAAGATTGTCTGGAAGAAATGGCTTTGTGATACAAGATACAAAATCATTTATTTCCATTGTTTGGTTTTACAAATCTTAGAAACTTCAAATCTAAAATACAAAAAAGATAAACAAATTAAACATAGGTTCTTAAAGATAAATCTATATAAATAAAAATGAGTTGTTGTTCGTTAGTCTGATTAAAACTCGAGAACGGCTGAACGGATTTATCTTATCATAGTCTTGAAATGTTCGTGAAGGTCTAGGGAAGGTTTAAAAGGCGAGAAATAATCAAATAATTGCCGGGAAATTTTTTTAATAAAAACCCGTGCGAAGCTGGGGCGGGCCACTAGAAGGAAATAAATTTATCGTATCTGGTTGCTTTGCCTTTTTTAGACAAAAGCAAAGAAGCGATTAGATACCCTAGCTCATTTTTGTATTGAAACTTTAAACCATAAGACACATTACGCATGCTAGGTTTTCGTGTTATTGTATTGACGTGTATTACTGATCTGTATTTGGGAAAAATGTGTACGTTTTATAAGATTTCTACATAAGCAACAGCAATTACTCGTTGAAATTAACCAGCCTGATTTAGTCTAAACCAGCGCGGCAAATTTGCCAGAAATTAAATCACGTTTGGCAATGCAGTACGACTTGGCTTTTTGCCAGAACTTGCACATAGTGTAGAGTTAACAGCTAGGTAGCTTTAGGTTCCACTGTGACTAATGTGTAAGTATATAATCTAAGTTTTAGCCGTTTTTTTTTAATTCTATATAAATGGTTTGGGTCAAGTCAAAGAAGTTGTCATATAATATGCATCAGTCTTTCGGTTTAATTTGTAGTGACTATGGTACGAGGAGAGAGATTAGAAGAGGAGAAGGGGGTGGAAAATAACAAGTTTTAGTTTTACCCCTCATACTCAGAAGTTTCTTATCAAAAGGCAAAATTGAAAGATGACTCGTCTAAGATTATAAAGGTGAAGAGTTTGTTTGAACGCGGTAATCTCAGTCCGTTTTGAATAATATTTTCACTGGTAGATAGGTACTGGTAGATACATGCTATTTTACCGCGGGCACATACGTGGATAAACCGTGTTGGCTAAGTGGGAGGACACTTGACTTTCATTCCGAAGGTCGTGGGTTCAAACCCCGCCTCGCACCTCTGGATTTTTCTTCTTGAGAAATTTATGTGCGCTGTAAACACGTGCTTTAACGGTGAAGGCAAACATCGTGAGGAAACCGGCATGTTCTGAGACCTTTAAAGAGTATTAAGGGCATGTGACATTCACCAACCCGCACTTGGCCAGCGTGGTGAATTAAGGCCTAATCTCTCTCGTCAAGAGAGAAGTCCCTGTGTCCCAGCAGTGGGAACGTTAAAAGGGTGATGATGATGATGATGATGACATACGTGGATCCCGCGGGATATTCCATAAAACATGGTCTACGCTGTAAAGCTAGTAATTGACCAGATATTTAGTGGAGCACTGTGACCGGTGCACTGTTCACATTAATATTGTTTCAGACGCTGCCCTGGGCGACCGACCGTGCTAAGAATGTTATAGTTGAACGTGGTCAGCGTTTTTTGACAATATACCGCAGTTCCACGTTCATTTGGGGGTTACAAAGGTTATGCCAAGTGGAATAACTGAAGAGCACTTCACTCAACGACTTCGTGATACACCAACGGTTTTAATAAAGAAAACGTTCCGTTTAATCATAGCTCTCCCTATCCTGGATGAGTACGGCACATATTTTGCCATTAGCTTAATTTCCGCTAAGCTTTTTTTGCTATTCGCAAACTTTTTTATTCTCAATTTTGTCTATAGCATTTGTTTTATTGTCGGACGCACTATGCAACCTCTGTGGACCAACAATGTTTAATAGATTATCTGGCTATCTTGTTGCTGAACGGCCTTCCTCTCCATTCAAAAACGTTTATTGGAAACAAATAATACCTTTGAATAGTACCTTTGATACGCGCTATCCAAACACAAAATCTAGCAGCCGAGAACTTGGATTTACTGCATAGCTCTCTGAACGAGTTCACAAGGGTTTGTGTCCACCGATCCCGGGATCAGAATTTATTGTCTACTGATACCGCCAAGTTTTCTCCACCTATACCGGGATCGGTTTCCAATTAAAAAATGATTAAATATTTTTATCCACTGATCCCGGTATCCGTATATAGGCTACAAAAAATTACTTCAAATAGTTTTAGAAACGGATCCCGCTTGTAGTGTTTAGAAGTTTCAATTAAAACAAAAGTATATTATTGAGTAAGTTATATTGATCAAATCGTCAAATCACAGGAATCATCACATAATTATTAGATACTCTTAGTAATCGAGAATTGTTTTATTATAACTTTGTATTGCTTCCATAAATAATTATTTTCTCTTATAGTTTAAAACTAAGACATTTATTTTTAATAGAATCTAAAATCACAGGAATCATCACACAATTATTACTACTCTTACTAATCGAGAATTGTTTTATTATAACTTTGTATTGCTAGCATAAACAGTTATTTTCTCTTGTAATTCAAAACTAAGACATTTTCTATAACTTCACTTAAAATAATATAAAGTAAGTCTATATTATTAATCAGTAATTATCACAGAAATCAACACATTCCAAACACATCGCTTTTTTAATAAATCAAAAACCAAAAATAAGCGCCAAGTTCTCAACTATAACGCAGAATAATAATAGAACAACTTCGCTCTCTAGCTCCTAATAATGCCCTGAGGTGTTATAAAATACTCTTAGTAGTATATTATAGTGTGTTATTTTATTATAATTGATAATAAGCAATGTGTCATTTAAAACGTTTTAAATTTAAAGTATCTGTAAGTAATATGTGTTGTATAAATAAATAAGCGCCAAGTTCTCAGCTATAACGCAGAATAATATAGAACAACTTCGCTCTCTAGCTCCTAATAATGCCCTGAGGTGTTATAAAATACTCTTAGTAGACTGCAGAGTACCTACCTACACTCGGCTCATCTGTTCCGTCACAACATTAAATAATTTGTCACCCTACATCGCCTCGCTAGCGGGACTCGAGGTAATAACGGTTTAAAAGGTTACTGGTGTACTTAGCTGGCGACATAGTTTTGATGGAAATTAGATGCATGGATTATTTTTAGTGTCTACTGTGTTTATGTGCTCACAGTGGAGCGAGTTTTGTTTAAACTATACGCGGAAATAGTTGATTTATGGAATGATCTTCAACTTGATATAAGGTCAGCGAAATCTGTTGTTTTTTTTTAATTTTTCAGTGCTATAACGTATTTTCCTACAGTAAAAATAGTCATAAACGTTCATTAAGAATTCATAAACCAGTAATTATTTAATTCTTATTGGAATTTTCAAAATTTGTTTGACATTTGTATCAGTTTTTATTGACATTTTTATAATGTTAAGTTTGTGTGAAATTTATAATGGTTAATCAATCAATGAGATAATTATATTTTTTATTTTTACTGTGATTACCTATGCATTATAATTTAAAACATAAGGTATATAAGAAATGACATGTAACAATTGTTTTGAATAAACACTATTATGACTATTATTATTATTAATAATTTGGGCTCAACGATAGTTAATTCACATAAATCGTTTCAGTATTTCCATAATATATAAGAGCATTATTAAAAAACTGTAATGGAATACACGCACCATTAACTGTTTATTTATTCATCTGTTTTTCTCGATCCAGATTTTTACTAAATAAAATAGTAGATACTACAACTATTTATTCAGACAAACATTTCTTTGTAATTGGAGTAACTATTGCAATTCGTGCGTAATATTCGTCGAAATCGATATCTATCGAGTTTGGGCTTTCGATTCGGCGATGCATAGAATTGTTCGGTCTATCGCCGAGCCCACTGAACCCGCTTCAAATAAATTGCTATGAGAAATCACGAAAGAATTTCGGCACGAATTATTTTTTATATCTTTCCCTAAATTGCCATTGTTTGAGTCTATCGGCATTTTGTTTTACGTAACAATCAGACGGATCATGAAATCGCGAAAGAAACTATGCTGAAATATTAAGTTATTCATTTACAAATGATAAGGGTTCTATTCCCGCCGAGGGGTCGAGTATTTGTATGTTCTGCAAGCACTTTCTCCTATGGTCTGGGTATTTAATATGTATAATAAAATAAATCTATGCATGTATGTCTATTATATTAAGTATATCAGATATTTAGTACACAAGCTAAGAGCTTACCATGGGGCTTGATGCTGTTGTGTATGGATTGTCCGGTAATATTTATATTTATTTATTTATAAAATGTTTACCACTCAGCATGTGCTAATGTTGCTCAGGAAAGCGACAGCGCTGATTTTCAGTTATTGAAGTGATTGCTCACCAAGTGAACTCAGTTTTCTCCAACTTGGTTTCGGAGATAGTATATATATATTTCCGGACAATCCACACAACAGCACCCACAGAATACGAGTAAAATTGACGCAATGCGTGCACTAGAAGTCATTTTGCCTCAGCATGATAAATAAAACGAATTGTTCCCAGCATCCCAGCATTCAGACCAGTAGAATTTTTGGACGCAGTTTATCACTTGATAAACTGTGCTACTGAATCATGGACATTCTTACGTCAACTGTCAGTTCAAAGAGCCAAGGATTGCTGTGATTGGTCGACCCGGTAAGAAGGATTCCTTGATCTTTAGACAGATGCCATCTCAAGCAGTTTCTGCATCATGAACATTCCTATTCTAAGACGTTTTTACGATTTAATAAACTGATGTCCAGAAATATTCATAGAAATGAATATCCTCTCAATGAATGTGGACTTTTATGAAGTAATTAGCATTAAATGCGGCATGCAAATCTTAATTTCTTTAAGTCTCTAAGTCCTCAATTAAGAGATAAAACATCCTGAAACCCCAAACTTAGCAATTATTTTACGGTTTTTAATAGAAATATTTTTGACATACTTGTCTAATTTACTATATTACACTAAGCACTTACTTTTTTGTAAATAATGATTACGTTTTTTGACGCGAATTCATAACATTAACTGCTTTATGTTTAACATCTCAGTAAGTACTACATAGATACATCTAAAAGTTACTTTTAAATAATAAAACAATACTTTTAATCCTGCTTGTATCCTTTGTAATGTATTACTGAAAAAAATATTTCTATGTATTTCCTTAGAAGCACAGGGCATACATGGACAGGACATAACATTGTCTTGAAAGTTCGATTATTTTTTGAAACACTGGGTTAGAAAATAATAGCACAACATAGCTTTTATTTTACAAAAAGTTTAAAGTTAACTTTTAAGTACTTAAAAATAAAGCTATGTACTTAAATAATACCATCAATAAATATTTCCGGACTACTCACACAGCCTCACCTAACCCCAAACTAAACAGAGCTTGTACTAAGGGTGTTAGGTGACGGAAATACTACATAGATACATTTTTAAATACATTACCATAAAATTGAATACAAACTTGATATACAGCGGCAAAATTAATTAACCCTTAAAATAAGCCTTCCTGCCTATTACCGAAACGTACCCATCCAGTTATAATCAACAGAAAGAGTGACGTCACAGACTTTGAAGAGTCACAGAGGAGCATGCACTGAGTAACGTTTCAACCTAATTTATGTCATTTTCCTACTTTCATGCGCAAATGGAATTTTCTATGCATGGAAACGACTTTACGTTGACGCTTTAGAAATTTAGGACGGAAATTTTACCGGTTATAAATATTATAGCGTAAATGGTGGAAGTTTTTGCGAGAGCGCTTTTGAGCTGTTAATATTTTGTTGCTGGGAGAAATAAGTGAAGACCGGGGTATTATTGGAATGGTGGCAAAAATGAGGTGTCATTGCTGCCACTGGCCACTTATATAACCATTTCAAATACTTAAAGATAGAACATTATTTATTACTCACACCAATGAACATAAAAACAAAATTAACAAATGTATAATATTGTACACCATTTCTTAACTGAATTGAATTACAAAAAAACTGTCAAACAAATTTAACATTCAAACTTAGCATGAGTAAACGATCTTATTTCTTAAAGAAATTTCTTTTGAATGTTCATGAGTGTCTAAGTTTTGTAAAACAAAACAATGGAAATAAATGATTTTGTACCATGTATCTTGTATCCAGACAACCTTACGAGGCTAACTGGCCAGACCAAAATTGTATTTTTACCCTTACCCGTTCTGCAAGCCTTCTCCTTGGTATGGGTGTTTATTAAGTTACATAAAAAAAAAACTATATATGTATGCCTATTATCAGATATCTATTACCCGTAACACAAGCTTAGAGGTTACCACGGGGCTAGATGTTGTTGTGTGAATTGTCTGGAAATTTTTATTTTATTTATTTATTTTATAACCTCTCTCGTCAAAGAGAGAAGTCCCTGTGTCCCGGCAGTGGGAACGTAAATAGGGGTGGCATGATGAGAAAGCAAAGCTTAGCTTTTAGTTTTGTTCTTGCTATCTCTGTATTGAACTTAGGTGGATAAGATTGAAGATGTGCTTGTGTTGTCAAAGTAAAGTTTCATAGCGTTTTGAAAAGTACTACACGAAGCCGTGTTGGCTTAGTGGGAGCACACTCGATTTTAATTACGAAGATCGTGGGTTCAAACCTCGCAACGCACCTCTAGATTTTTCTTCTAGAAAAATGTATATATGTGTGCTTTAACGGTGAAGACAAAACATTGTGAAGAAACCGGCATGTACTGAGAAATTGGAAGAGTATTAAGAACATGTGACATTCACCAACCCGTGAATTAAGCCTAATCTCTCATCGAGAGAAAAGTCCCTGTGTCCCAGCAGCGGGAACGTAAATAGGGGTTATTATAATAATGAAACAAAACAAACCTTTTTGTTTTGTTATTGCTGTCTGTGTATTGGACTCTGATGGATTAGATTGAAGAGTTGCTTGTGTTTCAAAGCAAAGTTTCAGAGCGTTTTTCTTAAAATAGTGCTAAAGCAAAACATTTTATCTGCAACGTTCGGCAGAGTGCCAAAGCCGAGTGCCAAACCCGTGTTTTGATGTAAGACAAATTCGTGACCCGCACGTATGTCTTTGTGCTCATAGACAGATATCTGCAACTGTATAAATTATAGGAAGTCTGTATGTGTGACCGATATCGTAAATCAGATATGTTGAACAAAACTTTTATTTCCTTAGAATAGAATAGACAATTCTTCAATTTAAAACACACCAATAAACAAGAATACAAAATTACTAATAGTAAAATTAAACCTAGCATGCGTAACCTTAGAAGAGACAAGTCGAATGAAAATGTATAATTACATACTTCATTTATAAACAAAAAATTTAAGGAAATAACATTGTCTTAACAGTTCAATATCAGATTAATCCCGTGGTTTGTTAGTTTGTTGTGGATGTTTTAATTTGATCGTATTTCACACTCCAATTTGAATGGCGTTGATTTGACTAAAACGTGGCGTGTCTATGCACTGTTTATACTTCGGATTAACATTACTTATAGGGGAATTAAAACATTTAGGTAAAATCCGATACTGCGATGCTAAGTGTAAGGTACCTTAAGCATAAAGAAATATAAATAAATAAATAAAAATATTTCCGGACAATTCACACAGCTACATCTAGTGGTAAGCTCTAAGCTTGTGTTGCGGGTACTAAGACATCTGATATAATTAATATAAGAATAATAATAATAATTTTATTTATTTCCACAAATAAAATAATTTCACATAAATCACCATTTACAATCAAATTACAAACTATGAAAAATAAATTAGTGCAATCTATCTAGATTGAATATGGTGAGCCGTAGATGTCTACGCTAGACTAGAAAAGCCTGTGTTATAGACATCTGCGAAGAATAGACATACATACGCGTACATAGATATTTTTATTATACTTATTAATCACCCAGACCAAGGAGAAAATGATTTACAACAATAGAATGAAAGTCCATCAATTAGGCATGATGACTACGTAAAACAATAGTACTTAGTGTAAAAAAGTGTGGAAAAAAATTAAGCGAACTGTCAAGACAATGTTATTTCCTTGATTATTCTTAGTTTTTATTTAAATAAGCTTTAACTTGACCTGTCCATGTATGCATAAGCGTCTAAGGAAATTAACGTTCTGACTTTGACTTTGAATAGGTACTCTGTTTAATCCGTCTTACAATAATTTTGGACACCTGTATTTTGATTTACCAATTTAATAAGAAAGTTCCAAGATATACAGCATCAAAATTTCGGAGCTGCTTGTGACGTATTTTGCTCGAAAGCATTACTTTCCGCGAAACTTCATTGAAAAAAACTAAATTGAAATCGCTCCATCCGCTCGGGAGCTATGATGTATGGTATGATAGTATGATATTTAATTAATTATTTTCTGACATGTAATAATGGTGTTATTTAATTAATTATTTTCTGACATGTAATAATGGTGTTGTGAATAAGTTCTGTATTTCTGTATCGACACTCCCTACGTATCATCGTGTAACTGCCAGATACACACTTATACGTTTGATGCATTTTTGGCATCTACACATGCCAGTCTATCATTATAACTTACAAAAAAACAAAAAAGTCTACTCTAAGTACGTTTTTCTTGATCGTATAACTGTCCAACTTAATTATTTTCCCGCCATATAATGCTGTATCTTCCACATACACACTTAGACGCGGGGGGAATGAGGTGCGAAAGACGGTAAATGCCCGTTACACAGTTCTTGCGCGGAAAACGAGTAGAATGCGTGTGCGACTCTTAAATATTTGATTGCCGCAAAACGACAAGTGAATGTTTCCGATTCCTGAACAATTTAAAAGAAGACGCTACAAAGAAAATAAAAGTAGATATCCTAGAACCAGCTACATCTACTACAAGACCAGGTAAGTAAATCATAATTAATGATTTACCAACTTTTTGTACTTTTTGATGACCAATCATAGTTATTAGGTTTCTTGAATCAGTTGTGTGCTATTGCTTTCATTGCTGACTCAATAGACAATAAATTATTAAGTACATTTTGATACTTTCCAAAAATGTTTGATAACCTACGTACAACTGTGTAACTACGCACTTACATATTTATACATCGGGATTCACTATGATCATATGGTGTAAATAGGCACTTACATATTTATACTTCGAAAAGTTATTAAATCAAAATTGGTAACTGACTTTTACATAGTTTTACATCGGACAGTTATTAGTAATCCATGCACTTACATAGTTCTGTGTTTGTGTTTTCATGTTATTTAAATTAAAAAAAAACAATTATTTTTATTCAAATGAAAAAAAGGGGGAGGTTTCTCATTTCTACCGTATATTTTTATATTTGTTATTGTGTTTTTTTTTGTTTGCAGATAATTTCGTTATTTGTGAACCGATTTTGTTGATTCTTTTTTGTCGGAAAGAAGATAATTCCAAGGGTGGGTGAGAATGTTGAGGATCTGATAAATACCCTCAGAGCTATGAACATAAATGAACTTCAAAAGTGCTAGGTTCTCTCTTCCCATGAAATTTAAGTAGATTTTCATAAAAAAAATAATTTTGCCCCTTCTTGTTGTTTTTCAGATGTATCCGTTCTGTACTACGAACACTAACGGTGAAATTCCTGCATCTTCTGAATTGCATATCCCAGCTTCCAATATTGTACAATCTTCCTTGCAAGCTTGTGGTAGAGACTCCAGCAATGACACAGGGAATTTTGCTTTTAGCTCGTCGCCACGCTTTTGTGAAAATCCTGTAAACCTGACCCAGAAAACTCAAGAAAAACATCATGAACCCATGAAAGTGAAAAAATATCACTATTAACAAATATAAGTGGTACAGTACAAGGTAATTTGCCGGAATATAGCTTCTATGACCCCACTTTGGCAGCAAACATGCCTGAATCTCCCCTACTGCTACAGTCTACCTCAAGCATTAATAAACTATTATCACCGTGTGACTCTCCCAATAACGGCCACCTTATAGCTTAACAGATAGACCAATAAGGCTGCACGGAGTCGCCAGCACCCACTCCAGTAAACTAGTAACTGACATTGCCAGTTGTCCAGTTGTTGCGGATGACCAGCTATTTTGCGCGGAGTCAACCGCACCCACTACAGACTGCGACATTACCAGTTGACTTACCAGATGAACAGTTATTAGGCTGCCCTGCGTCACCAGCCTCCACTCCAAAGCTATTGCCAATTGGCTCTCTAGGCATGTCAGGGAATAATTCTGAGCACCTTGAAATCAATGACAGCGAACCATCGAAGAAGAAAAGGCGATTACAAATAAAAAAGATAAGGGTCAATTGCGATGGCCAATGGCTAGATATTAAGCGTAAGGACAATATAAATACTGGAAGAGACGGTAAATTAAGGAAAAAGAGAGAGATGCGGCGTGCTTGTGGATATAGATGTTGACGAACGTAATGATCTTCATTACGTTCTTAGATGATTAGGAAGAATAAATAAATAAGAATGGCATGTAGGGGACGCTTGTGATATTTGTCAAATGACAAGCTCAAGCTAATTAACTTAAATAAGTAGGTACCTACACTTATTTTAATGGGTTAATACCTACACTTTATTAATACTATATTAATATCTATGTTTGCATCTACTCGTTTCTATGCCATTTTGTCAGTGTTCTTATATTTGACAAAAAGTAAATTTGTATAAAACTAAACTGTTTTACTGTTTGTAAATTTGGCTTTATTTAAGTTATAAATTAAAGACTTGTGTTTGTGTTTATTTTTGATAAAAGTACGTAAAAATGATGATGGTAAGCATCATTTTTACGTACTTTTATCGTAGTTTGGATATTTATTATTAATTTTATAACGTTAAGCCTATGTTTATATTTTTGAAATAAGAATTTTGCACATGTACCGACCCTATAGCGTATGGTAATGATAGATTCTATTTAATATATTTAATTGTTATATTTCGTATTGTTATGTAAATTGTTTACACTATGTAGTTAGACGTAGACATAGTCAAGTTTGCTATTCCATAATATCAATACTATAGTCACATTTTAATAATAATTAGGTTAAAGTGCCTACTAGTAAAGACTGATTAGGCGTGTTTGATAGTCGTTAAGAGTTTAAAGCTGAGTTAGTTACTTAGGTGGTTTCGTTTTTCTTTTTTTTTAAATAACAATCCTTAAAAGGATTTTTGTATTTAGGTGAACATCTACTTCCCTAATAAATGGTATTCTGAGCTCTTTTTTTTCTTGTTTTATTTAAGAAAATAAAATAAGTAGTTACGACCAATATAAGCGAAAAAATAATATGATGAGTAGGAAAAACAACTACTAAAACATACCTACCTACCTTGAAATAGGCTTAGTTTCGTAAACAAGTGAATATTCGGCAATAAGGGCTGGTCACCAGGCCTTTCCAAAACAGAATTATGTAGATGCATATTATTAAATTATACAATTTCCAACGTTTAAACATGTAAGCACCAGTTAAACAGAATTAGTCTAATAGATCTACTAAGTAATAACCGTGTAACAGGCAGTTACGATATTGTCATTCTTCTGAGCTCCCACGTAAAAGTGTGTATCAGCCACATACGGCATTTTAATAGGTTATAAGCACCACGTAAAAAAATGTAAGTGTAATAAAATCCAAACCAGTATAGATTTAAATAAAAAATAGTATCCATCTTTAACTAGATCTAAAGTTAGAGCATCTCACTAATTTTCACAGAAATATCTCAAAAATTGCTGCAGTTATAGGCATTTAACCATTTTCAAATCTTTAAAACGCTCTCCTGCAAAATTTGTGTTTTGCAGATACACAACTATACGTAGGGAGTATCGGTATGTCCTAGACAGACGGACAGACACACAGACAGACAAACAAGTCAAACTTATACATAGATATTTTATAACACCCCTATTTTTTGGTCGTGGGTTAGAAATAATAAAATACCATTTCCCATATTTATACCAACATAATATATCCCAATGCATAAAGACCATATTTTAGTTTTCAAATATCTAGAATGGAAAACTTGTGGCTACAAATTGCTGAACCAATTTATGGCGAACCCTGAAATAGCGGCGAAGTTATACCCTCCTGGGGTTAAGTAAGTGTGGTTCTGTCGGAATTCTTTTTAAGTTATGGTTTGTGTCTTATTGAACATTCATTATTTTAATAAACTAGTGACGCCTGCGTTTTACCCCCAGTATCATACATTCGGTTTAAAAAAACAGTCAGTCACATAAACCCGAATATCTACCGATCTACGTATGCTATCCTAATGATACGAAGACTGTTTAACTGAGAATTTAATTATAAAGATAAATAAATATTTCCGGACAATCCACACAACAACATCTAGCCCCGTGGTAAGCTCTAAGCTTGTGTTACGGGTACTAGACATCTGATATACTTACTAATAGACACATACATAGATATTTTTTATGATACATATAAAACAACCGTGATAAGCCGTGTTGGCTAAAGTGGGAGGACACTCGACTTTCATTCCGAAGGTCGTGGGTTCAAACACCGCCTCGCACCTCTGGATTTTTCTCCTTGAGAAATTTATGTGTGCTTTAAACACGTGCTTTAACGGTGAAGGCAAACATTGTGAGGAAACCGGCATGTTCTGAGAACTTGAAAAGAGTTTGAAGGGCATGTGACATTCACCAACCCGCACTTGGCCAGCGTGGTGAATTAAGGCCTAATCTCTCTCGTCAAGAGAGAAGTCCCTGTGTCCCAGCAGTGGGAACGTTAATAGGGTGATGATGATGATATAAAACAACCAGACCAAGGAGTTAGTACCTACTTGCAGAACATACAAACACTTGACCCCTCGGCGGGAATCGAACCCGCTACCTCCTGGGCCTCAAGCAGACCTGCGCCCACCAAGTCGTGGGACTAATAATAAATTCACTTTGTGTAAACTCCCTCACACTACCTCGACTGCCGCAGGCACCGTTATTAAAATCAAAGTCAACATAATTTATTTCCGTAAACCGTTAAACAAGTTTTGGACATTATGAATGTTGCCCCTCATCCGTTGAACGCCGTGGCACCCTGCCAGGGGAATCTAACCAGAAAATGGGAAACGTTCTCCTTGAACAACACTTAATACTGCTCTAGACTTAAGCAGACATTCTCTGGTAGGCTTCGGCCGCGGCTTGACACCACCCTCCGGGCTGGGCCATTGCGTAAAACTATTTTGTCGTGTTTCGTAATGCGGTCCGGAGAAGCCATCTACTTTCTAGGTCTTCATGTGCCATCTTAGACCACATCGTCACTTTACATCAGGTGAGATTGTGGTCAAATATAAGATAATCTAGCATAATTTATAAAAAATAAAAAACGACACTTAATACTTAGGACGCCAACCCGCTTGCTAAGCGTGGCGAGTAGTAGGTAGAACGTTCTCATTGTGACTGAGAGACGCCTTTGTCCTTTATTGGACTCCCTACGGCAGTAATTATGTCTCGCGTTATACGACACGACATGGTCATGGCACAGTGTAATAATTAAATAATTTATTTGCAAACGAATACACCATAAGCACCCCTATTTATGTTCCTATTTATGTTCCCACTGCTGGGACACGGGGACTGCTCTCTTGATGAGAGAGATTAGCCCTTAATTCTCCACGCTAGCCAAGTGCTGTTAGTGAATGTCACATGTTCTTCAACTCTACAATATTTTCAGAACCGCTTTCCTCACGATGTTTGCCTTCATCATTAAAGCTCGTGTTTAAAGCACATATAAACTTTGCAAGAAGAAAACTTTACAGGTTCGCAAGGTTTGAACCCACGACCTCTGAATTGTAAGACGAGTGCGCTTCCAGTTAAACAAAATACACACACACAACAAAACACACATAACAAAACACAATATAATAAAAATTACATTAAAACAATTTCCATAGTAAACTATTTACATGTTTTATCCTACGGCTAAATTTATCACTTAAAGTAAAATAAATACTAGGTACCGCTACACGACTACCAGATGTAAATGAGAATTAAAATTCTTCCTTTGTGCTTATTAAATTCTGAACAAGATTATACTCGTGTCATGGCTGCAATTTACGCTATAATTAGCACAAGATGGCGGAAATTTCTACAGAACCTTTTTATAACAACCTTTGTAATTTTCTCTGCATTCACAGGTTGAAAAATGCTTAAGAAGCAATAAGACTGCCCATTATGGTTAAAAGCCGTGTTGGCTAAGTAGGAGCACATTTGACTTTCATTCCGAAGGTCGTGGGTTAAAAACCCGACACACACCACTGGATTTTTCTTAATGAAAAATGGATGTGCGCTTTTAATCACGTGCTGTAACGGAGAAGGCAAATACCGCGAGGAAATAATATAAGTTAATTATATAACAGTCGCTGATAGTGTTAAAATCGATTATATAGCTACCTTTTTTTTAAATAAATAAATAAATAAAATAAATATTGCCGAACAATCCACACAACAACATCTAGCCCCGTGGTAAGCTATAAGCTTTTGTTACGGGTACTAGACATCTGATATACTTAATATAATAGACATACAATAGATAGATATTTTTTATTAACATACTAAACACCCAGACCAAGGAGAAAATGCTTGCAGAACATACGAACACTTTTTAAAAAATTTTATGCAGAAAAAGAATAAGACACATCCGTAACTTTCGCATGCACAGGATTCGAACCGAAATATACGAAACACTTGACCCCTCGGCTTGATTCGAACCCGCTACCTCTTGCACCGCAAGCGGATCTCCGCCCACCGCGCCACTGAGGCAGTCAAAATAATGGGATGTATGTGTGTGTTTGTTTGTCTTTCACGCACAAACAAAACACGAATTAAGTGAAACGTGGAACACAGATTCTCTATAGCCTGAGAAAGAACATAGGCTATTTTTTTCCGCGGGAAAATCCATTTTAACACCTAGGGTTAGAGCTGTCTTATTCAAATATAATACCCCAACTAATATGATATATGGGAAATTGTATGTGTGTGTCTGTTTGTTTGTTCTTTTTTTATATAAAAACTCCTAAGTCTGAAAAGTCTGAGATAGATCATTGGCATACGTTTTACCTCGGAAAAATGACTGTTTTGAGGGAAAATCCATTATAATGCGGGTAACACCGCGGGGCACTACTAGTATTCTTATATTGAATTATTTAATTATAAACTTAATATATACACACTTTTATAAAGTTTATGAAGAAATAAGAAAGTTATCTCAATTATGCAAAAAATCCTTTGATAATATGAACGCCGAGAAAAGTATTTACGCAGAGAAAATATTTCACTGAATATCTGTCTCCTTACAAGAAATACCAAAACTTTATTATGAATAACATAACCTTAGAATAGAATATAAAAATATTTATTCGGCACACATTCTTGTACATACAAACAGAGAGAGTTAAAAGCTGTATGGTTATATTCTATTCATATCAGTGTTTAAAAAAATTAAACGAATAGCTATCTTAAGACAATCAAATTCCTATGATTTGCTTTTTAGTTTAGTTTATTTATTTATTAACTAAGACAAATTAATTTAATTATACAATATGTTTTTATTTGTCATTTTTAATCATACCCTTTGAATTTATAGAAATAAATGTTTTGACTATGACCGACACAGGTTTTACAGTAAATACAAAAAAAGGCACGCAACAGAAATAAGGAAAAAACTTTCAACTCCTTTTACTTATTCATAACAATTTTATTCACAGAGGAATAAATTTTCGCGTTACTTGGAACTCCTGTTGAACTCGTCAAAGCGTATATACTCAAAACTGGTATTTTAAAAACGTGACCTAAGCGTCTTTCCTTGTTTTTTATGTGTTAAGTGAATATCATTTTTACAAATCTTTATATATATAATTCTTCTGTGAGTGTTTATGTCACTGAACTTCTCTCAAACGACTGGACCGATTTTGATGAAATTTTTTGTGTGTGTTCAAGGGGATCTGGGAATGGTTTAGAATCACAATACGGTCAACTGGATATTGTTTTTTGAGACGTGGGACAGGACAACGTCTGTCGGGTCGACTAGTCTATATATATCTATATGCGTATACAAAGGGATTCATAGCCATGGCTGTTTTCTTAACCAAGCCTAACGGTGCGGGTACATTAACGGGCGAAGATTTGTGTCGCGCTGGTGCGCTAAAATCATCGTAAACGAGTACAAGCGATGTTCTTGTCTACATTATCATCATCATCATCACCCTATTACTGTTCCCACTGCTGGGACACAGGGACTTCTCTCTTGACGCGAGAGATTAGGCCTTAATTCACCACGCTGGCCAAGCGCGGGTTGGTGAATGCCACATGCCCTTCACACTCTTTTAAAGTTCTCAGAACATGCCGGTTTCCTCACGATGTTTGCCTTCATTGTTAAAGCACGTGTTTAAAGCGCACATAAATTTCTCAAGAAGAAAAATCCAGAGGTGCGTGGCGGGGTTTGAACCCACGACCTTCGGAACGAAAGTCGAGTGTCCTCCCACTTAGCCAACACGGCTTACATTACTTGTCTACATTAGCAGACTAATAATTGAGCCGACTGAACTACAAGATTCTGAAGTGTCATTAAACAGGTTTACGTGATTATCTTGTCTACAGTAGCGGACCACGCATTGTGTCACGATGCGCGCTACAAGGTTCTGTGTGATTCGAAGTGACGCGATAGTAGCCACGACGACACATGCGATTTAATACAAACATCGCATTAAAAATAAATAATACATTGACACGAATATTCGCCGTAGGCCGCTAATGTAGCCGCACCATTAGAATAACCATCAATAACGGAATCCTAAATCACCCAGGTGCCTAACCCCCTGCAATCAAACTACTATCAGAGCATTGGAAGGGTTTGTTTCGATATAATTTCAATTTGCAAGGGAGCATCTGTCCCTAATGTAGCATTAAGTCAGGCCTCTTTAATTATGGTCGGGTGTAAGCGGGCGACTGAAAGGATCTGAAAAGTTTTGCGCCTTTAAAATTGATGTAAATGTTGGTCAGTTTTCAGTTGCATCTGTGCTGTTATATATTACTTAAATAGGTAAAACCCTACAGTGTTTTTAATGTAGGTACACAAACTCAAAATGTGAAATGTCTAATGCAACTTCAATAAATAATTGTCTTCGATTTAAAAAAGTGGACTGTTGTAGGTAAATGAAAGACTTGATAATTGTGACAGATATAATTTACATGGGTGACTGCTTAAAGTTGTGCCAAGGTCTAGTTACAAGTGATGGAGTTGTTTTATTTTTGTTTTCTTTTACTATACACATTAAACAATAATTTGTATTTTATGTGACGCGGTAAATTTTCTGTTACGTAAATTAAATAGTATATGCCAATCACAGAACCGGACTGGAATTTGAAATGGCGAAATAAAGCCGCATTAGGAGGCCGCGACTTAAAAGTTGCTGAATACCGAAAATTGCTCGTCCACAGCGAGCTTTTTAATTAAGCAGGCAGGACATTCTAGTCAGCAGTTTCGTTATATTATAATAATTGAAGAGTCAGGGATGACTGAGCACTCAGCTTTGAAATATTAAGACTACTTAGAATAAAGAGCCTCCTATAAAATGCTGGTAGGAATAGACGAAAGTTTGACAGTTTCAATGTTAATCGATCTGTCATGTTGGCAGTTACGACAGTTGTGAAAAATCTGACATTCGTAATCATGGTTAATATGGGTAATGTGGTCCGGAGAAGCCATCTTCTAGGCCTTCATGCTCCATCTTAGACCACATCGTCACTTTACATCAGGTGAGATTGTGGTCAATTGATGGCCTATCCAGCATAAAAAAAATGGTTAATGACAATTATGATAAATTGTCATTATTTATATTTCGTGTAGTTATAAATTAGACATAATTTTAATTATTTATATGAATTATTAATGTATTACAGATTTTGTCATTTTAATTATATGTGATATTAGTTATTATTATATTTTGAAAAAGTTGTGGCATTGGGCAACCACGTTAAAATCCATATTGTGACTTATAATGTATATTACCAATAAATAACTATTATGATTATTATTTTTATGGTTCACAAGTTTTTGCTCGCACCTTCACCCGTGTGAAAAACACAACTAACAAAAAAAAAACAACAACAAGAAATTTATAGAAATGAAAACCTAGGAATTCTCTGGCTAAGTCAGATGAAGTTAACATAGTAATAAACGAAAAATTTGCATATACATAGTTATGTACAATCATTTCTTTTTGGGTTGGGGTTACACATCAGTAGTTGTGTTCAGTAATCGTCATACTTCAATTCAATTCCATTAAGTGGATGTCTATAATCTATTTATTATAGATACATCATCATCATCACCTTATTAACGTTCCCACTGCTGGGACACAGGGACTTCTATCTTGACGAGAGACATTAGGCCTTAATTTACCACGCTGGCCAAGTGCGGGTTGGTGAATGTCACACGTCCTTCAAACTTTTTTAAAGTTTTCAGAACATGCCGGTTTCGGCGATGTTTGTCTTCACCGTCAAGCACGTGTTTAAGTTGACGTTTTTATAAATTTTTTTTTTGTTAATTTGGTGATTAAATTAAGTATTGTAATTTAATCTATCTACCTACTCAAACGAATGAACGAACAATCACGCGCAACCTTTCTGTTTGGGTCTGGCAATGATAGTCTGTGTGATTAGTCACCCGACACTAAACTGCTCGGATTTTGAACCGTATCGCCGAGGGCTATAAATGTTTATTTAGGCTAAGTATTGATGTCCAAATTTCACAAGAACAAAGGAAGTCGGGATAAAATTAAATTTCTACTAACTAGGTCACTTTTGTTCGAATTCATGAACTATAAATTTTTCTGCCTATTCTCACCGAATTGTCTAAAACAAACAATAAGGCTATTTATGGCATATTTTGAGACTATTATAGAGATAAACAAGGGCGAAAAGCTTTTATTGAACTATTATTAATGAAAAGAGAAGGAACCAAAAATAAATGTTTTATTGGATGTAGATTTTTTTTCCGTGAACTGATTCTGGTGATTTTTTTTTTGTTTAAGCTATTACTTACTTATATAATCTTATATGAATCGGAAATCAAAATTTCTTTAGTACAACAATTATTTTTCATTACTATTTTATAATAGGTACCAAAAGTCAGTTGTAGACTGGGCCCGCTCGAACCTCGTATGATGTTATGCATATTTTGAATCAGTCAACTAGCCCCGCACGCCATCTAGCGTAAAATTTCGTAAACAAAAAAACACTTATAAAATTCTACCTACTCAATAAATGAACTATCACAATCACGGGTGACCTCTGTTTGGGTCCGGTAATTATAGTCTGTGACCCTCACACTGAACTGCTCCGATTTTGAACCGTATCGCCGAGGGCTATA
This sequence comes from Gymnoscelis rufifasciata, assembly GCA_929108375.1. NCBI lineage: Eukaryota > Metazoa > Arthropoda > Insecta > Lepidoptera > Geometridae > Gymnoscelis > Gymnoscelis rufifasciata. The sequence goes on from OV815322.1 coordinate 11,302,618, forward strand.
AATGTTTATTTAGGCTAAAGATTGATGTCCAAGTCACTCTAGAACAAAGGAAGTCGGATTAAAATTAAAGATAGTCAGTACTTTTACAAGTAAAATAGCAAGGGCCCTAGCCCTATATGTATAGCAGGATAAGATAAGTTATAGAATCGAATTATGGCCTTTTTACATAATAATTTTTCATTTTTATTAAATCGTTGTAGTGTAATAACGAATAGTATAAGTTTACAGTAAATTGTGACTGTGTGTTAAAAAAAAAATACCTAGGTACCTAAAATGTAAACCCGTTTATTTTGGCCTTAAGTTATAACAGAATATGTATAAAGTATTTTAATTAAGGGCTGTGGATTTTGTTTTGAAATAAATAAATAAATCACCTGTCAATTTATTTCGCTTTGCTTGCCATTCACGATCTTCAAAACTTTTATGTTTATGGTAGAAGCATTATAATATTTTTTCTTCGACGAGCAAATAATCTCTACCTGAGTAGGTACATACCCTTTTAATACGTGGGTCTAAAATATATGTATTTTAGACCCACGTATTAAAAGGGTAGATGATTATCATTAAAATATGAAACAAACTGAAACAAAATATGAAGCAACATAAAACTGAGGCAAAATCTTTTGGTCCACACACGCAATGTACCAAGTTATTTTGTGATTACCTACTGTTTAATGTGTGTGAATCAATAAATTATTTTCTTTCTTTCTTTCTTCCTTTCATTCTCTTTCTAAAGTAAATATTCTTTGAACCGAAACAACTAACATAGTATTTAAAATATAGACGATTATAAAAGATATCATTATTAAAATTATAATACTTTTGTCAATGATCACGTGACTCAAAACGCTACTTTTCAAAATGGCGTTGGCGTGCGGGACGTGACGTAACTGAGTAGTACAAAACTAACATTTGTGTCCTGCACCGTCTATAGCAGACTTCCGACACGTGACGTCACACGTTTCTCGCGCAATTTTGGCAATTTTAAATTCATTTTGGTGTTCTTTTTTTTATTAATTGTTTTTTAACGAAATATTAATGTGGTTTGATTAAAATGTAATCAGGAATCAATTTCAATAGCTTTCCAATATTATTCTACAAGCCCATTCATAGTTCATTTATTGATAACAATAAGTTACATGTCAAAAAATATTAAATTATAAAATTATGAAGATGATAATAATAATAGTTGTTTCAAAAAACAGTTGATATAAGTAGTTATATTTCATTTTTTCAATTTCATATAAAACATCATTTCTACTCTATTTACGCAATATAGACTTAATACCGTTCCTTTATCATTAATATAGGGAGTTTAAAATCATCAATCATATAGGGAAATCCATTTACAGGTAAAATGTTTTGGGCAAACAAAGAAGCCCGTGGAATTTATAAGTAACTTCTCATACCTATGAAGACGGTTAAAACGTATTAAATTAAGTATAGTTTATAAGTTGATAAAAAATGTTTGTCATTTTCAATTCGGGTTATCTAAAGTTATCATTCACGCAACTATCTCGTAACTCAAACATTAACGTAAACGAGTTTATCTTAAACAGTTTCTTTTTCACACAAAATATCCATTAAAACTTTGAGTATTTCTGAAAGTGAAAAACAATTTTCATTTTGAACTGTTTAAACTGCTTAACCCTAAATAAACGCGTTTTAAGTTTGTTTTAGAACTTTGTCATCTTATTCATAGATTCAATATAGCGATATTTTAAATGGTCTATTTATAAGCAACCGCTTCTATATGAAGAAACATTAGCAGCAACAACAAAAAGTTGGTTCTAAAGTACCCCAAAAAAAGTAAACGAATCGAGAAATTAATGTAAGAATTAATCAAGGTATAATATTTTGGTCACACTAAGTACCTAATACTAACAATATAGGCAACAATATACTTTATTGAAGATTATCGTTATATATATTTTATAATTCATGGTGAAAACACTGTTATAGTCAAATAAATATTCCATAAAAATCCACTAATCAATATCTTGTCCCTTATTAAGCCTTAAACTTGAATTACGAATAATTATATAATGCTGTACTTAAAATAAATATACCTCACATTTTTTTCATCACAAGAAATACCCAAATTAGAATTATAAAAGTATTTTGACCTCTGTGGCTCGGTGGGCGAAAGTCCGCCTGAGGCGCACGAGGTTGTGGATTCAATTCCCGCCGGGGGACTAGATTTTGTACGATCTACAATTTCCGGTTTCGGGTTGGGGTGATTTCTATGTATTTAATTACAAAGAAAATGTATCTATTTAGTATATCAGTCACCTAACACCCATAGTACAAGCTCTGCTTAGTTTGGGGTTTAGTGATGCTGTGTGATTAGTCCGGAAATATTGATTTATTTATTTTTATTTATTTGCGGATCACATCAACACTGTAATCCATATTAATATATTATACTCGTAAATGCGAAAGTAGCTCAGTCTGTCTGTTCCTTCTTCACGCACTACTGAACCGATTTAAATAAAATTTGGAACACAGATTCTCTAGAGCCCGAGAAAGGACACTGGCTACTTTTTATTGCAGGAAAATGCCACCCCGCGGAAAGAATCATTACAACGCGGGCACTACTAGTAATCAAATAAATATCTTACCTGATGGTAAGCTTTAAGCTTGTTTCACAGGTAGGTACGCGAACATCTGCTACACGTAGGGTTTGTTATACAATCTCCGAGTAGATTAGTCAATGGTTAAAATATAGAGCTATTTCGCTCAGTCACATGTGGCAAAACTAGATAGCTCTTGACCGAAACAAGCCTTTCGTAAAATAATATCTACTCATATGCATATATATACAACTCTTTCAAAATAAAAAAAAAGACACAAGAAATATATTCGAAGAAAACACCAACACAAATAACTAAAATTACTATAACACTAAAATAAATTGTATACTTACGAGAAAAACGAATTCCTGTCAAAAGTCCAATCAGTGCACACACTTGTCACTAGTCGTACTACCAGTCGCGAGATTAGTCGGCCGTTGTTCCGATACGACCGTCCCGAGCGGTCCGCCGCACCCGTCTGCCGCGGGGAGCGATAATCTCCCAGCTAATTTATAAGGTTTCGCCACCTTTCGACAATGGGTGTAAAATCCACCTTTTGTTAAGATTTTTGGGATGAAACGCGCATTTTTGATGCATTCTGTACCTCAGTTTGCTTTCTGTCTCAGCGTGAAGCGAACTTCGACGTATATGCTCTGCAATTTGCGGCCCATGGCTTTGCAGGTGTAATAATTCACTAGCTGTACCCCGCGGCTTGGCACGTAATAATAAATAAAAAAAACCTTGTGTCATTTTCTGAGAAAACAGCTTACCAAATTTGACACAAATCGGGCTTTGCTTGCAATACTTGAATTTCCAGCGAATAGCGGTATTTCACCGTGGTCAAAACTAGCCTATGTGTTATTCTTATATGCGATCTATATTATTGTGAAGTTTCATCAAATTCCATCCAGTAGTTTTTTCGTTAAAGAGCAAACAAATAAAAAATAATTACATCCTTACAAACTTACGTGTTTATAATATTAGTACCTACGATAAAGTTTTTTTTTTTTTTATGATCGATAAGCCTTCATTTGACTACAATCTCACCTGATGTAAAGTGACGATGTGGTCTAAGATGGGACATGAAGACCTAGACAGGTTTCGCCACCTTTCAACATTATTTAAATTTTAGAGCCTCTAAAATTTATTTGAGTCATAAATACATAATAAACAGTTAAAAGTTTAGCAAAAATAATATGTGCTTAACAAATTTAGACGCAAAATGGTTTCCACTCAGCATAATGCTGTATTAGCTCAGGAAGGTGGCTACAGCGCTGGTTTTCACAATCAACCTTTTGATAAAATTTTGATAATATACCTAGGAGTTTGGATGCTTTGATTGTTTGTATATTCTGTAAACACCAAGTGACTTAGTCCCATCATCATAAGCATCCCTATTTACGTTCCCACTGCTGAGACACTGGGACTTTTCTTGTAACGATTATTCCTTAATTCACCACGCTGTCCAAGTAGGGGTTGGTAGATGTCAAACGTCTTTCATAGTTTTTTCAACATGCTGGTTAAAAACATCCATAGGTTAAAACTTAATGAAAGTCGATTGTTCTCCCACTAAGTTCACACGACTTCTTCTGGTAATGTTTAATTTTTACCCGTGGAGAGTCTTTGACACAAGATAGGTACGGAAACTTTCCGAACTAAATTTTGTTAATTTTCCGCGCAACTTTCCGTCAACTCCTTTAGTAAAAACAACAAAAAGTAATATAAAGTTAGGAAAGTACTTATTATTTAAATTTGATTCAGAAAAAAATACAAATTTATATCTGAATCGAACAATTTTTCTACGAAAACGATACTTTTTTAACTTAAATATTTTATTGTTTCCTAGGAAGGCCCACAGCTTACAAAAAAAAAGGTGTGTGTGCGATTCACACACGATAGAAGTGAAACTTCAGTAAATCGACGAAAGAATAATAAGAAGAATAAAAAAAAAGTGTGTGTGTGTCAGCTACGACGCACGATTGGAGTCTACTAATTATGAACTATAATTATGATATATATCGAATAGAAAAAAAGGGTAAATGAACGCATCTGCTAAAATGTTAAGAGAAACAAACATATATCTGTAATTATTCGGATTATTTATATAACTTCAATAAAGCGTATTACATAAAGTATGTTACAAAATAATTTATAAAATACAACAATACCACTTTGCGCGATACTTCGTAGTCTCAACTACGAAGTATCGCGCAAATAAATTTAAATAAAGCATTGTATTTGTCTCTTACATCATTTCCGTTTCATCTTTTTGCATCCGGTTTGAAATCACTACGATTCTATAGAAGTTTCACTTCAAAAACAATTGAATGTATAGCGAAAACAACTTAACATTAAAAAAATAAAAGCTGATAAATGGCTTTCACGGATAAACAACTAATTGTACTTTTATTGAAGGTAAAAAAGCAGGGCGCATTGACATAAGTATGATTTTTTTAATAATGTTATTATAATTTACTAATAAATTAATACTAGCTACCTACAATTATATTCACAGTATCTTTAGTTACTGAGAAAGCGTTTTAGATATTTGTCTTACAAGAATCCATAAAATTGTAGGAAAAACAAAATCTATCTAAACTTAGGTCAAAATAGGGTTCCAACTTGAAACGGAAAACTTAACATGATTTTAAGGTTTTACTGTTTCCCGATATTTAGAAGCCTGTTACGAGCACCGCGATCACGCCATAAACACACTTAAGTATGGTCTTTATATGATACCCATCTCAAGTTCTAATATTGTTAAAAACCATGATAATGTAGACTGCCGTAGTGGCGCGGTGGGCGAGGGTCCGCTTGCGGCGTAAGAGGTAGCAGGTTCTATTTCCGCCGAGGGTTAAAGTATTTGTATGTTCTGGAAGCACTTTCTTCTTGGTTGGGTGTTTAATATTTATCATCATCATCATTTCAGCCATAGACGCCCACTGCTGGACATAAGCCTCCCTCAAAGACGACCAATTATTCCGATCGGTCCATCCGTGAGCCAGCAAGTTTGACCAAGTCATCTGTCCATCTTGTTGGTGGGCGCCCGACGCTACGCTTACCAATCCGCGGCCTCCATTCGAGAACCTTTCGACCCCAACGGCAATCTGTTCTACGCGCTATGTGGCCTGCCCACTGCCACTTCAAAGAGCTAATCCGTTTGGCTATGTCGGTTACCCACGTTCTTCTACGGATCTCCTCATTTCTGATTCGATCTCGTAGAGAAACCCCGAGCATAGCCCTTTCCATAGCTCTTTGAGCGACTCTGAGCCTATTCATAAGTGTAATATGTATAATATAAATATAATCTATCCACGTATGACGTTATAATAAGTATATCATTTCTAGTACCTACCTGTAACACAAGTTTAGAGTTCCGGGGTTAGATGTTGTTGTGTGGAGTGTCCGGAAATATTTATTTATTTATATGGTGCGGCTACATCAGGCGAATATTTTGATTCGTCGGCGTGCTAAAATCATCGCGAACGGAAATACGCGATGTTCGTGACTACATCGGACAAAGATTTATGTCGCGTTGCGAGCTACAACATTCAGAAGTGACCTAATTATAGCCAAGCAAGAGTTGCTTAACTTTTTAAATTATTTGTTGCATGGCTCCCATGCACCTTAAATATCTATTAATGTATTCGGTGTTTTTATAGCGTTATGTTATAGCGACAACAGAAATACATCTTCGCTAAAAATTTAAGCTCTGTAACTATGACGGTTATTGATATACAGCTTGGTATCAGACAGACATATAGACGACAAAGACTCTGTATAATTCTATCACGCACTATCCTTTGGGTACGGAAACCATAAAATGGATTGAAAGACATGTATTTTCATATACGTTATTAAGGTTTTGTAATACTATATATGGGAAATTGTCAATTCGAAGTTAACTCAAGTTTGGAACGAATAGGAGCACTCCAGCTTTTGAGTTCGTTCCAAATTCAAATGGCTGTCAAATAAATTATAGTGCACAAAGAGGATGAACGCTCAAAATTGTGCAGTTTGGATACCAAACTTTTTTTATAATCCTTACATTTTTCAATAACTGTAAATCTTTGTTTAATCATTTTCGGGTTCTTTCTAGAAGGAAGATATTTTATAATTTAGAAGCTGACTTGAAGCTGACTGGATGATAATATAATATATAAAAAATACTATAGGTATATCTGCGTTAATCTTAGAAACGTGAACCAGCGATTTAATGAATTTATCTGTTTTATAATAATAATAATAAATCATTTATTTCAGGCATCTAAGGGCCATATAAACATATACCTTATAGACTAACATACATAAAAAATATAAATCTTATGTACTAAAGTGTCAGCATCGTGGATCATCTGTTACGGCGGTGTCGCCTTGCAGTGTAGGCGACCAATGAACCGTCGAAACTTGACCCCTTGCGGCCAAAACTGCTCATTCAGGAACGTCGACAGATGTTGAGTTGGAACCCGCACCATAAATACCACCTACCACTAGTAATGATCCGCAGAGTTACCTGCCTCATAATGGATTTTCCCGCGGTAAAAGGCCTTTGTCCTCAGGCTCTAGAGCATCTGAGTACCAAATTTCATGTAAACCGGATCAGTCGTTTTTGCGTTAAAGAGGAACACAGACAGTGTTACTTTCGCATTTATAATATTACTAGCTATGGACTAGCTGGCCGGTTCAGACTTAGCACGGATACGAAAACTGTTCTCTTGAATTACTATACGTATTGCTATAAACCGCATTAAAGTCCATTTAGAACTTTTTGAGTTTATTCACAGACGCGGCTGGGGACTTGAATTTATAATATGTATAGAAAATTACATCGAATTACGTAGTAGTAAGTAGGTAATTGGTTATTTATAAAGCGAGGATACTATTTATTTAACAACACTTTTTTATTTTGCATTTATATAATTATTTCTAAAATTTTCAAATAGTTTTGCAGGCTAATACAGTTAATATTATAGTGTGCTTATCAAAATTAATCAATTTTTTGACCATAGAAAACTTCATAAAAAAGGTTTTTTATTGCGTAGCGCGAAAATCCAGTATTCAACATGACAGAATTGAATACGATTACGGGTAATTTTAAATAAATTATATTAAATAATTTAACCTATTTATAAAATCATTAGATAATAAAATCAACAATTTCAAAACCTTTTAATATAGACGAGGCCCTAGCTGATAATATTTCGATTTAAGAAGAATACTTGTACACTTAATATGTAAACACATGTATATTTAAGTCAAATTGTACCAATCTTAGTTTTTTCCCACTGTACTTTTGTATCAAAAAGGAATAAATGATTTTGATTTTGAATATTTAACAGCCCCTGAAAGAATTCCGAATCCGAACCATCAAACAGTTATGCACTCGTCAAAATTCATGGACATAAATATTTACAAGGTCCATAAAAAAACTTCCATGTACGAACGAGTACACTTGCTTTGTTCCAAGAGCACTTAGCGGCAGTAATGTTATGAATAGAACCGTACGATCGTTAAAGGAAATAGAACGCCTGCGTTGCGTTGCGTCACAGTGCGTTGCGTTGCATCACAGTGACATGTACCCCTACCACGAGTTGCTACTTACGACTGTTGGAGATTGATGTTGCATATGACAGATTTTTCACAACAAAAATTTATCTGTCGTATGTATGGGATAAAAACATGTTGTAATCTCTAACAGTCTTATGTGGCAACTCTTGGTAGGGCTCATGTTGAGTGTCCGCAATGAAGTGTGAAAATTAGGGACATCTAATATGTACTCATGCTTATAATGGCTTTACAAGCCACAGCGTTGCCTGTGTATTAGATTTTTCCGAGGGAACAACATACCGTGGTAAAAAATAGCCTGTAGCCTGCCTCGATAAATATACTATCTAACAGTGAAATAATTTTTCCAATCGGATCAGTTTCCTGAGGTTTCAAACAATAAAACAAACTCTTCTTCTATATAATATTAGTAAAGATAATGTATAGACAGAAATAAGATGTAAGACAGGATGTAATAGATGTAGGGTAATAGGATCTTACAAGCCATGTTACTTTACAAATCAGTACGATTACTGTTGGAAAAAAAAATGCCTATGAAACAATGGTCTTTCCAATAAAAGAAAATTAAGTACATTTTATTTTTATGATTAATACAAAAAACCTACCTTCTTTCTTACCTCCTACCTACTACTACTACACAAATAGTTAATTATATTTTATGTTGCATGTACATCCGTTATGACGTTGACGGAGATCTATATAAATAAAAATGAATTGTTGTTCGTTAGTCTGATTAAAACTCGAGAACGGCTGAACGGATTTATCTTATCATGGTCTTGAAAAATTCGTGGAGGTTGGAGGGAAGGTTTAAAAGGCGAGAAAAAATCAAATAATTGCCGATAATTTATTTTTATAAAAACCCGTGCGAAGCCGGGGCAGGCCACTAGTTCTTAATAAATTTAACCATCCTTTGTGTTTTAACTTTTTTAGTTGAGGTTTGTCTGGAAACCACCCACTGTAGCTCGACGCATTTAATTTAAAGTTTTTAACCCCGGACCAAAACAGAGGGGTGTTATAAGTTTGACGTGTCTGTCTGTGTTTCTGTCTGTCTGGTTGGGACATCATAGCTCCCGAACGGATAGATCGATTTCATTCTTTGTATGAAAGGTGAGTTTGGCGCGGGTGTTCTTAAACAAGTTTCATGAAAATCGGTTGAGCCGTTTAACAGTTATGGGGGTGAGAGTGGGGAAGGAAAACCTAAAATCTGCAAATATACTCGAGTGGGGTATCAAATGAATGCGCATCGCGTTCACATGACTAAATATTATGGTGTTTTACTTTTAAGGAAATTAAGACACTGGAATCTGGGGTTATTCTTTAATTTAAAATTTAGGTTTATTGTATTGGTGAATCAATACAATAAACCTAAATTTTAAATTTAACTCCACCGCCACATTTAACCGGCACTTGGACAGTGTGGTGAAATAAGGCCTAATATCTCTTCGTCAAGAGAGAAGTACCTGTGTCCCAGCAGTGGGAACGTTAATAGGGTGTTGATGACACAATAACGGCATAAATAATTAAATAGAATGTATCATATAAAAAAAAAACAAAATAGAACAATTTAACTAAAAAGCAAAATACAAACTCTGCAACATCTCTAAATTTGGGAAATGCATTGCAAGCTACGGAAACATTTAATTATTATGTAAACCACTCGCTAGACGGTACCCGTACTTCATAATGTATACTAATTTATTAATCTATGCTATGATACTAGCTTTTTTCCGCGGCTTTCCTTATTATTATTTTTTTTTTTTGAATTTTCATAGCCTATGTCTTTCTTCGTACTATACACAACGTGTATTATGTATATGTGTAACATGATCGACGGATCCATCCTTCGTGATATAGGTACCTATCAAAGTCAAAGTCAAAACGTTCATTTCCTTAGACGCAAATGAAAACATGGACAGGTCAACTTAAAGCTAATTTAAATAAAAACTAATAATAATCAAGGTAATAACTTGTCTTGACAGTTCGCTTCAACTTTTTTTTGTATGTAGGTAGATAGATATGTATTATTTCAAGATTGGTTGAGTTGATGAGATTGGTTGAGTTGATAAAGTGCTTAGATAATGATAACAATCTCGATGTGGCGGCATGTTTAGTTATTTTTTAATTAATTGAATTTTCTTTTTAAAAGTACTAAGTTAAAAGTAGTTCCTAACTTGAAAGAGTAATTTCCAAAGACAGTTTCCAGGCATCTCTCTCGTTATTAAACAAATTGGGACGCTCAAGTCAAATCCCTAACAAATTAGTTTGCACATACTTACAACTTCGCAAGTTTGCGGAATACACGAATATTAATTGGTGTCTGTGTTTCGCCGGGATTCGTTATTAAAACTTTTAAAGTAAACACGTTTTGTCGCGTTTTGGAATCTAACTTTTAAATTAATTGGTGCTTTTCTAAGGAAATCAATACTGATACTAAAACACTGAAAAGTATGTTTGTTTGCTTGAACGCACTTATCTTAGGAACTACTTTATACAGCGGGAAAATACGTTGTTCCCGCGAGGAAATCCAAAAACAAGAGCAAAGAAAGTTTTAGGTCGGAATTTACAGTCGCAAATAATACCTGTTTTTGATCAATGATAATAATTGACTAGTTAGTAGTTAGTTAGGGGGGCCCTGTTTTTCCGCACTTAGACTCAAAGGTGGTCCATTGTGCGTGGAGTGGGGCGCTAGTGTAACCAGCCCAACTCCGACCAAAAGCGCAGAAGTTTCCTGGGGTCTTCGCAGGCTTCTCGGAGTGACCTTGGGTTCTTAAGGATTTCACGTCGCTGTGCTGTTACTCCCTCGCATTCCAGGATGACGTGGGCAGCTGTTTCGTCTTTGTTGAGGCATCCTCTGCAGAGTGAACTGTCTGTGGATCCCATGTTATAGAGGTGTTTGTTGAGGGTGATGTGTCCTGTGATAGTTCCTATCAGGACTCGAAGGTCCGTTCTTTTAAGGTTTAATAGGCGTTTGGATTGCCTTGAGTTAAGGTCTGGCATTGCTGTTCTTGCCTGTCGGCAGTCTGTTAGATTATGCCAGCGATCGTTGTGTAGGTCTTTTATTCTAGTTCTCATCCAGGTGCGCAGTAGCGAGAATAATTGACTATAGGAAATTACAGATATAATCATTGAATAAAAGTGATAAAAGATTATTATTAGTTACTATAAATTCCGACCTAACTCTGAAAATACTTACCGAGGAAAACCATAGGCCGCGGAAATTCAGAGACGTTTGAAAAGCTATTATATTTAAAATATATCATTTATAATACACATGCACTTGGTCAGCGCGGTGAATTAAGACCTTATCTCTCTCGTGAGGAGAAAAGTCTCTTTGTCCCACCAGTGGGAACGTTAATAGGGTGATGATGATGATGATGATAATGATGATTTAATGAATTTATGACACATAATTGAGGTCCCAGAAATATTTTAGGTTAGACCTTATAAACATTGCCTGTAGGATGTAAAAATGTCGACAATTTTTCTATTTTCGAACCGAACCTTCTAATATCGTTTTATCTCTATACTAGAGAATCTAGACCGGCCTCTTTTGTGCTCCGTCCCATTGTTGTAGTTAATCTACTAAAGTCATAGACATTCCCCGGGACCGATTGAACCCGAAACTTGTGAAACAATGTCGGATCGGGTAATTGCATTGTTCAATGGAACCGATCCGGCTTGCTTTTTCATTTTTGTAAGGATTCAATTAATGTATTGAATGTGATCTTAGTTCTCTTGCATCCAGAGGTTGCCTGGATGTGATCGCTTTATAGTGATAAGACAAAGTCAAAACGTTTATTTCCTTAGACGCACTGGGCAGACATGGTCAGGTCAATTTAAAGTTGATTTTAATGTGAGCTATGAATAATCAAGGAAATAACATTGTCTTAACAGTTCGCTTCAAATTTTATCGCTAAGTTGAGAAGCGAATAGAACATATAGGGCCTGGAGGCCTCATTAGCCCTTTAACTAAAACCACCCATAGATTTGATGTGTGTATTTCTATTTTTCCTGTATGTACAATAAAGTGTTTTTGTATTGATGGAACTATTTCAGTTTCTTGATAATCCTACGTTTTTGGTGGTTCGTTGTAGTTTTTGAAGGATTAGGGCCAATTTAGATTCATCGTCATCATGATTACAGACGTCGCGACGCTTGACTAGGCCTCCCTCAAAATTAGAGGGTGTTTGTTAATTATCACATAACTTGGGAACCGGGATAAAGAGCACAGCGCTATATTTTGGTTAATCCCTAGGACGGGTTCTAGATAGTCAGATAGTCATTTAATCTATCTATATAAATAAAAATGAATTGTTGTTCGTTAGTCTGATTAAAACTCGAGAACGGCTGAACGGATTTATCTTATCATAGTCTTGAAATGTTCGTGGAGGTCTAGGGAAGGTTTAAAAGGCGAGAAAAAATCGAATGATTGCCGGGAATTTTTTTTTTAATAAAAACCCGTGCGAAGCCGGAAGCACTAGTTGGTAATAATTCATAATTACATGTCAAATATTAATGCGTTAATAACTTAATATACAAAAAATAATTAGGTGTAGTATAAAATAATCCAAATTCATTACAATATAAAGATTAAATTTACCTCTTATGTACATAATGTATAAAAGGTCAATAGCAGTAATAAAATAAAAATAATTGTAATTTAAGTAGTAAACTACAGTTATTATATTATTATTTAAAACATGTTACTGTTTTTAATTTATTAATTTAGTTCAATGGCGCTCAGGGTTGATATGGAGCCACATTCTTACCGGCTTCCGTCGGCCATTCACCATAGTATTAAACTTAGTTATCCCCAGCATGACTCATTTACCAAAACATATAAAATAAACAGCTTTACTCGCCACAGCGTGGCCCGTGTTTTGTTATTTCCCGCGGAAATAAAATACTTTCATGCTATAAAAAGTAGGCTAAATAGCCTTCTTCTATAAATAGGCTTTCGAACGCTTAAAGATTTTTAAATCAGACCAGTAGTTCTTAAGATAAGCGCCTTCAATCAAACAAACTCTTTAGTTCGGATTCGCAGCAAAGATTCGGGTTTTCATTTGCATTTTATCCTGTGTTCGAAGCTCATTTTTCGAAATGTTTCTTATTCTTTAGTAAAGTAAAAAAAGTAAAAAATTCTTTATTTGACATAAAATGAGGTACAGTATCAAAACAATGGTCCCATATCTCTTTATCGACACTAATTTAATTAGTTAAACCCAAATAAGGTTTACAAAAGTAAATAAAAAATATAAATCTTTTATTTCAGACACAGGTCCATATTTCTTAAATAAGTGTCATAATAAAATAGTATAAACAGCTAGACATAGCTACAAGCCTGTGCAGAGAGCGATCAATCTAGGAAAAATATCCCTTCAGCTATCACTCTCTGCACAAGACCATCAGTGGAGAGTAAATGTCATAATGTTTCATCAATTTCATCATCATCACCCTATTAACGTTCCCACAGCTGGGACACAGGGGACTTCTCTCTTGACGAGAGAGACTAGGCCTTAATTCACCACGCTAGCCAAGTGCGGGTTGGTGAATGTCACATGTCCGTCAAACTCTTTAAAAGTTCTCAGAACATGCCGGTTTGAACCCACGACCTTCGGAATAAAAGTCGAGTGTCCTCCCACTTAGCCAACACGGCATGCCATGTGTTTATCACTTTGAAAATCTCTTACAGATTGTATATATACCTAAGCCATTTATGTACAATTCCGTAGTATATGTTCAATAACATACTGAGCTAAGTTTATCGTAAATCGGCTTATTGAGGAGTCAAGTGCGTGACTAGGAAGCCGTACAGAGCGCCAACGAGGCAAAGCCGGGGAAATCGCCCGTTAACTGAACTAATTATTACTAGCTCTTTAGAATTTAGTCAGAGAAAACACAGATGACTAAGAAACTAGTCCGTTATTAAGTTATTTAGATGAGTAAAAAAATAATTGTTTAATTTCATTTTTCTTTAATCTTACAAACGAAACATCATGATGTTACAGTGCATTGAAGTTTTGCGTGTTGTAACGAGTTCGTGAAATTTTTAGGAAATTTCTTAACTTATAAAATATGTAGAGACAGCATTTCTTGACTGCCTTACTGTAGCTTTTGTACATAATTTTGATATAAGACCAAATGATAAAAGTAGAAGAGCATTTTTTAATGAAAAGATGATATCACACATAAGGCTGGGTCCACACTTGTATCATTTCGGTGTATCACGATCAGGCGTGGCGTATCGAGTATCCGTATCATAAGTATGGACGCTCATTTTATACTTTTATGTGATACTGTATCATTTCAGCGTATCAAATTTAACTTTACAAATATGGACGCTTCAAAAAGAAAATGTAACAAGTAACTTCAAGAGTAACAAATTCCATACAACCATAGACAACTTTGCAATGTTGGCTTTCGGTATATTTGGATTATTAATCGAATAGGTACAGTTAGCTACTCCGATGTTTAAAATCGACAATCCCAAAGTGCTGTTCCTCTCGATCTCCTGTCAAATCATATTTGGGTCAGTGAGAAGTGAGTAATTTCGCGCATCGGATTTAATCAATTACAGTAGAATTTGCGAATAGCCGTAGAAACTGCTACGGCTACAGGGTTGCAGCCGTAGGCAGTGCATTGTGTAATATTTTGGCCTGAAAGCCGTAGAACACGGTAATTGCCGCAGCATTAAATATAAATAAAATAAATATTTCCGGACTACTCACACATCATCACCTAACCCCAAACTAAGCAGAGCTTGTACTATGGGTGTTAGGTGACGGATATACTACATAGATACTTATAATTGGCCGTCTCTGTGCTTGTAACTGACTGTAACAGTTGCAAGCTTTTATACAAGTGTCTTAAAATTTATACTAGCTGTTAGTTTTCCCAAAATTTTGTAAATAAATAAATAAATAAATAGATACATTTTTTTTTGTAAATACATCCATATAGGATACATAGAAAACACCTAGACCCGAAACCAGAAATTATAGATCGTACAAAATCTGGTCCCCCGGCGGGAATCGAACCCACAACCTCCTGCGCCTCAGGCGGACGTTCGCCCACCGAGCCACAGAGGTCGTCGTTTGGCAGCACTGCATCAAGCATTCACGTCCAAACTTGTTCAATGCAACGCGTATCCCCTTTGATGATCGCGGAAAAACCGACACAGGATGGTTCGGGGTGTATCACGATACAGTATCATGATACAGTATCATGATACAGTATCAAAATACGTCCATACTACCGTGATACGCGTATCGGATACGAGGTGTATCTTGATACGCGATCATTGGAGATCGGGTGCGGATCGGGCCGTATCGGATACGGCATGTATCATTAACGTGTATCAGTTTGCGTCCAAACTAGCGATCATGATACGCGCCGAGGATACGCGACGGGGATACGATACGCCGAAATGATACAAGTGTGGACCCAGCTTTAAATGACTGCCTCAGTGGCGCGGTGGGCGAGGGTCCGCTTGCGGCGCAAGAGGTAGTGGGTTCGATTTCCGCCGAGGGGTCAAGTGTTTGTATGTGCTGCAATCACTTTATCCTTGGCCCGGATGTTTTATTATCTAGACAAATATATATATCTGTAACACAATCTTACAGCTTACCACGGGGCTAGATTGTGTGTGTGTTGAGTGGATTGTCCGGAAATATTTATATATTTAAATTATTAAATTAGGTACTATTTCAACAGTAACGTACCCTAAAACAAAAAGTATACTTCCCTACAAAAGTGCTTAACAAAACAAGATCGATCAATTTCAATCAAATAAGGAGGAAAACACAAAACAGAAGTATCTCGGTACAGTCGAGGAGAAACTTATGTCATTAACAAAGTTAATTAACAAAAGAAGCTTTATGGAAAAGTTGCCGGGGATTGGCCTAATAAAAAGTATTCGCAGAGTGGAGTCGTAAGAAATGTAGCTCCTTATTTTAATTAAACATTTTAAATGTTTGACCTTATTTTTTTAGAATTATAAAAAATATATCCAATATATACAGTGCAACCTTAATATAACGTACCTCAATATAACGACTTCCTCGATTTAACCAATTCTTCGTAATCCCCTTGAATTGTCCATAAGAGTCAATATAAAATATACCTTTACATTGCAAACATTCTTTGCGTACAACCTCTTTAAAACGAATTTTCAACTATCAAGAAAAAGTATTCATACCTCTAATTAACGAATTTTGCCAACCCAAAACCTTTTTAGAAAGTTTCCACCAATAATGTAACTCTTAATCTTATAATGTGATTCATGTTTCGACAGATAAACACCTCTGCTCGTCACTATTGTTAAAGATTTAAGTTAAAATGGCTCAGAAACGTTGAGGTGAATAAAACTATTCTTTTAACTCTTTAAAACGAATTTTAGACCAATCTAACCTCAACATAACAAACCTCAGTTCAACGAATTACTTGATATTACGAATATTTTCTTGTTCCCCTCCGATTTGTTATATCGAGGTTGCACTGTATTTACAAGGCGTTTCAAAATTTTAAGTTAAATAATGTTCGCCTGGTGTGTTCCACCCCCTTCCGATTTATATACCAATTATGAAACACCTTGTAAACATATGAATTCACACAATTTTTGGAAAACTAACAGGTTTTAGGAGAGGTTTTAAGTTTTAAATAAAGAATTTAAGTGGTAAAATGCAGACTTATTTATAATATATAATAATGTCTGTTCTGTTAACTTTTTAGTAGTACTATAGTTTTTATTTATATTGTATGTCCGAAATGGATAAAATTGTTGAAACTTAATATGTTAAATTTTAGGACCAAATGTAAATGCACACAATCTATATAAATAAAAATGAATTGTTGTTCGTTAGTCTGATTAAAACTCGTGAACGGCTGAACGGATTTATCTTATCTTAGTCTTGAAATGTTCGTGGAGGTCTAGGGAAGGTTTAAAAGGCGAGAAAAAATCGAATAATCGCCGGGAATTTTTTTACCCTTGCGAAGCCGGGGCGGGCCTCTAGTTTTTACAATAAAATATTCTTATTCTTAAATTACGTATCTAATTATATTATAAATAAAATGTGCCAAAACAAATAGCACATGTAGACAAAAGGCCAATTACTAGTTTCCGCTAATAAAATAAACATATTAAATGAGTAAAGAAAAGTTTGTAGACAACTTAATTATTATTATACTTGTTAAAATTCAATTATTATTGTAACAGTGACCTGAAATTTTGGATCCACCATGTCAGAGCTGATCTGATGAAAGTTATGTGTACCTAATTCCTCGATTTTTTTATTTGAATGCAGTTTATACCTATGATTAGAGTAACTCTCAGCTTGTTTACCATTTGATTTAATATATAAGAATGTGAAAGTGTCGGCTCTGTCGGTGTAAGAAATAAATAAAGAAAGTGTTGGGAGGAGTCTTTTGTGAAAACTCAAAACCACATCATAAAATTTAAATTCTTAGTTTGTTATAAATAGTTAATCTTTTGGTTTATGCACATAAATTAAAGATTAGTTATTGCTATTAATGTATGTTGTTAAGTGTATTCATGTGTAGTTTTGTAACGAGTATTGTTTGTTTTTGTTTAACGTCGTAATTTGTTAGAAATTGTGTTTTTTGTCCACGAGGGCTTTATAAATGGCTTTCTGTAATTTAATTTAACTACTTATTTAGCTGTGTTCAGCTGTAAGCCTTCCATAAAAATAATTAAATAAAATAAATAAAGTTTGGGCTCCTATCTTTTCTTACGTCCACTGCTGGCCTTAGGCTGCCTCTTTTGTGTATAAGGATACAAGATACAAAATCATTTATTTCCATAGTTTGGTTTTACAAAACTTAGACAAGGTGGTTTGCCAATTGTATGATTCTTCACAATGACGGCTTGGTGCACAAATCCCCTGTGTGAGGTCCCTTTGAGTGATTATCTAGTTATGTTTTTACAATTTTTATTCGGTATCGACATGCATAGAATGCAATAAAGAAAAAATTGTTTCTTGAAAATCTTGTATTAACAAGTAATATTGTATCAAAATCCGGATCCTGGATGGTTCAAAGCATGATTCAAGCTGTATTAAATGGATGTAAATTTCTATTTCTGGATACTAGTACCTACCGGGTACGTCCACACCGGAAATTACAACTCCGTTACAATCTGTCACATTAAAATTAAAAACGGAAGAAATTGGAACAAGAATTTCATTACAAAAGTTGAGTCACCTAATAATTGACTTTTTCAACACTGATTAATATTAGCTTTCTTTCCCATGGACAGAAATGGGGAAATACTGAGAAAATTAATAATCACTTTTCAATAACAAATCCAATGATATTTTAATAAAAAAATGAGGAAGTTATTAATTAACGTCACCGGAAATTAGTTCGAACCGTAAATTGATAAATTTCCTAGTAAATTGATAAATTTGAACATGTGTTTTTTTAATACACGAGACGCTATGTTTATTAATGAGTCTATCTTACACAACAACCACGCCGACCTCATGCAAGATTTTCCTCACAAAATGGTTCGCGTAAGTCTAACGTTTGGATTGATCAATAAAATCTATCTAGACCAAGATTTTGATCGTAGACCGAGTCAATGACAACTCGCCTTCAATTTTTCCGAACATCTACGTCCGTCTCCAGTAATTAAATTTGCATCACTATTAAGTCCATATAAATACATTTTTTTTTTTGCGCCTAATCCCAATTTTCAAGGTCAAAAGAAACACAGAAAGATCACCGATGAGACAAGCGAATGACTTAGTTTAATCTAGCTTCATCTGAGGGTAATATTATGATAATTACATAGCATTTCTATTGAGCTATATTCAAATAAACTTAAACAAAGATCAAAGGCTTCGTCTATTCTATAAATATAGTTGGTAGTCAGTTTCAAGACTTGTCTAAAGTGAGTGCAAAGCCTTTTTTCACCAATACTCATATATTCGTAAAGTAGGAATAAATTTTTATTAATAACTTTAAGTTATAAATATATCAGGACAATCCACACAACAACATCTAGCCCGTGGAAAGCTAAGCATTTGAAATAAACCAGAGTTTTTTTGACATTTCTAAGCATATTTGTGTGTTTATTTTATGAAAATAATTGTATTGACTTTGAAAAGGAAAGTCTGTGATATATATTTAACCCTTTCCAGTAATACACAGCTGTAATGATGATGGTTACACAGCATTTCTATTGAGCTGTATCCAAATAAACTTAAACTAAGATCAAAGAGAGCCTTAATGAGCTTTGAAAGACCTAGCCTTAATTACTGTTTGGGGATTAAAGCGGTCATATTCGTCCCAAAGGGCGAAACGCGAAGTGGGGCGCGTTCTTATTAAAATTATTCCTCGTCCGGGGATTGGCACGTTTTCTTAGCTATTTCTGCGACGTAATTTCTCAAGTTTTTTTCAGTTCGGAAGGTTAATTAGATGAATATTTCGACTGGGGGTTTTAATTTGAGGAAATGTTGGCTGCGATTATTTTATACTAGCTGTCCACCGGCTTGTCCACGTAATAATATTTCCCGCGGTAGGAGTTGCTTTTGGCATTTACAGGGAAAAATGTTAGTGCCAAATTTGTTCTAAGTCTGGTCTCGGTCGGTCTCGCAATAATTGATTTTCTCGAAACTTGTGTTTTACCGAGGTAAAAGTATGTAAGCTACATTCTTGTGAAGTTTCACCAAAATCCCTTCAGTAGTTTTTGCGTAAAGGAGCAACAAACATACTTACATCCTCGTGTTTCAAATATTAAGTAGGATGGTTAAAATCCTGAGGTATAATGTTACCAACTACTTAATTATTTACTGATAAAATGAGTAATCGGGGATTTTAAATCAATTATTGTATATGAAAAAAATGTTAAACTAGATCATAATTAATATAATTATTTCATTCTTAAGATTAATAACGGAATATTTACCACGGCGCGTTGTCTCCCAATAAAACTGTAATACAACTTGATGGCACTTAACTTCTGCCGTGATGTTGAGCCATAATTGCATGCAATTGCCTCGAAATGTGCCTAACCATTAGAGCTGACCACGAGGTTTGATGTGTATTGTCCGGAAATGCAGTTCAGAATATCCTAAAGAAATATCGATAGCCTTCTCAGACCGTTTTCTTGCAACTAAGTATCACGGTTAAACCTGCCCTCATGGTCCCTTCTCAAAAAACCAACCTATATCCTAACTGAAAATTGACAAACTAATTGACATCTTAGATCCATTCTAGACATAAACATTGCAGGACAAATTCAAGCGTCTATATTTCCGAAGCGTAACCATTCAATTCATGTATAGTGAACGAAGCACGCTATAGCGACAGTTCACCAAAACGCGATGGAGTGTCGAGATAGTCGTGTCAAGATAGAATTAACACTCTTTTGTTCATAACATAAATTACAATGTTGCTACGAGTATACATTGACTTAGCACGTACATAATCAATTCAATTGCTTATAGTTGGTCTTTGTGCTTGAAGTGAATAATGTTACGTCAGTGAATAATAATAATAATAATAAGGTTGGCAGGTAGAAAATGCCTTGGCATTAAGCCCACCTTTTGTACAACTCTGTATTTATCTTGTGCAATAAAGTATTCTTAATAATAATAATAATGTTACTCAGTTGAACGCCATTTTGCGTCCCCGTGTACATAATCAAAGCGCGTCTTTATCGGTGATAATGAATTATTCTTGACAATCTGACTGTCAAGATAGATCAGAAAAATAAGAGGTACTTTAATCGTTTTTTATAGTGTTACTTGTACGTAGTTTTATACATCATACTGATATAAACAATATGTTTAGAGACTATCTGTCACACACGCGACACCGTCGAGAATTTTTTTTTATACTTCTTAACTTGATACCCCCTAGAGGGCGCTGTAGCTAACTTAACGTGACGGCATGTAGCCTATAACCAGTGGGCATCCATCGACACCATTTGTCTAATTATAATTAATTATTTATTTATATTTATTATTTATATATACATGGAGGTCAAAACCTTAACTAATAAACGTTTTGACTTTGACTAACCAATAATTTGCTTCGCCGTAATCCAATAACTGGTGAAAAGTACATCGGAACTGCCAAAAGCAGTCACTAATTCCAAACCGAGCCGACCTATCAACTCTGATCTCACACTTATCCGCGAAACGTTAGACAAAGCCGAAGTTCCAGATAAAATTCTTTTGATAGCTTACAAAGGATTTGGAAAATTATCAGACCGTTGGAAAATAGAATTTCCTACGCTGGAAATTGAAATGAAATTAGGGAAGGCGGCAGATAAGCTTATCGAGCTCAGGCGTTAGTTGCATTGTCTTCTGAGATCCTACAGCAGAGCTTTAGGCGGGATTCACTGTAATAATTGAAGGTTTATGAAACACTAGCTGCCCGCGCGCGGCTACGCCCGCGTTATAATAAATTTCATCATCATCATATCAGCTGTCCACTTTAAAATTAAAATAAATAAATATTGCCTGACAATCCACACGACAACATATAACACCCTCTTTTTTGGTCGCGGTTAAAAAGAAAGTAAGTAAGTTAAGTATATCAGATGTATAGTACAAGTAACAATAGCTTAGAGCTTACCACGGAGCTAGATGTTGTTATGTAGATTGTAAGGAAATATTTATTTATTTTATTTATTTATTTCAATTAGAAGCAGCCTGCATACACCTCGCACCTGTCTTTTACCAAATTGTCCGTCCATCTAGTTTGTGGGCGTCCTACGCTGCGCTTGTAGATAATAAATTTATCTACGCTAAAAAGTAGCTTTAGACCTTAACTGGGAAAAATATCTGTTCTATTAATCATCATCATCAGCACCCTATTAACTTTCCCACTGCTGGGACACAGGGACTTCTCTCATAGGGAGAAAGATTAGGCCTCAATTCACCATGCTGGCCAAGCGCGGGTTGGTGAATGTCACATGTCCTTAAAACTCTTTAAGGTTCATGAACATGCTATAACAACAATCACAGATGCCGGTTTCCTCACGACGTTGTCTTCACCGTTGAAGCACGTGTTTTTAATGCACACATAATTTTTTTAAGAAGAAAAATCCAGATGTGTGCTGCTTGTGGTTTGAATCCACGACCTTCGGAATGAAAGTCAATTGTGCCCCCACTTAGCCAGCACGGCTTTTTCGTTCTATTAATAGAACAGATATTTTCAATGCCATCAATATTGAGCAACCCCAATAGTTACCAAAACTCCATAATTTCCAAACACTACATCAAAAGCGAAAACAAAATTCATAAAACTTCGCCAACCATCATAGGTATTCAATGCTTACCAATAAGCTACGCCGAATTTGATTAAACTTTTTCAATTCTAGCGAAAGGAATCATCGGAATTCCGAATTAAATATGTGAATGTCAAAGTTTTCCCGCGTGTTTTGGATTTTATAAGAGTTGTTGGTACATTACAGGTAGCATTATGTTGATAAAAAAGCCGTGTTGGCTAAGTGGGAGCACGCTCTACATTCAATCCGCAGGTCGTGGGTTCAAACCTTGCCGCGCACCACTGGATTTTACTTCAAGAAAATATGATGTGCGCTTTAATAAAATTCTAAAAACTCTAGTTAAAATGGTGAGGGGCCAACATCGCGAGGAAACTGGTATATTTTGAGAACTTTAAAGAGTTTGAAGGACATGTGACATTCATAAATCGGCACTTGGCCAACATGGTGAATTAAGGTCTAATCTCTCTCATCAATAGAGATGTCCATGTGTCCCAGCAGTGGGCACAATAATAGGGTGCTGATCATGATGATGATACGTTGATTGGTGTTTCTTAGATTTCATCATCATCCATTGCCGATACTTGGTACCCATTTTAGAACTTAAAAAAAAATCGGCTCAACGTAAAAGCCTCCATTTACGTTCCCACTGCTGGGCCATAGGGACTTCTGTCTTGATGAAAGAGATTAGGCCTTAATTCACTTACTGAACGTGTAGCATGCAGCATGGTCTACTTCCCCTTCCCATTGCCCTTTCTACTTTAGTGAGATAATTGGAAGATTAAACGAACTTACCTGAGATGAATCTCAATCGCAATTGTGAAAAATAAATGATATATAAACAGCAGCTGCAGGGGCAACTGCCCTGCAGCTATCACGAACTATTCGCACAATTTTAAGCGGCAAAAGAAAGAGAAAGATCGCATCTCTCTCTACCAGGTTTTCTGTGTTTATATATATTTCTGCTATTAAAATTTACAACTGTCTTCAAGTCGCATTTAAAACTATGCCAAAAACGCAATTTAAAAGTTACTTAAAAAAGTGGCTTGTACAAAATGCATTTTCAAGCCTTACTGTATTTTTTTTAATATTATATAAGATTTTCGAAACCAATTACGAATGACTTCCTTTTGAAAACTATTATTTTCTACTATCATTTTATAAATATAAAATTGTAATAGGTTATAATAATTCTCTTCTCAAAGAACAAGCAAAGTTATTGTAAGCCCAATGTAACCACGACCACTCTGCCAAGAGTGAAACGACAGAGAAGATGAAAAGGCTTGAGTGAAACTAAGGCGTGTTTCAGAATAAGATTAAAACGCTTTACTCTAAAAACTTCATAAAATAGTGTTTAGCAACGCCAAAACGCCGTTATAATGACGAAGACATTGATGATAGTGATAATTTATGTCAAGAAGGAAAAAAAACACGAGAAAAGCTCATAAAAATAAATAGACGCAAAAGCAAAAGTGATCGAGCAGAGAGCAGTTCTTTCACCTGGGATTAAATCACCAATACTTTCGGAGAATGAAGGTTAGTTTCGCGAAACCCCAACTTGTGTCTATTATCGAGAGAATTAACATACTTTTAGAGATTAGTGTCCTCAGAAGACAAATTTATTATTATTGTATGTACCTATGTATTTATTATATTTTGTGATTTATTTTCGCAAAGTCTAGACTTTTGTGGTTGCGGCAGAATATCAGCGTTCACTGTTAGCACCGGTGGACATAGAGCTAAGCCATTGCCCTTTTACTGCTTTTGCTGCTACAGCACAGACGTACCTGCTCACTATGTGTTTATATATACATATTTATATATATATACATATATATATACAAAACATTTACATATATATATATATGTAAATGTTTTGTTAATGGTGACTCAAAATCAACATATTTTATTTTTTACCATTATTTTTGTGTGTGTTTCTGTGGTAAATAAAATTATGTCTTATAAGGTGAAATTCCTTAACAATAAGAAAAGATTAAAAAAACCCATACTCTTTTAATTTTTATGATTTCATTGACTTTACAAACTATAATTGTATTCTGCAAATAAACACTGGATTTGATTCCAGATTATTATTATTTTTTTTTAATAATGGATAAGCTTTCATTTGCTCACAATCTCACCTGATGTAAAGTGACGATGTGGTCCAAGACGGAGCATGAAGACCTAGAAGGTAGATGGCTTCTCCGGGCCACATTACGAAACACCAAAAAATCGCTTCACGCACCGGCCCAGCCCGGAGGGTGGTGACAAGCCGCGGCCGAAGCCTCCCACCAGACTGTTCTAAGCACCACCCGGAGGTCACGTGTAAGGATTCAGAGTACAAAATAACAAGATTTTGGTACAAGTATTAATAAGGTATGGTAATGATTAATTTATTGACATACTTACCTAATTTATATAGGTACTTGTTTTAAGACTTTGACATGTATTGTACTA
Organism: Gymnoscelis rufifasciata; assembly: GCA_929108375.1. Classification (NCBI taxonomy): domain Eukaryota; kingdom Metazoa; phylum Arthropoda; class Insecta; order Lepidoptera; family Geometridae; genus Gymnoscelis; species Gymnoscelis rufifasciata. The sequence goes on from OV815322.1 coordinate 11,327,467, forward strand.
ATTTTGAAATGAATTCTGCAAATAAATGATTGATTTGATTTGGAAAAAAACATCAATGAAAACCCGCACAGAAGACCCTGAAAAACAAAAAATAAAAAATGTTAGAATATTTACTTATAAATTAGTGGTAGAAACGCGTTAGCTACTACATAATAATATGTGTTCTATATAGAAGAATAGTATATATATAATATTCTATATAGAAGATGAATTCTATTATGTGATATAAGATATAGTAGTAGATAGATAATAGCATAGAACCTCTCTTATGTATGTAAGTTCGTTTAATCTCTAATAAAGTTTTCAGTTTGTTTTTTGTTAGTGTGATTATAAATGATTACGTTATCAGTGGACAAAATTCTTCGTTGTTCGTGAACAAAACTCCCGAAAGGCTATAATGAATAAAAAAAAATACAGCTATCTTGTGGTTGTGTGACATCTGATATACTAAATATAATATACATACGTATAAAGATATTTTTTATTATACATATTAAACACCAAGGACACAGACCAAGGAGAAAGTGTTTTTGAACATAAAACACACATGACACAGGTGGGTATCGAACCCTGTACCTTTTGCGTCTTTTATATTTTCAGTGTTTTTTGGTTCAAAGTCAAAGTCAAAGTCAAAACGTTTATTTCCTTAGAAGCCTATGCTTACATGGACGGTTATTTATCCTATAAAATAATTTATATAAAATTATTTAAATATGAAGCGTTTTAATGAATCTGGAATTGACGACGACTGGTCTGAATTGAAAAATTCATTCAGTATTAGATAGCCCATTTACCGAGGAAGACTATAATAGGCTATTTATACCGCGGGAAAATCCAAAATCACTATTTTAAACTACTTTTACACGCAATCGCGTCTGAACGGAATCAGGTCTTAAATCTTTGCACATTGAATCGACTCAAAAACTAGGTCAGACCTTGATCAGATTTAAATGGGACCACATGGTCCCCAATTTCAAATCAAAAGGGAATATCAAAATCCCATCACGTAGAAGTTTTGAGCTATTCATCCTCAGTTTCACAGACGCGCTGGATTTTCGAGTGAACTTTAAGCTAAAGAACTGCCAAAACTGTGAAAGATTTTTGGCTGGACCTAATGGGTGGGGAACCTAGTGATTGGAATTTAAATCGTTTTCGTTTTGACTTTATATTGTTTCGAAAATTTTAATATAATTAAGTGATTGAAATTTTAAACATAAGCGTGTTAACAGAAAATTATTTGCAGTATTTTTTTTTTTTCATTTATACTAAAATTACAGTTTTGGCTTGATATGGATCGCGGAAAACGTATTATATGAACACGCTTTGTTGTTCTATTCGCTTCTTAACTCAGTATAAATCTGTCAAGACTATTTACTTATATGCCCGTAGAGGGAAATAGATTGGGTTGGAACACTGGCGACTATACTCATACTAACGGCCACCGTGTTTCGCAACGGCGGCGTTACCGGAAGATGGCACGGCGCCACACCGTTGGCGTTGTGCAGCACCGACACAAACGCACCGCTAAGTGGTTGTGTTATTTACTCATAAAATTATCTCCATCATGGTTCATTATACACTTGCGAGCTATAAACTAGAAGCACTTCATCGCTGGTTTCTGCAGACCATATTTTACAGTTTCCATGGAATAAACTGCAGATTGGTGTATTCAGCTGTAATACTTTTCTCAAAGTTCCAGTGATTCAACGGCCTCATTTCAAGTCATCTGTTCATCTGGTTGATGCTGTCCTACGATGTCAGGACCTATTAAAAAAAATTTTTAATGAAAGCATTTTGATCATCTTATATTTTCAGCATCTCTTATAAACGTGAATAGAATATGTTCTCTAGGAAACAAATTATTTCAAATCGGGTAAAATGTAGCGCGCAACTTACAAAGTAAGATTTCAGATTCCCATAGTAAAATCAAGTAGCTGAAACTCTCAGGAATTTATTCCTAAATCCAGACTCATAACGGTACTTGAGCTCCGACGATAAAAATACTTGACATTATTTCAAGCGTAAAAACCGATAACCCATTTAAATAGATTCGCAAACAAATCAAGGGACCGATTATGAATCTTGCTTGCTATCTTTGAAACTGTTTTGAGATGGTAACATTCAGATAGGTATATACTTTATAGTATTAGTGATACCAGATTCCATTGTTTGATTTTACAAATCTTAGAAACGTCAAAAATAAAATACAAGAAACATTAACAAATTCCACATAGATAAAATAGTAACAGTATTAGCCTTTTGCTCCAAGGCTTGTAAATAAAGGTTGATTTTATCTATGAAAGATTTTTTCCTAGTTTTACTGAAAATGTTCCTGCACCCAAAAATCATACTGTTACGTAATTTAAACTAATGTAATTTATTATTAATATTTTATTGTAAAATCCTTTGTAATTTGTGACTATTCTAAGTGCACCATTATGTTTGCCTCTGGAATAAAGATATTTTGAATTTGAATTTGTAATATGATTGTGGAAAAAATCGTAAGGCACAATACATTATTGTACGAACTGCAAATAATATTAATTGCTTTTCGTGCTTAGAAAACACGTACCTATTGATTCTTGGTTGTGATCTTAATAATTGTTCAATATGATTGTTATTAATTTTGATAAGTTACAATACCCTTTCGATAGTTTATAAAATGATTTCGTCGTTGAGATTAGATGAGATGGAGGAATTGTACAAATGTTTATTTCTTTTTGCTTGCTAAAGAAATGTCAAGACAATACAGTACATTGGAGTTTAGATTATAATTACTTAAGGTTTTTGTTCTAATTTATTAATTCCATAATCTGTTTTTTTTTGTAAGTAAACCGGTATCCTTAATCAGGTATATAGACGACGAACTCTTCGGATAATGAAATGAATCCAATAATAAATTATTTGTTTGATCATTCAACAGGAGTAATTGGAGTTTTTTCAACTTTACTACTTACATAGGGTAAGATGAGATTCATTGAATTAAACTAAGCATGAAATTATAGGACTTTGTACAAACAAAATAACTTATTCAGGGACAATACTGGCAATTCACAACATGCCTAAACTTAAACTATCTCTGACTTAGACTGTCTTTTGGTCATATGACGCCATACTAATTGGGTTTGTGGATATTGTGAATTTAAATTATTTTAACATTCGTGAATTTTTTAATCGTTACAGCATTGAGGTTAATTGTAATAACAATTTCACAGCCAAAATGTATTTATTAATTTATCAAAATCACCATTAAGCATTACCATGCGCAGTATATTATCTGCAGTAGTATCTAAATCCACTAATGAAACAAGTTTGCTTTGAAAAAGTCTAATCACTCGGGTCTTTAAAGTTATATATTTACTTTATTTCAGCTTGTTACTGTAAAATTAATTATTAAAAAATCTATTAAAATAATCTTCAGTTACAGCTTACAAAAAGCCGTGTTGGCTAAGTGGGAGGACACTCGACTTTCATTCCGAAGGTCGTGGGTTCAAACCCCGCCACGCACCTCTGGATTTTTCTTCTTGAGAAATTTATGTGCGCTTTAAACACGTGCTTCAACGGTGAAGGCAAACATCTTGAGGCAACCGGATTGTTCTGAGAACTATAAAAGAGTTTGAAGGACATGTGACATTCACCAACCCGCACTGGGCCAGCGTGGTGAATTAAGGCTTAATCTCTCTCGTCAAGAGAGAAGTCCCTGTGTCCCAGCAGTGGAAACGTGCTGATGTTGATGACAGCTTACATTTCTATAAAAAACCCTCTTAGTCAAAAAAAATTATGGGCTAACGTTTTAGTTTAATCATAGCCGTAGCCGTTTTGGAGGTTTTGTCTGTTCACGTCCGTAAGTGGTAACCCTCTGAATCCTTACACGTGACCTCCGGGTGGTGCTAAGAACAGTCTCTGGTGGTAGGCTTCGGCCGCGGCTTGTCACCACCCTCCGGGCTGGGCCAGTGCGTGAAGCGATATTTTCGTGTTTCGTAATGTGGTCCGGAGAAGCCATCTTCTAGGCCTTCATGCTCCATCTTAGACCACATCGTCACTTTACATCAGGTGAGATTGTGGTCAAATAAAGGCTTATCAATAATAAAAAAAAAAAAAAAAAGTAGGTAACTCCACTGCAGTACATACACCCCCGACGTCCCGATTCATATTGAGGTGGTTTGAACACTCGTCACGCTCTCGAAACTGCTAGTCATCCTCTGGTTAGATTCCCTTGGTTAGGTTCTACGCGTCTTTGGGAGGAGAGGGGGCAACAATCTTATGCAGGAAATTAAAAAAAACCTAGCAGTACAGTACCTACAGTAGTAAATCATTTTTCAGTTGGTAATTTCCGAATGTTTAAGATACAAGATACAAAATCATTTATTGCCATTGTTTGGTTTTACAAAACTTAGACACGTCAAAATAATATACGAAAAAACAAAAAAAAAATAATCATAGGTGCTTAAAGATATGTAGGAAATAAATTTATGATATCTGGTCGCTTCGCTTTTTTTACACTAGAGCAAAGAAGCGATTAGAAACTCTAGCTCATTTTTGTATTAAAACTTTACAATAATTATTTGTTAGTCTTGTTTTTGCGTTGGAGCAGATTCCGTCCCAAGCAGTTTTGTCCTCAAGGTTATCCGATATTTTATAATAAACTTTTTTACAAAGATTGTTTATATACTTTGTATACTTCAAAGAACAGATTTTATAGATCAATTCAGGATTAAATTAAGCGATGAATTATAGATTTCATATTCATTCAACTAGGTGGCACTCGACTGGGAATTTAATCAGACAACAGTTTTGGTATGCAATTAGTTTAAAAGAGAAAGATAGATTTTCATTAATTCAGGTTGAAATAACAAAACAATTAGGTATACAATTAGTGTAATATAGAAAGAGACATTGTTATTTATTCAGTTTAATAACCAATATTTACGTTCCCACTGCTGGGGCAAAGAGACTTCTCTCTTGCCGAGAGAGCCCTTAACTGATCACGCTATCCAAGTGCGGGTTGGTGAATGTCGCATGTCCTTTTCTGTTCTGTTCATGTCCGTTCTGAGCACTTTCATGCTCTGAACGTGCTGATTTCCTTACGATTTTTGCCTTCGTCGTTAAAGCGCTTATAATTTCTCAAGAATCCAGGGGTGCATGGCGGGGTTTGAGCACACGACCGGAGTTTAAGTCGAGTGTCCTTCTACTAGGCCAACACGGCTTTATTCAGGTTGAAAGGTCATGAGACGTCCATTGGACTAAGGCCACCCTCAAAATATAAGGGGGGGTACGCTTCCCCCACCACACTGTTCCCTGGTACCACGGGTGTCTGAAATCAGATTATACAATTCTGGGCATTAAGCTAAACGTAGTGAATATATAAATTAATTAATAAAACAACAATATAAATATTTAGTTTCTGTCACAGAGCGCATAGACTACCTAAAACAGAAAGTCTATGCCTGTGCTAGCCGCATTAGACAGTTCAAAAAGCAAGTTTAAAGTGACCACAGTCAGACAGACCACAGGTCAAGGAGTTTCTGAGATAATAAGTAAAATTCGTTTGGACAAACAAGCACACAATCTCTTCTAAACGCATACCTATACCTACTCTGTGCCATCGTGGATAAAAACTTTAAAAGAACAAAGTGAATCTGCATAGTAACATTATTTTTAAACAGATATACTTACTTGCAGTATATTAAGAAATCTGCTCTGTTTTCTGTAACTGAACTTTGAAACAACACAAAAGAATTCCCAGAAACAAAAATTATGATGTTCAGTTGTTTTCAAATTTTGACGTTTTGTTTATGAAAAGATTCCAAAAGCGTTACTAGGTCAATGTACTCTGACAAACAAGTAATGTTTCGAACAATGAGCCTGGGAATAAAGAAAACCATTTTTGTTTTGACTAGCATTCCGCCCACAGCTTTGCGTTATAACAGATTTTACCGTGGTAAAAAGTAGTTTAATATGTACTTTACCTGGAAAACAACTACTACGTTCCAAATTTCATCCAAATCGGGCTTTGCTCGCTATAATTGATTTTTCCGCGAGATGTGGTATTTTATCGCGATAAAAAGTAGCCTATGTGTTATTTTGATACGTAAGCTAAATGGTTGTGAAGTTTCATTAAAATCCATTGTGTAGTTTTTGCGCGAAATAGCAACAATCACACTTATAAGCTTTATATTTTATTATTAGGATAAGTCCACCAATTTAACAGGAAATTAGTATTACAATTTGTTTAACACCCATATTTACGTTCCCACAGCTGGGACGCAGAGACTCCTCTCTTGAAGAGTGAGATTAGGCCCTAATTCGGTAAAGGTTTGTGAGTATATCATGTCCTTTATTTAACGTTTTTAGAACATGCCGGTTCGCACACGATTAAAACACGTGTTTAAACTCACATACATTTTTCGAGAAGAAAAATCCTGAGGTACGCGGCAAGGGTTTGGACCCACGACCTTCGGAATGAAATCTGAGTGTGCTCCCACTTGGCCAACACGGCTATTTTTTGTTAAATTATGCTTTAAAAAAAAAAACAAAGAGATGGTGCTTGCAAAACATACAAACACTTCATCCCTCGGTGGGAATCGAACCCTTCTATACTTCTTTCACCGCAAGCTGATATTCACCCACCATGCGACTTATTCTCGCTTTCCACTGAGGCAGTCAAAGCAGGCAGCAGGCAGCAGGCAGGCATTCCTAGCTGAAGTTAGCCAAGAAATACTACCTGCTTACTATCAATACTTTCACAGACCCAGCTGATTGGCGGCCATCAAATAAAACGCATCTATATCTAAGTTCACGTATATACAACGTGTGTCCCTATAAACTTTAATGAGGTCGAATGTTCCAAGATAATGTTGATCCGAGTGTTTCCAACTATCGGGACCAATTTAAAGTTTACAGTAGAACTAACAAGAACCCTGTCCTTATTGAGGAATGAAACTGGGTATTGTTGGCAACTTCGGGTTGGTCTTACTATATTACCTAGAATTGGAAATAGATATCTCAGATTGTAGATTGATACATGGATATAAATAGTAACAATGATTTTTTTATTTGTTCTAAGATAAAATAAACAATATACATATTTAACAAAACGTTACTGACTGCTGTAGATTGACATAAGTAAGTGATCACATTTATTTCGATTCTCGGTGTTATTACGATCATTTTCTTTTGACAAATTATCACTTCATTAGTAATTGACACTTTGGTATAACTTGCTACATCTCGTACGTCCCACTAAAAGCTTATTTGAAACGTAGATTTTGGTCACTTACTGTTGCTGTTGACTGTACTATGGGTGTTAGATGAGTCATCTATAAGATGACTTATATACTACCATAGATATTTTTTTGTCATCACATGCCCAGACCTGAAACAAGAAATGTATATCGAACAAACGGACCTTCGCCTACTGATCCATTGCCGCAGTCTAGTATATAATATATAAAATAAATAAAATTCGTTTATTTCAGACACAGGTCTATAAATTAAATTAATGTGATCAGAAACATTACAAAATTAAAAATAAACATAAATAATATAAAACTTTGTTACTGTATTATGCAGAGAGCGATCAATCCAGGAAAAAGGTTCCTTCAGTGATCACTCTCTGCACAAGAGACCTCCGTAGTGGAGAGTAAATGTCATCTCCGACGGTTTTTAAGATATTGTTTCGACTGCCCCGGACTCTGCGCATCAGGGACGCGGTTTTTATTCGCATAATGACATGAAAACCATATAGATGACTTATCAGTGCATTGGACAAAGCCTCATTTATCATCATTGTTAGTGTCACTTCATACTAAGTCTAGGATATCTATGTGGGAGGCCTATGTCCAGCAATTTCGACGTGCTAAAATTAATCATTTGTCAGTCTTAAATATTTTACTGGATGCAGTTTCATTGTCTGAAAACATAATAAAGTGTACCTAAATATTAAATTCAGAAGACAGACAGACAGCGACGACTTTTATTTACACTATTTATTTATTTATACTATGTATAGATATTAAAAGTCCCAATTACCCTTTGGGTACGAAACTCTTTCATCATCATCATCATCATCTCAGCCGTAAGATGTCCACTGCTGGACATAGGCCTCCCTCAAAAATCTCCAGTGGTTTCGGCTGGCAGCGGCCTGCATCCACCGTGAGCCCGCAGCCTTCACCAGATCGACCGTCCATCTAGTTGGTGGACGTCCTACGCTGCGCTTGCCGATCCGTGGTCTCCATTCGAGAACCTTTCGGCCCCAACGACCATCTGTTCTTCGTGCTATGTGAAACTCTTTATAATAATAATAAAGTTAATTTGGAACATGGTTACAGATTTACACAAAATAATGGCTTGGAGCCTTATTCTACTTCAACAAAACCCCTGCCAAATGCTTTTTGAAGCCTGATGCCGTCTCATAGACGTGTGATATGACATTATATCACACGTCTCTCAGACGTACAGACAATGATCTGTCGATAACATTACGGACAACATTGCTGAGATTGTACATGTACTGCCATGTGACGTCATTTATCACTGTCAGATAGCGGATTTGAATCGAATCTGATTTACTGCCGAAGGCTAAATGCAACACGTACATTAGTGTAATATTGTAATTTTGAGTGTGATTGGTTGTTTTTAACTGAGTGTTAATTAAAATATGCGTCGGAGCCGTTATTACAGTTGTAGTTTTTCTTTTGTTTATTAAAAGGATATTCACTTTTATTCATATTGTACTAAGCTTAGGTTCGCGATACAAATCAAGCGACGCGTCGCGTATCGTCTAGCGGCTAGTGTATGACTGACTTTCTGTACGATCGAACGATCGAGTTATCGATCGTTTGGTTAGTGCCGCGGCCGAGTAATCGATTAATCGATGGCACAGAAAATAAATTAAAGGTGGCGGATAGGGTGGCACCCTACATACTCCCCCTATTGACTAACCTATGGTCCTCCAGGTTGGGACAATCTTACATAACAAGCTAAACTACAAGGTAACTTAACCTAAAACATGTTAAAACATCCAATATAAAACAAAAGAGAGAACAAGAGTATAACTATACACAATATACATACACACAACTTACATAAGAGTCAAACCTACGGGGACAACCGCGTTTTCGCTTCGGAGCGACTGGCTGACAGACCTCCGCATGTTCATCTCTAGCATGAAATCGAGTAATTTGCGAAACGTGATATTTTCCAACGATATCATCTTGTTTTTTATAATGCGCCAAAGTGTAAGTAGTAGGACTCGTTTTGGATACAATAATATAAGGTCCATCCTGCGAAGAGGTCGACGGCTAACACTTCGAAGCGCCGAGCAGGCACAGGCGTCTGTAACAGACCAGCGGGTTTTAGATTGCTAGGTTTGTACTTTGGCATTCAACGCACGATTTCAGATACTCAGTGACGTATCGTCTCATACCAGGAAAGTAATATCTATGCGTAATACGTTTTAGTGTACGCTCTATGCCGCCTTGGCCCGCAGTCGCCTTATCATGGCATTCCGACATAATTTCCTTACGCATACTTTCTGATATAACTAATTGAGGTTCCTCATTATCTTCGTGTGTATAACGATATAGCACGCCTTGGTTCATACAGTAACCTTTTTCTGCCCATCTTGTACAGTCGAGTTCATAAATATGCCAACATAACCAAGGCTCCAAATACAAATATTCTAATAAGGCTACTTAAAAATCAGAGCAAATTCGACAAACAAAAAGATATACACATGCCATCCGTCATATTAAACTGAGCCAGCGTTTCATTAAAATCTTAACAACTAAAAGTTAATAAATATCTAAAAAAATATTTTTCAAAATGATTTAACCAAGTTAAAGGTCCTAAATATCGACGCAGGAGTTTTCCAATTATTTATAAACATGAATGGTAATATCTGTGCTTACGTATTTAATAATAGTTACCTATAAATAAGTTCCTCCACAATTGTAAAAACTGATAAAACTGTGTTTTTTTATTCGCAGCTCAACTCCGTATGAAACATTGAAGCGTACTGTCAAGAGAATGTTATTTCCTTGATCATTCTTAACCCCCGACCAAAAACTAGGGGTGGTATAAGTTTGACGTGTCTGTCTCTCTGTCTGTCTGGGACATCATAGCTCCCAAACGGATGGAGCGATTTCAATTTAGTTTTTTTTGTATGAAAGGTGAGTTTAGCGCTAGTGTTTCTAGGCACAGTTCATGATCGGTTGTGCCATTTAAAGTTAAGTTGGGGGTGAGAGTGGGGAAGGAAAACCGAAAAATCTGCAAATATACTTGAGTGGGGTATCAAATGAAAAAGCATCACGTGCACATTACACATTATCATGGTGTTATACTTTTAAGGAAATTAAAGCATTGACCTCGAGGGTTTTTCTTAAATTATAAATGTTGATTTATTGTTTAAACAATTTAGTTTTATTAATTTTATGGTGACCTGAGCTTCTAAGGATATAAACGTTTTGACTAAGACTTTTTATTTAAATTTTATGGGCACTAGTAGCAGTTCATATTATATACCCCAATAAACAATTGAATCTAGGTTCCACAGCTAACTAAAATACACTTCTCAATATTTGCTTTAAATGATGTGACGTGCATTTTCAATACAAGCTTTAAATAAAAGGTCAACTTCATCAGACGTATCAAGAGAATCCCTACGTTTTTTTTATATTTTTGTTTGTTACGTTTTCTGGTTAATGTGGTTTTCTCCTTTCCAAGCGCATAAGCATACGTCGAAAATAGTGCCTCAAGACAATTTTAAGATTAATTCTCATAAGTATAGTACAAATTTACTAATACTTAGATGAGCAAATAATGCTAGCTACATTTTAACTATTTTCAAAATTAAAAAACCTTAGATTCCAAAATTTTAAAAATCATATTTTTTTGTAATTCAAACCCTTTTAACGGTTCCACCGATTTTCGAAATTCCGCGAAACTCGCGTGCAAATCGCCTTCAAAACAAAAATAAAAGACAAAATTGAAATCGCTTCATCAGACACGTCAAACTTATACAACTCTCTTTTTCGGCTGGGGGTTTGAAATAATTTTTGCTCACAATTAAGCATAAAGCTTGTTGACGATCCATCGACTTAATGCTCGATTCTATGCCTGAATAGTAGATACTCGTAGAAATGTATCCCTACATACCTACTCAAAAATCTTTGGGGATCCAATCAGAAATGAGGAGATCCGTAGAAGACCGAGGGTCACCGACATAGCCAAACAGATTAGCTCTTTGAAGTGGCAGTGGGCAGGCCACATAGCACGTAGAACAGATGGCCGTTGGGGCCGAAAGGTTCTCGAATGGAGGCCGCGGATTGGTAAGCGCAGCGTCGGACGACCACCAACAAGATGGACGGATGACTTAATTAAACTTGCTGGCTCACGGTGGATGCAAGTGGCGACCGATCGGAATGATTGGTCGTCTTTGAGGGAGGCTTATGTCCAGCAGTGGACGTCAAAAAGCTGAAATGATGAAGCGCATAAGAATCGTTTTTCATGTCATTGACTTTGATTAATCTTTAAAAACAAAATATAAACGGTCAGTCATAATAATAATATAAATTCTTATGTTGTTGACTTAAGTCATAATGAGGGTATTATGACTTAAATCAACAGCTGCAAGCTAACGGTTAGCTTTAGCTTAAATGACGTCACACTAAAACGAAGGAGACAATCTTATCATGCAACAATACTGTAGGTACTCTTTTCGTTGAATAAAATAAGTTAATCGTTTATTTGATAAAGAACAGGAAAGTAAAGGTTCCCCTCACCGGGAGCATTCACTTTGTATTGTAACATTATAATGTATAATCGAATTTAAGCATTACATTACAATTATAACTTATATTGAAGTCCGCTTGCGGTGCAAGAGGTAGCGGGTTCGATTCCCGCCTACGGGTCAAGAGTTTGTATGTTCTGCAAGCACTTTCTCCTTGGTCTGGGTGTTTAATATGAATAGTAAAAAATATATCTATCTATTTAAGTCTATTAAATTAAGTATATCAGATGTCCAGTACCCGTAAAACAAGCTTAGAGCTTACCGTGGGGCTAGATGTTGTTGTGTGTATTGTCCGGAAATATATATATATATGTATATATTTTAAATGTTTACCATCTTCCTCAACGGAAACATTCGCGGTGTAATGTAACGTTAAAGATTCTAATTTGAACATTACTTTACAATACAACTTTCCCTACAAACATTATTAAATCACACTTTACATGCTCCCGGTGAGGGAGCACCTTAAGACGTGGACTCGAAATGTGACTCTTGGAATCGTCATACTTGGGTAGGTGATACATATATTTATTTCTACGTATTTATGTGAATATGGTTACGTAAAGTTAACTTGATATTTAAAACTTTAGGAGATATCGTAAAATGTTTTGAATTTTTTGGGAATTTGATAGGAAAACGCATTTGTAGTAGGTATAATCTAAATTTAAAATTAAAAAAATCTTGATTCCTGAATTACTTATAAGTAAAAAGTTATACTATTTTGTAATGTGCACGTGATGAGCTCTCATTTGAGACTCCATTCGAGTATATTTGCAGATTTTCGGTTTTCCTCCTCCACTTTTACCCTCATAACTTTTAAACGGATCAACCGATTTGCATCAAAAATGTTTCATGAACACTCGCGCAAAACTCACCTTTCATACAAATTAAATTGAAATCGCTCCATCCGTTCGCTAGCTATGAGGGAATCGATAGACATACATACGACAGACAGACACTTCAAACTTAAACACCCCTCTTTTTTGTCGGGGATTAATAACATAAAGCTATTTATATGAAGAATTTAAATAAGAAATTATATGAAGGGTTTTCCAAATGATATTGATTTCTTATCGACCCCCTCATATCTGTAAAGGGATTTCTTTTCGGTTATTTAGTATTTTCATTAACTTCAAAATCAATGAAATCGGTATTTAGAAATGTAGAAAAAAAAAGTTTTTTTAATATATTTATGGTTAGACATTAGGTGTCTGGGTATTCTCTCAGTTTGACACAGGGTATGACAAAGAGCGACAGTACTTTTGTCTCGCTTTACTCACACAGAATAATAGAACTGCGCTCGAGTTTTTGAGAATAAGTATTTTGTCTGATTAAAATATTTGTTTTAACGTTTTGCAGCCTAGACCGTTCAATTGATTTTAACTTGATAGATATGTCGAAATATTTTTATTCATCGTGAATGATAGACATACTCGGAAAGTGTAAAAAATGGCAGTTTAACGCGCTCAATCATATGTATGACTTTATTTATTATTCTTGTTAACCAATTATTACGATCCTGCAGTGAGATTTTGAACTTATTCAGCTATATTTCTCTTATTTCAACCCGGAGTTTCTGCCTATATTATTAAAATATTTGTTTTTGTCTACATAGTCATAATCATAGTTTTAGTATTGATAACAACCTCAAGTCAGGTTACAAACATTTAATTAAACAAATTCAAAATTCATTCGAATACATTAATCATTCACAATTATAAAACGAGTGTATAATAATACATTTAAAATTAAATTATTGAAGTAAAATAAATAAACGACAAAAAAATATTAGATTCGTCATGTCGTCGTGAGTAGGTATGCGTGGTCTGTCGTCACTGTGACGACAGAAAAATGTGACGACGTCACATTTTTCCAAAACTTTAAGAATTATGTTGAAACTTGGTAAATACATGTTTACTGTGAAACGCATTAAGATTTTTACAAAAAATAACATAAATAATTATGGGGTTTCCTATACCAAGAAGTAAAACTCATTTTTTTCAAAAATAATCTTGATGTTTCAACATTGTTTTCTTAACTGAATGGTTTGCGCGAGAGACACTTCCAAAGTTAATGTTGTATTAATACAAACCCTAAGTTGCAAAAAATATATGATTCTAAGTAAGCTCTCTTCCAATTTTTTTTTATGCTCGATAAGCCTTTGTTTGACCACAGTCTCACCTGATGTAAAGTGACGATGTGGTCTAAGATGGGACATGAAGACCTAGAAGGTAGATGGCTTATCCGGACCACATTACGAAACACGAAAAAATCGCTTCACGCACTGGCCCAGCCCGGAGGGTGGTGACAAGCCGCGGCCGAAGCCTACCACCAGAGACTGTTCTGTTGGAGGTTTTGTCTGTTCACGTCCGTAAGTGATATGATAACCCTCTGAATCCTTACACGTGACCTCCGGGTGGTGCTAAGAACAGTCTCTTCCAATGTCAAATAACGAACGAATCGAGCGACTGCGAATGATTCCATTCCTAAGGTTCCATCCCAACATTCCATTTCTAGGATTTATAAGATTTGTAAAATTAAATAATGGAAATAAAAGATTTTGTATCTTATATTTTGACTAGCTGTCCCGGCGAACTTTGTTCCGCTTTAGCCGCCACAAATGAGCAGATTTTTGTTTTTATTAAATTCATTGTGTATTGTTTATCAATAAAATAAGATTGACAGAAAAATCCGTCTTAAACGTCATTTTTTTTTCATCCTCTTTGACTATATTTGCAGCACGCATTCTATGTCAAATATCTTAAGGTTACATTAAAAAAGTTTAATAATTTTATATGGTGGTTAAGTAATTTTAAATTTTCGGGAGCTATGATGTCCCAGACAGATAGACACGTCAAACTTAGAACACCCAAAAAAATAGGTATGGGATAAAAATACTTACTCTCAAAAACGTATTCTGAGTGAGTAAAGCGAGACAAAAGTACTGTTGCTCTCTGTCATTCCCTGTGTCGGACTTAGAGATTCCCAGAAACCTAATGCATTACCATACTGATTTGTAAATTTGTATTTTCAAATTTTCTAAAGACCATGTGGTCTTGATTGGCTTGAAAATGAAATATTGTTTTTTGTTAAAAAGAACTCGAATTTAATGTATTTGATCCTGATTACAATACTTACACCTTGAAAAAAAAAACAAAGAAATCCTTTCAAGATGTTACGGGATCGATAAGAAATCAATACCATGTATAAAAGCCTTAAAAAAAATATTCATTCTTCAAATAAATCAAGCATCGTCGCTAACGTCGGCGACAAATTGGATCTTGATTCCTCCCTTTTTTCAACTCAGCGATATTTGCAATTTTACCTACAATAGGAATTAGAAATTAGTATTTATAATAAAAGATTTCAGTGCAAATGTAATAAATTTATTTCATTCTGAACAAAATCCTATTATTACACACCTACACGACACCCACCAAGATTTTAATGTATTTCATAAATGCTATTTGCGAGTAAATTTAGTACAAATATTTTTAGACCTGCAATTTCACATACAACGGGGATTCTAAAATATTAAACGGTTATTATAACATTGCAAATATCAACAAAAAATTTTACACCCACACCCACCACCATACGATAGAACTGCAAAGGCGAAATCAGCATTTTGTCAAATATTTTTCTTCATACAAAAGTATGCGTTTGTTTGAACTACTGCGTATTCTGTACCGGAACACAGAATATGTAACAGGGGGTCGGGGAAACATAAATCACGGACAAGACCAGAAAGGAGTTCGTAATATATTTTGTCTCTTTGGTTTTTATTGTGCGGCTTCTTTATTCTAAGCGGCCAGTCATAAATGTTGATGTAATGAGGGTACATTATTATAATTTGCTTACTGACAGTTTTGATATTTTTTATTATTTAAAGTAGATTACTCTAAGATTCTAAGCGTTAACGGCACAATAACTATCGTGTTTTTTTTCAAAATGTATCGAATTTCGGACCATCAGAGACACAAAATAGTTATGATGTATGAGGATGGTGTCAGCGTATCAGATATTGCTGAAGAATTGGGCATAACGGTAAGTTTATTTTGGTGGCAGTTATAGTGGCTATGAAGCTGTTCTGTAGCCGTTGTAATGTCTTCAAAAGTTTATTTTCTGTTGTTAAATAAAACATTATTAAATTACCTACATTTATTTTGTTACAGAGAAATACAGTTTACTTATGGATCAATCGATGGGTGGATGAAGGAGATTTAAAAACTCACTCATCTACAGGACGGCCACGAAAGACAACTCGTGCCCAAGATGAGGAGTTAGGTAATACAGTCAAGCAAAGAAGATTTGTTCATACGACTTCTTTAGCCAGTTCCCTGCAAGTTTCGAGCCTAACCATTCGTCGCAGACTTAACGAAGCTGGTCTGAAACATTGTATACCAGCTCGAAAACCTCTACTGACAGATAGACATAGAACGTTGCGATTGCAATTCGCAAATCGATACCTTGACTACGATTTTGAAGGTGTTGCGTTCATGGATGAGAAAGTTTTCGTTTCGTCGGCAGACGGACGTATATCACTATGGCGGACACCAAAATCTAGATACGACGAAGAAAACATTCGCCCAGATCGCCGTAGCGGGAGAGTTTCCATTGGATTCTGGGGTTGGATGAATTCCAGTGGCCCTATAGAGTTGTGCGAGATAAGTGGCCGCCTAAATGCGAGAGGTTATCCGCAATTGTTACAGGATTCCTTCCTACCAAGTGCGAAAACTGTTTATCCGGACAACCATAAGGTAGAATTTATGCACGACAATTGCAGCATCCACAATGCGAGGGTTGTCCAGGAGTGGATAACCGAAAAAGAATACTTGGATGAAATGAAGTTAATTAGGATGCCACCGAAGAGCCCAGATCTAAACCCCATTGAGAATTTATGGGGTTTAATGGTGCAAGACTGAGACCCAACAAAGGCACGAACTAGCAATAGTTTACGAGCCCACGTGAATGAAATTTGGGAGACCTACAGATCGAACGAAAGCTGTGAAAATATCGTTCGTTCCATGAAAGACCGATTGCAGGCGGTAATCAATGCTGAAGGTGGCTACACAAAGTATTAATCTGTGAATCCCCTAGCGTTAACATCAAAACCCACAGAATCATTTCGTGAGAAGATATTTTTAGGTTTATTTTTATTTTGTGTAAATATTAAGAAGACATTTGATTTAATTTAGTTCTTTTCTATTAAATCTTAAAACAGGAACTATTTGGTTTATTTACACCCCGATTTCTCGGTAACTAATTTAACAAGTAACCCGATAACTAATTTAACATGGCCTTTACTAAGGACATATTTATTTATTAATTTAAGGAAAACTTACAGCCGAACACAATAATACATTATAGATACATAAAGCGACATACAAGTTTTCACGATTAGTGGCAGCAAAATAAACAAAATGTGAGAACAACAAACAGCCACGACAATAAAATAGCACCAGACACAGCACCTTTCGAAAGGTCCGTTGTCAAATTATTTATCTAATTCATTAAATAGCCAATAAGTTGGACAACTAACCCTAGTAAAATCATATATTCCTCCAATAAGTTGGACCGAGCAGTATAACCACTGCCCCGGAATTGGTCCCACAGAAATCACCACCTCCATTACCGTAAACGTAATCGCTCGTATTCATAAAAACTACTATGTCTGCCTAAAACTGAATTATCTATAAATCTAAATTTTTATTTTAAGAAAAACCGCCGATTCCAATGCCTTAATTCCTTATCAGTAAAACACCATAACAATGTGTAATGTGCACGCGATGCGATATCATTTGATACCCCACTCGAGTATATTTGGAGATTTTCGGTTTTCCTTCCCACTCTAACCCCCATAACTTTTAAACGGCACCACCGATTTTCATGAAACATGCCTAGGAACACTCGCGCCAGACTCACCTTTCATACATAAAAAAACAAATTAAAATCACTCCATTCATTCGGGAGCTATGATGTCCCAGACAGACAGACACACAGACAGACAGACAGACACGTCAAACTTAACCCCCGACAAAAAAATAGGGGTGTTATAACACACAATAAGACTTACCACCTTACCACAAAAACATAAACACGACTTTGACACGTAAACACGTGTCGAAATTGTAGAAATCGTAAACGATTGTTTAATAATAATAATAATTTATTTAGTGTGAATAGTTATTTAACAGTTTTTCACCAATTATAACTATCTTAAACTAACTTACAAACTAGACTTATTTATTTAAAACTAACAAAATAGAGTAAATACACAGAAAGCAAAGAACAAAGGAAAATAAAATAATTACAACAAATGAAAACTTAAAAAATAGCGTATTGTCTTATGTGTTTTAGCAGTAGTATTATTGTTTTTTTTTGGTAAGGCGGCTTATGTCTTATTTTGTTACTATTTTAGAGATTTGTCTGATCTCTAGGGCTGTTATTAAACTAATTTAGCACTAATATAGGTTTATGAATACGGTTTTTTAACAATCATTCTTTTAACCTCCTACAAGTCTGATAAGAGTGATAAGCCGTGTTGGCTACGTGGGAGCACACCCGACTTTCATTCCGAAGGTCGTGGGTTCAAACAACACCACGCAACTCTGATTTTTCTTATTGAAAAACGTATGTGCGCTTTTAAGGACACGAGCTTGCCGGTGGCACGGTGAAGGCCAAACATCGTGAGGAAACCGGCATGTTCTTAGAACTTTAAACAGTTTGAAGGACATGTGACATTCACCAACCCGCACTTGGCCAGCGTGGTGAATTAAGGCCTAATCTCTCTTGTCAAGAGAGAAGTCCCTGTGTCCCAGCAGTGGGACGCGACGCCAGTACTTGGATGGGTGACCGCCCGAACTAAATCTTTTTGCACAGTATTTTTTTTTCGTTATTTTTTTTTATTCTTCTCATTATTTTGTCGATTAACTGAAGTTTCACTTCAACAATAATAGCATCACACACCTTTTTTTTTTCTAGAAATAGGCCGTGAGTCATATACATCTAATTAGAGATTATGATTTAATATTCTTTGTTAAGAATTTATGATAGACAAGTCGGTCTATATAAAATTGAAATACTTTATTACAGATTTTATTGTGCCATAAATGTTTATAAATAACTAGCGGGCCGCCCCGGCCTCGCACGGGTTTTTATTCAATTTTTCCCGGCAATTATTCTTTTTTTTTTTTCACATTTTAAACCTTACCTAGACCTCCACGAACATTTCAAGACTAAGATAAGATAAATCCGTTCAGCCGTTCTCGAGATTTAGTGAGACTTATGAACAGCAATTCATTTCTATATATATAAAATTGAAAAATCTTCTGCGTCGATATTAATGACCTTTAACTTGATTAAATCATTTTGAAAAATAATTGTTTAGATATTTATTAACTTTAAGTTGTTAAGATATTAATGTAACGCTGGCTCAGTTTAATATGACGGATGGCATGTGTATATATTTTAGTTCGTTGAGTTTGCTCAGATTTTTATGTAGCCTTATTAGAACATTTGTATTTGGAGCCTTGGATATGTTGACATATTTATGAACGCGACTGTACTAGAAACTTCCTCATTTCCTTCTATCTCTTTGATAATTTTTGCGACATCAATGTCAGCCATCTGTGCCTCTCTATAACCACAGTACACACACCACAAGATGGTTAGGTCTTTATCTCGCACGGAGGGCGGCTTAAGGTGTCGGCAATAACATTAGATTTACCTGGGGTATATTCATAATGCAGGTCATATGCTTGTAATTTCATGGCTCAGCATACCAGGCGGCCACTAGGCGACTTCAGCGTGAGAAGCCATTACAGGGGTTGCTGGTCGCTGGCGACACGCACGCGATGTCCATCGATGTACCCGCGAAACTTTTCAACGGCCCACACGACGGCTAGTGCCTCACGCTCGGTGGTCGAGTAGTTTCGTTCGGCGGCTGTGAGCAGAGGCGACGCGTACTCGATGGGACGCTCAGTGGCTGGCGACTCCCCCTGCAATAAGGCCGCACCGATGGCATAATTACTTGCGTCGCTCCTGAGTATAAATTCGGAGTTATAGTCAGGTTGACTTAAAATAGGCGCTGTTGTTAGCAATGTTTTGAGCCTATTTAATGCTCTCTCTTGAGCGGTACCCCATGTCCAGGCTACGTCCTTTCTGGTTAGCTGAGTAAGAGGCTGAGCAATCTGAGAAAACCCAGAAATAAATTTTCTAAACCAGGAACATGTTTTGATAAAACTTTTTAAATGTTTCATTGAGTTAGGGGTTTTCATGTTTTTAATGGCTGAAACTTTATCTGGGTCTGGGATACACCATCTTTGGTTAGAATATTATGTCCTAGATATTTCACACTTGTTCGGAGAAACATACATTTTGTTCTGTTTGCCCGTAGCTTAAATAATCTGAACCAATCAAACACAATTTGTAACTCAGCCAAGTGTTTATTATAACTACCTTCTGTTATCAGTATTATGTCATCAAGATAGCATAATATAGTTAGGTCTTTTAGCGCAGAACCAGATTTGAACCTGTCTATTAGTCTCTGGAATGTTGCTGGTGAGTTTGACATTCCAAAAGGGATTACTAAAAACCGATACGCCCCTAGCGGACAGACAACACAGCTTTTATCTCTATCTTTATCTGCCAATTTTACTTGCCAATATCCAGACTTTAAATCAATTGTTGACATAATAGCAGTTTTTCTTAGTATACTGTAACAGGTCATCTATCACAGGAAGAGGATATGTATCTGTCTTTGTAATGGCATTCAACTTACGGTAGTCAACACAGAAGCCGTGAGTACCATCTTTTTTCGGCACTAGCAGAAGTGGCGCAGCCCATGCAGACTCACATTCTTCTATCACACCATCCTGCAGCATCCTGTTGATTTCGAAGTCGGAAGGCACAGCAATAGGCAGGTGATCCCCCATGTCAACATGATGTTCTGCATATGGTGTACATTCACCAACAGGGCTGAAAGTGTCATCATAACAGCTCAATAAGTTTGCTAAAGCCATATGTTCATGAGCAGCTAGCATTGTCCCTTCATCATCCCTTAACACTTAAGCTGAATAACATTCAATTGGCTTAGAGACACTATCTTCAAATTTTATATGATGAACATGCCGGGGTGTTTTAGGCAGTTGCCAGGTCATATTTGAAAAATTTAATACTAAGCCTGCTTTTGTAATAAAGTCAATGCCTAGCAGGGTGTCATTGTTAATTGCATGAGGTAAAATCACAAAACTTATGGGAATAGAGAGATTAGTTTTATAGATAGACACATTTACATCAGCCAACTTAACTATAGTATCTTGCATGCTACCATCGGCAAGCTTTATAAGCATATGGGTGCTTCTAAAAGGAAACCTATCCTTGAGCAGAAGTGTGTAGAGCCTACAACCAGCTATGCATGCCTTAGCAGCTGTAGGTATCAATCAAGGCAGTGCCATCATAACCATTCACTTGAATTTCTAGGATAGGCCGATTAGAATGGTTTTTGTCATGCTAGGCACAGTTAAGCTACTTAAATCTAGAGCACTATTTACACATTCCTGACAAAAATCCTTATTATATACACGCCAGTTCATCTTAGAGTCTCTATTCACGTCACAAAAGCTTTTGCACTTTTTACACTTATGTAACAAAACAGAGTACTCACTTTGTTCCGGTATCGAACCTACTCGTGAAGATTCACTTGCAGTGGCGTCGCAGGATGCACGGGAAGGCTCCTCAGGCCCCGACAGCGACAACGACGGCACCGGCTCGCGCGGATGCGCGGATGCTCGTGATGACTCGGCGGCTGCGTCGGCGGCGCGACGACGTCTTGCTCGGCTCCCCAAAGAACGTGATACACATTTTTTCATGGGCGATAAACTGGCAGAAGGGGTGGTGATTGGAGATTTTATCTCGACAAACACTTTTTGTTATTTGTTTTGTTTACATCATTGCACGGATTTGGTTCCAGTGACGTTGATATTTCAGACGATACAGATTTGACAGCGGTCAATAATCGATTCCGATTCAAACGATTGTTACGAGTTGTTCGTTCATTCCGTGATTGAGTGACGCCCTCTGTGAATTCAACCGGAACTACTTGGGACTTCGGTGTCTTCGTTTCCTGGAACCGCATGACACGATGATATCCCAGTGATAGGTACCGAAGTGGGCGTGCTATCAACTTCGGAAGCGTCATGTTTTCGAATTTGAATTTCAATATGCCCGCCATTTGAACTCAAACCGTTTTCTTGCAATGGGTTTTTGTTTATTTTATCTTTGCAGTATTGGTACATATTAGTCTGCTCATCATTCGTACAAGATGGCAGAGATCTAAAAATTTTAACATCGCTGTGTGCGGTGGTTTCCGTTGCAAGCGTCATCACGGCGTCATATCGTCGTACGGACGGCGACGGTTCCGTAGGCATCGTTTCCTTGTTAATTGAGGACACCACGGTGATAAGCAGTTGCTCAATGCGTTCCAGCACTCTCATACTCGCTGCGGCTTGCGTCCTACCGAAATTCTCAATCATCGCAGAGAGTTGATGTAGCGAGAGAGTAACATTCGGCGGCGGCGTCGGCGGTGGCGGCGTCGGGTGTTGCCTCCTGGGCGATGGGTTGACGTCCGCGGCACTCTCGAAAGAGGCGGAATCGTCGTCCTCACAGGGCATAGCTTTACGGGTTTCCGAGTTCGGCATCATTCCTTCACTTGATAATTTTCGGGTCGGGTTCTCACAGCACAACGCGGAGTTTCACTGCGACGCGGTGGCTGGATCGGCCTCGAGCTGGGCGCCAATGTAGGACGTGAAGTCATTGAAAGACGGTTTTAGTATAACACAATACATATTCACTTTTATTCATATTGTATTAGGCTTAGGTACGCGATACAAATCAAGCGACGCGTCGCGTAGCGTATCGTCTAGCGGTTATATGACTGACTGTACGATCGAACGATCGAGTCATCGATCGTTTGGTTAGTGCCGCGGCCGAGTAATCGATTAATCGATGGCACAGAAAATAAATTAAAGGTGGCGGATAGGGTGGCACCCTACAAACTACTTTTATAGGATATGTTTTACATACCATAAGGATAAATATCATTTTCAGTAAATATGTATTTAAAAAAAGAAGCAAACAATTTCATAATTATAGATCATGACTATTATTATGACATTTTTTGATAAATAAATAAACAAAATATTTGCACGCCTGCTTGCAGGCTGAATACATTGACATAAACTATTATCTAAGATCTGACATGTACTATTAATTATTATTATGTATTCTCGCAAATGTTCAATTTCATTTCATTTCATTTTTTAGGAATTTTTTAAGTCTGGCTGTTAGCCCGTTCAAAAATACTGAACTTATTTTTCGTTTTATCAATTTAATAAGTGTAAAGATAATTGAGAATAAACGTTCCGGATTGGGGGCTTACGACGTACAAAAATCGCACAAAAGCATTACGTCATGCAAAACTTTAACGCAATGAATCATCTTGGTGTTTTTTTATCTATACTAATATTATAAAGCTGAAGAGTTTGTTTGTTTGTTTGTTTGAACGCGCTAATCTCCAAAACTACTGGTTCGAATTGCATAATTCTTTTTGTGTTGGATAGTCCAGTTATCGAGGAAGGCTATAGGCTATATAACATCACGCTACGACCAATAGGAGCAAAGAAATAGTGGTAAATGTGTAAAAAACGGGAGAAATTATTTCATCTTTGAAGCCTTCCGTTGCGTGCGCCGTGAAAACGGTTCAAGATACACAAAAAATATGTAGTAAAGAATAATAGCTCTTTTAATGATCTAAAAAACAGTCCGCGACAGTATATGTCTATCTTTTAAGATTAACTCACAAAATCTCCGAAACTACTGGTTCGAATTGAATAATTCTTTTTGTATTGGATAGTCCAGTTATCGAGGAAGGCTATAGGCTATATAACATCACGCTGCGACCAATAGGAGCAAAGATAATAGTGGTAAATGTGTAAACTCCCGTGCGAAGCCGGGGCGGGCCGCTAGTGTCCTATATTCGTAGACGAGTCAATTTACATCTAATAAGGGCATGTGCTGTCACATGCCCTCACCAACCGAGACTTGGCCAGCGTGGTGAATAAAGGCCTAATCTCTCTCGCCTAGAGATAACTCCCTGTGTCTCAGCAGTGGGAACTCAATACCTTAAGTTCAGTTAAGATGATAAAATTAAGAAGATAAAAAAATTCCATGTGACAATGTTAGTTACCGTACTCCTCCGAAACGGCTTTACCGATTTTTACCAAATTTATTAGGTAGGTATTCAGTATCTATGTCTGAAAATCGGCTACTAGATATCTATTTTTCATTTTGCAAGACAACGTTTGCTGGGGTCAGCTAGTATTCTATATAACGGAATAATCATTTTATCGGTATCTACCCTATTGATCAGTTAGTGATGCAATTTAAATTATAGGTACATTTTCGTCGACCTACTAAATGGACGGGCGACCTAGTGAGGGCCGCGGGCTCACGGTGGCCGCAGGCCGCTGCCAACCGAAATTACTGGAAATATTCATTATATCCAACAGTGGACAACCTGCGGCTGAAGATGATGATGGACTTGAGTATCCCATTAACCTATGATTTTAGTGTATTTAGTCGTTTCATACCGCGAGCTGTTGGTATAACTCGCCCAAGGGCTATATTATAATGTGTTGTTTCGATCCACGCCTATATTGGCGAGTTTATTGGTATATATATTGGTTGTTTTTTAAAGTCGTTATCGCCTGTCAGTCAAAGGTTTTTTAGGCTTTCAAACCCCGAAAGTATTTCGAGTTCGAGTAAACCTCGAACATTACGCACCCGAAAACCTTTTATTCGTAAAACATTAAATAAAACCTAATCTAATACGAAAACATTGAAAAGTTGAACCGATCAATTTCAGGAGGTCAACTTACTGTAGCGGAATGGAATCAAATTAAACTCCTTAATTAAATCCAGAGATCAGACCTTTTAAATTGCTCGGTTTGATTCGATGATTGATGTATTCGATTCCATTTCACGAATCGATTTACAAATTGTTCCCGAATAGGGGAAATTTATATCTCGATTTTGTTTTTCTGGAGCGCAAATATCAGATTTCTCGAGTAAGAAATTGAATATCCATATTTTAAATCTATTGCTCTTATCTATTCTACATTTTGTAACAAATTCTTTGAAGGCATGTAAAACACAATTCATACAAAGAGAATATTTATAATTTACCTAATGATTGAGAGCTTTGCCTGAGGACTCCAGTAATAAACATAAAAGGTTATCTTCATAAAATAAATAATATTGCCGAAAAATCCACACAACAACCTGAAGGCAATAGAGGTTTAGTTTTTATTTTCTTACTGTATTATTTCTTTGTATCTATCTAGCCCTGTGGTAAGTTCTAAGACCAGACATCTGATATAAGTAAAAATACTAACTTACTAATAAATTAATATAGTAGATATTTTTTAATATACATATTAAACACCTAGACCAAGAAGAAAGTGCTTTCTAACCACTTGACTCCTGGAAAATTGTCCTAACAAAAGATTATCTGGTATACTTTACGAAACTGGTAGTCTAAAAGAAATCTCGTTACAGATACCTAACGAAATACAAAGTATAGTCTTGGCAAAACCTACAGCACTTGATCTACAAATCTATCTAGCATCTACAAAGGCTTTGTCTACGAATTAGCTCAGCCTAAGAACGTAGAACGGAGCGTAAGGCACGTTCGGGGCTGGCCGCACGTTTCGCTTATGATGCTGAATTGAAGAACCGTCTACGTGTATTGGAGCGTACGAAGGTATCGGAGAGGTCATTAAGGTTTTTGTTTGACTAGGTATTATAAGCAGTGAGTCGTGAAATGAGTACTAGATGTTAGGAATAAAGGGTTTTCTTTGAATAAAGGGTTTATTTGGCTTAGCAATCGAGGCATGGTAAATTTATGACTGGGTTGATGGATGAAGATTATGATGGATAAAGTTTAAATCTCTGTCTACTTCAGGAATTACAGGACTTATCTGATTACAAAATGGGGGATATTTTTACGATGATTTATTTAGAAATTTCCAAAAGTCGGCTCTCTGCTAATACCTACCTATATTAAATACGAAAAAAAACGGTAATGGCCGTAATTCGGTTCGGAGGGTGGTATTTCGGATTTAATCACAGACACACGTGATTATATCAAAGTGGTGCAACCAGTCGCGACAAAAACAGCTCTAAAGCAAGCTATTAATGAAACAAATAAATTGCAGCAGTAGTAGAACAAACCGCAGCGCTGCAATGGTTACACCGTGTTCAATACAGCCATTGCCTTGTTACAATATATAAACAAGCCATAGTCGTTCTAATTTAAACGTAGCTTAGCAGAGACTAGCTAATTTTTTTTTTTTCGTAAGTCTTTTTGCGTAGGGGGTTAAAATGTATTTTTCAGATGAGTTTCCAACACTAAATAATCCGTAATATCTTGCATAGATCACGCACAGCATGCGACAGCCTCAGCCTCGGAAACTTATTAAACTTTTATTATAATCCACAGCTGCCGAGTTAGTTTGAATTTACAGATTAAAAAAACATTTATTGCTTAAAGTCTTTTTTTAACAACTCTTGTTATAACAAGAGTTGTTAAAAAAAGACTTAAACTAATACGTACTAATACATACCTAATTCATCATCATAATCACCCTATTAACGTTCCCACTGCTGGGACACAGGGACTTCTCTCTTAACGAGAGAGAGATTAGGCCAAGTGTGGGTTGGTGAATATCACATGTCCTTAAAACTCTTTAAAGTTAATAGATGTATCCTTCACCGTAAAAGCACGTGTTTTATCAGCATATAATTTTTTCAATTACAAAAATCCAGTGGTGCATGGCGGGATTTGAACCCACGGGCTTCGGCATGAAAGTCGAGTGTGCCCACTTAGCCAACACGGCTTACCTACTTCAGTACAATTTAATTTATATAATCAAGTATCCAATATAACTTTAAGTGAAAGGGACAATCTCAGCTTGATGCCGACAAGCTGTTGAACTTTGTTGTTTTTTAGATAAACCCTATAAGACGAATAAAAGGTTCGTGACTATCTAATGTTAACTACTTGTTTTTCTTTCTTTTTTTTTGCTTACTGATATTACCATATATTAACAATTTATTCACTTACTAGCGGCCCGCCCCGGCCTCGCACGGGTATAAAATTTTCCCGGAAATTATTCGAATTTTTCTCGCCGTAAAAACCATCCTATCTCTCAAGTTAGATCGAACTGCACACGGTGTGCGAATTTTATTATAATCGGTTATGTGGTTTAGGAGTCCATTGAGGACAAACATTGTGACACGAGATTTATATATATTAAGATTATAACAAACTATTAACTTATGGTTTATGCTAGATAAGTCTTCATTTGACCACAATCTCACCTCATGTAAAGTGACGATGTGGTCTAAGATGGGGCATGAAGACCTAGAAAGTCTAGGCTAGAAGAAATAAGGAATGGCTTCTCCGGACCACATTACGAAACACGCAAAAAATCGTTTCACCGGCCCAGCCCGGAGGGTGGTATTTCGGATTTAATCACAGACACACGTGATTATATCAAAGTGGTGCAACCAGTCGCGACAAAAACAGCTCTAAAGCAAGCTATTAATGAAACAAATAAATTGCAGCAGTAGTAGAACAAACCGCAGCGCTGCAATGGTTACACCGTGTTCAATACAGCCATTGCCTTGTTACAATATATAAACAAGCCATAGTCGTTCTAATTTAAACGTAGCTTAGCAGAGACTAGCTAATTATTTTTTTTTCTCCTCACACAGCATCACCTAAACCCAAACTAAGCAGAGCTTGTACTATCATGGGTGTTAGGTGTCTGATATACTACATAGATACATATTTTTTTTTTCTAAATACATACATCATAGAAAACACCTAGACCCGAAACCAGAAATTGTAGATCGTACAAAATCTGGTCCCCCGGCGGGAATCGAACCCGCAACCTCCTGCGCCTCAGGCGGACCATCGCCCACCGAGACACAGACGTCGTCACAGAGGTAAATTTATAATTATGTAAACGGACTTTTTGGAGTTTTACCTAAAATTACCAAAAAAAAAATCTCGGTTATACAGTGGTAGATACTAATTTAACAAGTTCTTAATACAATGTTTTTTGCATGTGGGTTCTCTGTGACCGGATCACTTCATAGTCCTAAATGTGATCAAGCTTTATGTTTTTACAAAGACATAAACCCCACTTTCGGTTGTAACAAATATCAATTCCATGCGTAGGTATAATAATAATAAGAGACGAGTGTTCGAGTCCCGTATTTCTCTAGTAAGCTTCGTCTTATTTATTACTTCACAAGATAAGAATATTACTGATCAAACGTATTTATTAGACAAACTTAAGATCAGAGCAAATAATTCACTCAGTCCCAAACGGCTTTAAAACAATCTATGACGGAAATAAACCTCGAAGAAGAAGTAGGGGCCTGTTTTGTTTCGTTATGAACGAAGCCAAAAGCGACAAGGCACCTGCAGACGCATTCTGTAAAAAATCGAATCCAAACTCGAAATCACTCAAGTGACCGAGCTCACTTCGAACGCTCGTCACTGAGGCGCTACAGGCGCTATCGAGTTTTACTGAATACAAAACTTTAAACTCACCGCGGATTCAGCTTAGTAAGGATCGAAATGAGTTTACAGATAAGGCGCTGATAAGAATTCACATGTATGTACCACCTCTAACGAAACTAAGTGTAGTATTAGTCCCTTAGGTGGATAAATAAATAAATGAATTACTGAATTGCAAATAACTTGCAGCAGTAGTAGAACAAACCGCAACCCTGCAATGGTTGCACCGTGTTCAATACAGCCGTTAGTAGCAAGCGGTGCTAATGTATTGCGGGGTAGCCACATGTCTTGTTACAATATAGAAACAAGCCTTTGTCGTTCTAATTTATACAGTTGGGTTGCTTAGAATTCAATTTAAAAGATAATTAGGTATGTGCATTTGGAATGGAGAAATGAATCTTCTAAATTTGTGTAAAAAAAGGGTGAATTAAGGCCTAATCTCTCTGTTTCCCAGCAGTGGGAACGTTATTAGGGTAATGATGAACGTATCTTACTAGCGAAACGCGTCCACGTCTTCCAAACTACGCTTTTTCGGATTCCTTTTTTTAACTTCTTTCTTTTTTGTTTTACGGCTAGTAAGTTACGTAGGAAATCGCGCTAGCTACTTCCTTGATGCTGAATAATAGAACCGAAATCACTTGACAATAGATTTATTGCTTATACGTAATTAACGATTCTAATGATTCTGATGAGTGCGACACGGATGAACGCTGCTTGTGCACTGTCTTACGTAGATTCGCTTGGTCCAAGGTAGTAACCGTGCGACCTACATAAGACAAATCGCTGATGCTGCTGA
Organism: Gymnoscelis rufifasciata; assembly: GCA_929108375.1. Taxonomy (NCBI): domain Eukaryota; kingdom Metazoa; phylum Arthropoda; class Insecta; order Lepidoptera; family Geometridae; genus Gymnoscelis; species Gymnoscelis rufifasciata. The sequence goes on from OV815322.1 coordinate 11,356,705, forward strand.
GGTGTTCGAAGTGAATCGAACATGCTCCCGAGGGCAGAATCCGGGATGGGATGAAATGAGGTGCAACAGTTTTTTGGGTTAGTTTTACAAGGGTGGAACAAGTTTATTGCTTATGCTATATGAGAGTTAGAACAATTTTGTAATGATTTATTCTAGGATTCCGAATGATGCTGATCGATGATAGTTCACTAAACTAGTTCCTATGTAAACTAAAAACTGATTGTCCCTTAATAAAGGGCGAGGTTGACGTATACTGGATCACCGAACGATCCCACTATCGTGTTGTTTACGCGCACTAACACTCGCACTGATAACGGTCGCCGGCGAGGGCTCCTGCGGCTGCGACGGATGCTGCGGGGCCGCGTCCGGGGGCGCGGGCGACGCCGTGCGCGGCTCACGTGCTGCTGTGCGGCACCGTCTCCACAAGAACCACAGGTACGCCACTAAGGCTGCTGCTATTAAGCCGTACGAAACGGCGGACTGGTGTACATCGTGTGTACTTAGGTTCTGCTTCTTTATAGCGCTGATCTGGTCACTGAGTTGCTGTAGCGAGGTATTGAGGTGAATTTGTACGTGTGTACTTAGGGTCACCTCTTATTGAGCTGCTGCTTTCATTTCGCTTATCTGGTCACCGAGTTGTTGTAGCGACGTATTGAGGTGATATTTATCTTCTCTAGATTCCGGATTCGGTATAGAAAAGTTTAGACTATGATGTTGTATTGGAGCTATATTGGCCAGTACTATATCGGATTTAAGATTGAGCGTACTCACCTGCTGATAGTAGTATATGATGAAGTCGTTGCCCCTTGTTGTGCTTTGTTTATCGAGTTGACTGAGCCCGACCTTGCTGACTCGGCGGACTCGAGTTTCACATGCTTGTCAATGTTTATACTGATTCACTCGGTAACAGCTGATTGTGATACTGTGGCTTGTATAACCATGTTTCACTTGTAGTAAAGTAACATCATGTTTCAATGGCTTTATTTGTTTACTTGTCACACGTATGCTCAATTTTTAAACATATGACTATGAAAGCTTTTACTAATGATACTTATTAAAAACATTTAAGATAACTACATTTGTAATTTTAAACGTTTCTTAGTACCTACATACCTATCTGCTGTTAAATTAGCTGCTAAGTTGCGGCGGGTGCGTTGGAGACTGCTCGTACCTAGGTTTGTACCCGAGTCTTTCCTCCGCTCCGCATGATGAGGAAATAAACATTTTGTTTTCGCCTCTTCGCTCCCGTTTGAAGTCGCTAACTTCAAATACTTACGCTGCTCATATTCGCTTATAAACCTCTTCATCAGTAAACTTAAATTAATGTCCTTATTTAACTGACGTTTTATATATTTAAACTGAGCATTATCTATAGATTTAGAAGCGCTCAATTTCTTTGCTTTGTCCGGTTTTATGGGCAACCTAACTTTATCACGTATGCAGTCTAGACGCATTGTGATTACATTGCTTTTACCCTGCTCATAATTATTAATAGCTTGATGAATATTTTGCCGAGATGATGATGCTGATGATAAATTTGCAAAATAATCATGCAAGGTAGTATGATGATTGTCGTTACACTTATGACATCGTTTTGCTGAGTAGCATTTGGTGCCGTGGTGATCATAAATGCAATTAACGCAATAGTTAAATTTACTAAGAATTTTAATTTTATGCTCGTTGGCCGATTTGATAAATTTATTGCAATTAATAAGGCGATGACCTGAATTGCAATGAGGACAATTACCTACAGACTTAGATATATGCATTGATTTCGCAATGGCTTGGTTTGTGTATAATTTACCTTCGCTATTAGGTTTATTAAATACACGGTTTTGATTTGTTGTTTGCTGCTGAAATGATGATGATGGCTTTAGCGATATATCTTGACGTCGACGGGATGCTTCTAGAATAGTGAACTTATTCTCTAAAAAGTTCAAGAAATCTTTAAGTACCGGTAGCTCCCGAGAATTCTTAAGCGACTCTATATACTCAGAATAAGACCCACTATCTAGTTTTTGAGATAAAATGTACACGAGTAAGGGATCCCATGATGTAGTGTCGACGCCGAGATTTTTAATCGCGTGGAGGCTTTCAAGCGTGACGTCATGAAGTTGCTTAATCTCTGAAAATGATTGCTGCTGAATGTTCGCAAGGTTATAAAATGAGCTAACGTGTGACGTAAAGATGTGCCTTCTATTATTGTATCTATTATTTAAAATATCCCAGCACGCCTGGTAGTTGTCCGAGCTTATAGAGAGATGCTGTATCAAACGCTCTGCCTCTCCTTTGACCTTACTTTTAAGGAATTGCATCTTTTGAGCATTTGATAGCGACGGATTGCTGTGGATCGCTTCACCAAAGAGGTCTTTAAATGATACCCAATCGTGTAAGCTGCCTGAGAAAACGGGTATGTCCATTTGAGGTGTAGTCTTTTCGCGATACGATATCGACCACATCCTCGAATTTATGGCTTTCCTCAGGCCGTTGTAAGTCCGCTCGTGCTTGTCGAAGTGGCGCTCATAGGCCTCGTCTTCGCCTAACTCCAACATAATGTCCCAATGGAGGTTGTCCGCCACTGCCCAGCGAGTTTGTAAGGTTCGCAGGGCATCCTCGAACTCCCATCTTTCCTCAAGGGACTCCACATCGATGTTTTCTGCGGCTCGCTCGAAGGCTTTGAAATTAATCATCTGCCGACGTAAAATTAAATCTAGCTTACTGTCAAACTCCTGCGGGCCGGAGGCCGCGGGAGGAGCCGGGGCCGGGGTCCGCGGTCGCTGCTGTCTGGATGACCCGCCTGCTTCTTTATCAACGTTACCTAAGGGCTCGACCTTCTTGCTCATCTTTTCAAAATACCCTACGATAGCCGTCTTCGCTGCTGTATACGACTGGTTCGTACGCTCAAACTCGGATTCGATAAAGTACCTATGGCCTCTACTTTCGTACGGTAACAATTTTTCGTGGTTATGGCTATACTCTCTCCAATACGAATTTAGAAGGTCTAACTTTTTAACACCGTATTCCTTCGTTTTACGCTCGCTACTATCTTTGTTAAAGTTAACAAGAATTCTCCTGATACTCTCTGCTAACTCGGTTTGTTGGAAGTATAGAGCTTCCATTTCGTCCTCAATTAAAGTAAGTTTAGTGAAATTGGAACGCTCTTACTTGAATGCTGCTTGGCCTACGGCTGCTGCTGGATACGCCTTGGCTGCTGCTCGCTGCTGCTGTGTTTGCGGCGCTAGCCCACTGCTACTGCTGCTGGAGTCGTGAGCGGCTCGCTCACTGCTGCTGCTGTCCTGGGCGGGTAGTTCCCCGCGTCCGGTGATGCTGCGTGGCTGTTCAACTAGCTCGCTGCTAAGCTAGTATCACTGTTTTCCACAGGATGCTGGTACGCCCGAGAAGTTACCGACACGAAACTGAACGATACGTTACGATTATCGCGTCATAAACCCTCGAACGGTCGAAGGACCATGTAGGAAATCCTTAGACCTTGCTGCTAATTTTAGAGCCGCAATTACTTAACAATATATATATTGCTTATAAGTAATTTAGGACTCCAATGATAATGAGTGCGACGCGGATGCACGCTAATTAAGCACTGTCTTACGTAGATTCGCTTGGTCCAAGGTAGTAACCGTGCGACCTACATAAGACAAATCGCTGATGCTGCTGAGGTGTTCGAAGTGAATCGAACACTTTGTCTTAGCTTTTTCCATACAAATTTAGGATATGTTCGTTTCAACATAAAAGTTGGGTGTAGCAATTTATAAAAAATAATGGAGAAAACAAGATTTTATTTATAATTGTTTATATCACTTATTTTGAGAGTGACGACCCGTCTGAGATGTAGGAGTTTGGGTTTAATTCCGACGTTCGACCATTTTAGTTTTGTCTGGGTGTTTTTCTATATTTTATGTTGTATATTTAAAATTTACCTACGTAGTAAATCAGTCTCCTAATACAGCTCTGCCTGATATATTAAACTATAAGTCAAATTCATACAAAACAATTATTTCCTTTAAAGCATAGGGCATACATGGACAGGTTAGCTTAAAATTATTAAAACTAAATTGTTTATACAATGAATCCAAATTAAAAAATTAATTAAAACCCCCGATTCCAATGCCTTAATTTCCTTAATAGTAAAACACCATAAAATTTTGTAATGTGCACGCGATGCGCTTTTATTTGATACCTCACACGAGTATATTTGCAGATTTTCGGTTATCTCTCCTCACAAAACTCATCTTTCATACAAAAAAAAACTAAATCGAAATCACTCCATCCGTTCGGGAGGTATGAAGTCCCAGACAGACAGACACGTCATACTTATAACACCCCTCTTTCCCTCTTTTTTGTCGGGGGTTAAAAATTATCAAGGAAATACATTGTCTTAACAGTTCGCTTCAATGATTTATACCGAGTTGAGAAGCGAATAGAACAACACAGCTTTATCAGTTTTTATAATTTTGTAGTTATAACAAAAAGCTGTTCAGTGTATTCCTGTTTTTACATATCATTCGGGTAAATTTTAAAAAACATTACATTTTTTAAAGAGTTAATTGATTTTATAAGCTTTATTTTTTTGCTGCATTATGAAAACAATGTTACATATACTGGTAACTGATATTGTTTATTGATAGTATCCTTTCAAAATCATAAAATATGGAAAGTTTTGCATTTTAGAATTTTCGTTTATCACCGGTCCAGCAACTAAGCAAAACCAGTCATCATCATCACCCTATTAACGTTCCAACTGCTGGGACACAGGGACTTCTCTCTTGACGAGAGAGATTAGGCCTTAATTCACCACGCTGGCCAAATGGGTGAATAGTGCGGGTTGGTGAGCAAAACCAGTGAATTTACCGATTTAATGAAGTTTCGATAATTTTGTTCATTATGACATTTATATTCGCCAATTCGTGATTATGCTCAAAATATCCGCTTTCGATATAATAATAATAATAATTAATTTAAAATAAATAGTTATTTTACAGCGTGGGGCCAATTATAACTATCTTACACTTAGAAACTAGACTTATTCATTACACACATATATGTATGTATATCGAAAACCATTTACATGAGTTCAAATTATACTAACTGGCCCGATTCGACTTTGCACTGATGGGAAAACCTTCCTCTTGATTCACTTCACTTCACTTAACTACATAACCAGAGAGATCTACTCAGTAACTGCGAAATAGCCCCAGGTTTTCAGTTACCAGGTAAGCCTTCCTTGGAATTCAGTACTAAGCAAAAAAAACGTCTTTAGTAACTCAATATGCTATCCTGACGGCAAAGTTGGCGATCCCTCGATACTTCCATATTGTTTTGCTGGCGTAACTTTATACACTTATATTATCTGACTTCTTTCTTTTATCTACTGAGTTTTACGAGTGGTCACTTCACTCGTAGTTTTATCAAATAAAGTTGGGTATTATAGATGTGGTGCATGGTTTTAAAAATATGTTAAAGGCTGTCAAAACTAAATACGCATGTGTGTAAAGTCATTTGATGGTTAGTGTTGAAAAGTTATGAATTTTAAAATATTTTTAAATGTAAAGATTTTTTTGTAGGTAAGTAGGTAGCAAAAATTAAATAACATAAATATAAAATAATAGACTAGCTTTTTAAATAGGGATGCTTGAGTGTGTTTATCTACCCAACATTGAAAATAAAACTTTGATAAAAAGCCTCTCAGATGGCTATTCATAATATAACAGCTTCTATTACGTATATTCTTAATATCGCATGACGAAAGCGACTCGTAACGGAATTTCGTTACTCGCTGCGAGGGCGGCACGTTAAGCGACGAGCTGGCGACAGGCCCGTTACTAACGGCACTAGCGCGCGGCGTGTTTGCTTTTCTGATATACGCGGCCCCAGCCTGGTACGCCCTAACAAATTCTAAATTAAGAAAAAAAGATGGACGCTCAAGAGGACCTCACACTTCGCATGATCGTCGGAGCTGCCAGATTCGTGCGAAACTCCACCATCAGAAGGGACTTGAAACTAGAAACTCTCTACGATCAAATAACAAAAGAAACCAACACAATGTTCCTACGAAGCGATGCCTTAACACATGAACACCTAAGAGCAATAGCACCAATAAACATTAAAAAAAAAAAAAAAAAAAACACAACAACATCTAGCCCCGTGGTAAGCTCTAAGCTTGTGTTACGGGTACTAGATATCTGATATACTTATTATAATAGTCATACATATATAGATATTTTTTATTATACATATTAAACACCCAGACCAAGGAAAAAGTGCTTGCAGAACATACAAACACTTTAAACCCTCGGCGGGAATCGAACCCGCTACCTCTTGCGCCGCAAGCGGACCCTCGCCCACCGCGCCACTGAAGCAGTCAAAGTGGGAAAAAACGACAGACAGCCGAGCCTATGCCAGAGAATTGGTGCCTAAAAAGGCCGAGTACCCGAAAGGGACCAATCTAAAGACTCCTCGTCAGTAGGCGAAGACGAAAAAACAATTACCGCGGTAAGGGGCACACAAGCCCGAAGCCGCCTCCCCACCGCGAAGACATTCAAGAACGGGAGCGTGTTTGCTACATCATCATCACCCTATTAACGTTCCCACTGCTGGGACACAGGGACTTCTCTCTTGACGAGAGAGATTAGGCCTTAATTCACCACGCTGGCCAAGTGCGGGTTGGTGAATGTCACATGTCCTTCAAACTCTTTTAAAGTTCTCAGAACATGCCGGTTTCCTCACGATGTTTGCCTTCACCGTTAACCCGTGTTTGCTACGAAAATAAATAAATATTGACGAACAATCCACACAACATCTAGCCCCGTGGTAAGCTATAAGTTTGTGTTACGGGTACTAGACATCTGATATACTTAATATAATAGACATACATAGATAGATATAATGACTATTCGCCGGCATTCAACTATTGTCCATCGCCGCGATATAGCATCTATTTTTTAACTTTCTCTTGTCCTATATCGTTTTTTTTAATAGTGCAACTCTATTTCTTAGTCAGTATTTTGGTTACATAAATTGGAAGGCGTTGCAAACCGCGACACAGTTATATACTTCTGCAGCGAGCATCGTATCTTAAGTTATAGTTCTAAGAATTTGTGTTTTGTGAATGAATAAATTAATATTGCGTAAAAGATCAAAAGTTATGATAAAAATCTTAGTTTTTAAATTGAAAGAGATTTTGCTTGGTATTTCGAATTCTAATTCCATATTCAACTGTAAAATGCATTTCTAAAGGCAGATTAGGCTGGGTCCACACTTGTATCATTTCGGTGTATCACGATCAGGCGTGGCGTATCGAGTATCCGTATCATAAGTATGGACGCTCATTTCATACTTTTATGTGATACTGTATCATTTCAGCGTATCAAATTTAACTTTACAAATATGGACGCTTCAAAAAGAAAATGTAACAAGTAACTTCAAGAGTAACAAAGTCCATACAACCATAGACAACTTTGCAATGTTGGCTTTCGGTATATTTGGATTATTAATCGAATACAGTTAGCTACTCCGATGTTTAAAATCGACAATCCCAAAGTGCTGTTCCTCTCGATCTCCTGTCAAATCATATTTGGGTCAGTGAGAAGTGAGTAATTTCGCGCATCTGATTTAATCAATTACCGTAGAATTTGCGAATAGCCGTAGAAACTGCTACGGCTACAGGGTTGCAGCCGTAGGCAGTGCATTGTGTAATATTTTGGCCTGAAAGCCGTAGAAGACGGTGATTGCGCAGCATTAAAAATAAATAAAATAAATATTTCCGGACTACTCACACATCATCACCTAACCCCAAACTAAGCAGAGCTTGTACTATGGGTGTTAGGTGACGGATATACTACATAGATACATTTTTTTTTGTAAATACATACATATATGATACATAGAAAACACCCAGACCCGAAACCAGAAATTATAGATCGTACAAAATCTGGTCCCCCGGCGGGAATCGAACCCGCAACCTCCTGCGCCTCAGGCAGACGTTCGCCCACCGAGCCACAGAGGTCGTCGTTTGGCAGCACTGCATCAAGCATTCACGTCCAAACTTGTTCAATGCAACGCGTATCCCCTTTGATGATCGCGGAAAAACCGACACAGGATGGTTCGGGGTGTATCACGATACAGTATCATGATACAGTATCAAAATACGTCCATACTACCGTGATACGCGTATCGGATACGAGGTGTATCTTGATACGCGATCATTGGAGATCGGGTGCGGATCGGGCCGTATCGGATACGGCATGTATCATTAACGTGTATCAGTTTGCGTCCAAACTAGCGATCATGACACGCGCCGAGGATACGCGACGGGGATACGATACGCCGAAATGATACAAGTGTGGACCCAGCTTTAGGAATGCATTTTACAGTTGAATACAGATTTCTCCAGCTTTGGTCCAGCAAAGAACGACCCATGGCCGTAATTATAATTATCAATAATTAATAAAACTTTATAAATAAAAAAATAAACGTTTATATTCCTTTATATTATTATTCGTGGCGCGCAAATTAGACACAAACTCTTCAACTCGTTATAACAAATCTCATTATACGACCTTTTTTAATTTATTAAAACGATTTCGCTAATTTTGTTATTGTAATCTCGGTCTAGACTGACCTTAATCCGTTTAGCTGGTGTCCTAACTTAGCTTCAATTTAGCGCGAGCCATATGACAGAATGACAGTTTTCTATTTTAAATTAATTTGGGAAGGAAAATTATTAAATAAAAATTATTAATTACTATAACGTAGTTTTAGGTAAGTGCCTAAATTATTAAGTAAAATCTTGTAACCTTCGCTCGCAGAATCCGAACCTGTCCTTCCGATTAACATAATTCGAAACTCAAAAACTACTCCTAATCATCATCGCAAGAAAAATTAATAATTATAGAATGTACACATTAACCTTTCAATCATTTATTTCTTCAAATATATTACCCATTTAAACTGAGAACCTCATCCTCTTTTAAAGTCGGTTCATCAAACCAATTACTAGATACCATCAAGCATTACCGTTTCCCAACATTTATTTGAAATCATAATAAATAAGCCATTTAAATGTGCGATCATTTTTCGATTCGATTTAAGCTGAATAGTAAATCAAGAGAGGCACGTTGGAAAATTATTTTGAGAATAAATAAAAGGGATTTTCAGTATACTCGATTATAATTGTAGATTGATATATTTTATTACATGAATCGAGTCGTATTCGATATTATTTTCATTCAACCTAGCTAGATCGATTTATACGGAAATAGCACGATTAATACAATTTATCGAAATACTCTGTTATACAGTTTTTTTGTGATTTAGTTCGTTGAAATGGTGTGCAATGAAGTTGTTATAAATATTCAAACATATCCTTATTTTTTTATGAATAACCAGAATTGATTTTGCATTATATATTTTTTTCCCCACGAGTATCCGAGTTGAAAGGTTATCACAATCACTTTATAAAAATCCATTAAGTTTATTAAGTAGTTTGAAAATCTTAGCAAACAGTCAGTTGGGGAGAATTTTATAATATGTTAGGATATAAATAAATAGATATTGCTGTAATATTACGACACATACATGCAGACATACCTACATTTAGGTCTAACCCATGACCCACCTTCTCTGATTATGATAATAAAAATTGCCACTGTTTTGACGATTTTAAAAATAAACTATTTAAAAACTTATGTTTAAAACAGTTAAAGTATCTCTGGCTATAAATTTAACGAATTAATTCAAAATTAAAATACGTCAAATGCAGGCCATAATTTAATTTCTTCGAGGTAATTACTTAAAATACCACAAATCCAATTATTAAAACGCCAACCACAACGAAAGGTCGTGTTCAATTAAAAAATAAAATCGTTAATTTTGACGAGCTCTGTTAGATTGTACAATGTACCTTCTAAATTGGGTAATTATTTCGGCAATTTCAATTTTATTGGAGAGGATGAAAGTCTTCTTTTTTGACAAAAGCCGACCTCTTGGTTTGTTTGAGGAATATTTGTTTAAATAATTAGAAATCCGAATTCTATTATGATAATTGGGTTGAAATCATGATTTTGTACAAGTTCTAAGTAGAAAAAAATAAGTTTTATTTATGTCTGCGTAGTTGTAACAATATAAGAGAAGTACCTGAGAAAACGATAAGTAGTTTATTTTTCAAAGCCCGCCGTACGAATGTTCTATTAAATCGACTGGAACTTTTTTTGAAGATGAGTACCGTTTTATAAATTGCTACACCCAACTTTTATGTTGAAACGAACATATCCTAAATTTGTATGGAAAAAGCTAAGACAAAGTAACGTAACTTACTAGCCGTAAAACAAAAAAGAAAGAAGTTAAAAAAAGGAATCCGAAAAAGCGTAGTTTGGAAGACGTGGACGCGTTTCGCTAGTAAGATACGTTCATCATTACCCTAATAACGTTCCCACTGCTGGGAAACAGAGAGATTAGGCCTTAATTCACCCTTTTTTTACACAAATTTAGAAGATTCATTTCTCCATTCCAAATGCACATACCTAATTATCTTTTAAATTGAATTCTAAGCAATCCAACTGTATAAATTAGAACGACAAAGGCTTGTTTCTATATTGTAACAAGACATGTGGCTACCCCGCAATACATTAGCACCGCTTGCTACTAACGGCTGTATTGAACACGGTGCAACCATTGCAGGGTTGCGGTTTGTTCTACTACTGCTGCAAGTTATTTGCAATTCAGTAATTCATTTATTTATTTATCCACCTAAGGGACTAATAGTACACTTAGTTTCGTTAGAGGTGGTACATACATGTGAATTCTTATCAGCGCCTTATCTGTAAACTCATTTCGATCCTTACTAAGCTGAATCCGCGGTGAGTTTAAAGTTTTGTATTCTGTAAAACTCGATAGCGCCTGTAGCGCCTCAGTGACGAGCGTTCGAAGTGGGCTCGGTCACTTGAGTGATTTCGAGTTCGGATTCGATTTTTTACAGAATGCGTCTGCTGATCTCTTCTTGAAATCATTGTCAATGTAGTGTTCACACTTCAACGGCGTCTAAATAATTGGAATAATGTAGACTGACAGATCCAGTCCAGCACTGGACTGGAATCTCGCTTAAATCACTGGACTAGAATAATGTAAACCGGGCTTTATGTCTTTGTAAAAACATAAAGCTTGATCACATTTAGGACTATGAAGTGATCCGGTCACAGATAACACCATGGCCACATGCAAAAACATTGTATTAAGAATTTGTTAAATAAGTACCACTGAATAACCGAGATTTTTTTTTGGTAATTTTAATAAAACTTTAAAAAGTCCGTTTACATAATTATCAATTTAATTTAATTAGCTAGTCTCTGCTAAGCTACGTTTAAATTAGAACGACTATGGCTTGTTTATATATTGTAACAAGGCAACGGCTGTATTGAATACGGTGCAACCATTGCAGCGCTGCGGTTTGTTCTACTACTGCTGCAATTTATTTGTTTCATTAATAGCTTGTCTTAGAGCTGTTTTTGTCGCGACTGGTTGCACCACTTTGATATAATCACGTGTGTCTGTGATTAAATCCGAAATACCACCCTCCGGGCTTGGCCAGTGCGTGAAACGTTTTTTTCTTGTTTCGTAATGTGGTCCGGAGAAGCCATTCCTTCCTTCTTCTAGCCTAGACCTTCTAGGTAATCATGCCCCATCTTAGACCACATCGTCACTTTACATCAGGTGGGATTGGTCAAATGAAGACTTATCTAGCATAAATCATAAGTTAATAGTTTGTTGTGAATAAATTGTAAATATTTGGTAATATCAGTAAGCAAAAAAAAGAAAGAAAAATAAGTAGTTAACATTAGATAAGTACGGACCTGTTGTTATGGGTTTATCTAAAAATGACCGCCGCAAAAGTTCAACAGCTTGTCGGCATCAAGCTTAGATTGTCCCTTTCACTCAAAGTTATATTGGATACTTGATTATATAAATAAAATTGTACTGAAGTAGTGTGCCCACTTAGCCGTGTTGGCTAAGTGGGCACACTACTTCGCACACTCGACTTTCGTTCCGAAGCTCGTGGGTTCAAATCCCGCCATGCACCTCTGGATTTTTCTAATTGAAAAAAATATAATCGGATAAAACACGTGCTTTAACGGTGAAGGATACATCGTGAGGAAACCGGCATGTTCTGAGAGTTTTAAGGACATGTGATATTGATCAACCCACACTTGTCTTGGCCTAATCTCTCTCTCGTTAAGAGAGAAGTCCCTGTGTCCCAGCAGTGGGAACGTTAATAGGGTGATTATGATGATGAATTAGGTATTAGTACGTGTACGTATTAGTACGTATTGGGTTTAAGTTCTTTTTAAGCAATAAATGTTTTTTTTAATCTGTAAATTCAAAGTAACTCCGCAGCTGTGGATAACAATAAAAGTTTAATAAGTTTCCGAGGCTGAGGCTGTCGCATGCTGTGCGTGTTCTATGTATATTACCGATTATTAAGTGTTGGAAACTCATCTGAAAAATATATTTTAACCCCCTACGCAAAAAGAGGGGTGTTATTCGTTTGACATCTTACTTAGTTAGTAAGGGCGTTCACGAGGCCCCCTTACTAACTGATAAGAAGTAACATATATATTTAAAAATGTAAAAAGATGCATATATAGCGGTCACCCAACCAATTACTGGCCTTGCGCAACGTTGCTTAACTCTATTAAGATCACGTTTGTTGTCTGGGGAGTCCAAGATATACTTATTTATAATGTGTTTTTGTTTTTAGATATACCAGCAAGATAAATCCCTCAAAATGTCATCTCTCTATCCATTACGGTTCTTAACAGACCGGTGATAGTCCGGCAGACAGACATATATAAGACACCGTCTCAGTAATAAGAGCCCCGCTTTTAACGCCCGACCAAAAAACAGGTGCTCCGCAGGTCCGAAACGTAGTGCTTCACTATTGGTCTTATGAATAGGCTCAGAGTCGCTCAAAGAGCTATGGAAAGGGCTATGCTCGGGGTTTCTCTACGGGATCGAATCAGGAATGAGGAGATCCGTAGAAGAACGAGGGTCACCGACAAAGCCAAACGGATTAGCTCTTTGAAGTGGCAGTGGGCAGGCCATATAGCACGTATGTTCTACGTGTATGGCCGTTGGGGCCAAAAGGTTCTCGAATGGAGGCCGCGGATTTGTAAGCGCAGCGTCGGACGCCCACCAACAAGATGGACAGATGACTTGGTCAAGCTTGCTGGCTCACGGTGGATTCAAGTGGCGACCGATCGGAATAATTGGTCGTGGGGTTCGGTCTGCGGCTGTGGGGAAAGTTTACTTGACGGGGTCGATTTCTGTGAAGGAATGATAAAGTTTTCATTCATCATCACCCTATTAACGTTCCCACTGCTAGGACACAGGGACTTCTCTCTTGACGAGAGAGATAGGCCTTGATTCACCACGCTGGCCAAGTGCGGGTTGGTGAATGTCACATGTCCTTCATACTCTTTAAAGTTCTCAGAACATGCCGATTTCCTCACGATGTTTGCTTTCACCGTTAAAGTACGTGTTTACAGCGCACATAAATTTCACAAGAAGAAAAATCCAGAGGTGCGAGGCGGGGTTTGAACCCACGACCTTCGGAATGAAAGTCGAGTGTCCTCCCACTTAGCCAACCCGGCTTTGTAAGTTGAAAAAGTTTAAATTGTATCATAATTATTATTAGATTGTTTGTACAAATAGATATCTAAAATAATGTTTATTATTTACGTCCATTTTTTTCTTCTTGCAAACAAAAATCAATTTGTCCGTTATTAGGATTAAAAAAGCTTTTTTTTCTTGCAAAACATACTAGCAGGCGAAATATTTGAAGCGTAGACTGTATGTTTGCATTTAAACAATGGAGGTAACATGATCAACCTGATCCAACACTTTTTAATCAATAAAGAAAAAAAAAATCAGACGAACTAAACAGAAGCCAATTTTTTAATTTGGTTAAGATTAAGCCTACTTAATCTTAAGCAAATTCAAAAAATTGGCTTCTTTTTAGTTCGGTTTTTTTTTAACAATAAAATTTTGACAAAAATATTGATAAAAATGGACAAAATCTTTTTTTTTTCAATTATCTAAGTAATTTACTTTTTTTTTATTGCGTATTATCCAATGAAAAATAAACCAGCTCCTAACTAATAACAGCAAAGAACTGAAACTGAATTCCGAGTAATTAAAAACTGCACAATACAACGCTCTAACAAAAGAAATATCTTACAAACTTTTCTGAGCATAAATTAGCATAAATTAGTCGGAAGAAATTATAGTTGGTTTTCACTGCACACTGAAACTGCTCTGATTTTTGTAATATGAGTGTTTATGCCTCTGTGGAGTTATTATTGGCGTGAAATTGGTTGTCTTATTAAATAAATAAATATTACTTGACAATCCACTCAACAACAACTATCCCCATGGTAAGCTCTAAGCTTGTGTTACGGGTACTAGACATCTGATATACTTAATATAATAGACATACATATATAGATATTTATAGTTTACATATTAAACACCCAGACACAAGAGACAGACAGACAGACACGTCAAACTTACAACACCTCTCCTTTTTTGTCGGGGGTTAAAAATGACGTTTAGCTAGTCTAGCGCTAAGCGACAATTTTCAGTTCTGAAAACTATATCTGAGTAACTTTTAGTTTTAGTTTGGGGTCATACTTAATAGAAGAATGTTAACGGAATATAGTTTGCAAGAAAAAAATCTGAAAAAAATACGAGGCAGAAAAATACCTAAAAAATAAAAATTCTTACGTAACCTGTACCTATAACTCCATATTGTTTGCGTGCCACCCTGTATTAACAGCTTTAACTCAAATTGAACTCTAAAAGCAGGGAGCTAAGATTGATTTTCGAGGAACAGAGGAATATAGGGTAAACACGTCAGTAGTACAATGGATGGCGTTAGTTAGAATTAGAATCGTGTAGAGCTGAAATTCCAAAAGCGTTAGAAATGTTTTCAAAAGTGTTTGCAGACATTAGTGATCAATGTGTTTGTAAGTAATACGTGAACGTAATATTCAAAATGCTGAGCAGTTTTAAGTTAAATGTGAAATAATTGAGTCCAGAATATAAGCTAATAAATGTCGTATTACAATGTAATGAAACAAAAAAAAAGCCGAGTTGTCTACGTGAATTAATCTCTCTTGTCAAGAGTTGTTGAAAGAGAAGTTGGAAACGTAAATTTCTGATTTTGCTTTTTAGGCTGATTTCCCCTATATTTTTTTTCCTTGGTTACAGTATTCATTAGTGGATGGCTAGAAGTGAGTGAATTAAATTGAATTGAATTGAAGAATACTCTTAATATACATAATTTATGTATAATAATATAAAGTTTGTTTGATAATCTTCGTACTTCAAAGTCCGAGCATTAGTAATGATTGTTAATTTTTGATCACTGTTATTTTCCATGAAAAATAAAGACTAAAAACTCAAAACATATACATAAATTCATTTTTATTTATTCGAAAGTTTTGAGTCGAATTCAGAAGTTTCACATCTATACAACTTATTTAGCAGGTTGACTCGTGACGAATTCTGTGAAAGATGTTATAAAACAAAATCTCGGATTTGTTTTTATGATTGAATGATTCAACGTTACGGCGAGGGAAATTCAATTTACAATTGTCAGTAGCTCGCCTTTGTGACTGGAGAATAAAGTTTGTCCGAATAACTGAAGGCTACTAGGCATTTAAAGCACTATCCTACTACTATTATATAGGCGAAAGTTTGTAAGTATGGATGTATGGATGTTTGTTACTCTTTCACGCGAAAACTACTGAACCGATTTAAATGAAATTTGGTACACAGAATTTCTAGAGCCTGAAAAATAACATTTTTACACAATTTTTACCACGGGAAAACGTCATTCTGCGGGAAAATCCATTATAACGCGGGTAACACCGCGGGGCACAGCTAGTACATATATAATAATATCTTTTTATATATAAAAAAAAATATTATGTTTGTAATCTAACTGCTCTCAACCGATTTTCGTCACCCGAAGCATGTAATAGATTTTCCCTATTAATTGGAGTTTAAAAAATACTACCTACATAAATATTATAAAGGTATTCCAAAATAATTAAAGTCAAAGTCAAAGTCAAAACATTTATTTCCTTCTAAACACATAATCTACTTGGACAGGTCAACTGAAAATTAATAAAACTAAATTGCTTGAACAAGAATATCAAGGGAATAACATTGTCTTGACAGTTCGCTTCAATTTTTTTTTACTGAGTTGAGAAGCGAATAGAACAACACAGTTTTATCAGTTATTACAATTTTTCTTACAATTAAATAGTTTAACAAAAGCAAATATATTTTGACAAATTAAAAATAATTTCTACCGTAACTATAATTAAAACCACTTAGCTTTAGTTCACTGGCACTAGTAGCAGGAGCTCCGCTCTGGTCGACAGCTATTCAAAAAGTGAAATAACGACCCGAGCGGTCGCTCTTTTATAGCAAGGAACGTGTTTTTAGCAAAAAGGTGTTTTTTTAAAAAAACGTTGTTATAAGTAGTTTTCTTTACAAAATATCATTAAAATATTTCTTATTATCACTATACACATGTAGTTTCGTAAAATACGTTAAGTTTTACGTACTAAAACATATTATTTGTGAATCAAAACAAAAACATAACCTCTTTATCAACTTAATGTTTTCTAAACTCATCCAAATCAAGGTTAATTGTTATATTCGTTATTTAATCAGAGCATATACATAATTTTAAAATATTTTGTGTGTCTTGTCATATGTAACCCCCATTAATTTCAAGAAATATATGACAATAATCTAACACGGCCAAACTGACCAGTACTTCGCTCTCGAAGTACTTCCTCCTGTTGTAAACAACAGTTTCTCTGGCCTTCGCATACAACACCTGTCACCTGCTGCACGTGAGTTTCAGTGAAGTATCAGGACAAAGATCAGCAGTTCCTCCTGTTGTAAACAACAGTCTCTCTCTGGCCTTCGCATACAACACCTGTCACCTGCTGCACGTGAGTTTCAGTGAAGTATCAGGACAAAGATCAGCAGTAAATGATTCTTTACCTTGTCATGTTACCCTGTCACCCACCGCTGTAGACATTTAGGTCCACATCAGATAAAGAACCGACCAGTGGTATCTCCCCCCACTTACGTGTATGCTCTAGATTAATATTTTTAATGTACATTTTAATAAATGAAATCTAAAAGAAAGTTCATAATCTTGGATCATAAGTATAACTTATTGACAAACAATCAATTTTAACACAGTAATCCTTATAAATTGAATTGACATAATGTTTACAAGATACTTAGTTTAATCAAGTTAATAAAAGCATAAATAATTATCTATAATTAATATGATATAAAAAAAATACAACTAGTTTGGTGAAATAAATAAAAAGTCTATCTATAACGTTCACTAACAATATTTATGTACTTACATAATCATACGTCATTACGTATTTCTGAAATTAACTTTATATCATACGATACGATATTTATTAACGACTAGTCATTGCCCAAAAAATAATCTAACACGGTTTAATCAAACCATTCACTTCGTAGTTTCTCTTTAGCTTCGGCAACACTAATAAATAAAAAGAAATTTATTCTATAAATTGGCAAGTCGTCCAAAATTTCATAATTTACCTTTATTAATGGCCCGTATGTTGGTATAATTCCTACTCTGCCTATTAATAACCTTGTATGATTAAATCCGTTACTTTTTATTGTAGTTGAAAAATAGTTTGTTTTAATTTCCATAAACCGTTCGGCCTATCTGATGTGTCATTAATTGAAGGTGTAAGCATATTAGTTACGGTAGCAACATATTGCTCTGCATGGTCGTTCGGGGGCTACCGGTAGGGGGATGCTTTTGTGTATCTCTAAACGATTTTAGATACAGGCTCTTAGCAATGGTTACTAAGAGGCTGGTAATTCCTAACAAGGCAATTGTTTCACGTAAAATACCCAAAAGTTCTTGACCCTTTAATGTTTTTAGAGGTTTTTAATATGCAGAATTTCGTAAATCGTATAATTAATAATAATAAAGGTAATTGTAACTACATGGCCCTGCACAATCAAGATGCAATGTGTGGAATGGAATAGATCTCTCTTTCTATGAGGTGCTTGTTTGGCCCGAAATAAGTTTTGCTAGTTGTTCAAGACAAACAATGAAAAATACATTTTTTTTTTGTAAAATCTTGGGACCCAAAAATGCTATCGAATTTTTCCATGATCCTATGTGACAATTTTCGTCGTGAAAAGACGTAATAAACATAACCCATAAATAAATATTTCCGGACAATCCACACAACTATCTAGCCCCTTGGTAAGCTCCCAGCCCGTGCCACGGGCACCAGAAAATCTGATATACCCAATACAATAGACATACATATGTATATAGATATTATTTATCGTACACATTACCCACCCAGACGAAGGAGAAAGTGCTTGCAGAACATCCCTTAGGAACGAATAATTTTGCTACAGAATTTGGCTCATTTATGTAATTTAGACAAGTTTTTGATATAATGTATTGATTGTCCCTTTTTTTTTTATGTGGGACATTATTGTTGTCAGATTCTTCGATAACGTTAATACAGGGTAATTTAACTGGGTTACGGATCAAGAAATCTAAATGTTTAATAAAAATCCTCCTCTTTTTTTTTTTTTTTTTTTTTTTTTTTACCTACTACGTCAAACTGAAATTCCAGTAAAAACGTCCACCATAGGGCTACTCGAGGTGTGATATCCTATTTCGTCATCGTTGACTTTATAACAATCTGTTAGAATGGTAAAATTTATACCAAATAAGTAGGCTTGGCAGTAATTAGAAACACACGTCACAGAAATGGTTCCTACAGAAGACCAGCGTGGATGTAGGTACTTTATACTTCCCGCTTATTCAGAGTAAAGTTCATTTTGCAGTGCTAAAGACAAATGGTATGTTTATCCATACTTATTTTAAGCTATGGTATAACTAAATGTTAATTTAATAATTTATCTTAGTTGCAAATAAATGATTTCTTATCTTTTGTTTTATCTGTAATAGTTAATATCTGCAGAACAAAGTTCGTCAAGGGTCTATTCTGAATACTTTAATCCATAAACTCAAATTCCCAACATATATCGTTATTTTGTACAGGAATAGTCAAGTTAGCAAATATGTGTAGTTCTCACTATGAAGTTAGTGCTGCATAACTAAAAATGGGAATTTAATTGCATAGTTTAAATATAGCGACAGATTATTTAATTATTAAAAGAAAATTCCGGACTACTACTACCCACCACAGCATTGCAACCCCAAACTAAAGCAGAGCTTGTAATATAGGTGTTAGATACATATTTATGATACTTAGAAAAACACCC
This sequence comes from Gymnoscelis rufifasciata, assembly GCA_929108375.1. Lineage (NCBI taxonomy): Eukaryota > Metazoa > Arthropoda > Insecta > Lepidoptera > Geometridae > Gymnoscelis > Gymnoscelis rufifasciata. Next base: position 11,376,103 of record OV815322.1, read on the forward strand.
AAACCCCAAACCAGAAACAAGTAGATCGTACAAAATCTGGTCTCCCGGCTGAATTCGAACCCCAACCTCTTGCGCCCCAGGCGGACCTTCGTCCACCGAGCCACAGAGGTCGTCAAATTTGTTTTTAAACCTTTCACAACTACTGGGTTAACTGCAATTCTCTGATTTTTGTGAAACAACTAACTATTCAACTCTCCTGTGGTTAACGAGACTTTTTGTAACTAGAAATAAAAATGGGAATTTTTCGCCGTACAAAAAAAAACAAACTTCATCAAAGTGTCCCTTCTTTTTACAATAAGCACATGGTGATTAACTATAGGTACTTGGTTTCGGATCTGGTTGTGGCATCATTTTCTTATTATTGTTTTTGATAGCTCGAATATGGCACAGTCTGTTGCAAAGGAAGCATATTTTCTCAGAATAACCTAAAAATACTTTTGGGCATTTACTAAGCAGATTTGACGCAAGTCGTGAATAATAAAGTAGTTCTGCAGTGGACTTAACGGCTGTTACGAGACGCCATTGGAATGGATACATCAGTTATACTTCCACAAACAAGCTCGACTATTTGTTCCTCAAAAAGATCCTATATTATTATTATTTTTAAAGTCTTTACTTTTCCTTAACGTATTCACTGTATGAATCTGCAGCATCTCAGTGTCCCAGGGTTCATACCAGATTAAAGCAGAGCCCTTTAGGGCCTTACCGGCTTTAGCGACCGTAGTGATGCTACTCAATCTCAGATCCTCGGCGATAAGAGCTGCTACAGTTGCACCAGCCCTCTGCACGATTGTTGTTCTTATCGGGATCGGGAAAGGCGGCTTACACCGCGGCAACACCACGTCATCGCCCCGATGTCGATCAGTCACCGCATCTCGAATGGCCTTCTGCAAGCCCTCCAAGACCGCTAGGTCCATTTTACATGGAACGTCGTACGAGTCGTATCTGAAATGCGAAAAGGTGTTAATAATAGCAATAGCTCGAATCCCACTTCTGATAATAGATTTTCCCTATTAATTGGAGTTTAAAAAATACTACCTACATAAATATTATAAAGGTATTCCAAAATAATTAAAGTCAAAGTCAAAGTCAAAACATTTATTTCCTTCTAAACACATAATCTACTTGGACAGGTCAACTGAAAATTAATAAAACTAAATTGCTTGAACAAGAATATCAAGGGAATAACATTGTCTTGACAGTTCGCTTCAATTTTTTTTTACTGAGTTGAGAAGCGAATAGAACAACACAGTTTTATCAGTTATTACAATTTTTCTTACAATTAAATAGTTTAACAAAAGCAAATATATTTTGACAAATTAAAAATAATTTCTACCGTAACTATAATTAAAACCACTTAGCTTTAGTTCACTGGCACTAGTAGCAGGAGCTCCGCTCTGGTCGACAGCTATTCAAAAAGTGAAATAACGACCCGAGCGGTCGCTCTTTTATAGCAAGGAACGTGTTTTTAGCAAAAAGGTGTTTTTTTAAAAAAACGTTGTTATAAGTAGTTTTCTTTACAAAATATCATTAAAATATTTCTTATTATCACTATACACATGTAGTTTCGTAAAATACGTTAAGTTTTACGTACTAAAACATATTATTTGTGAATCAAAACAAAAACATAACCTCTTTATCAACTTAATGTTTTCTAAACTCATCCAAATCAAGGTTAATTGTTATATTCGTTATTTAATCAGAGCATATACATAATTTTAAAATATTTTGTGTGTCTTGTCATATGTAACCCCCATTAATTTCAAGAAATATATGACAATAATCTAACACATGCATATCGGCCAGGGTCTATTCTTCATCCCCCTAAATGTTAAGGGTTATGCAGCACTAAATAATTTTTGAATTTTTTATTATCATTTTTTAAGATACAGTATAAAAAAAACATACAACCCTAAATTTTCACCCTACGATCTACGATTCGTATCTAGGTGATACGAAGTTCACCGAGTCGGCTAGTTATAAATATTTTAACTAGCTGACCCCAGCAAACGAGCCGAGAGTAGCCGAATATCAGACCTACTGAATATGCATTTAAAATGTCATAATAATTGGTTAAGCCGTTTCGGAGGAGTATGCTAACTAACCCTGTGTCAGGTGAATTTTATACATAATAAGTATATTTTCAATAGGTGTTAAGTAATTACTGTACCGACTATTTAATTTGAATAAATATTTTGTATACTTTGGTGGTGGACATTAGATAAAATTTATTTGTCTTTAGTTAAATTAATATGGCGATTAAAAACGCCGAAAATTTTTATAATAAGTGGAAGGATACACATTGTGTCGTTTCTTTGATTTACAGAGCAACAACATTATTTATTCATTCACTCATTTAATGATAGATCGTAAATTTAAGTTCATAATTTTTTTTATCATTAAGAGAAATGTATGCCTACGCAATAATATCTCTCAACCTTCCTGAATTAAATTCTTGCCATACATTATTTTAATTATTTGTCTGGAAGAAATTGTTTTAAGCAATAAAGCCGCCCATTACACATGCTAGGTTTAATTTTACTAATAATTATTTAGTATTTTTGTTTATTGGTGTGTGTAATAAAGAATTTTATATCCATCTCGTAGAATTACTTTTTATTCATAATAAACTACTGATAAGTAAAAAATATTCCTTTTTATTACTCGTGTAACTTTCTTACAACATTTCAATTCAATCACAAAACAGTTTAAATTCTCCCTCCGACCCTCACTCAGGTATGATATTCAACAAAGGCTAAGTCCTATAACAATTTTCGCTTATAAAAAAAACTTTAATATTATTCTGCACAAGACAAAATAAAGAGAGATGGACACCGAAATTGAAACTAGTGAGTTCATTAAGCGAAATTAATAAGTTTCTACCGTTTCACCGCGAGTGGGGACAGATATGCACTCAGGAGTTTGAGGGGGGCTTGGCTATAAGCCTTATAATAATAATAATTAACCATTTATTTCTGGTATCTCAGGTTAATGTAAACCTATACCATAAACATATACATATAAATTTGAAACAGAGTGGAACGAAAGACATTATCAGAATACGTAGACTACGAATTACGCCAGCCAGAGGAAGCAACGGTGTGGAAAATAATCCTGTCAGCTTTGTATTTGTATCTATTGATCTTAGCAATTGTTAGCTTGCTCGGGGCGATTGATACCGCAACAAAGATAATTCGGACATCACAAAGGAAGTATCTAGTTCACGGTTCAAGGATGGATCTGAGTTATTACAGAATGATTGAGGAACTATTTCAAGGGCGTTACCTTCGCCCTAGAAATAGTTCCTTCGTTTAATTTCAAAAACAACATTCTAATGGAACATTTTATAGGGTTCTGTATCCTAAGGGTAAAACGGGAACCTAGAAATATAGTTGAAATTTTGGATTATTTGAGGGGTATTTCTTTTGCTACTATATTTATAGTGTGTTTTTTTAGTTCAACAAATTCTAAAAACACAATTAATGAATAATTAAAGTATCTCCCGTACCACAAACGTGATTTTCATAAAGTTAAGCGACATTGCGCGAGGCCAGTACTCAGATGTGTAGCCGCTTTGCCTCTTTTTGCACCATACAGTTTTTATACATAGTTATGCTTTTTTATGCAAAATGTGTATAATTTGTACACGGAACCCCAGGTGAAGTATGAGTCATATAGATATGTATAACAAATTTATTTTATTCTATTCTATACTAATATTATAAAACTCAAGATTTGATAGTTTGAAGGCGTTCATCTCAGGAACTATTAGTCCAATTCGAATAATTATTTCACTGTTATAGTTTATCGGGGCTATAGGCTACTTTTTACTTTAAAATTCGTCATTTCCGCGGCAAAATCCATAAAAATCGAAGAACGTGGAAAGCTACCTTAATCCATCCCTGTCCCTTAAATTATAGCTTCTGTCGAGTGTTAACGGGGCACAAGGTGCGGAGAGGCTATTTTAATGCGCCGTCCTTAAATTAAGTCAAGCAATATTTTAACAGCATAACTTTTAGTGTACTTTATCTGAATTACGCACATCAAGAAATGAGACCGACTAAATTAATAAAAGGCACAAATCCACTTTATTTTTTCGTTTATTATAATTAAATTCGTTATTCATTATAGACATTTTCAACGCAGATTATTTGAAAACTTAAAAGTATTTATAATATTCAAAACATAACTAATTAACCATCAATTTAAATTCCATGAGTACAACTTTGCAATGTCATAAAACAAAACTTACTAGTAGCAAAGAATAATAAATTACTAAATTTTATAAAACATTTGCTTGCTATTTTAGTAGAATATAATTGATACCATAATTTTGTTAACATCTGTGTGACCTACATTATGTTTAAGCAAATAAATTAATTATCTTTATCTTTATCTACGTAACTAGTAGCACAAAAACAGTGTTATAATAATCATAACGTCTGCCTGATGTATATTTATCAGTATACAGCTATTTATATCAGTATTTATTGTTTAAGTGCCATACAAAATCCTGACGAAGTTTTCTTATAAGGGCCCTGAGTAGGCGATTTTTCAGATATTATAGAATAAACGCAATATAAACAATATCTGTCAAACACGTCAGACAAATTTTTCCACAATCTCACCTGATGTAAAGTGACGATGTGGTCTAAGATGGGGCATGATTACCTAGAAGCTGCCTTCTCCGGACCACATTACGAAACACGAAAAAAACCGCTTCACGCACTGGCCCAGCCCGGAGCGTCAACAAGTGACAAGCCGCGGCCGAAGCCTACCACCAGAGACTGTTCTTAGCACCACCCGGAGGATCTGCCATTGTAACATTATTCTCAAATCTCATCACAGACAAACTGCCATAAATAGAATATATAAGGAATCCGAGCATGTCTTTTTTGAAGTGAAACTTCTTTAGAATCGTTGTGATTTGAAACCGGATGCAACGGAAATGGAAAAACGCTAACAAGGTTAAGCAACTTTGCGCGACGCCAGTACTTGGATGGGTGACCGCCCGAACAAAATCTTTTTGCATAGTTTTTTTTTTTTGTTTTTTTTTATTCTTCTTATTCTTTTGTCGATTTACTGAAGTTTCACTTCTATCGTGTGTGAATCGCACACACACCTTTTTTTCTCTTTATTTTTTATTAATAAAAGTATTGTATAAGTTATTTATAAAAGTATAGTATAAGTTAAAGGAAACCTTAGTTTATCATAAAAGGTAATTTCTTAATAGCATAAAAGGATAGATACTATATTACAAGTAATCATTTAATATTCTCTTTAATATTGGTTATAGATGGCATCATATATTTTTAACTATAAGCAAACGGGCAGCTTTCAGAAGAAATAAGGATCGGCCAAATCGGTTCATGGAGAAAAAGTTCTAAAGTAACAAACAAAAAAAACTAAGTCTGTTAAAACACACACAGATTAAGATTATCTTAAAATAATAACACCTACGAAAATATAAATTTTGTAAGTAGTAGGCGGTTTTTTCAGCATCAGGAAAATAATTTTACTTACAAAAACCGCTTAGTCAACTTAAGCCCACAGCTAGCCAGTCGCGTAAATGCTTCAAAGAGCTGAAACAGTGAAACAAAGCGAAACATTGAAATACTTTGAAACACGGTGAAACAGTCTGAAACACCTATTGTAGTCCGAAAGATTACAAATTACTCAAACTCAAATTGAGTGCAGCGGATTTGTGGGTAATATACCTGGATGTGCTATTTGGATTTAGTGGGGGTTAATGGAAATGTAGCGATCATCATTACCCTGTTAACGTTCCCACTGCTGGGACACAGGGACTTCTCTCTTGGCGAGAGAGATTAGGCCTTAATTCACCACGCTGGCCAATTGTAGGTTGGTGAATGTCACATGTCCTCAAACTCCTTTAAAGTTCTCAGAACATGCCGGTTTCCTCACGATGTTTTCCTTCACCTTTAAAAAAGAGAAATTCAGAGGTGCGTGGCGGGGTTTGAACCCACGACCTTCGGAATGAAAGTCGAGTGTCCTCCCACTTAGCCTACACGGCTTTCAATGTAGTGATATTTTGAGTGATTTTGACGACCTCTGTGGCTCTGTGGGTGTCCCTCCTGAAGCGCAAGAGGTTGCGGGTTCGATTCGAGCAGATTTTGTACGGTCTACAATTTCTGATTTTTTATTTAATTGATAAAGTAAACAATATCTTTAGACGCTCTAACAGACGAACTAAATCGAATACCTTTTTTTTATATAATCATCATGCCTATTCTAATTCTGGGTAGGGCGCCCTAATTAGTCTAACTTGATATAGATGACTAACTTTTTTAATGGGTAATAAACATAATACAGTCTTGTCTTAATAATTAATAAGATTTTTTATGAATTTATGTCTTGACTTGAAATAGAACAGCAAATAAATTATTACAAAGTGACTATTCAGTGTTTGTTGTATTTATGAACCATACAAAATTTGATCTCTTGGCGAGTCTCGAATTGGACACCAGTGCCCTAAATCTAAAGTGACTGAACTACTGAGTCAATGCGCAAAATAAATAAGTACATAAATAATTTTATTTTTACTTTCACTGAATTGGGATAACTTTTTTTTTATGCTCGTTAAGCCTTTTTTGACCACAATCTCACCTGATGCAAAGTGACGACGTGGTGTAAGATGGGACATGAAGACCTAGAAGGTAGATGGCTTCTCCGGACCACATTACAAAACACGAAAAATCGCTTCACGCACTGGCCCAGCCCGGAGGGTGGTGACAAGCCGCGACCGAAGCCTACCACCAGAGACTGTTCTTAGCACCACCCGGAGGTCACGTGTAAGGATTCAGAGGGTTACCATTTACAGACGTGAATAGACAAAACCTCCAAAAATCCTCTGCAAGCGGATACTTGTTTTTTTTTCTCAGATAATTCCCTTCAGGGCAAATTGCGTAGACCCAAATGCGTAATTTCATAAATAGTTAATAATCTGATGATATGCAGTCTCATGCTCATCCAAATAGCAGTCATTTGGAAACAATTGAAACATCATTATGGACAGGGTAATGAGAAGTTAATTGAGTGCGTTTTGATAATAACTAGAAGCTTATTGTTCACAAAATTTTGTGGTTTCAATAACAAATTTATCGGTCGGATCATGTTTGAAACTCAATATTCTGATTGGTCGATCTATACATGCATTTACATTATGATAATATGAATTTTCATGTTAAACTATTATACGTACCTACAGACGGACAGATAGATACAGATACAGCAATAGGGTCCCGTTTAACCCTTTGATTTATTTTAAGGGTAAAATATGGAACATATCCTTATGCATATAAGGAATTTTTTACAAAAATGTTTATTGACAATATTACAAATTCAAATTATAACTAGGTTTGGGAGCTCTTCAGTTAAGTTATAATAACCTTTATTAGAAGGGTACTTCTTTTCTCTGACGCAGTTATATACTGATATAAGAACATTCAATGTAAGTATGTTATAGATATTACAATTATTATTTATTTAGCAATATTGCAAGAACAAAATACACGAAACAGCAAAATAGTTTGATTTTATTTCTTCTCTTTGGAATTCTAGTTGAATAAATAATAAATATCTTTTTTAGATAGAACAATAATGTCTTATTGCCTAATTCAGATAAAACTTTTTAAATTTTCATGGTTTTTAATATTATGACTTGATAGGTTGTAATTGTCTAGTGCGAGGATGAGTTTAATCGGAGATGCAACTTCGTATCGTGCAGTGCAGCCTCAATCTCATAGTTTCATCAAATAGTTGTACCTAAGTGAGGTATATCTCTTGAAAAATCGCAAAATACACACCGTACAAAATACTTAAATAAAAGTGGAACAGTTCAATCAGTGGTAACAGATTGTCGGTTTAATACCTGGCGAGACGAGCGCTTACGGACAATTTATTCCGAAACACGTCATTATTAATACAGATTGGTGCTGCTGCGGTGTTTCCAGCGATTGCCTTTTCGCCTCAGATTAACGATCTACAGCTTTTTTAACCCATTTTATTAATTAAATTATTCACCTGTTATGTAATAAGTTTTGGAACTATATCCGAATGGATTTCCGCCCGGATTCATTTCCTCGCTCCCGACTTTTGTTCTGCAGCCGCCTTTTGGCGTTCGTAAAACGGCGCTTTAAGCTGGGTCCACATTTGTATCATTTCGGTGTATCGTATCTCCGTCGCGTATTCTCGGCGCGTATCATGATCGCTAGTTTGGACGCAAGCTGATACACGTTAATGATACATGCCGTATCCGATACGGCCCGATCCGCAATGATCGCGTACTTGATACACTTCGTATCCGATACGCGTATCACAATCGGTGGTATGGACGTATTTTGATACTGTATCATGGTACTGTATCGTGATACGATACGTGATACACCCCGAACCATCCTGTTTCGGTTTTTCCGCGATCATCAAAGGGGATACGCGTTGCATCTAACAAGTTTGGACGTGAGTGCATTTGATAATATAATAATATTTAATACAAGGATCGGAAGAAAAATGAAGCGTCCATATCTGTAAAGTTAAAGTCGATACGGTGACTTGATACAGTATTACATAATATTACGATACGACATGGACAAAATGAACGTCCATACTTCTGATACGGATACTCGATACGATACGCCTGATCGTGATACACCGAAATGATACAAGTGTGACCCAGCTTTATGGATGCGTTCGTTCAGAAAAAATCTAAGTAAGTTTTAATTTCTATATTATATTTTATGTACGTATATGCTTTTGGTTTAATTATAAGTTATTTTATACGAATATATCTGCGTGGTTTGCGGGGCTTATTAGGCTACCTTGCTGTAACACAGTTTCTAACTAGTACTGGAGGTAAAGTCCTAAAACTGAATTAATTATGTAATACTTTATAAGTTAGGTTATGATTATGATAAAATATACTGGCGTGAAGTATAAGGCTGCGGCCAAACCTACACGTCGAGATATTTGCTTGAAAACGTTTAGTTTTGTGGTCGCTTAGCTTTAAGCTTAAGAATGGTTTTTATGGCGAGAAAAAATCGAATATGATATTTTTATAATTACCCGTGCGAAGCCGGGTAATATTCATAGATGCAACTAAGTGTTCTACCATACCATGTTCCAAAAGATAAATAAAGGTTTGAATGATCTATGTTTATTTTGCCGCACTTGAACGGCGTGGTCTCTCGCCAAGAGAGAAGTCCCCGTGTCCCAGCAGTGGGAACGTTAATAGGGTTATAAATAAACAATAAATAAATCATTACGGACTAATCACACAGCATTACCTAACACAAACTAAGCAGAGCTTGTACTATGGGCGTTAAGTGACTGATATACATAGATGCATTTTTGTAAATACATATCTACTTATGATAGATACATAGTGATACGTAGATCTTACAAAATCTGCTCCCCTGGGAATCGAACCCGCTTTCTCTTGTGCCTTCGCCAAACGAGCCACAGAGGTCGTAGTGCTGATGATGATGATGGTTATTTCAAAATAACGATCGCATTTTTCATTAAGTCCACTGTCGCATAATGTTAACTCCGGTAGCACAGGTAACCAACTGATTTATACGGGAGCGAAACGGCCGCATAAATTAATTATACCTGCTACTGCGGGCCCATTAACAATTATTTCAGGTAAGGATTATCATTATAACACATAGTAAAGTTCGCGACGTTGTTCGCTAGTTTGTATACGTAACTATTTATAAAATTACTAATTGCTTATTTCAGTATTTTAGAGTAAACCCCCAATCCCCCTTTGTGTCCCAGCAGTGGGAACGTTACCCACTGCTGGGACACAGGGACTTCTCTATTCACTAGAGAGATTAGGCCTCAATTCACCACGCTGCCCAAGTGCGAGTTTATGAATGACACGTGTACTTCAAACTCTTTAAAGTTCACAGAACTTGTTGGTTTCCTCATTGTGTTTGACTTCACCGTTTAAGCACGTGTTTACAGCGCACATACATTTTCTTTTCTAGAATATAAATACATAGGCGCGCGGCGGGATTTGAACCCACGACCTTCGCGCTTCGGTACGAAAGTCGACTGTGCTCCCACTTAGCAAACACAGCTTAGAAGCTACTAAGCAATGGTTAAATGTCAATAATACGTGTCAATGGTTAGTTATGCCTAGTGCTATCTCGCTTTGTCACAATACATGTGATTCAGCTTGCTTTGTTTCACTCGGAGGTCGTAAAAAAAAAACATCTTTTTTTTTTATATACGTAATTTTTATATAATATAAACCAACTAACATAAGCCCATTTGAGGAAAAAGAGTTAAAGATAAGTAATTAAAGATTATTTCATAGAAATAGGGCAAGGAGTATAATTAATATTCATTGTTAAATTTATTGATAACGAAAACACAAAATTAATTCATCAAATTATCAGCGCCCAAAATACCTCGAAATCTACATACTTATACAATTTGCAAATGTTTTGTAAATGTAACGTAAATATTAAATTTACTTGGAAATGTATACAAAGTTTACTCGAACCTTTCAGGAAATCTATTTAACCGAGTTGAACCATGATTCATCATTTTCCAACTAATTGAGTTAGTTTCTATTAATTGCACAGTCCGCAAGAAATTTATTGATTTTAAGTAAATAAATATGTATGTATGCTTGTGTTACGGGTACTTGACATATAATAGACATAATAATAACATAACTCTTTATTACACACCAAGATAAAAACAAACCAAAAATGGACTTAAAGCTAAATACAAAATGCGCAATGGGCGGCCTTAATGCCTAATGCAATTTCTTCCAGACAACCTTTGGATGGAGAGGAAAATGCACAGCAAATAACTGGACAGTGCGGTGACATAAAAATTATAATAATAATTAGTAATAATAATAGTAATACAAGAACACCAAATTTATATCCAAATATTTAATAATATATACTTACATATAAATAAATATACAGATACTAATAAAAATAACATATAAATACCTATTACAATATATATGTAGGTGGAAGGTTTGTACATAGTGATTTTAACAGATTATATCATTGAATAGTAATTAATTACGGGATCAAACGAACAATATCAATCACACAAATAATCTGAGGCTCAGTTTAACAAAGATATAGATAAAGTCAACTAGTAATTCCGAGAGCGTTTGCACAGAGCAGAAGCCAAAGAAAGAATGACTCCCGGACTATTGAAACTTTACTTTAAATAGCAGTGCAACTCGTAAACAACCCCTCCACCTGCGGCTACCCGATTGGCTGTTAGACCGGTCGGCTGACACCGACCGGTACCGGCCGCAGGTAAACATCGCGCGATCGAGTGGCGTGAGCGCCCGCTCACGCCATTGGACATTTAAGTTGATTCTATGCTACTACAAACGCACTACAATGAAGAACCAGGACGTCACGCCGTCATATATATATATAAATGTATAAATATAATATACCATATTATGCTAAAGAATCAAGAAAAAATGTTTTTACTTGACGTTTGAAAGTGTACAGACTAGGAGCGCCTCTTGTATCAGCGGGCAGTAAGTTCCACAATCGAATAGCCTGCACTGTAAACGATTTCGTATAAAAATTGGTGGAAATATGCATGGGAATGAAAGAATGAGATTGATGAAGAAAGAAAAAACGCTCCTTGAGATATGACGGATGTGCGGCACTAGCTGTGCCCTGCGGTGCTACCCGCGTTATAATGGATGAAGTACTCTTAACCAACAACATATATTTATTTGAATAAAGATTAATATTATTATGTTGATACAACTTAAACAAATTATTTCGACCAAATTAGGTACCATAAAAACGGTTTTTGTGAGTAAATCTTAAAAGATAGACATATACTATCGCGGACTGTTTTTTAGATCATTAAAAGAGCTATTATTCTTTAATACATATTTTTTGTGTATCTTGAACCGTTTTCACGGCGCACGTAACGGAAGGCTTCAAAGATGAATAATTTCTCCCGTTTTTTACACATTTACCACTATATCTTTGCTCCTATTAGTCGTAGCGTGATGTTATATAGCCTATAGCCTTCCTCGATAACTGGACTATCCAACACAAAAATAATTATTCAATTCGAACCAGTAGTTTCGGAGATTAGCGCGTTCAAACAAACAAACAAACTCTTCAGCTTTATAATATTAGTATAGATATTAAATAAGTAATAAATATAAATAAATATTTCCGGACAACTCACACAGCATCACCTAACCCCAAACTAAGCAGAGCTTGTACTATGGGTGTTAGGTGACTGATATACTGCATAGATACATCTTTTTTTTGTAAATACATACATAGAAAACACCCAGACACGAAACCAGAAATTGTAGATCGTACAAAATCTAGTCCCCTGGCGGGAATCGAACCCGCAACCTCCTGCGCCTCAAGCGGACATTCACCCACCGAGCCACAGAGGTCGTCAAAATATTAAATACCCTGACAAAGTCAAAATGGTTATTTCCTTAAAAGCACAGGACATATTAGCCCTGCGAGTTTACTACATGTTGTAATCCCATACATTTGAAAGATAAAAAATGTGAAAAATCAGTCAAATGGGGTCAACAGAATTATTATTAGAGCCTGTCAAAGTGGAACAATACGACATCTGTCCCAGCAGCAACATTATATATAAACTCTTTTCTTTCTTCTTTCAACCCTCTAAGAGTAAAGAGTTCCGTCCATTACACTAATCAGGAAAAACTTGCTATTGATGGATTTCTTAGGTTTCAGAATTACGTTGTAAAAACTTACGTAAAATACCAATGTTTTCGAACAAAAGATTGAGAACAATAGCTATTGAGGAAAATGTTCCTTCCATGGTATTAGCGCAAGGCCGAATAAAATATCGTAACTTTCTACCTGACCGTTCCGTTAGATAATGGTATTTATGTGGGCTGGAATCGTATGAAAGTATATTTTGAGCGAAAAATATTCAGAACCGCTATGATAATGACCCTTTAATGTGTTATATATATAAATAAAAAGACGTGATGTCGTTGGACACCAGGTAGGAACGAAGTTCCTTCGGCTAATGTAGAATCAACACAATTTGTAAAAAAAATGGGTCTCAATTTTATGTAGGTTTTCTTGATTTTTCTCTTAAATGTTGATGATTAGTTTTTTTTAACTAAAGGAAATTATAAAGGAAATTCAGTATTTAAATTTAATTTTCTTATGGTTTTACTATCATATGTTATGTTCTTATGGTTTCACACACGAAACACCTTTTATACACGAGTGAAGATAAAACAAAAAAACTTGCCTCCATAAATTCCCACTGGCACCATCTCGAAAACTAAATGGTCAGTTTATTTTATAACAAACAATAAATGTCCAATTTCTCCGAGTAAACAATAAAATCCCGGGATGCTGCGTGATCCTGCACGTGATCCATCATCATGATCTGTCATTTATCTTCAATAATCCAACACAGCGATTGTCCGAATCTCCTGACGCAAAACCTTTTCGGGTGAGGGTGAATCAGAGTTTGTGTGGAATTCTAAATTTTTTTGAGGTTATGTTTGCAGTGAAGCTAGCCTTCTCTCGCATAATACTATATTAATGTTTGTTTGTTTGAGCGCGGTAAGCTCAGCTGTTTCATTTATTAATTATAAAATAAATGAACTACCACCCTGGTCCTTTGAAAGAAGGCACACAAAAAATGCTAATTGCAAATATTTAATAATAAGGTCCTATTAAAAATAATCTATTCATTTAAAGTTTAAAAGACAAAGATCAAAATTTCATCTTATTTCGCGTCAACTTGTACCCTCGATTTTTTTTATTCACATCACACAGTAGTCCCAGATCGGTACAAATATTGCCATAGCTAATATTGAGAGTGGCAACCGCCCATTTCCATAAGACATTTCCCAAAAATTCCTACACGGTTGTTCCAGGCGGTCAAACTAAACAAATTCATAAATTCTTTATTGTACACAAAAAGGATACATAAATGTTTAGTAACAATGGTCATGTACAAAGGCGAGCTTAACCCTATAAGAGTTTACTTACAGCAAACCTGTGGTGATAAAGAAATTTAAAACAAAATAAGAGTAGGTTGAGATGCAGTGTACATACAAGTGTACTGTTAATAACGTCTTGATATATCAGAAAAGAGCGATAAGGATAATTTGTGGATTACATAGGAAGACGTCTGTAAAAAATATTTTGAGAAATATAAAGTAATGACTGTGGTATCAATCTTCATTTACAAAAGTCTGTTAGAAATCCATAGCAACAAAAAACTTTACCTCAAAAAGAAAGACACCCATAATTATAACTTACGTAATAAAGAAAAACTAGTTATACCTAGCGTAAATCTTGTAAAGGTACCTACGTAAACAGGGAGAGAATATCAAATTGCAATTATATAACCATCTACCAATTGACATAACAAATATTGATAAGTTCCAACATTTTAAAAATGTAATAAAAAAATATTAGAGAGTCATGCTTTTTATAATATTAATGAATTTATGAATTTTAATTTTTCACTTTCGAAGTATACGAAACTTCGAGTATACGAAATTTTGAAATTAAATACATGAAATTTATATTAAACTTTATTTGTCTCTCTCTTTCAAGATAGATGATAAGTAAAGTACCTACTTATTATAAAGAGTGTAAAGAACTTCTGAAGTGTATTCAGTGACAATTTCAAAATTTATCTTGACAATCCAAATCCCCATTTTCCCATTACTTTTATAGCATCTGCTAATGAAAAGACTGGGTCAACCGGCAGTTGCCTTGGAATACTTAGAATGCAGATTTTCGCTTAAAGTCGCTTTTGGAATGGAGTATTGTTCTGCTGCAGAGTTGTGGTAAGTTCTCTATTTTTTGTAACGCCTCGGCTAAATCTTCTGGCGTGTATGGTTTAATTATCTTACGGACGTAGGTACGGGGCTTGTTTGGCCTGAAAAAATAAGATGGGGTATGTACTTAATGTAATTTCAGACAATGTTAGTTAAATGGTGGTGGTGGTGCATGGCTATAAATGAAGGTTTGTACATGATGTACTTAAAGATACACAATAGAGAAATTATTAATTATTATAAAATGAATAAAATGTTTTTTTTTTGCTATGTATGTTATTTATCTATATTATGTAAGTTCCTTGCTTTATGTTTTCATATGGCTTTTTATAACTGTGTAAATATTATGATGAGTAAGAACTGAGACAAAACTACTGGGGAGCGTGCGCACATACATAAATGCGCCGTAGTGTACCTACGCGTCTGTGCAGTTGTATGAAGCTTTGTTTTTCACTACTACTTTGAAATGTTGAGAACCTCTGCAAATTACTAAGATAAAACAAAAGGGGTTTATTCCGAAGACCTAACATGTCGGAATATCCCCGTCGGGTTTATTCCGAATAAAACTTAAATCTAGAGATGGAACGTCCTGGCCTATTGAATAGCCCTTAAAAAACGACAATTTACCATAAAAACAAATAATCAATTCATTTACTTACCTAGTTTAGACACAATCCAAGTTGGGGTTATTCCGATTTGCTAAACATAGCGCCAAATTGTCCTTTGGCACAAAAACTGTTACTTGGCACATAAGTAAATGATGCCAACATTAAAACATTATTGCGTTTGTTAGATTTTTTGGTTGTACGGAATATAACCAAATTCGGAATAGCCCCAATGCACCTTATTTGAAAATAAAATAATATTTTAATGTAGGTTAATTCAAGTCATGTTATTTTCAAGCCATAGCAGAATGGATCGCCACAATCATAGCTATCATTGATGCTTCACATCAATCGTCTCGAATTTAACGATGAAAGGTGAATTGGGTAATATTTCCAGCCATGTAATTCAAGAGATGACATTCCGTAAGGAGGCTCTTGTAGTAAAATCAATATGTTTTGGCTCCACGCCAGACGTGAAATGTGTTTACCGTGGGCTTCGGGCCCTATCATTGTTTTTGTACTAAATTAAACGCGGCTATGGCCATATGGATATGGGCTAGTGGTTCAAAACAGGAAGATAATTGTGTTGCTAAATGGTTATGGGTTTTACGCGAACTGGTAAACATTTTTGCCGGACTATCTTGATTGGGAGTAGAAAGTATATTATATTTTTGCTCAAATTAAACCATGTGTATGTAAAGACGCGCAATACGATTCGATATTTTATATCGATACATGACCATACGATATAAAAGGAAATATCGTATCTCCTGATAAAAAAAATAAACTCGTTAATGTTTAATTATCTAATCAAAATATCTTTTTTTTGAACCAGTATCTATACGACAATAAATTTTTGTTTTAGCTCTTCTCTGCTTTTAATGCGTGTACTAAAAAGCTGCTTCAAGTGACCCCAGATGTAAAAATCGAGTGGCGTTATGATCTAGGCTTCACGCCGGCCACGACACTACGCTTCGTCAGGTCCATCTCTCTGAGTAAGTTGCATTAAGATAATCACACACGATTGTGCTGAAGTGAGCTGGAGCGTCATCATGTATCACGCCAGCGAATCAAATAACAAATGATCGCGATTACTAAAAAGAACAACGCGCATTGTAGCTTTACTTGCAACGATATTTACGCATTGAGGAAAATGGTGGACATTTTAAACAATCAATAAATTAATTAATAGTTATAACTTCGAATTTTGTATTACTTAATCTTATCTTTATCCACCGTTAATATCCCACTGTTGGGCAAAGGCTTCGTTTCGTTTCACCTTATTTTGCCTTTTTTATTACATAATTTTTTGTCTGTTGATCTTTGTACAAGGCAGAAAGTACCTAATTCAAATGGCGAATAACAAGGAATAAATTATGAATTATAATACAACATGCAAAAAAAAACATTAATAATCTAGTTTAAAAGTTACAGATCAAATATAAAATAAAAATCGAAATTTTTGTTAAATTTCTACAAAAAAAATGTTTAATAGGCTTTTGTACCAAAATTTTATTTTATTTTAAGCTAGGTAAACTATCTAGCTTTCAAATGAGACTACTTTGAATAAAATGCACCGTTTACTTAAACAGCAACGAAGGAAAAAACAGATAAAGTAGTTTACATTAAAAAAAATATTAAATTGCCTTTTTCTTAAATAGCCGGCATAACTAACTTATTTATCCGATATTTATCGATAAATTTATGTGGTGTATCCGCACATTTCGTTTGATCAAGGTTCGAAAATACACAATCATTGTAGATTACAAAGTTATACAATAATTTAAATTCCCGTCTTAAAATCGCCATAGAGGTTTTTGAACTACCAATAGCCATTCCCCATTCTCAATTTCATAGCCATTGTAGTGTTACAATTGCCACTGAAGTGCCTGTTTGTCTTTCAAGATTAACTCATGTTATGATATGGTTTATGTAGCGTTTGTTTTACTAAGATCCCATGTTCCAAGTTTAAAGATTCTATATTCCAAGTTTCTGACAAATTTCTCGCATGCCTATTTGAGATTAAGATTATACATATTAATTTATTCGTTGCTTCATGTGGTTATAATATTATAAAGGTGTTAAAATAATAGATTTCCTAACATGAGCCCCGTTGGGGCATTAGGTACAACTTTAAATCTCATATAGACGTATCCTATACTAAGTTAATTAGTTAAATAAACTAGCCTTATAATTGGTTAGTATTTATCATTATAAATTCATTTTTTAAAGTTAGGTAAGTATAGAAGATACTGAAATTTAACTCTAAAATTAACAAACATACTTACATCCACATAATCCATACAAAATTAAGAGAGATTTCTTTCTTTTCTTTCTTTCTATCTAATTCCGAAGGTCGTGGGTTCAATCCCCATGAGGCCCTCTGGATTTTCTACTAGAAAAAAATACGAGCGCTCTAAACACGTGCTTAAACGGTGAAGCCAAAAATCCTTAGGTAACCAGCCTGTTCTGAGAACTTTAAAGAGTTTGAAGGACATGTGACATTCACCAACCCGCGTGGTGAATTAAGGCCTAATCTCTTTCGCCAAGAGAGAAGTCCCTATGTCCCAGCAGTGATTACTTTACTATGATGATGATGATGAAAAACTCCATACTAAAACTTTAAAAAATTGTATTTTTTTGCAATGAGTAGATAATGTATTCGTACTTTCATATTTTCCGAAAGCATGCGCCCAAAGAACATATAAATAATATTTGTCTGCGCATTCTTAGCGATACAATTCTCTATATTTGTAAAAATTAAAAATAAGTTAATTTTTAACATTCTTAACTTGATACTTTGATAATTGTTTGAAAAACTTGCAAAACTCAAACCAGATCGCCTTAAAGAAGATGACTTAATATACACCTCTTCTTCATGGTCTTCATGCCCCATCTTAGACCACATCGTCACTTTACATCAGGTGAGATTGTGGTCAAATGAAGGCTTAGCTAACATTCAAATAAATTGAAATAACTTAAGACGAGGTTTATTTAAAATTATGTTCTTTTATAAACTTGATATTGTTCCAACCGTAAAACACAAATAAAATATTGCAAAACCAATAGGATTTCTGCCCTCGACCTCGGCAGAGTTACAGCATCACAAAATTCATTTTAATGGTCAACGTAAAAAGACTGGCATCCTAATGGCGAAATAAAAATTGTAGAGCGACACTTAAAAGCTGGGTCCACACTTGTATCATTTCGGCGTATCGTATCCCCGTCGCGTATCCTCGGCGCGTATCATGATCGCTAGTTTGGACGCAAACTGATACACGTTAATGATACATGCCGTATCCGATACGGCCCGATCCGCACCCGATCTCCAATGATCGCGTATCAAGATACACCTCGTATCCGATACGCGTATCACGTAGTATGGACGTATTTTGATACTGTATCATGATACTGTATCATGATACTGTATCGTGATACACCCCGAACCATCCTGTGTCGGTTTTTCCGCGATCATCAAAGGGGATACGCGTTGCATTGAACAAGTTTGGACGTGAATGCTTGATGCAGTGCTGCCAAACGACGACCTCTGTGGCTCGGTGGGCGAACGTCCGCCTGAGGCGCAGGAGGTTGCGGGTTCGATTCCCGCCGGGGGACCAGATTTTGTACGATCTATAATTTCTGGTTTCGGGTCTAGGTGTTTTCTATGTATCCTATATGTATGTATTTACAAAAAAAAATGTATCTATGTAGTATATCCGTCACCTAACACCCATAGTACAAGCTCTGCTTAGTTTGGGGTTAGGTGATGATGTGTGAGTAGTCCGGAAATATTTATTTTATTTATATTTAATGCTGCGGCAATTACCGTGTTCTACGGCTTTCAGGCCAAAATATTACACATTGCACTGCCTACGGCTGCAACTCTGTAGCCGTAGCAGTTTCTACGGCTATTCTCAAATTCTACGGTAATTGATTAAATCCGATGCGCGAAATTACTCACTTCTCACTGACCCAAATATGATTTGACAGGAGATCGAGAGGAACAGCACTTTGGGATTGTCGATTTTAAACATCGGAGTAGCTAACTGTAGGTATTCGATTAATAATCCACATATACCGAAAGCCAACATTGCAAAGTTGTCTATGGTTGTATGGACTTTGTTACTCTTGAAGTTACTTGTTACATTTTCTTTTTGAAGCGTCCATATTTGTAAAGTTAAATTTGATACGCTGAAATGATACAGTATCACATAAAAGTATAAAATGAGCGTCCATACTTATGATACGGATACTCGATACGCCACGCCTGATCGTGATACACCGAAATGATACAAGTGTGGACCCAGCCTAAGGGTTTTATGTATGAAATACAAAATAACTTCGCTGAAGACACATGTTTTAATGTGCTGTTTGTATTTGTAATGTTTAAATATAGCTCAGATATAAATTATATCTGAGCGATTATTATTATACCCATCCAAGTACTGACTGGCTTTGCACAAAGATGCTTAACCTCATAATGTTACATCACGTTTGTTGTATAGGATAGGAGCCCTCTTATTATATATCACTACATAGTATAAAACAAAGTCGCTTTCTCTGTCCCTATGTCCCTTTGTATGCTTAAATCTTTGAAACTACGCATCGGATTTTGATGCGGTTTTTTTTAATAGATAGAGTGATTCAAGAGGAAAATTTATATGTATAATAACATCCATTCAATAGTGTAGAAGTACTGTTACTTTTTAGGTTTCTAATTTGATGTCGTAAATAATTAAATTTTTTCCGCTTACATTGCAAACGCAGGCTGAACCCTACGAGTTTTATCAAAATAATGTACTAAGTATTGTACGCATTGAAAAGGTCTACAGAAAAGTCCCTGATGGTATATGTCTATCTCTTATGGATAACTCACAATAACTTTTTTTTGACATTTACTTTTTAGGACAAATCATGGCTAATTTTCGAAGCGACTTTAACCAATACAGCATTAATTCTTAACCAATTAAATACCTTGAATACATTGTTGTTCATTTAATATAGATCTATATAGCCCTTTACACCGTATGATTTAAGTGAATATTTTCGAAGATATTTCAGATTAAAAAGTTGCGGGACGTAGCGTTTGCGGCGGTACCGGCCGGCCGCCCGGTGCGGCAAGAGCGTGCCTATAAATAGCGCGTCTAAGGCCGCGGTTTTCTCAAAACTACTGGATCGATTAATCACATAGGCTATATATTTTATACCCGTGCGAAGCCGGGGCGGGTCGCTAGTATAATATATTATAGTGGCAACAGAAATACCTACATCATACCTCAAAATTTCAACTCTCTATCTATCACGGTTTTTAAGGTGGTGACAGACAGACAGAAGATGAAGTCTCAGTAATAGGGTCCCGTTTTACCCTTTGGTTATGGAACCCTAAAAAGCGTATAATGCTAAGCTTATTCTAATAATCAATTATTTACACAATAATATCACTGTAACTATAAAATCCAACTATAATTGCCTAAAATTATGCCATCACGGCCGATCATTAAGATTAACATCAAACTCATACATTTTCGATGATTATTGTTCATTACATTGTCTGCTTCGTTCAAAATCAGATCGAAATGTTTCGTTATATTGTGTTTTTTTATTTGATATTTTTCACCATTGCTGAAGAACGGGGTAAGGTTTTTTTCAACCGCCATAAAATAAATTGTTTTAAATAATCGCTATGTCGCGTGTCTCATTGGGTACTTTTCTTTCGAGTAATTTTATTTATCATGTCATCAAATTCAATTTTATTTATCATTGGTCATGAAAGTGATTGTCATAGAACTGTATATCAAAAAACTAAAAGTTGTCAAGAATTAATGATATTTGATGGTTTATCATCATCATCCTGCCCTTGTCCCACACTAAGTGGGGTCGGCACAACATGACATGTTGTTTTTCTTCTATTTCCCTCTATCACCCGTCATCTCAGCACTCACTCCTTTCTTACACATATCTTCTAAAAATATAAAAATTGGTAATAAAAAAAAAAATAAAAAAAAAAATAAAAAAAATTTGGTTTATATTATATTATTAGTTTATATTATTGGTTTATAAAAATTTATTAAATATTGCTGGACAATCCACACAACAACTTTTTTTTCACATGTTTTTACGTTCTGATAATGATGATGATTTAAATTGATTTTTTGTTCGATACGAACCTGAAAGAGAAAGCACCCTACATGTTTTCCCGGATGTGCAGGTTTGAATCCTGAACTAAAAAGTGAGGTTTATCACTTATTAAAAGTCATTAAGCTTGAATGATGATGATGTTTTGTCTGTTCACGTCCGTAAGTGGTAACCCTCTGAATCCTTACACGTGACGTCGGGGTGGTGCTAAGAACAGTCTCTGGTGGTAGGCTTCGGCCGCAGCTTGTCACCACCCTCTGGGCTGGGCCAGTGCGTGAAGCGATTTTTTCGTGTTTCGTAATGTGGTCCGGAGAAGCCATCTTCTAGGCCTTTATGCTCCATCTTAGACCACGTCGTCACTTTACATCAGGTGAAATTGTGGTCAAACGAAGGCTTATCAATAATATAAAAAAAAAAAATCTAGAGAACCCGTTCAGCAGCGTCGTGCGGCATACCCTCATCAGCACAGCTCGCAGCTGCATGACGCACGTCAACGCCACTGAAGCTGATCTGGAGTATCTGAGGAAGGACCCACCTTTTCCTGAGAAGGCTGCCTGCATCATCGAATGTTTGTTGGAGAAGGTTCGTTAATTAAATACAATCGATTCGATAAATAAACATATTAATTTATGGCTTGATCCCTCAATTAGCATAAACACTCCTACATATTTACGATCCCAATGCTTGGACTTCTCCCTAGACGGGGGAGATTAGGCCTTAATTCTTAAATTCATCCTTATACCTCTATGTGCGGTTTGCTGAATGCCACATATCATATCCTTCAAACTTTTAAAATTTATTCTGATGTAGGTAAACATGTTTACCTATTTACTTTCGCCCTAAAACATGTGTTTAAAGCGCACATAAATTATTTCAAGAAGAAAAATCTACAGGTGCTCGGCGGAGTTTGAAAATACGACCTTCGGAATGACATTGAGCTCTCACTAAGCCAACAAGGCTTTTATTTTTTATATCTCAAATAAATATTCCAACTTATTTCGTAGCCTGCATCAAATAGTGGGTATCACATATGTCATATTTAAATATTTTGTGGCCGCTAACACTTGTCAACTGACAGAGTCAATGGTTACAAACTTAATGCGTTCAATGTACAGAAACTCTGAATTGATTTTCTATGATGGTAATTTCAATTGTAATTAAATTCAATAATTAAGTAACATGACATTGCACGCCATTGTATTGGTAAAATACATTGTTCTATGTAATTTATTTAACACCTATAACCACATGTATTTATGCAATAAAGATACTTTTACTTTACTTTACTTTTACTTGAGAATGATGATGATAATCCTATCTACGGTAAAAATAATTAACACTGGTTTGGTTTTGAACAAAATTAAAACTTGAAACGGGTATCAAATCTTGACGGTTTTCCAATATTTCGACGCTGTTGCAACTTGCAAGCGCCATGATCACGGCATAAACTGATTGCCTTTGCGATTAGAACGGCGCTAAGTATATACCTAGATTGCTCCGATAGGCTATCGAGAATTAATCGTGAGAGAGACTCTTGAGAGAGAGAAATTTAATCATGAGGATGGCTTCCCATTGTCTCATACGTGGAATCCTGTAGTGCGGTTATGTAAAAATCTTAAAAGTGTATCACCCCCCAGGGTACAGTCCTGCCGTACGATAGTTTAGTGTGTCTCGATCGAGTTGCGTTCGAGGATAAAACAGCAACAACACTAGTTTAGATTGTATTCCTCCAATACAAGCAAATTTTTGCTTAAAGGGGGACTCCAACATGTATGTATGTTTAATTTATAAGGTACTGAAATAAACATTTTATTATTGTTTTTTTATTATTATTGTATGCAGAAAAATATTAAGACACATCCGCAACCTTCGCACGCAGTATTCGAACCTGCACCAGAAAGTGCCCCGACGTGCTACCAATTACACCAACGCGTCAATTACGTTATATGTTGAAAACCCCCTGCACTACAAATATCGGTTGAAGCACCGACTAAATACATCTCTTACAAATATATTACATATAAACATTAAGATTTGACAACACAAAAAGACTCAGGAAAAGGGTGGACCGTTTCGTTTCTGAATAACCGTCTGCCTAATCGCAAAGACAATCTGTTTATGTTTATGTTTTCCGTAATTATGGCGCTTTCATCAATCATCATTATTCATCAACACCCTATTAACCTTTTTAATGCTTGGACATAGGGACTTCTCTCTACACGAGAGAGATGTTGAGAAGGCGCTTTAACAGCGGATGGCGAAATATCGGAAAACTCATAAAACTGTCAAATCATAGTATAATAGCCGTTTCAAGATGTAATACTCAAATCTTGTAGTAAAAGTGATTTCAGTTCTGATGGTCACGAAATGTTTGCAAGGCTGATTTTATATATATATACTTCACTCGGTAGCAACCCTACACTCAAAACATATGTATAATAAATACTAGTATTGTTACCCTCATGGTAAACTTTATATAAAAGAAAATAAAAGATTTAACAATAGGTTTTCCATTGTACAGACACAATGATTATGGCGATATTTTTTGAAGTCTCCTGACCGCTGACAACCACATATTCACAGTCGTTGCCACTGGCGGTCAACGAGAAAAAAGTCCCATTTATTAACCTAAACTAATGTTAATAACTATGACAGTTTCCCAAGTTGTATCATCAAATTATTATTGTTTCTGCAGGTTGGCATAGTAAAGAACAAAAAGTATTCTAAAAATGGTTTCATGATGGCCATAACCCCGCTTGTCTTCGCACATAAAAAGAAAATGGACCACATGAAGCAAGTATCTGAAAATTGTGATAAGGAGGTAAGTTTTCGTGAGATAACGAACGCGGAAAACGGTATTATTATGTGGGAATATTAATGTGTATGTGTAATGAAACGCATAGGATGAGAGAGAGGTGCGGGGGAAAGGGACGGGAGATAGAATGGCGGTAACTGACGAACGGTGCGGTGTGCTCTGTAACATTTGGTTAAATAATAAACTAGATTAAAGTGAACTGAGTTTCTTTCCTTTGCCAATATCCCACAATCTGGGGGCTCGTCCGGGATTGGCAAAGGAAAACACAAGAATCTACATGAAACGAAGAGGAACTAACCTAACCTCGAGAGTGACCACGCCGGAAAGGTGGGCAGACTGTGCACGCCGACTTTCGAGTAGCCTCGAAATAAATAACGACGAGAACGATAGTGAATTTTACGACGAAGAAAACGAAGACGCAGACGACGCAATGACGGATAAGCAATCATTTAATCTTTTACTCATCGACGACGCAATCTCGAAGTTCACCGGCACAGACAAAACCTACTCCGCATCAAAATGGACGCAAGATGTCGACGACAACGCCGAAATATTTGGCCTTACACCACAACAAAAATTACTGATTGCAAGACGAAGTTTATCAGGTACCGCTGCCATGTGGTTACGCACGGAGAAACCTTTCAAAACCTACGACGAGTTAAAGGCCGCTATTCTCAGAGAATTCCCAGACACGACGAACACGAAAGAAATTCACGAATTGATGACGCAGAGAAAGAAACGTAAAGACGAGACATGCTACGCTTATATGCTAGAAATGAAAGAGCTAGGAAAACGGGGCAAACTAGCCGATTACGTAGCAATCCAGTATATAATCGACGGTATTATCGACATCGAAAATAATAAAACCCTACTCTACGGTGCCTCCACTTACTCCGAGCTCAAGGAGAAGTTTAAATTATACGAAGCTTACAAAAATAATCTAAGAAAGAGTCAAAGTGGTGAGCTGAGAAAACCAAGATTTGAAGCGCGTCTTTCATCCGGTGGCGAGCGACAGTATACGACGAAACGCTGCTATAACTGTGGGGAAATGAATCATCTCTCATCAGCATGTCCGAAACGAGGCCGAAAATGTTTCAATTGTAATAATCACGGCCATATTTCAATGGAATGTCCTGATAAGAAAACGACGCCATCACGTGATATCCCGAAGATGGAGCCGAGCAAGCCCGACAGAGCGCGAGCATCGACATCGGGTGCCATTCGGAATACATCCACTACATCTGGTTCCGGTTCCGGCAGACAATCATTTTTCAATACGACTTCGACACACTCCGACAGCGGCGCCACCAGCAACGATGTTCAGAGCGACCAACTTCACGACGGAGTTTTCTTCGTATCGAACAACGTGAACTACGCGCGGAATGATGCCAATTGTGGGTCTGGCATTGGTGCACGAGATCCGAGCGCGGTGATTAGTTCCGGCGGCAAGATGGCGTCCGAGTTGTGCACAGGCGACGCTAGGATTGGCCGTACGTCAGACGACGCAAACTTCACGGCATACGGAGTAACGTCACAACAACATCGTAAATACAACAACGAACGAACGAAGTTAAAACCGGTAAAATCAATAATAATGGACAATAAAACGACGGACGGATTAATTGATTCAGGCAGTGATGTAAATCTAGTGACGGATGAGTTCTGTCATGATTGTAGTGCGCGGCAGTGCGGTAAAAACATGGACATAACCTTATACGGCCTAGGCGGTGCTAAAGTTAAATCTATTGGGACAATTACGACGTCATTAATCATAGATGAACGTGTTTACGATGAGGTATTGTTTTATGTAGTGCCTAAAAGTTGTATGCCTTATAAAATTATACTTGGAAACGACTTTTTAAAGAATGTGACAATGTTTATGAGTGGAAGTAGTGTATGGTTTCGACCGCGAGATGACGAATGGTTGGATTGTATGTTGGGTGAATATGACGGAATGTGTGTGCCTTCTACAGATCACATCAAGGACCCAATTTTACGAGAGGAGGTGCAACAGCTGGTCCAAGCTTACAGACCTAACCAGGTCAAAGAAGCTCCAATAGAAATGAAAATAATTGTGAAGGATGACGTTCCGGTCGTGCAGCGTCCACGAAGAGTATCGCCGAAGGAACAGCAAGAAATAGAGCAACAGGTAGCTGAATGGTTGGACAAAGGAATTATACAAGTGAGTACTTCAGAATATGCTAGTCCCTTAGTTCTGGTGCGTAAAAAAGATGGTTCGCTACGAGTATGTATAGACTATAGGAAGTTAAATCAAAAAATAGTAAAAGATCTTTTCCCATTGCCACTAATTGATGATTGTATTGATAAGCTGAGCGGTGCTAAGAATTTTAGTGTTCTCGATCTGAAGAATGGATTTTTCCATGTGAAAGTGAGTGAGGAATCTATGAAGTATACATCCTTTGTAACACATAATTCTCAATATGAATTTAAAAAAGCACCCATGGGATTATCTATATGTCCTAATCTCTTTATGAGATTTATTACAATCATATTCCGAGAACTATTATCAGATGGCTCTATCATAATATTTATCGATGACATTTTGATTCCAGCGAAAGACGAACAAGAAGGACTGACCAAACTAATGAAAGTGTTGACAATTGCCTCTGAGTATGGATTGGAAATAAATTGGAAAAAAGCACAGTTGATTACTTCAAGAATTGAATACCTAGGCCATGTCATCCAAGAAGGAGTAGTAACGCCGTCGCCAGGGAAGACTGAGGCAGTCATGAAATTCCCTGAGCCTAGAAATCAGAAGCAGCTACAAAGTTTCCTTGGATTGAGCTCTTATTTCAGAAAATTTATTCTTAACTATGCAATGTTAGCACGTCCACTGACAGACTTGATGAAAAAAGATGCAAATTTCACATTTAACAATGAGCAACGGGCAGCTTTCATGATGCTAAAGGAGAAATTATCTACGAAGCCTGTCTTAAAAATATATGACTCACATGCAATTACAGAATTACATACTGATGCTTCGCAAATAGCATATTCAGCTATTTTAATGCAAAAGGATAATGACGGAGAACTCCATCCAGTCTATTATATGAGCAGAAAAACATCAGATGCCGAGAGCAGATATAGTAGCTATGAGCTGGAGGCTTTAGCGGTGATTGAAGGGGTAAGGAAATTTCGCCACTACCTGCATGGTAAGAAATTTACTATTATCACTGATTGCAGAGCATTTGAACTGACCTTAAATAAAAAAGATTTGGCTATGTCAACAAGAGTTGCGAGATGGATAATGTTACTCCAGGATTATGAATTTGAAGTGAAACACCGAGAAGGGTCTAAGATGAAACACGCCGATGCGTTAAGCAGGAATCCACCGAGTCTGGTATCCATGGTCATAACATCAAGCTTACACGATGATATAAAACGCGCTCAAGAAACTGACGATGGATTGAAAGCAATCATAGAGATACTGAAAAATGGACCTTACAAAGACTTCACTCTAAGTCAAGGCTTACTATACCGAGGGCCTGATCAACGTTTAATTATTCCACAGAAAATGGAAATGGAGATAATAAGAAGAGCTCATGAGAATGGTCATTTTGGTAGAAAAAAAACTATGGAGATGGTAAACAAAGATTTTTATATAGAAAACTTAATGAAAAAAATTGATGAATATATAGCAACATGTGTACCATGCCTACTGGCAAACAGGAAGCTTGGAAAGCAGGAAGGTTTTCTGCAGCCCATTGAAAAAGAGGACAAGCCGCTGCATACACTCCATTTAGATCATGTAGGACCAATGATGGCTACGCAAAAACAATATAATTACATACTCACCATGATTGATGCATTTACGAAGTTCGTTTGGCTATTCCCAACGAAAACTACATCTACAAGAGAAGCCCTGAACAAACTGGAAATACATCAGCAGACGTTTGGTAACCCACAGAGGATCATCACAGACAGAGGTACTGCTTTCACAAGTAACGAGTTCACGAAATACTGTGAAGATGAAGGAATAGAATTGTTACACATCACTACAGGGATACCACGAGGAAACGGGCAAATAGAAAGAGTTCACCGAACAATCATTCCAGTTTTAACGAAGCTATGCTTAGAAAACTCCACACTGTGGTATAGACACGTCGGAAGAGTGCAGAAAGCACTAAATAGCACATTTCAACGCAGTGTAAACACTACACCATTTGAGCTTCTAATAGGAAGAAAAATGAAAATAAAGGAAGATTTGGAAATCTATGAACTACTACAGCAGGAAGAAAGAGACAGTTATATTCAAAACAGAGATGAGCTTAGAAAACGCGCTAAACAGCAAATACTACATGTACAAGAAGAAAATATGCGAAATTATAACAGAAAACGAAAAGCGAGCAGAAGATACGCGGAAGGAGACTGGGTAGCAATAAAACGCACTCAATTCGGTCCAGGCCTTAAATTGAAGCAAAAATACTTAGGACCATATATGGTTACAAAAGTAAAGAGAAATGACAGGTATGACGTCCAAAAAGTAAGCATCAACACCGATGGACCACAAAAAACAAGCACTGCAGCTGACCACCTGAAGCCGTGGCCAGAAGCCGACTAAGTAAATTTTATTAATATTTGTTTTGTGTAAATTTGGATTTGAATGAATGATGATGAATGTATGAGTGTTGTGATTCTTCACTCATGGATATTGCCGCATTCTTTAACATAGGATATAGAAACTGAATTTAATTTTTTATTTCTCAATTTATAAACCTAAAGTTTTTTCAGTGTTACTTAGTACTTACTGTAGATTTGATAAGATGTCATATAATAGATAAAAAGGTCATTGACTTATATCTTCTTGCTATAATTTTATGTGTTTTATGTAGGTATAGGGGGATAATACTTACCATGTTGTTACTTAATTCTGTTTTTATTGTCATGTTTTTGTTTTTATGCCGTACTTAATATGGTACCTGTTTCGCATTGTGATGAACGAAAATTGATACCTGACTTGTTATATTTTTTTTCTCTTATTTAACTATTTGATATGAAAGTCGTTCTAATGATTATGCCCTTAACGTTCTATGCACTTTAGAGATTTTAAGTTTGGCAAATAAGGTGTAATATTGTATTGTTTCAAATGCCACTGTGCATACATATTTCTTTGTAATGTTATTCTGTATAATTATTGTTAACAACGGGTGTCTGTGGGCAGACACAGTCAGGACGGCCGAACTTGTGGGAATATTAATGTGTATGTGTAATGAAACGCATAGGATGAGAGAGAGGTGCGGGGGAAAGGGACGGGAGATAGAATGGCGGTAACTGACGAACGGTGCGGTGTGCTCTGTAACATTTGGTTAAATAATAAACTAGATTAAAGTGAACTGAGTTTCTTTCCTTTGCCAATATCCCACAATTATTAGTATTATTTATTGTAAGTGCCAATTATTAGTTATTGAAATTTATTCAATTTAACTTGGCATATCCGTGTATTCTGGAGTAAGTTACCTCCATTTAAACAAGATAGCTACCGAACAAAAAAACACAAAATGGGCCTTAATAAAAGTGAACGTGCCTAGGTATTGGGATAAAATTTATGATATTTTTTTTGTTTCAGATTAATCACCACAATATAGAAGTTTGTCAACTGGGAAATGAAGTTACTACTTGTATATTCAAATATGCTCCTGAACTACATTTAAAAGCATAGATTGTTCTCGAACCTACAAATAAAAGAAGTTAAGGGCCTGTTTCACAATTCCGGGTTAAATAGTCGACGGTAAATTTAAAGAGCTATTAATTCAACTGACAACTGTTGGTGGAGGAATGACAGAGATTGTTCTATATTTTATTCGTTGACAATTTTACTTGGAGAAGATGAAACACGCCACACAAAATACACAAAAAATAAACTTAGGCATAGTATTTAATAATAATGTTGGAGTACAATGGATGGCCTTATCGCTATGAGCGATGTCTTCTGATAAGTTTCATAAATATTAATATGAATAAATCTTTGTTTATCAAAATCTTATGACTGTTTATTATCCTTACAGATAAGAATATAAATTTCTGTTTCACCAAACTTTTGAAAAACTGAATTAAAACGCTTTCGTTTACCGTGTCTGTGAAAGATTTAAACATTTCACTAACAAAGTTGCTAGAGAATTGAAATGTTGAGGGATGATGATGATGATGTATTTCTGTTGCTGCTATAACAACCAATACTAAAAACATATTTATGGGGCTCATTATAACAAACGTGATTTTTACAAGGTTAACCAACGTTGCGCGATGCCAGTACTTGCATGGGTGACCAATTTATCTTAATAAATTTAATAAGTTTGAGATGGACTCAAACTATACTTATGGTTCCGTGTCTAGTTTATAAACTTTTTACAATAAATAAAAGGAAAAATAGGAATATTTTTTTTTATAAGTGTAAAACGAACTTGAGAACTGCCTATTTGTTAAATTGTTGAAATATCATCGATAAATAAAAAAAATTGTTTACAGGTACAAAGTCTTCACTACCCATTAACGACTTATACATAGATAAATCTAAATTTTAAATTAAACGAAAAACCCCCGATTCCAATGCCTTAATTTCCTTAAAAGTAAAACACCATTTTCTGTTTTTCCCACTCTCATAACTTTTAAACGGCACAACCAATTTTCATAAAACATGTCTAGGAAACACCCGCGCCAAACTCATCTTTTATACAAAAAAACTATATTGAAATCGCTCCATCCGTTCGGGAGCTATGATGTCCCAGACAGACAGACAGACACACAGACAGCCAGACACGTCAAACTTATAACACCCCTCTTTTTTGGTCGGGTGTTAGAAACACACATGTAGCACGTATTCTCGAGAAGGGCGACCTGGTGAAGGTAGCAGGCTTGCTGTACTGACAGGCTGCTACTGAACGAAGTAACTGGAAGTCTTTACCTTGTCCTACGTAGAAATGATTCATCATCATCAACCCTATTAACGTTCCCACTGCTGGGACACAGGGAATTTTCTCTTGGCGAGAGAGATTAAGCCTTAATTCACCACGCTGGCCAAGTGCGGGTTGGTGAATGTCACATGCCCTTTAAAATCTTTAAAGTTCCTCAGGGCCAAAATACACGTACCACAACAACGCAAAAAACGTCTCAACGACAACGCAACGACATCGCAAGCCAACGACTGCAAAATGTGGTTCGTGTGATTTTCTATATTGATTGATGTCCTTCAAACTTTTCCAAGTTTTCAGAACATACTGGTTTCCTTACGATGTTTGTCTTCAACGTTAAATTAGGTGTTAACAGCGAAGATGATGATGATGATTATGAAATAGAAAAACATAACAAGTAATAAGGTAATAAATAAACCGCCCGCCATATTTGTATGTAATTTTCGCCCTAAAATATGAAACGTCTCGTTTCACTGACGCGCGGCGCTGTCAACATGACGCGGCGTCATGTCAGCTGTCAGATTTGATTGCTCCACGTATTTTTATTGCGAGGTAATCGCGTATGTATAATAATACAAAAAATGCTTGTTTAGGTTTTGCGAGCAAAGTTTATGCTTTGTCATATTTTCTCATTGTAATTTAGAATACAATTATACTATTTGTGATGAATGGCGACCTTTTTCGAACCACTTTTTTCACTTATTTATTTTGTTTTTCTTTGTCTTTAAATTTATTATGTATGTTTTTATATTTACTGTGGTCCGAAATAAATGTGTCTTATACTTATTCTTACTAAAAGCAGCTATTTGGATAGCCGTGTTGGCTAAGTGGGAGAAAAATCGCCTTTGATTTCAAAGGTGAAAGGTGTTCGAATTTTACCATATCTAATTCATTTAGGGTCTTTTTCACCAGCTCCGAGTAAAATAAGACAATGGTTTGTCACATGTGATGGAGCTATTTTGCTCAGTCACACGTGAAATAGCGAGATAGCTCTTGACATATCAAACCAATGCTTATTTTACTTTACTCTGATTTTGTGAATTAAAGTTTTTAAATTACATCAGAACTGACGGAGTGTAATATTTTGTTATTGTAATTTATAATACAATTTGATATTAGAAGCAGCTATTTAGGTATAGCCGTGTCGGCTAAGTGGGAGAAGAATCGACTTGCATTCCGAAGGTCGTACGTTGAAACCACGAGCCGCGCGCCTCTGGTTTTTCTTCTACAATAATGTATGTGCGCTTAAAACAGAACGTGCTTTAGCGGTGAAAAACGTCGTGAGGAAACCGGCATGTTCTAAGTATTTGGAAGATTTTGAAGGACTCAATAAAGAAATCCACATTTAGCAGTTCTGGCTGCGATGTCGGTGCGTTGTCGTTGCGACGTTTTTTGTGTTGTTTTGTTGTACCACAACCGTACGTGTATTTTGGCCCTAATTAACGTTAACGAAATATATTTCACAAGTACTAATATTATTAGTAGGATGTAAAGATCTCAATCTTCGCAACCTATACCTACGAATCGTATTCCATTGAAACTTATCGGATTTCCATATTAATGAGGGGTTTTCAGTAAAATTAGGTCGCATGAGGTCACAAATCACTGTACCATTCCTGGCGATATGGCATGTCGACGTCCGGAGGTAATGAATCAGAAAATTAATTCCCTTATTGCGAATTTTAAGCGACTTCAAAAGAAGTAGGTTCTTAATTCGAGGTTTATTTATGTATGCTTGCTAATACTTTATAAATTTATATTTGTGTTGATTTTAAATTCCATTTAAATTTAACAAAGATTGGTTCTTCTTTTCTTTTAATAAATTGAATGTATAAATCTATAACGGAAACAGGCCGAACGGCTTTGTCAAATAACTTCAAGCAAAAGTGGTCTGTATTGTAAGAGGCGTGAATCGTACTTTGCCGTAACACAGTTCATACAAGCACGGGAAGTACAGTTCAATTCTCGAATAGGTACCTACCTTATATTTTATTGTTTTTGTTTTTGAATTAACTTGTATTTTTAAAGTAATCCATAACTAAGTCTAGTTTTATGAAACCTATTCACTGTTTTATAAGTTGTTGAATAAACTATTCCTATTTTTATATAAAATAACGGCGTTCTATAAATGTATATAAGTTTATACAAAATTGCAGCTCAGTAGGAAATAATTCGTAGCTCCCGAATATTACGCTGAGCGTTTACCTTTTTTGCTGTCGAAATTTGATTGTACTATTCATAGTTTTAAGTTGTACCTACTTCTGTGGCTTTGTGCCAAAGTATTAAATGTTTTATTATTATTGTAATATTACTGGATTAGGAGGCGGTGTGGAAAAGTTGTCGAAAGGAGGTCGCAGATTTGCAAGCGAGGCGATGGACGTATATATACATTCTATAAGATGGGGTGAGATATACCTCTATATCAAGTTTTCAAAAGAATGCAGGTCACTTCTAATCGCAATAACTGGATATCAGTTCACGTCCTTAAGTGTTTACCCTCTGAATCCTTACACGTGACCGGGGTAGTGCTAAGAACAGTCTTTGGTGGTAGGCTTTGGCCGCAGCTCGTCACCACCCTCCGGGCTTTTTCGTGTTTCGTAATGTGGCCCGGAGAAGCCTTCTTCTAGGTCTTCATGCCGCATCTTAGACCACATTGTCATCTTACATCAGGTGAGATTTGAGGAATGCATATGTCCAGTGCTTAAGTCCTACGTCTGAAATGATAGTGGTGACTTTAGAGACCCAAATACGTAGGTATATCGACAAGAAAATATAAATCTTAATGATTTTTTATAAATGATAAACTATTTTTAAAATTGTATGTAGAAAAATATGTAACAAAATGCACAGGGATTTTGACCTATCACATGATTGGCGCACTAGTGTAATTGGCTAATTCTAGTTCGAATCCTGCGTGCGAAGGTTACGGATGCGTCTTAATCATTTTCTGCATAAAAATTTAAAGAATGAAAATTATATAATATAAAATAATATAATATCAATGAAGTATTACTTAAAGTACCTATTACTAGCTGACCCCAGCAAACGTTGTTTTGCAAAATGAAAAATAGATAGTAGCCAATTCTCAAACCTACTGAGTACGCATATAAAATTTGGTAAAAATCGGTTAAGCCGTTTCGAAGGAGTACGGTAACTAACATTGTGACATGGAAATTTTATATATTAGATAATACTCCTTTAATATAGGAGCACAAAATGGTTTCCAGGCGTACCGGCACTGATATGTCACAGAAACAGCCGGATGTTATAAATTCGGACAATTAATATCTCCTCGGATGCGAGCGGCTTCGGGAATGGACTGTGAAACCGATTGGGTCCACTAGACCGTTGACTGATCAGGTCCATTGGGCCGATTGTTCTTGCTTCCGTGTGAGAAGCTATTAATTGTTAATGCATCACAATTAGCTAACAGAGAACAAGTTCCTCCTCACCTACCTCGGGTCCATAAGGCCTCAACTTAAATCATAACTGTCCTCTTTGTTAAAATATTTCATTTGTAATATATTTTGTTGTAAAAAAGAAAATACAAAATAAATTACATGTACAATGGGCGACCTTATCACAAATAGCGAGTTAGCGGTATTAAATATCTTAATACAATGTTTTTTTTTTATGCTCGATAAGTCTTCATTTGACCACAATCTCACCTGATGTAAAGTGAAGATGTGGTCTAAGATGGACATGAAGACCTAGAAGGTAGATGGCTTCTCCGGGCCACATTACGAAACACGAAAAAATCGCTTCACGCACTGGCCCAGCCCGGAGGGTGGTGACAAGCCGTGTTATTATACTAATATAGAAACAACATCGAAAATGTTATTCAGCGAGAGCGGGGAAATAATCTTTTAGCTTAATCTAAATCCTTATTTTGTGGATTATTTGGTTTGGTTGAGAGAGAGAAAACATTTATTGGTTGATAAAGTAAGGTTGATTCTTACTTTTAAAAAACCTAATTTCACTTCTGTATTATGCTATATATTTGATAATAATTCTTTAAGATAACTTATTTTGCGATTTGAGAGAAAGCAGAGAGAGAGAGAGATGAAAGCATGCTCTGCCCAGATCTACTTTAAAGGTCTACTTAAAATCTACTAGATCTAAGTATCAGTTATAATGTGTTCCTAAGGTTTTAAGTGAATGCAGTTCCTAAGGTCTCCTAAGAACGTTTACTTGTTACTACAACAGTTAATGTCTAATGGTCCCTTCTCAAATATACCACCTGTATTATAGGAAAAACACAATCTAATTCAGCTGCATATTGTCCACTCCTGGACTTGAGCAATCGATATTATAATCAATCCTTTTTATAATCCATATTTTGTTGAAGCTAAAAGATCAGAATGGAGACCGAGGATCGGAAAAAGCAGCGTCGAACGTCCACCGTCCAACAGGAACAATTGAAATTAATTGAGGAGGTTTTTAACTAAAAATAAATGCCAAAAAAACTTTGTCGTATGAATATTTGAGCACAAGTTATCATATCGTTAATAAAATATGAATAAAAATCAAAGATCAAAACATTGTGGCCTAGGTGTCTTTCTTGAGAGGAGTTTTTAATAAACCGGCATCTTCAAAACACGTATGGGAACGTTAGTAATAAATAATAAGGCCAGGTTTACGCTCGGAGCGCGGAGCTTCGACATTTCAATTGACTTGTTCTCTTCAGTTCTTTTCATAATGGCCGTTACATGACTTGAGCTTACTTTTTAGACTTAACTATTTTTTTAAATGGGAGATAGATCTATGTTTGTCCACAACCTCACCTGATGGAAAGTGTCGATGTGGACGAAGATGGAACACATAGATCTAGAAGGTACCTATTCACTCTTGTCTTGAAGACACTCAGGTTGTTACCGAACAAGAAAATTGGGTTATACCCAATTTTAACCGAATTCAAAAAATGAGAAGGTTTCTGAATTCGACCGGTTATTGACGGTGAATTAAAACGACCTTCTTTATACAAAATTACGATGTTACTAAAAAAATAAAAGAAAATACAATTTCGGTACAAAAGCCTATTACATTTTTTTTATTTAGATCTGTAACTTTTAAACTGGATTATTGAGTTGTAATTTTTTGCATGTTATTATTTATTTTATAAATTTCTTTCAAAGAGTATGGGTCTAACTTGTTACGCAAGGCTGATGTATGGAAAACGCTTACGAAGCATCGACACCGTTCCCGGCATCGAGGCTTGCCATCGCGGTCTCAGCAGCGTCAGCACAACGTGACCGTCATTGACGTCAATCGCAGTTTTCTTTATATTTCTAGAATTAAGTACATTCATTCTTGTCTCCAACCTCGAGCGAGTCTCAATTGTAATTTTTAATTAAATATAAGTTTTAAATTTAAATATATTTTTTTAAAAGCCACCCCGAAGCGCGGCCTACATTATTGGCGCAGGCGGTAGGATACTTTTCTAGATCTATCTAGAACGAATCTACTTAAAATCAAGTAAAATCAAGTAAATTAGTGCTGTGTTTCGGCGGAATCCAAAAATAGATTCCATAAAAGTGGTACCAGAATCCAGATAATGCTGTAAGTCTTTGAATCTTTCAAATCCTTACTTATCCTTTACCTATAAACCCTATTCTATAACCTTTATTTTATTTTACGTGCATTTTTTTTTATTGTGTGACTTTTATTTTTACTGTGTGTTAGATTATAAATTACCAAAATTTTCCATCCGAGAAAATCGAGGACATCTAGGTTAGGCAGTAGTAATAGGCTTAACGTAATCGACGAAAATAGAAATTTAGAGCATAGTGATAGTTTAGAATTATTTGACGAAATACCTACTATTTCAGGCAAGAAAATGACTACTGAAATTGTAATCGATAGTATATATAAGTCCCTACGACTTGTCCCAGAATTTGACGGAAACCCGCATATTCTTACAAGATTTATTGACCTATGTGATCAACTTGTAATTAGATATTTCAATTCTGAACCCGGTAATGATCTTACCAATCAAGCGCTCGTAAATGGTATTTTAAACAAAATTTCAGGATCAGCGGCTAGGTTAATTAATTCGAATGGCATACCGAATAATTGGCAGGGTATTAGAAACGCATTAATAAATAACTTCGCAGACCATCGCGACGAAACCGCTCTGTATTCTGATTTATCCTTAGAGACGCAAGGGTCTAGCACCCCTCAGGAATTCTATGAAAGGTGTCAAAATTTATTTAGCACTATAATGACTTATATCTCGCTTCACGAGACAGTCCATACTACAATAGAAGCGAAACGCTCATTGTATCAAAAACTAACTTTACAGGCTTATTTGAGAGGACTCAAAGATCCTCTGGGATCCAGGATTCGCTGTATGCGACCTGAATCGATAGAGAAAGCCCTTGAATTTGTTCAGGAAGAATTAAATACACTTTATATGCAAGAACGTAGTAGCGGTTCATCTAGTAGAAAGGATTGGCAAAATAATGTTCCAAGAACCACCCCATTTAATTTACCTATGAATAATTTTGTACCTAGACTGACAGACGGACCTCCCAGACCAAATTTTAATTCACCGAATTTTTCAAAACCGCATCCACCTTCTCAAGGTTGGAGGCCTAATCCTCAATTTAGGCCACCACAAGGTCCTTCTCGCACTCAACAAATGTTTCGCGCCCCACCACCGAATTACAACCCTCAGAACGCATTTAGGATGTCTCAAGGCCAGAATTTTAAATTCGGCAACCCTCAACGACCAGCACCCATGAGTGGAGTTAGTCATTTTGCCGAAAAGCGACTACCCCTTACAGGACATGATTGGCGTAAGCACGGGAATCCACCCCCGTCTAACTATTTTAGAACGCGTGAATTAAATTTCAATGAGTTCGATGACACAGATTATGATTATAGTTATTGCGATAATTATTATAACGAAGAATACGCTCGTGAATATTATCAGGATTATTATCCTTACGAACAGGACTATTATTCCGATCAGTATTCATATTTCGAACAGGCTCGTCCTAGTCCAGTAGTACAGGAAATGAATGAGGTTAAAGAAAATGAAAATTTTCAAAAGGAGTCAAAGTTAGAAAAGCCAAAATAGAGGTCAATTTTCATATCCAAAGGCAATTAGGGTACATTCAAATTTCTAATCCACCCTTGAAATTTTTAATCGACACGGGAGCGAACCAATCGTTTATTAGCCCTGAAGCAGTACGAAAGTATTATAAGCACATTCCATTGAATTATGATCCCTTCGAAGTTACTAACGTGCATGCTACAACTACTAATAATTATTCTGTAACATTGCCTTGTTTCCCGGAATTTAATGACACTCACGATTTGACTTTGTTCGTTTATAAGTTTCATAATTATTTCGACGGACTAATTGGATTTGATTTATTAGATTTATGGGATTCTAACATCGATTTTAAAAATAGGTTACTTATCACCCGTAACACTCAAATACCGATACAGATGTACGATTCTAGGAACGTAAATTTGTATGAGGAAATTATCCCGGCAAAATCATCTAAATTAGTAAGGCTACCAATTAATTCACTCGACGGCGAGGTTTTTATAGAAAATCAAACGATTTGTAATTGTCTTATCACAGATTGTGTTACATTCGTACGGAATAACCGAGCTTGGGTAGAAATTACTAACCCGTCTACTAACGATGTAATATTTTCTATGGATCGACCCGTTGAAGCCGAAATATGTAATTTTGAATGCGACAGTACTGAAATTTTATCGGACCGCGAAAAGGAAGTTTTATCTCGTCTCCGTACCGATCACCTTAACCCGGAAGAATTAGCTAATTTACGACGTTTATGTGCTAAATACGCGGATGTGTTTTATTTGGAGGGTGAACCTCTTACATTCACCAATCAGATCAAACATAAAATTAGGACAACCGATGAAATTCCAGTACATACTAAAAGTTATCGATATCCATTTGTTCACCGACAAGAAGTCAGAGATCAGATCAATAAGATGCTTGATCAGAACATCATAAGGCCTTCCGAATCCGCGTGGAGTTCTCCGATTTGGATCGTACCTAAAAAGGCAGATGCGTCTGGCAAGGTCAAGTGGCGTCTTGTCGTAGATTTTAGGAAAGTTAACGAGAAAACGATTGATGACAAATATCCTATTCCCAATATAACTGATGTCTTAGATAAATTAGGAAAATGCCAATACTTTACCACCTTAGATTTGGCTAGTGGTTTCCATCAAGTAGAAATGGACCCCAGTGATATTCATAAGACCGGATTTAATGTAGAGAATGGGGCTTATGAATTCCTTAGGGTTCCAATAGGCCTTAAAAATGCACCATCGACCTTCCAGAGGGTCATGGACAATGTCCTTCGAGGTCTACAAAACGAAATTTGCTTAGTTTATTTAGATGACATCATTGTTTTCAGCACATCCCTTCAGGAACACATAATTAACTTAGAAAGAGTATTTAAACGATTAAGAGAATCAAATTTCAAAATTCAAATGGATAAATCTGAATTTTTTAAATTAGAAACCGAATTTTTAGGCCATGTAATTTGTAGAGATGGTGTAAAACCTAATCCTAATAAAATAAAAGCTATCCAGGGATATCCTCTTCCTAAAACCTCCACTGAAATCAAACGTTTTCTTGGACTTTTAGGATATTACAGAAAGTTTATACCCGATTTTGCGCGTATTACTAAACCACTAACACAATGCTTGAAAAAAGGTTCAAAAATCAAATTAGATCAAAATTATATTAATTGTTTCGAACATTGTAAAACTCTCTTAACTAATGACCCAATCTTACAGTACCCAGATTTTAATCGTGAATTTATTCTTACAACCGATGCATCAAATGTCGCTATCGCAGGTGTTTTGTCCCAAGGCACGCGGAACTCTAATAAACCTATCGCGTACGCCTCACGTACACTTAACTCTAGCGAATTAAACTATAGTACCATCGAAAAGGAGCTTTTAGCTATTGTTTGGGCAACTAAATATTTCAGACCGTATCTCTATGGTAGGAAATTTTTAATTCTTACGGACCATAGGCCCTTACAATGGGTAGTTAATCTAAAAGACCCTAGTTCACGTTTAACTAGGTGGCGCTTAAAGCTCAGTGAGTACGACTATAGAGTAGAGCACATCCCGGGTAAGATTAATTCAAACGCGGACGCGTTATCGCGAATCGAAATTAACAACGAAGATCTTATGTCGATAATTGTAAATCCATCTGAGACAGATCCCGCGTTAGATGAATCTAGGACCATAACAGCTACGGAAAATGATAACGATTCTAGGACTGCTACTGTGCACACAAATGCAGAAAATCCCATCTTAGAGGTCCCTATTTCAGATGACCCTTTGAATAAATTCTCAAAGCAGTTAATTTTCAATATTGTTGGCGATATTAAGAGTAAACCTCATGTCACTAAACCATTCGATACGCATACCCGAATATCTGTTCAAATATCTGAATCGAATCTCGAGGAAGATGTAATCAATGCTATAAAAGAATATGTAAACCCTAAAATTAAAACCGGATTATTAATTAACCCCTACTTAGCTATGTACACTATTATCCCCATAATACAGAAAACCTTCAAAAATTCGTCTATGAATCTCACCCTTACTAAATCCGAAATAGAAAATGTTAGAGAATATTTAAAGCAACAGGAAATTATTAATAAATACCATGACGGAAAAACTAACCATCGAGGTATTAATGAATGTTACTTAGCAATATCTCATCGCTATTTTTGGCCCAAGATGCGAGAACAAATCGCTAAGTTTATTAACGAATGCACTATCTGCGGCCAAGCGAAATATGATCGCTCTCCGATAAAGCAACAGTTCCAGGTAGTACCGCCCGCTAGTAAGCCCTTTGAGCTATGTCACTTAGATTTATTAACTATTCAAGGTGAAAAGTTCTTAACAATTGTAGATGCGTTTTCTAAATACGCACAGGCTTACTATCTTCGCGACGGAACGGCCGTTAGTGTAGTACAGGCTTTATTGAACTTTTGCACTCATCATGGTATCCCGATGA
Source organism: Gymnoscelis rufifasciata (assembly GCA_929108375.1). NCBI lineage: Eukaryota > Metazoa > Arthropoda > Insecta > Lepidoptera > Geometridae > Gymnoscelis > Gymnoscelis rufifasciata. Next base: position 11,417,450 of record OV815322.1, read on the forward strand.
CTATAGTAACTGATAACGGAACCGAGTTTACGAATCAACTCGTAGCGGAGTTTGTTAAGATGCACAAGATCCAGCATCACAGGGTCGCCCCACATACTCCGAATGAGAATGGCATAGTCGAGAGATTTCACTCAACTATATTAGAACATTTACGTATATTAAAATTAGGACAAAAATCGGAATCGGTTATAAATCTTATACCGTATGCCCTTCTGGCTTATAATGGTAGTATTCATAGTTTTACTAAGTGCAAACCTATAGAAGTAGTTACAGGACATTACGATCCTCGCGATCCTTTTGATGTCGATTTATCTGCCCACTTATTACAACATTATATGACTAACCATAAGGATAAGATGACTCAAGCCTATAATATAATTCATGATATGTGTGTAACAACCCGTCAGGAACTTACTAACCAACGGAATAAGGAACGAGAACCGGAAGCTGAATACTCTCCTGAGCAGCAGATATTTATTAAAAATCCGTTCGCTTTTCGACAGAAATTAGCTCCTCGTTTCACTCATGACGTCGTTATGGCAGACCTCCCAATTCATATTTATACAAAGAAAAAGAGAGGTCCAATCGCCAAATCTAGGCTTAAGCGTCTTCCTAAAAGCACGCGCTTGTTGCAGGACCCTCCTGATAATACTGCCACTCCTGGCCCCAGTTCGGACACAGGAGATAAGACTTGAGAGTCTCGATGATGGACCCGGTATTTTACCTTTTAAACTTGGCCCTTCTAAAATAATAACTCATTATCATTCCTTTTTACAATACGTGGACCTTTCAGATTTACACGATAAAATTATTTCAGTTGAGAATCAAATTGATAGTTTCAGCCCTCAGCTGCATAATATAACGCATTCTCTGTATGAACCTCATTTAATATATTTAAAGAATAAATTAACGCATTTATTAGATCAATTGCAGACATTTGAGATGAATCGAGCGAAGAGAGGTCTCGTAGATGGTCTCGGATCTATAGTAAAAAGTATCACCGGTAATCTCGATTATACGGATGCCCTTCATTATAACCAGGCTATTAAACGTTTAGAAAATAATGAAAATAACTTAGCTATCCAATTAAATAGTCACGTTAGTTTAACTAAAAATTTGACATGTCAATATTCAAAAATCTTGGACAGTATTGTAGATAATCAGAATAAAATCCAAGAGTTAATAAGTAAAATACAGGAAGCCGATGCTACCAAGGATTATGACTTAATAAAGTACGCGCATTTTGCCCAAGTACTTATGGTTTTGACAGATAACGTAGATTCCTTATCCTTAGAATTACTTAAACTTCAAAATGTCTTAGCTTTTATTAGAACTTCCACGTTGCATCATTCGGTCCTTAATTTGTATGCAATTCGCGATATAATTCGTAGAATGAACATACTATATAGCAGTACGCAGGTGTTAGATTTAGATTATAGGGAATATTTCGATATAATTAGGATAGGCTCTTATTACGTAGGTAATCAGATAGTTATAGTATTAAAATTTCCAGTTGTGCTACCATATACTTATGATTTATATAGGCTGTCTACTATCCCTAATAGGAATCACGAGATCCTTACCCCTCCTTACCCCTATCTTACCATCCATGAGAAAGATTTCAAATACATAGAGGCAGAATGCCCGAAGTCAAGTAAATGGTACCTATGCGAGGAGAAAAGGAATCTGCACAGCCGATCTACCGACGACTGCATCCAGCATCTCATCTCTACGCAGCAACGAAGCCGGAACTGTACGCCTACCACAGTTATCTTAGAAAAATCAGCGTACGAAGAACTCGACGAGAAACATTACACTATCAACTTTCCAACCCTCACGAAAGTACATCTCTCCTGTGGTCAAGATCTCTATAAGACCCTACAAGGAAGTTATCTCGCTATCATCCCACAGAAATGCTTCCTAGAAACGCCAGAATTTACAATCTCCAATGTCAAGGATCGTCTTAAAGGACAAGCCCTTAAAATCATGGACGTACCAAAGGACGACCTCAGAACATCATCAGCGTCACCAGCGTTCAAACTCAATTCAATAAACTTGAACCATTTACACGAAACCAATAAGAAAATTCTACAACAGCCGATACTCAAACTTGAAAAGGACACCGACCACAGCTTATATCATACTACTATTCCAATGTACGCTATCGCTACATGCACTCTCGGGAGCTACCTACTCTACCGGCTCTATCGATTGAAGACAAAGACAAATTCAGACGAGGCGTCTGAAGAAAGCCAAGCTGAACTCCAGGGAGTCTACACCCTTCCAGCACCTACAAGGGTTAATCCAAATCAACCCCCAGCTCAATTTACGACAAGCTTCAATAGTCGCTGTTCTTCGGGGGGAGGTGTTACGCAAGGCTGATGTATGGAAAACGCTTACGAAGCATCGACACCGTTCCCGGCATCGAGGCTTGCCATCGCGGTCTCAGCAGCGTCAGCACAACGTGACCGTCATTGACGTCAATCGCAGTTTTCTTTATATTTCTAGAATTAAGTACATTCATTCTTGTCTCCAACCTCGAGCGAGTCTCAATTGTAATTTTTAATTAAATATAAGTTTTAAATTTAAATATATTTTTTTAAAAGCCACCCCGAAGCGCGGCCTACATTATTAACTCTTTTCGTTGTCATGTTATTAGCCATTTAAATAAGGTTCTTTCTGATTTGTACAAAGATCAACAGACAACAAGTCATGTAATAAAACAAGGCAAGATAGATGAAACGGAACGAAGCGTGAACAATTAAAATTATTTAAATAAGTATACCTACTAAATATTTTGGTCAAGAATGCCTTGATACATTTTTAGTATGATGACAATAATCTTATAACAACTACCATACTTGGGGCAAATAAGTTATTCCTATTCTTATTTTTGTTATACACCATCCTCCGGGCTGGGCCAGTGCGTGAAGCGATTTTTTCGTGTTTCGTAATGTGGTCCGGAGAAGCCATCTTCTAGGCCTTCATGCTCCATCTTAGACCACATCGTCACTTTGCATCAGGTGAGATTGTGGTCAAATGAAGGCTTAGCAATAATAAAAAAAAAATTGAAAAAAAAGTCTTAATCCGAGTCTATCCCTTTACTAATAACCTGGCACATCTGACCTAAAACCTACTTACCCAGCAGCGCACATAACGTCGCGCCGTTTACTCCAGAAGTTGTTCGTTGCTGTTGCTTCCGTTGCTGAATATTAAACACCTACAGTATTGAGATCTGGTCACTATTTGTTATTGTTAGGATATAATACTTTATAGGGTTGGTGGTCATTGGTAAAGACGGTTTTCTTGTTTTATTCATCTTATAAAAATGGTGGCGTTTACAAACCGAGCGAAGATAAAGCCCAACTGACTAAAAGCATGGGCGCGGGAAATCAATCAATCAAATGATCGATTACATATCGATCATTTAATTGGCTCCCCTTCGACCGTTCACAGTCTTCGATTACTCGATACATTGATTGGTTACAGATAATATAAGTATAGGAACGGTGATGCACCCTACATGCTCCCCCTATTGGCAAACCATGGTCCCCATGTTTGCACAATACATGGGTAACCCTTACTTATATGTAAAACTAAAACTATGTAGACTATATTGTACAAAACTTACAAAAACTACATGACGCAAGTGCCCTTACGAGGACGACCACGCTTGCGCTTAGGCGCTACCGGCTGACACACCTCTGAATGTTCTGTCTCTCTAACATGATAGCGGATCAGTTGTGAGACATGATATTTGCCGATAAGGTCGTCTTGCTTCCGGTAATGCGCTAAGATGTATGTAGTGGGGCTTACTTGCTTAGTCACTATATAGGGCCCGTCTTGCTTGGGCATAAATTTGGCGGTCACGCCTTTGCTTGCGTTACTCAATACGTGGGTTTTAAGCAGAACTAGATCACCCACAGAGATCTTGTCATCTCGTCGCGTAACATCTTTATCAGCTTTCCTGATATCTTGCTGTCGCTCTATAGTTTCTTTGCTTTCTGCAATAGTATCAGCAAGCTTTAATAGATATGGCGAAATCTGAGGAACATAGTTAACAGAACTCACTACTTCACGGATGTCTGCTCTAGCATCTAGTGGCGATCGCAGTTCGCGAGCAAAAGTGAGGTAGGCCGGTGTTCTCTGAGTTGATTTGCAGACAGCTGTATTCATAGCGAAACGTATGGCAGGTAAGGCTTCTGGCCATTGTTAAAATAAAAAATTTTTTCATTAAAATCGTAAGTATTTCTTAAATTTTAAATTGAGATTTATAGATTTAAAATGTTTCTGATATTTGCAAACAACAAACTTACATACTATTTTACATCTTAGTTCTAGAATTTATTAAGGAGATAGTGAAATAAGCCATAATTGAGGTCGTCTGTAGGGTGTACAATAACATGGGTTATTGTTAGTTTGCTACAAAAAAATAGAATAAGGAATATATAATGTTTAAGTTCGCCTTAACTTATTTTTCTGTATAGTCAGCTGCAATTTTGTTAGTGAGCTAACATAAGCATCACTATTTAAATCAAATCAAACCATTTATTTACGGTCCCATTGCTTGGACACAGGGATTTTTCTCTCGGCGAGATAGATTAGGCCTTAATTCGCTACGATGGCCAAGTGCGGGTTATTTATTGTATTAGATACAAATACAGACAAAATCGGGACAGGTGAAGTTAAACAGCTTATTAAAATAAATCTAAATTTAAAATTTAAGAAAAACCCCCGATTCCAATGCCATAATTTCCTTAAACGTAGAACAACATAATATTCTGTAATGTGGACGCGATGCGATTTCATTTGATACCCCACACTAGTATATTTGCAGATTTTCGGTTTTCCTTACCCACTCTCACCCCGATAACTTTAAACGGCACAACCGATTTTCATAAAACATGTCTAAGAACACTCGCGCCAGACTCACCTTTCATACAAAAAAAACTCAATTGAAATCGCTCCAACCGTTCGGGAGCTATGGTGCCACAGACAGACAGACACGTCAAACTTATAACACCCCTCTTTTTTGGTCGGGGGTTAAAAATATCAAGTACAAAACTACTCGAAAACATTTAGAACCAGCTAAATTAGACAAAATTATAACCCTGCTGCAACTTTAATTTTTATTGGGATTTTTTACTGGTTATAAGCCTGTTAAGTGAGAATGGTTGTTGTGCTTTTAAACGATATAGATCCTAAACAATCAGTCGGATATAAAATGCTGAAGTTACACTTAAATTCTTTTTTAAATACCTATTCAACGTAACCACACATGCCATAGTTTGTTAACTTTTTTTTATTTTTCAAAATGGTGTCCAGTAGCCATTTTGAAGTTTCCCTAACGTCATAATATCTATAGTGACCCTCGACGGACTAAATCATAAAAATCGGTAAAAGCGTTTGGTCTCTATAGTGCTTCTAAGGAACTTACAAACATACATAGACTGATTAACATTAAACAACTCCTTTGCGTCGCGCAGTCGCTTAAAAATAACCGTTATCTTCAAAGTTATCGCCAGCTCAGAATATAGAGTTCCTATGCAAGTAAGGCACAAAAGCTTGCTCTAAAAACCTGTCCCTTCGAGGGAACCCAAAACCCATTGAGAGCTGCCAAATGCATTAGCAATGGGCGACTTAGTGATGAAGAGCACACTTCCGGAGGGCCGAGGGTCGTACTTAGGCCCTTGTCTTCGATCTGAACCTTCGCAAAACATGTGTATTCTCGCCTATTGTATGTAGAACGATTTTGGGTGAGATGGGATTACACGGCGATTTTCAGGTTAGTGTGTTTTCAGGTTGGACTAGGTGTTTCATATGTATAATAAAAATATCTATATATGTATGTCTATTATATTCAGTATATCAGATGTCTAGCACCCGTAACTCAAGCTTAGAGCTTACCACGGGGCTAAATGTTGTTGTGTGGATTGTCCGGAAATATTTGTTTTATTGTTTTTATTTATTTCAGTGTTGTTTGGTGATTTTCTATTCATTTTTTGAAAACGGGTTATACTCACGTGTAAATGCTACCAAACTATGACATTTCGACGTTACAATCCCCCTCAGGAAACCATCATCAGGGAAACAGCAGAGCTTTTCCTATAAGCTCGCGCGCGAATAGCTAGCCCGTTTTCAAAAAAGAAAATGGTAACTCGCGTAAGCTTTCAGAGTGAAATGGTGATTTTTTGTTGATGAAGTAATTCAAATTACCCGTTTATTCTTACCCAACATGGATGTTAGTAAAAAATAATGTTGTTTCTTTTTACACTGTCTTATAACAGATTCAGTAAGCTGGGCCAGTTGAACTATCAAATATTGCATTACGTCAAGGTCAACCGGGCCGGTTTAAGCGGGCCCAGTCTACTAAAAAGCCTTTTCAAGACCACAAAATGTCAATGTGATCGACAAATATAAACGAATCCTAGCTAGATGTTAATTAAAATAGCTATAGTTGACATTGTGCATAATAACAGTAGCTGTACTTACTAGCTTTATAGAATATTGAAAGAGATCATTCAATTAAGAGACAGTGTTTTAAATTGACTGCCTCAGTGGCATGGTGGTCCGCTTGCGGTGCAGGAGGTACCGGGTTCGAGTCAAGAGTTTATATGTTCTTCAAAAAAATTTCTCTCGGTCTGTTTAAATAAATAATTTATTTAAGGCATCTTAGACCCATATAAACATATACCTTACAGACATGCAAATATAAATATTTTATTCTAAAATATCATCGTGTCAGTAAGTACCATGGAATCATCTGTCTCGGCGGTGTCGCTTTGTGTTTAATATGAATAGTAAAAAAATATATGTGTGTCTATTACTACTAAGTAAATCAGATGTTAGTAACCTGTAACAAAAGCTAAGAGCTTCCACGAGACTCAATGTTGTTGTGTGGATTGTTATATATATATTTACTTGTTGTGTAAGATGAACAACAATAATGTTTTAGTTACCAAAAAGCGTCTTTAAATTTTCTTGTTTGAAGTAACAAGTTTCCTGTGGCAGTTTTGCTACCTTGAAACTCGCATGGTTTGTCGCACTAACTGTATTTACAAGCTTAAGTTCAGTTCAAGATATGTGTGCTCCAAAGGTTTGCAATAAGTTAAGGGCCTTGCCATGTTTGTTGGCAAAATTCGCCATAAATCCGTGTTTGTTTGAAAGAATTATCGAATTGTTTTTATTATATGCGGAAATTTTATTTTACGCCAAGATTGCAATAGAAACATTTGCAGAATAAACTTTAATAATGCAAAAACAACGTTTTTAAAATCTAGCTGTGATTTATTCGATTGAATAAATCACAGCTGTAATATTGAGGCCTTCTTATAACAGTGCCTGTTCCAAGGTCAAAAGTACATAAAAATCCTGTAATCGTGAAAATTTCATCCCTCAAATATGACGACATATTGCAGGATTAAATTCCCCACATTCACACTTCCATTCATACCGATCCCGTTTAATATAGAAGTGTCACATGTAAATAATCGTTTGAAACTTTAAGCGTATCTTCATAGTTCTCCTCCACAAATTCAAAGCGAACTGTATAATCTCTCACATAAGGTATAATTTCCAATGAAAAATGTAGCGGTGACAGAATCTATCAGCAAAACTCTGGGGTGAAATGAATTGAAAGCATTTGTTCAGATAGTTTGCACGCGTGTTGGAAATAATGGAAAATGGTGATGAATTATTCGTAGTATTTGGGACCTTGGGATGTTTTATCCCAAGGTGGTTACCATGGCAACGTCACACATCCACGAAGATCATCATAAGACATAGCACGGTGGATGCAATCCGCTTTCAACCAGAATAACTCCACATAATGCAGAACAGGTTGTTTTGTCTGAATTCTTAAACAAATATTTAAATAAATATTTCCAGGCTTACGAGTAATCTATAAAACAGTTAAAGAAACGGTGTGAAAGAAAGGGTTACCTTCTAGGTCTTCATGTCCCATCTAAGACCACATCGTCACTTAACATCAGGTGAGATTGTGGTTTAATGAAGGCCTATATACCATAAAAAAAAATTTGATTTGTTCTTTTGTATTTTTAAGTGATTGGGTTTCCAATAAATAAATTGAAACTGAATTATTGCATGTATTAATTATTACATTATAAGTATTATACATATCAATGAATCAATAAATTAAAGAAAAGAAAATATTAACAAGGTGATGGATTAATTGTTGTTAAGCGTAATTTTTAATTTGACTCTTTCAACAATAAGCTAATCTTTTGTTTTCTACCTTTTGTTTAGCGAATAATAAATACCTCAGTTCAGTAACAAGTTTAAACGCAAATAAAGTTACACAAAAGTTTGAAGATGATTGCCAAATTTACATGATTTATACGTCTAGACCAAACAGATAAAGAATAGAATTACAGAAGCATTTTGCAAGACTGTGCCAGAAGCCAGCAGATTGTGGGTTGAAATTTGGTATAGATAGGTAACTAAGACATTACCCGATCAGAATTTATATTGAACTAAATTTTATCCAAAAACTTTTCAATTAATTTGCTTCTCTACATCAGTGTTTCAATTAGTATGAGATGATTTATGATTTTAGCGGAAACACTAAAATAAAAACGACCTTGTTGCATTTAGACCGGTCACCCATCCAAGTTAGACCTCACTAAAGGACAAGCGACCTTATGTGAAGTCTAACTTTATAGGTGAAAAGGCAAATTGTGGTTAATGACGTATTAAAAAAAACTACTTACTAGTAGGCATGGTAATGTACATCCATCATTGCGAGCAAAGCCCAATTTTGATAAAATTTTAACAAAAGCTTCTTTTACCGCGGGAAAATATATTACTAAGCGGGCAACGTGGCGGTCGGGCAGCTGCTAGTCTTCTTATAAATCTTTAAGAACTCGTTCTTAAAGCTGATGACGTGTAATGTAGATCTTCTCAACGGTGACGAGTTTACCCCTTAAAAATACGAAATTGGTTTCGGTTCTATGCTAGTAAAAATTCTGATTCGTCATTATTTGTTTTGCTTTGCTTGGTATTCTAAGTGAGCTCTGAAGTTGGTAGCAAGCCTATTGTGTTTACCGTATTCGGGTAACAGTAACTTACTGGAAAATAATCTTTGTGTATTTTGTAGCAGATCCTTTGAAATCGCGTTATCTACTGAAAAATACAGATAAAAGGGTATACTTAATCATCATCATCATCATCATCCCCCTTTAACTGCTGGAACACAGGGTCTTCTATTAAGTGCGGGTTGGTGAATGTCACGTCCGTCGAACTCTAAAGTTCTCAGAACATGCCGGTTTCCTCACGATGTTGGCCTTCACCGTCCACCGACCACTCGCCTTTCATTCCGAAGGTCGTGGGTTCAAACCCCGCCACGCGCCTCTTGATTTTGTTCTTGAGAAACTTATATGCACTTTAATTGGGTCAAATATTATATTGGAATCCTGACCGATTTTATTTCTCTGAATATTTTCCGCGCGCCTTTTGAAAATTCTAGGTATATTGACATTTGAATAAAAAAAAACACAAAAAGTTTAAAAGTTTTTGGCAAAAACGTATTCAAAGTCGTCAATATGCGATGAATTGTAAAGAAATTTGCAAAAGTCGGCACTCCGTCAATACCTACTTGTATTGAATGATGAAAAAGTTGGCAGAGAGCGAAAATCAGCACTCCGCTTCCGAATCAAATTAAATACCAAGTAGGTATAATTAAAATGTCGTAAGAAATAATTTAGTGAAATAGCCCTTTGCCCTTCGGTTTTTAAGATAGAAGTGACTTTCTACTATTTCCTATCTATTTCATAGCAAGCCAAAACTATTGTTATCTCACCCTCTCTTCCATCAATAAAACACCCCATTGTACACTCAGCAGAAACAATAAACCACTCTCAGCGGATCTGAAAAAGCCTACTTGGGTTAAAATATGACAGCCAGTATTTTGTACATAAATCTTCACAATTTTCTCAGATAACCCGACGATATATTACTGAAGAGCGGCTCAGGTGAGGTAGGTGGGAGGTACACTGGGAGAAAATATTATTTACATGCTATTTTTAAACATTCATTTGTGAGGAAATCAAACTAACAGGCACTAAATACAGAATGCGACTGGTAGATCACCCAAATGTCTTAGCCATGTATGCATGTAGGGCGGCCTCTAGACCTACAATAACATTGTACAATACTTTTATTGTACAATAAGATTGAAAGGCGCTTTGATCCAAACGACCAATTATATTGCACAACAATACGAACAGCACAATGTTTTCGCGTTCAGTCGGAGAATAGTATTGATCCCGTGTGCACCGTGCGAAAAACATGGTGCAATAAAAATTAAACTCGCTCAAACTTTCGGCCAATCATTGTGCAATCTTCAATATTAACCCTAAACGGTCAATTAAATTGCACAATTCGCAATATTGTGCAATATAATTGACCGTTTAGAGGCCGCCTAAGTCACTAAGAAACATCAGCTACCCCAAAGGACTGAAACGCCGTGACATCCAGGGGCTTGGTGACAGGTGGTGAAGGACGAGTTGTCTCAAGATGAGGAGCAACTCTTACATGACATTAATCATGCAACAAATCTGCCTATAGTCGGCGACTGATCGCAGATAAGCCGCACAAAAAAAAAACTTGTAAGTATGTTTGTAACCGACTTCTTTGGGCGCTATTTTGACCCACTTTAAACGGCCATATTTCGTTCAAACTTTGTAGATTTATCAAATAAAAAAGCGAAGCGACCAGATGCGATAAATTGATTTCCTATTTATCTTTAAGCTTTTTTTTTGTTATTAGATTTTTATTTTTGACTAATTAAGATTTGTAAAACCAAACAATGGAAATAAATGATTTTGTATCTTGTATCTTTAAATTTCACGGAACCCTCGGTTTATAAGTCTATTTCATACTTACCGAATTTATTTTCATAAAATTTTTGTACCTACAGGATTCTTTTGTTTTACCAACATTTGTTTTGTTCTCGTAAGTAATTACCCTTATTTGAGCCAAATGTCAATAATGTAACATTTATTTACAAAAACTGAGAAAACTCGCGCACAGCAAGAAAGATCATCTGAATAATGTAATTTTAATTATTTATTGCTAGTTTTACTTCACTTTAGAGTAATAAAATCCTGGCACTAAGCCACATCTTGCGCCACACTTCGATAAGCCGATAACTCCAATGAAACGCGATAACTTCAATATTTTGATATCAGAAAACCGCAAATGCGTTGTCAAACATTTCAAATTCAACAGGAAATGAGAAAGCCCGGTCTGCGCAGCCAACTGGACTTAACCGTACCACTGTATTATATACTATGTATATACGAAATAAACAGTAACTGTATTTGAAAGGAAGTATTATATTGCTTGAAATGTTTTTTTGTTTTCGGGAAAAGATGATTTACCGCGGAATACCTAAAGTACGTAAGTCCTCATTATCATCACCCGCCATAATATATTATTAACGTCGTTCCCACAACTGCTGGGACACATGGACTTTTCTCATGGCGAGACAGATTAAGCCTTAATTAAATAAATAAATAAATAAAAATCTGGTCCCCCGGCGGGAATCGAACCCGCAACCTCTGCGCCTCAAGCGGGCGTTCGCCCACCGAGCCACAGAGGTCGTCAAATTAATAATGTGGTAATTCACCACGCTGGCCAAGTACGGGTTGGTGAACGTCACAACATGTCCTTTAAACTCAGAATAAACCTTTTTTTTTATAAGTGATTATAAGCGAAGAAAAATAATTCTCCAATCAAAAATAACAATTCTGCCACAATTTTTATCGAAAACTTAATTCAATCAGGATTTTCCTTTAAAATGATAAAAGGTTTTGCCAGTGTTGCCAATAGCAGGGCAGGAAATTGATTTCACTGCGCGGTCGAGTGGCCACACTGCGCTTCGTAATTCGAACGGTTCTGTTTTGTTGGTAGCCATGCATGTTATGTTTTTTTAATCCAATAACGATGGTGTAAAGTGAATAATGTGGTGGATATTACAAAATAAAGTGTAAAATATTCATTTAATAAGTAACCTTTTTGTGCAATATTTTATAAATTTAAAATATATACCTAGATTCTTTAACATAGGTAGGATTCTTAAGCAGAGCAGTCTAAACCCCAATTTTACTATTTTATGATATAAATCTGGTTTTATTGAGCTTAGATCAACCTATGAAAAATTTCATAATTACATGACAATTCAGTTAGGTGTTAAAATGAGTTTAGCCTTACCTGATCGCGTTTAAAGACAATGGTGAGATCAGGGTTATTCGAAATATTCAACAAAAATATGTCGCTAGCATACGTTTGTCCTTGTTACTCATTTTGTTATTTGTGTATGTAAAAAAAGACAATATTAATGCCAACATAAGGAGATCTGACTTCATTTGCGGTATTTTTTTATGTTTCTTCGGTAAAAAGCATCGGATATCTTTCCGTGCTATGCAATTTTCTGCATTTTATTTCTGGTGCGGTGACGTTGAAAAGGAAGTCTGACATGTATGATTGAAAGAGATTTGTAGTGACACAGATTAGCATAAAGTACGCGGCGCAAACGCGTTTCGTTAATTCAGCTTTTTTATAGTTAGGCGGAGCCTCGCCAGTCACTGTACAATGCTCAACCGGGTTAAGACATTATCCTTCTAAGGATTAAATAAATAATATAATTGTAATTTCCTTTATTTGTGATTATTCTCGTCTTTTCTTTTTCCCCTTTTTGTATAGAGTATTGTTCTGTTTAAATTTAATTATTTTTTTAATGTAATATGAAAATATGTGTTTTGTTGGTATTCAATTACAAACTACAGACTGTGATGTCATCCAATCCAAGCAGGAGCAGTCTGAAAACCAGCGTTGCTTCGATCCCTCTCCCGGGGAGCGGAGTGGCATTAAGCTGAGACTGCTCCTTTTTTGGTACATGGCAGCACAACCTGGCAGCTAATTATCTGTTTGTGGTTTTTAAGTTAATTTTCTTGTGTCTGTTTGTGTATGCTGTCTTCTGTGCTGTTGTTTGTTAATGTACCAAAATAAATGCATTTCATTTCATTTCATTTCATTTCATTTCATTCCTGTAACTTGTTAATTGAATAGATTCAGTATAGTGAAATAACTCTTTTATTTCAACCAACCCACATACATAATCACTAAAGACTAGTAAATACAAAAGATTTATCTGGGAGGTAATCTAAGGATGTTTTTTAGGGAGGTCAATATAATCATCGAATGAATATAACAATATATATGTCGGCTGTATATTATTATTTAGCCAAAAAGAATATAAATTACTGTTAATGCCATAAATAACTATATTTGGCAGAAACATCCACAGACAAGCATTATTTTTGGCAAACATTTTGGCTTGACATTGGGAAAGTTTGTCAGCCGAAGATATTTATGATCTGGTTGAAAATATTAAAAATGAAGATAAAAAACGAGCTGCATATGACATTAAAATGAATATAACATGGAACCATTAAATGAGAGATCAAAAAAATCACTTATTTTAAACTAGAGCAAGGAAAATACTATTATTATGAGCAAAATCCCGATTTGAAACTAATCAAACCAAAGAATATACTCGTACATACGCATAAAATTTACTTAGTGGCGTAAAAAAAATCTCTTATGTATAACTAATAGATTAAGTATATCAGATATCTAGTGCCCGTAACATAAGCTTAGAGCTTACCACGGGGCTAGATGTTGTTGTGTGAATTGTCTGGAAATATTTATTTATTCATTTAATTAGACACGTTGTTATGTTTACTGCCTCTTTTATTGTAAAGAGAGCTGGAGTTTGTTAAAAAGAAAATAGAAGCATTGATTTGTACAGTTGTAATACTTACCAAAATAATATTTATTAAAATTTTTGCCAGAATTCCTGTTTCTCTTCTTCTCAGTCGGTCACTCTTGACAGAGTGGTCGTGGTTATGGGGGTCCTTATGATGAGTTGCTGCTATTGCAATGTGCCGCCATTGTTCCCTGTTAGTTGCGTTGCGGGAGCAGTCAGGGATTTTCTGTTTATGTATCGGCTATTGACAAGTTTTTAACTGACAAATAGCTGTCAATGTAATGTAAAATTTCTACAGAAATTCCATACGACACGAGGAGTAAGCTAGTCATCATCATCACCCTATTAACGTTCCCACTGCTGGGACACAGGGACTTCTCTCTTAACGAGAGAGATTAGGCCTTAATTCACCACGCTGGCCAAGTGCGGGTTGGTGAATGTCACATGTCCTTCAAACTCTTTTAGAGTTCTCAGAACATGCCGGTTTCCTCACGATGTTGCCTTCACCGTTAAAGCACGTGTTTATAGCGCACATAAATTTCTCAAGAAGAAAAATCCAGAGGTGCGTGGCGGGGTTTGAACCCACGACCTTCGGAATGAAAGTCGAGTGTCCTCCCACTTAGCCAACACGGCTTTTTGTGAGTAAGCTAGTAAGATAAAATAAATATATTCCACGTCATGGTATCAAACGTCCCATTCATCCCATTAGTGGCGTCTATCGACCACTTTATAACGCCCCATGATTTACACGCGCTATTCAATAAATGTGCTTGATAAATGTTCTTTTGGACAATGGAGCTCGAGTTCTAGCTCTATTGGAAAATATTGAGTAAGTATAGTTTTATGGAAGCAATATTGCTTGTCTTGCGATGTGTCTTTTTACCATCCTTGGTCTTTGTTGTAGACTTTCTTTATTGCAATTCTTCGATTGCCGAAAATAGGAGGAAATTATCACTGAAGACCATATAGACCATCAGTTGAGCTGGTTGGGGCCTGGTTAGGCAAGGGAATAATGCACAAAACACTCCAAGGCGAGAAGTCAGTGCATATCTTAGTTCCCTTAATTAGAATTAGAAATAGAGATTATCAATTCGATGCGTATTTTTTTTGATATTTTTGTTATATCAAAATTTATTTCTCCGTTAATTATTTATTTATTAATTTTCTGCTAGATACTCCTTCATTTGACCACAATCACACCTGATGTAAAGTGACAATGTGGTCTTAGATGGAGTATGAAGACCTAGAAGGTAGATGGCTTCTCCGGGCCACATTACGACACCCGAAAAAATCGTTTTACGCACTGACCCAGCCAGGAGGCTGGTGACGAGCCGCGGCCGAAGCCTACTACCAGATACATTTTGACGACGATTATTTTTATTGAAAAATGTTGCTTGTATGTTCCGCATAGTTTTTGAAACCGCTGAAACTATTTTGACTAGAGTTTCACCGATCGACTCTGATTGATAGCTACCTACTTATATAAAAGAATCATAGGGTTCTTTAACCGCGATAAATTGTAAAAAATCCACAGAAATAACATAAAACGTGGGTGAGAAAGCTTTAAATAAATGTATTCCACGTCATGGTATCAAACGCCCCATTCATCCTATTAGTGGTGTATATCGGTCACTTTATATCGCCCTGAGATTTACGCGCTATTCAATAAATATGCTTGAAAAATATACTTTGGACTATGGATCTATTTTTCCAGTAGAGCGAGAACTTTACTGGAAAAATATTGAGTAAATGCTTGTCATATGACGTGTCATTTTATGTTCTGTTATCGACCTTTATATAAAGCGAATTGAAAAAAAAATTCAAAACATCAAACAAAATTTTTCTTAATAATATCTAACGGTTTTATTATATTTTTAGTCATCTACCCTATTGCTATATTTATATTGTATTTTTACTGTTCGATCCTTATTATATCTTTTATCATTTAGGTATACATAACCTAAAAATCAAAACCCCAATATCTTTTTTTCCGGCTTTTACAAATGAAAATAGTTTTATTTATAGACTCTGGAAGTAATGCCGATTCTGTAGATATTATTTTTCCTTGAGGCCTGCCATTGTTCTTTACAACATGAAATGATTATGATGATAGTCGTATAGAATATCAGGTTGCAGTTATGCGATGAGATTTATGGCGTTTGATTTGTGGACTTTTTGCATGTGGATATACAGGGCAAATGTTGTGTTCCCGTTCGTTATAATGATAAAATTTTAGTTGTGAAGAATCTGTCACATGTATCTGATAAATGGTAGCTCATGGTAACTCTACAGATCAGATGTAACTTCTCCAAAAAGCAAAAGAAACGAATTAAATTCCGCACAATCCACTAAAAGCAAAGTCTCAAATCAAACAAAACCAAAAGTCACCCACTTTAAAATTGAACAAAAACGGGTACAAAACGTGAAGTAGGTAGTTAGGTATTCGTAAAAGAACTTTTCAAAGTCAAATAGGCTTGCGTTGTAGAGGCGACACCCTTGTTTGCAAGGGCGCTGTGGGAACGGGCAACTTTTGTCGGGCGATAGATTGCTGGTTTTTGTATTTGATTTGTTGGTATTGTTGAAGTGCGAGATGTGTGTTGATGGATATGTGGGAAGACGTAGATATACCAAAGAGAGGATGGATGGACTGTGTGAAGTAATAATAATAATAATATTTCGTTAAATTCTAACAATATGTATAATATACATATTATAGTATAGTATAGTAGTAGTATTCACCAACCCGAACTTGGCCAGCGTGGTGAATTAAGGCCTAATCCCCCTCGCCAATAGAGAAGTCCCTGTGTCCCAGCAGTGGGAACATTAATAGGGTGATGATGATGATGATTATAGTAGTAGTATACTCACACCCAGAAAATACAGCAAAAGACACAGACAGGACGTTCAATATGAGATCTAACACAATAATTGAGCTGCCGAGCAGTGGCATTGTCAACTTAAACTATTTAGAATAAAAAATTATGAAAATAAAAAAAATAGAAATAAATTTTCGTGTTTCGTAATGTGGTCCGGAGAAGCCATCTACCTTCTAGGTCTTCCTGATCCATCTAAGACCATATCGTACTTTACATCAGGTGAGATTTTGGTCAAATGAAGGCTTATAAACCGGTACTGATACCTTTCCAGCTGCTGACGTTTGCGGGGTGCTACCCGTCTGCTTTATTGGGTCCATCACGTGGGTGAGCGTCCCCTACCCTCTTTCCGGTCAACAGCATCTCTAGAGTATCGATTTGTAATAAATACAAAATTGATGGTGTGCTTGAATAATTTGAGGACTCTTTGCATGCATTGTTAATAATGTAATTTTTTTGTAATTTCATTATCATTATCGAAAAAATATTATCGGCTTGGTTGAGCTGTTAAAAATATTATTAGACAGTCTGCGCCAACACAATATTTTCGAAGAAATCAGTTCCAGTTTTTACTGTTTAATTTATAATCAGATATATCCGTGAAATAATGTCAGCCTCAAAAAGTTAATTGAATTTTATAAATGGGAATTATACAACATATTATGCTCAAATATTGCTTATGACAAACACAACAAAAGTTGCCAGTTTGCATCACCCAGCCTCAATCTTCCCAGTGTGCCAGCTTTTTGTCTTACAGACAATACTAAGACTTGACATCTATGCTTCGAGTGAGTGTACTGTCTGTAGTATTTGTACTTATCTACTCTATGGCATTTATGCCGCAATGTCGCCACAATGTAGCTTATTTTTGATGCTAAAATACGTATCCTTTAATATTCTTAAGAGCATTTGGTAGCATAATACCGATTTACAGAAAAGGTCTTATATTATTCATCATAGCACCATAATAACGTTCCCACTGCTGGGACACAAGGGCTTCTTTCTTGACGACAGAGACTAGGCATTGATTCACCACGCTGGCCAAGTGCGGGTTGGTGAATGTCTCATGTCCTTCAAGCTCCTTAATGTTTCAGAACATGTCAGTTTCCTCACGATGTTTGCTTTCACCGTTAGAACACGTGTTTGAAAGTGCACATACATTATATTATTACTAAATTAATCGTAACAAAATGTACCTATGTAATTTTAATATTTTATCACATCTTTTGTTTTTCATGCACTGTTTTCTGTATCTGGTAAAAAACACAGTATAATGTCTCCTGCAATACAGGCTTGTCTCGTGTGGGGACCGCTGCTTAATGAAATTGTAACTTCGTATTGGTAAATAAATATTTTTGTATAAAGTGTTACAGAGCCTATTTATATAAGGCTATAGGGATTATTTTTACCTCTTGCAAAAACATATTTTACATAATTACGAAATACGTGCTATGTACGATACATTTTCGATAATTTTGTACGTTTAAACAAAATATTGAATAACAAAACGGGAATGCGGAATATATTAACAAAACCGTTTTGTGTAAAATGTTAAAATCATTTATCTACATTTTAAGCTGTGATAATGTAAAACGCTTTATAATGTTACTTTTGACTCGAATAAAAATATCCCTACTAATATTATAAAAGCGTAATTGGTGAGGATTTAGGTGTGTGTGTTTGTTGCAGTTTCACTCAAAATCTACTGAATGGATTTTGATAACACTTCATAAAACAGCTTAAAATATCATAATAATAATAACATATCGGCTATCGCGGTAAATTACCATATTTCGCGGGAAATCAATCATTGTTTTTCAATTATTAACCTCGATTTGGTTCAAATTTGTAACGGAATTATCTGTTTTCCTAGTTCTTCTACTAGGTTCTTTTACCGCGGGACTATCTCTTACTACTCGGGGAAACCGCGGGGCACAGCTAGTTTCCTATAATTTAATAATTCTAGGTTTTTTTCTCACTAGCACAAAATTTAAGCAAAGTATAAATTACCATTTAATTCGTTGTATGAAAATAATATCATAATGATTTGATAATAATATATATGTGCAAATTAAGTTTTTTTTGTAATTATTAAATTAGTATCACCTTTTCACGACATTTCGAAGTAAAGTAAACAACTTATGAGCAAAAATAACTTATAAATATGCTCCATTAGATTGCCGTCACTCAACTTTCAAAATATTATTATTTTTTCCTTTATTTCACTTAAATATTATAAACGTATTGGTCCGTTTCAGTTTTGCTTGGAGACGAATCCTTATAAATTTTCATTCCTTTTAAATCATTTTACTTACTGCAGAAAACCGCATAGCCCATAACCATAAAGGCCCGTTCAGTAGTTTTTGGAGTTTATTCCGAACATAAAGTGCTGTCTGTCTTCCAGACAGCACAGGGGACTTTAATTTGTTTCTGTACATTATTAATATGCTTTTAAGAAGCAACGGATCGAAAACAGTAACGGCGTAACGTAAAGAACCTCATCAAAGCGTTATACGCTTCGAAAGCGATCTAATTTGCATGGTAGCGATATCTATTTATTTATTTGTTTTTACGGTACATTTGAGTATTTATTCAAAGGTACTGGGAAGTCCAACGGCCCAGAGACAAGGTTATTTAATGTGGTATTTCATCTCATTGAAACATTTATGTTCTTAGCTAAGAGAATAACGATTTACGTTTAAAATCAGTCGACGGTTTAACACACAGTCGAATGGTCTTGAATTGGTGTAAACTTAAACTTTAGAATCTTGATTTGCTTGAAATTTGGTATGGTGATGGGTTATTATAAATATTATTTTTTATGCTTGATAAGCCTTCATTTGACCACAATCTCACCTGATGTAAAGTGACGATGTGGTCTAAGATGGGACATGAAGACCTGAAGGGTAGAAGGTACTCCAGACCACATTACGAAACACGAAAAAATCGCTTCACACACTGGCCCAGACCCGGAGGGTGGTGACAAGCCGCGGCCGAAGCCTACCACCAGAGACTGTTCTTAGCACCACCCGGAGGTCACATGTAAGGATTCAGAGGGTTACCACTTATATAAGGACGTGAACAGACAAAACCTCCAAATATACATTAGATTCGGACATAGGCTACTTTTGACCGCGAAAAATCTGTCATACCACGGGAAAATCTATAATACTACGGGGCACAACTATTTTTTTACAAATAACATGCATTTTTTTTTGTAAGAATATTCTTCATTATTTCACTTCTTTTCTTCACATCACACATTACTGGATTCACACATCTTCAGTTCAAGTATTTAACCCTTTTTATCCGTAATCCGGCCCCATTTTTCCGGATAATTTCCGGTCCGGATACTCGGAGACACCTCTAGTCTGTCTCGTGGCCAAGAGTCGGCGAAGGCATGTGTCACAGCCCTATCTATATGCGCTGGTCTAATTTTGTGTAATGACTTATTTCTGTCTTACAGACAGCCTATGAAGCCACTGATAGACTATGAGTTAATATTAATACTCAGATTATTCACATAAAGAGAATATTGTAACCAAAAAGTTTCAATTACATTTGTGTGTAAGCTACACTTTTATATAAATGAAAGCTGGCTGAATGACTGACTGACTGACGGACTTACATATCAACGTAAATAATACTAAAAATAGATGTTGGCCCATTCTCAGACCTAACTCAATATGCTCAAAAAATTTCATGAGAATTTCGGAGGAGTACGGGAACGAACATTGTGACACGAGAATTTTATATTTAAGATATATTTTGGATATGTCTTGACAAAGCCTGAACAGGTTCATTATACTCAAAAGTAAAAATCCTAGATTTAACTATAGATATATATTTAATTTGAAGAATAAAGCTTTGATCCTTCGTTTGGGTTTTCAAAACGGATTATTAAACAGATACTACAACATTCTAAAGTGACCTAAGTCAAGCCACGCCGACGCTTAACATCGTCTACGCGCGAATACTGAAGTATTCGGGCGAATACGATACACCGATGTACCCACCACACACAAACCGCTAATGTAGCCGCACCATTATGCATAGAAAGTATGTATCTAAAGTAACTGAGCTGTGCTGCCAAGTCTGCAGCTAAATCCTGCAATGCGTGTTTTCGCAAAGTAATAATAAATGAAAAATGGCATTATGAAACACACCTCCTTTGTTTTATGTTTTTGTTTGGCTTATTTGCTCGGGATAAGGGACGGACACAGTAGGCGGCCATTTTGCAAATATATTTTGATGTTTAATTTTCGATTTATTAATGTTTTTTGCGTTAATAACTCGACTGTTTTTGATGCCGTAGGCGGGTTTAGAGCTGAAGAACCAGTTTAGTAAATAAATTTAATGTTGTCGGACATGCGTCATCTAGCCCTGAGGTTAGCTCTTAGCTTGTTAGGGATCCGAACACCTAATATTCTTTAATACGAGCATAATAAACCAAGATAAAGTATATCTTTTTGACAATTCACACAACTACATCTAGTCCTGTGGTAAGCACTAAGCTTGTGTTACGGGTACTATCCATCTGATATACTTAATATAATAGACATATATAATATAGATATGTTTTATTATACATATTAAACACCCAAAAGTTTAACTAAATTATGAGTATTTTATAAATCTTTAAATATTGGATTCGGATCTAAATTGCCATTGAAATATCATAAGCTCATAGCGATAAGGCCGCCCTCCAACGTACTCCAACGTATTTTGTATTAAGAATAATGTTTTGTTTTCGTATATTTTGTGTGGTTTGCAATCAAGTGTTGTCTAATCTAACAATATTTCATAACATTTAATAAATATAGCAGAAGGTTTATTAATTACAGCTCAACACCTCCGGCGAAAGCTAATATTCCACAAAACAATATTATTATCCGAAACATAAACAATTCAAATATTTTATACCAAATACGAAATAAACAGAGTAACCGTAAATAAACCAAATTGCCGAGATAATTTAAGACGTTGTACAAATAATTTCAGCATGTATAAAGGTAATGATCAACTCTGGCGGTTCGTGTTTCTACGCTCATATGTAAAATGGAGCCAAGTTTAATCTGATGATTGGTGATGAGTTGGAGTAATCATTAACATTTTGTGGAAAAAGGATAGTGTAAGACGACCTTGGTGATTTTACGATATGCCAAAAGATATCGGTACAGATTTGATAAGGAAGAACCAGTCCTCTATTCATATTCTGATTGACTGATATAATGCTAAAGATGAAATTACAAACTCCAAACTTCAAAAATATTAATTAGATTCATGTTGTGTACAAGGTCCTAGTGCTCCTAGGTATATGAATCGGTTTTCCTAGATGTTTTCAAGTACCAAAGATTATCGTCCATTTTGTTGATGGAGTCAGTATAATGACCTCATGGAGGTCCTCGTAGTATTTGGCATGGATAAAGTCATATACTTCCATCACAATTCTCTATTACTTAGTGATTACTTTTTCCTTGTGTTTTTTTACTGAAAAGTTTAATATACTTACATACTTCAAACTATCATTATTTATTACCATTTTAAGTATATTATATTATCCGAACCATTATCATATTTTAACAACCTAATGTTCTCTGGATCAGCCCATCAAATTCAATTATTTTATACTTCTTCTAATGAGTGTTATGTTTGTCACTTAGTACATTTTAAACTCAACTTATTCAACTAAATAAAGTTTAAAATCATAGTTATAGAAACCAATTTTATCTATTAAGCATTAATTTAGCATAAGAAATCGTTTATACCAGTGTATGAAACGAACAAAAAATGCTGTGCAGGAAAGTAAACATAGTACACAAGTTGAAACTGACCTTTACTTTAATTACAGTTTATTTCAAAATGCCAAACAATCTGTTTTGTTTTATTGTTCTGACCTACATTGTATTTTATTAGGGATGTTATGTCACTCGGGAAATACAAGCGAATTGTTGTCTAGGCACAAAATAAATACTTCCTAGTGTACCATCGTGAGTGCAATTAAAATTAGTTGAGTGCTAAATTAAAGGCACCGATCACTTTCAATTAAAATTCGATTGTATGTGCTTTCACGATTATAATATTATTTCATAATCATTATATATTTATTTACAAAGCCCCCGTGGTAGGCTCTAAGCTTGTGTTACGGGTATATTAAATATAATAGACATACATATATAGATATTTTTTTAGTATACGTATTAAACACACACACCAAGGAGAAAGTGCCTGCAGAACATACAAACACTTGACCCCTCAGAGGGAAACGAACCCGCTACCTTTAGCGCCGCAAGCGGACCCTCGCCCACCACGCCACTAACGCAGTCCAGTCAGTTTAGTAATTTTTATTATTCGTCAAAGTAAAGTTTAAGTTAAACGATTTATATACGTAATAATCACGTCACTATCAGTGTTGCTACAATGTTAAAAAAAAAAACTTGCGGTTTGGTAAATGTCACATGTCCTTCAAACTCTTTATAGTTCTCAGAACATGAAGGTTTCCTCACGGTGTTTCATTCACTTCACCGCTAAAGCACGTGTTTTAAAGCGCACATACATTATTCATGAACAAAAATCCAGAGGTGCGTGACGGGTTTTGAACCAACGACTTCGGAATGAAAGTCGATTGTGCTACCACTTAGCCAACACGGCTTTTCTCAAACAATAGAAAAATAGACATAACTAATTAGTGCCCCGCGGTGTTACCCGCGTTATAATGTATTTTCCCGCGGTTTTTCTCAGAATGTAAATAATCAGTGTACGAAATTTCATTTAACACGCTCACTGCGGCAAAAATCCTTAAAACTTTCATCTGGTGCGGTGGCGGTCCAAATATGCATCCATCGACCTTTTCTACAGTGCGTATCAATCCTTTTTGACCTGACACCGCGAGGAAAGATTAAAGAGCTATAACTTTGCGAATATGTGGTGTATAATAATTTTGTTTATACTGCTAAAATGATCATTAACCCCATTTGTTTACATTCGCTTCGCCCCTGAATCTGAATACCAGGACATGAGAAATCAACCAAGGAAAATGTCAGGTCGGAAACGACCGATATCGCACTAGAAAGTATTTTTCATAGTGATGGGACAGACAAAAATATTTGAAAATAAAACAGAATGTTATGAAAAGCTGCGTCTATTTTTAGATAGCAAGGAAGCGAAAAGAAAGTTAAGAAAATTAAAACATATTGCAACAAATGCAATCAATCTCTTTGCGTGCAGTGCTATAAAGAAAGACACATATAAGTTCACTGTTCTTGTCTGGCTCATGTGATTCGCTTAATACATACTTTTAATGGATTTTATTGGGGAGACCCGTGCCCAGCAATGGGACATAATATGAGTTGTTGTGATGTTTCATCATTAATAATATTAGTTGTTAACTGTAAATTACCCATATTCACATACTTTACTGCTGAGTGGGGCATGAAACCATGAACTCATACGGGAAATCATTTTCTTTTACATTTGCGTTGCGCCATACTTAAATACCTGTCGATAAAATAACGATACGCACGCGTACGGTCATGTAGAGAGCACAACACTGACTGGTGACTCGACGCTTGCGCGCGCGCTCCTTGCGGCAACAGGTCGGCACCGGTCATATACCACAATAGGCCCGCCGCCGCAAGGAGCGATGTTTTTTACCGCCAGTGCGATGGTGGTCGAAAAGAGCCCGTCACGATGTTACCAAATATCTACATTTGACACCACGAGCCGAAATCTATATTTGTCTCTGTCTAACTCCTACAAATACCTAAGATAATCGTTCCGCACCAGCGAGCTAGATGTAGTTTTTACCGTACGCACAGGCGGTAAGCACCGAGGCGGGCCGATTCTGTGTGATCCGCAGTGAACGTGTTAAATCCGTTGAGTACTTTTTGCGTCCAAGAAGAAGAAACAGACAGAGTTACTTTCGCATTTTTATAAATGCGAAATAATAGTTAAATATTAGCACTGATTGTACGTCTCCGTACATCCTAGGTACATTAAAAGTATATATAATAGAAAAATCTAGACGTAGTATCGACTTTGTAAACTAAGGTAGAAAATATATATATATATATATATAATAAATAAAATTAGTATGAAAGCAGAGTAGAGAAAAAAGCTAATTTCCTCCCTAAAGGGTATAAAGAAGGGGTTTTTTTAGGACTTTTATTTTAGATTTCGGTTTCCCCTAAAGGGTATTCTCTTAAGGGGAAAAACAGGAATAAGCCTTTGTTTTCTTTGTTCCATTCTTCTTTGAAAGTCGAAAAATCTGAAGTCTTTTACCTCAAACTAACTACCGCCCATTACCTTTTGATGAAATATCAAAGCACCTTAATAGCTTAAAGTAGTTAAATCTAGTTCGCTAATTCAACTTAGCAAGTTAACTTAAGCAACATAATTACTTACTTGAATAATTTTATGGTCGTATTCCATTAGAGCGAGTACAGACAGCCATTTTGTTGAGACAAGACCTTGTTAATTATAAAGTTCAGTGGAGCTATTTTTAAGACGACCTCAGTGGCTTGGTGGTCTTTTGTCTGATTCGGCTGAGTTCGATTCTCAAGGTGCAGATTAAAATTAAGAATATCGTTTTGAATGTGTGTTTACGGTTCCGTACCGTTCAGTACTTGAATGGTGACCGCTCGAACTGTGTAATAAAATATAAATATTTCCGGACTACTCACACAGCATCACCTAACCCCAAACTAAGCAGAGCTTCTACTATGGGTGTTAGGTGACTGATATACTACATAGATACATTTTTTTTTGTAAATACATACATATGATACATAGAAAACACCCAGACCCGAAACCAGCAGAAATTGTAGATCGTACAAAATCTGGTCCCCCGGCGGGAATCGAACCCGCAACCTCCTGCGCCTCAGGCGGACGTTCGCCCACCGAGCCACAGAGGTCGTCAAACAAAAAATAAATTTGATAAATATAAGATGCATCTTATATTTATCAAATGTTTTATACATATTAAAAATATTATATTTGTAACTACGTTGCACGTCTGCTTAAAGTTTCGACCAAATACTAATATGGATGTTTGTTCTCTCACGCAACCGCATAGCGGGATTTTTTTGGCAAAAATGTCCCGCGTTGCAGACGCTCCTACGTCCTTCCCGGGTTGCTGGCGCGTAGGCCGAAGCCTTAAGCTTATCGGTAGAGTAGGAGATTGTAGGTTCTATTACCGGCGGGGGATTAGGTTTTGTATACTAAAAAACTTAAGCTAACTGTGCATTAAGTTATTTCAGTTAGAGGCGGCCTGCATTCACCTTGAACCCGAAGCCTTTATCAAGTCATCCGTACATCTAATACAGAGACGTCCTACGCTGCGCTTGCCAATTCGTGGTCTGCAGTCGTAAAGTTTAAACTTTATATACCTACTTATATGGAAAATTTTGTATATGTACGCTATAAAGCCTGCCCATTACAATTTCAGCGAAATACGCTCCAGTTTGTAATGATTCACCCATACTGTAAGCTAAGGTTAACTCTGGGCAAAATTAATAAAGAATATTTACAGACAATCCACAAAACATCTAGCGCCGTTACGGCGCTTAGAGCTTAATTTTAACAGCTCTAATTTTGTGTTTCGGGTATTAGATATCTGATATACTTCACAGTATAGACATACTTACATGGATTTTTATAGTATACAAAACACCCAAACCAAGGATAGTGCTTGCAGAAAAATAACACTTGACCGTCGGGAATCGAACCCAAACCAAAAATGACAATTTTCGAAGAAAATACGGCTCTTTAGAGGAACTATTTTTTCAATGCTGTATGTCCTTTGCTCTCAAACTAAGTAGCCACAACTTCTGCTACTTAAAACCTACATTTACCAAAAAAATTCCTTGTGGGCAGTTGCCAAAACACTAAGGTAACGTATTCCACCGGTTTAGTAAACCAATCACTTTGGGAGTTTTATACCACTCGTAAAATGGGACATCATGTTGACATGTTTATCACTTAGCTCTGGAATAAGGAAATTGTCCCACCGCCGTCGAGAAAACGCCCAACTATAAGCTATTTTCTTGCTCAAGAAACGTACAAAAGATATACATTCCGTGTAAACAAATGAGATGCATAATACATAAATGAACATAAAAATATTTAACTGAAACATTTCACTAATTCACACAATAACAATGGGAACGTTGAACTGCTGCGATAGTTATTAAAACTGTGTTACAGTATCAGCGCCCTCCTCCAAGCAAAGGTATATGTACTGATAGGTACCAAACAAACGTAACTGGGTAACACTAATTGTTCGATTCTGCTAAAAATATGAGGTAGGAGCAACACTGATTTGGGAAAGATGCAAAATGGCGTATCACAACCGCCTTGTGCGCCGACGTGTGAAGACAATATTCTTCCCGGAGTGTTAATCGTATTAAGTTGTCAGATAGACGTTCTATCTAAAATCTGTGAACTTCTGCTGTGCTCTGTGTGTGATATCCAAAACAGCCATCCATCCAGCTGGATCCAGGAGATGCCTTGGTCGGACGTGTTGCCTGCAGCAGCGAGTACCAGGTTAGTGGGGCTCACTCCTCGTATAAACAGCAGAATCGTTCTATCTTTCACCATTCTCCTTCCTTTCTAAACTTTAAATATTTCTCTCAAACAATAAATCAATCCTAATACCACCAGCAAATGTATCTATAGATTGTTAAAAATCGCACACTAATATACAAATAGTTGATCGCTGACTGTTGACACTGCCGGCGAAGACTCGCTTCACTAGTTAGTCGCTGAGCGACAAGAGCTATAGAAGATATCACAGCGACACTCGATCAGAACTGAATCTCGCCGAGGGAGCAAGCAGCAAATGTACTCTCTGGCACAGGACTCAGGACTGTACTTGGCCGCCGCGAGAGAGTGACAAGTATTCGCTCGTCTCACTCGCACACGTTTATAGCCGAGCTACACAGCTATCAGAACTTCGTTCTCGCTCTCCACGGCTCGTTTCTACATTCAGCTCTACTCGCTACTAGTTCGTCGTTGCTTGTGGGACAATTGCCTAAGGCTTGTAGGTTTTATTTTTGGCTGTGTGATGGAAGTTCGGTGAGGAAGTTTGGCGTTTAGTTATGGGTCTATATTTCCGTGTTAACTTAATGTAATTTATACAGTACTAAGTAGTATAAACTACTTACCTATGTCACTACTTACTTACGTTGGAGGTTTTGTCTGTTCACGTCCATAAGTGTTAAACCCTCTGAATCCTTACACGTGACCTACGGGTGGTGCTAAGAACAGTCTCTGGTGGTAGGCTTCGGCCGCGGCTTGTCACCACCCTCCGGGCTGGGCCAGTACGTGGAAAAATTTTTTCGTGTTAATAATGTGGTTGCTTCTAGGTCTTTATGCCCCATCGGTCTAAGATGGAAACACGAAAAAATCGTTTCACGTACTTAACATCAGGTGAGACTGTGGTCAAATGAAAGCTTATCAAGCATAAAAAAAACCCTATATCAAAGCATAAAAGGGTGATTAGTGAGTGTACTTACGAGTATTATCTTTACTGATTAGTTAGCAACAGATTATTCTATTTAGATTAATTACTCTGTTTGGCCTTTATCTCAACTAATGCTAAATGTCGAAGTATACGAGAATTTATTTATTATTATTTCTACTGCAAATTTATCACAATCAGCCTCTAAGTTCGCTAGTTAAAAAAGGCTTCCTATAAAGAGCTATTAGGTTATATACACCATCGCCTTGATATGATAAATTTTAATATGTTAAGTAATTCAACGATGTCTTACATTTGATTTTACAAAATATCTGCCCCATTCGAGTGCCCCAAGACTCATTTTCAAAAAACTTTTTCCAGTAAACTGGTTTTGAAGATTCTTTTTTAATTTGCATATTAATATTAATCATTTCCGTTTTAGGCTGATAACTGCAACTGAGTAAGAGCTTTTTAAATTGATAATAATCGTTTAAATATTGGCTTCGTTGAGTACTGAGGTACTATTATAGGATATCAGTAGGTATCCGTTAAGGTTATCTCTCTCGTGAAGAGAGAAGTCCCTGTGCCCCAGCAGTGGGAACATTAATAGGGCGATGATGATGATGATCCGTTAAGGGTCTAAAATTATTCTAAATCACACAATATACAGTGTTCTTCTGTATATTGTGTGACGTATATCAGGTATATTAAGGATAAGAGCAATAAAAATTCTTAATGTGATCTGTTTTATTTTCTTTACATTAGATATTTTTGCTTTGAAAGAAATTCCTTACCAGGAAACCGAGCATTCAAATGTAATGACGTCATAACACGTAGAAACTCGTTCACAAAGTAATACAGATAAAAGAACAGCTTACTTCGGAAATTGCGGAAATTTGAAACCTTTTATGATCTACATAAGAGTTATTTTCGTAAATAACTTTCGTAGTGCCTATTAAATTCCAGGATCCAAAGGACAGGAACATAGGAAATTATGTCTTATTATCGTTGTGATAGAGTTACACATGAATGCTCGATTTTTGAAGCATATTTAGAAGCTATTGCCTAAGGCGCTGTCTTACATGTGAGATCTAAAGCAAATGCGAAGCATTTTGGCGTCACGTGACTCTAACAAACCATTTTGGAGATTTTTAGCAACGCGACGCATCGCATTAGCTTCGAATCACTCACGTAGGACGCGTCATAAGTTGACACTAAAGGATAGCCTAATTTTTAAGATACAAGAGACAAAACAAGACAAAGGGTCAGTCTTATGTTTGGGAAGTTGTATAATAAACAATATTTACAAAAGGTAGGAAGACATAGAAAAAGTGAAAAGAATAATCTAGAAACATTGAAAAGAAATGGGTTACTAGACGGTTTCGAGATAGCGGCCGTTATGACTAGTGATTCAAATCACGGCCGTCAAATTACGGGCAAACTAAGAACCCTTGCATACCATAGAGTTTCTACCGGCTGATAATTGTATAACTGATTACTTACCTACATATGAACTGAAATCAAAGTTTGCGTAATATTATCTACGCCGAACAAAACTCTTAAGGAGTCTAATATAATCTGTCTAAGGAGATCGAAAAACTGTGATATGCAAAGGGTGTTATGAAACCATTGACGCTCACTCTCTGTCCCAAAATCGCAACAAGTTCACCTTATCCTAAATTAATTTGATAACAACCTTAACCAAGATGTCACACATCGTCCACACTTAGCGCATACTATTTACAATAAAATTATTAATCACGTCAAATTATCGTTAGAATTGGGTAGTCTAATTGACTTTGGAAGGGTACCAGGTCACCTTAAAGCTGAGGCGTCCAGTACCAAGGGCCTGGGCTAAAGGGAAACGAACTCGGGCGGCGGCGGCGGCAGGGTCAGAACCGGGGTTTCTGATTGGTCCACATGCTCAGAACTGGCCCCAGGGAGTGACCATGTCGAGCTCCCAGTGGCTGTCACTCTAGGACCCATATTGTCGTAAGCCGGGGCAGCGCAACAAGTTCTATTACGACGAGGCAACGTAGCTCCCCCACTCAGCAAATCAGGATACTTCCCCGGTTCCCCTCTCCCCGCTACTTGCACGGATATGAAGATGTTCCCATAAGGAACAGGGACAGCAAACTCTGCCGGTGGAGGAGGAAACGCCCCGGGCGTCCCTTCTATAGTTATATGCACAGGGTCAAACCCACAGCCTCTAGCCTGGTCATCGCTCGAACGCTCTGTCAGCTCAAAGTCACAAGGCGACGCCATATTACCAATCGATCTGTCACAACTCACGACGACAGACGCATCTATGAGCCTCTTCTCTTGATCGTTGAAACTTCGACTCGGCGGGACGGATCGCCTCCTCAGCTGCCAGCAGGCTACTGCTGCTATGAATCCTAGACCAGCTAATATTCCAAGAGCTCCGAAGACGACTCCTAGCAGTTGTGGTATACCTGGAGCGGTTCTAGCGGTTGCTGTCTGGGATCTTGGCAGTACCAGGCTTATGATGGCTCTTGCTTCACCGGCTACGCTTTTAGCAACACAGGACCATTCTCCAGCGGCGTTCGATGTTACGTTTAAAAGGGTGATATTCACCCACCTGACGCTACCGGGAACTCTGTCCTCAGTATCATCATCAATCGTAGTCTCATTCTCTTCCATATCACAATCTATTGTACTATTATGAACCTCGACGCCATCGAACAACCATGTTACGTTTGGTTTCGGCACTCCATGGACCCAGCAACCGAAGGAAGTCGCAACTCCTACCTCTGCTCTGACAACGAGAGTACTGGTCCTGACTTCAGGAGGACAGGCCATACTCTCACTGGAGACGCTCCGCCACTTGGTCCCAGCTTGCGTAGATGGCTCCACACAAAGTAAATCTTCCGTCCCCAATTTACTTTCAAGAAACCAATCTTTAAATTCTCGTAATCTGCAATCACATCTCCACGGATTTCCAGACAGGGACACAGTTTTCAAAGCGGGTAACGAAAATGTTACTAAACGTAGGAATGTAAGCTGATTCCTGCGCAAATCTATCGTCTCTAGCGACTTTAAATTTCGCAGAGCGTTGGTGTGAATTGACCTTAGTCTACAACCGTCTAATAAAAGCATCCGTAAATGCGGAAGCGGCGGGAACTGGTCCGCAATTAGACTGGTCAGTGGATTATTAGTGAGCACTACAAGCCGCAGTCTCTCGTTGCCGCGAAATATGTCCCTGGGTAAATTAGACAGATCGTTATCTCCAAGATCCACTTCTATCAAGATCCTGAGCTCCAAGAATGCATCAGGGTGAATGGATCGAAGATTCGTCGCTCGTAGGTTAAGTCGTTGTAAGTTCAGTAGGCCGATGTTCGAGAAGACTTCTTTGGGGAGGTTTCTGAGGGGGTTGTCGTGGAGGTCGAGGACTTGTATGTCTGATGAGAGGGAGGGGGGCCTGCGGAGGTCACTGGAGGCGCAGGAGGCCGTCTTCTTGCCGGAGGACCACTTGCAGCGGCAGGTGGCGATGTGGGCGCAGTCGAGCCAGTCGCTGGCGGTCCGGGCGGCACACGACGTCAGTATCACTATCCAGTACCATTGAGCCCATGCCACGCGCATACTCATCTCATCTCGGCTCCGTGATTACATTGGCACTGCCTGGAACAAGGAAAAAATAAGTGTTATTTTTTTTTAAACAACCATATAATATTCTAATTAACGTTATTATCTAAGTATATAATTGGTAAGTTCTGCTGTACTAATTAGAGCTTAGAAGAGAAGCCGCGGCATGAAGCAGTACCTTGCCCTAACACAGTTCTAAACTAAAACGGAAATAGTGTAACAATTTTGGAAAATAAACTTTATTTAATTATTTTAATTAACGAGTTTTTAAATATAATTGGTTGGCACTACCATCGAGTGGCATATAAATACTTTATATGCATGAAAATATACAAAAAGGTTTGCTCAGCTCGCTCAGCAGTGCATATTAAACCACATTATTTTAAACTTTGTTGTAGTTTTTAACTACTGTGGATTATGAGCTCCAAACTTCCAACAAAACTCATTGTTTGTTTTTGTTTTCAAATAACAATAACAAAATATTTTTAACTAACTAGCCGTTAGCAAATAAAGACAATCTGGTAATCTGGTACATAGAATTTAATTATCACACAAAGTCAATTTCATATGAGCTTAGCTAATACACTATCAACAACAAAAGTGTTTTTGTTTTGTTAAATATTTGGGGACATTTTTTCGACAGAAACAATGATGATGCTAATTCTATATACCTAAGTAATTCATTAATATTTATATTCTACTATACATTTAGTCAGATAACCGGGATTAAATGTGCCGTGAAGGAGGATTTAAGATATAATATCATCTGTGTTAAAGTGATTTGCTATCCTACTAATGAAGATTCAAATTATGACCATAAACATTATATTTTAAAAACATTTACTACGCAATGTTTATTCACCAAGTGACCTGACCTTGAAAAAAAAAGGTCGCAATGCCCTAAATTATTAACTAAGCACTTAAATTGTGCTTTTGTATTGATATCAACGTAAAATATAAGAACAAATAGCTTAAGTCGAATTGAATACATATTAAATAACAATTACACCTTTTGTATTGTGAAATGCTACAAAAAATATATTTAGAAAAAAGTTGGAAATAGATCACACTTTTTGCTCAGACTGTCCGTAGGCAATGTACACGCACGAATATAAAATCAATAGAAAAGAATGTAGCTACGCTTCGGAAACTAACTACTGTTGCATGATCAGTATCTATTTGGATGGGTGACCCCTGACTTCATCATTTTAAGGTTGCTCACCCAAAGGGTATAACGGGACACTATTACTGAGCTTGATCGTTTGTCTGTCTGTCACCAGGATGTATTTCAAGAACCGTGACAGTTAGAAAGTTGAAATTTTAAGGGATGATGTATATATATGTTGCCGCTATTGCAACAAATACTAAGAACACATAATAAATAAATATTTAAGGGTGCTCCCATACAACAAACGTGATTTATAACAGGTTAAGCAACGTTGCGCGCAGCCAGTACTTGGATGGGTGACCGCTCAAACTGAATTTATCACTTTAATATTTTTTTTGTTTGTTTTTTAATATATCAACTGTACACGGAACCTAGGTGTAGGGTGAGTTTATCTCATACTTATCAAATTTATTTTTATTATATTGGTGTATTATTTTTATTACAAAAAAAATATTTCACGTAACTCTAGGTTATATTTCACTATCATTGAATTTCATATGAAATGGGAAAAGAACATTTAACAAACTTTGTGTGTATATGTAATTGTATGTTATGTGATACAGTTTGAATTGAAAACTTGGAACAGTGCAAAGATTTCTAGTCAAAAACTTGGATGAAACTTAACTGACTTATTTTTTATACGGCCGTCATAAATGGCACACAAAACTTTTACTGGGTGTCATTCAATTTTAATGGTTCTTTAGGATTCTTTGAGGTATTTGATCTTTATAGCTCACTTCCAGTTTGTATTTAAATTAATCGGGGATTCGCTATTTTTTAATATCTATTATATAAAAAGCCGTGTTGACTAAGTGGGAGCACACTCTACTTTCATTACGAAGGTCGTGGGCTCCGACCCTGCCATGCATCTCTGGATTTTTCTTCTTGAAAAAAACGTGCATAAACGGTGTTGGCAAACATCGTGAGGAAACCAGCATGTTCTGAGAACTTTGAAAAGTTCGCAGGACATGTGACATTTACCAACTCTCACATGGCCAGCTTGCTAAATTTAATGTGAATGTGAATAGCCTAATCTCTCTCGCCAAGAGAGAAGTCCCTGTGCCCCAGCAGTGGGAACGTTAATAGGGTGATGATAATGATATATCTATTTGAATCCGATCGAAATGATTGTTTATAGGAACTTGATAACCAACAAACCTTATTTTCTACCCCGTGAAATGTATATCAGCATTTTAAAAGAAACTGCACATAGGGCGATTCGCTAATGGTGCGACTACACCAGCGGCCGAAGGTTTGTCTCGCGTCTGTTAGTTAAAATCATCGTAAACGGGTATACGCAATGTGTTTGTCTACATTTTCGCACAAAGATCGTGCCGCGTTGTGCGCAACAAGATTCTCAAGTGAGACAATTGTAGGCCGCTTATGTAGCCGCACCATAATAAATACAAGTTCTCTTATTGACTTATCCAGACCATCCCTAGGATATTATGGAAATAAATTTCTTGAATTTTTAACACAGGTTTAAGTGTAGGTGAAATCACTTTAAAACATCCACTACAAATTTTTTGCCAGTGAGCACTAGTTCGCAAAACTGCGAACAGTGAACAGACTGTATGGATATTGGACATTTAGTTTAAAATATTATTTTACAGAGAAACAGAAAAGTTCTATATACAGTTTTTCATTTATTGTCGAATATGTTCTGAAAACTTTAAATTTTTTAACAACAGTGACAATCACCAAATCACGAATCAAAAGAGTCCTATGTCCCATCAGTGGGAACGTAAATAGGTTGCTTTGGGCGATAATTTAAAAAAAACATCTGTTATTCACAGAACCAGTTCAAAAAGACCCAAAAAGCAAATGTTTTCCAGCCACCTTGAACCCGTAAAAATTGGAAAAACAAGAATGCTGTAATTCCGACCGCCAGGTACCAGGCGAACATAACAAGCTAGGAGTTAACATGAAATCGATTCAAAGAGGTCAGTCAACCTGTCAACACCTATTTAGGTAAAGACTTTGTCAGCGAGTAAGTCCGATCTTAGCTTACTCAACTGTTTTAACCACTAAAACTTGTGACTTTTTATTTAGTGATGTTTACGAGCCTAATTGTTTTATCTATTTTACAAAAAAAAATCTTAGATTTAGTCGCGTGACACTTAAACATGGTCAATGTTATAAATAAATACATTTCTTTGTTGTTACAAATAGGGTAGATAAAAGCTTGAAGAAACCAATGAGTCCGTTAATTTAATTATAAATAAATACATATTCAATTTTACAGAATACTCATTTTTAACCCTCGACCAAAAAAGAGGGGTTGAGGGAGAGTGTTATAACTTTATAAGTTTGACGTGTCTGTCTGTCTGGGACATCATAGATCCCGAACGGATTCAGCTATTTTAATTTAGTTGTTTATGTATGAAAAGTGAGTTTATACACTACAAGTAATGCATTTATTAAATGAATACAAAATTAAACTTTACGCTACATCAGCGAGCGAAGAATCTTGTCACGTTGGCACGCTTAAAACATCGTGTACGGGCTACTGCGATATTCTTGTCTTTATTAGCGGACAACGATTTGTGTCGCTTAACTCGCAACAAGATTCTGAAGTGACGTAGGTATTTTAGAGTCACTCTGTCCATCGACTGTATAAGCTCAGCGCGTAGCAATCTGTATGGAAAAACTCAACACTAAAACTAAAATAAGCCGTCAACGTTATTTTACTTTTAGGAGAAAAGAAAAACAAGAATGCTGTAATTCCAATCGCTGAATGCTGTAAAGGGTCTTTCAAGTAGAGCGAGTCCATATTAATAATCTGTGGCGGCCATTTTGTTTTGGCGGCATCTGTCAAATCTATTTTTCCTTATTCAGTCACTGATGCCAAATAACCATGGCAAGTTACACGGTTGGGCAGCGTGTGCAAATGATGAAACTTTATTATAAAAATGAGTGTTCGTTAGTGCAAACGTTTTGCGCATTGCGTCGATGTTACAGCAGACGCGGTGCCCCTTCAAAGTCTACTCTCCAACGATTGGTGACCAAATTTGAGACCCGATATCTAAATTGTGTTGTTCTTTTCATAAAGTCCGGGTTCGATTTCAAGTAAAATTCAAGTTTTTATTTAAATGGGTTTTTCCGAGCTTTCAGCGCCGATTTCGGCGTGACATTGAAATAAGCCTAAACATCGTTTTCGCCCGAATACTCCGCGTTGCAACGATGTACCCGGCTACACACATCGTGTTGCTATATTCACACGATTATGTAGACGCACCATAAGCCAACAATAGCATAGAAATCAGTAAAATTGATGGAACGAGGTAACTTTAGCTGAATAGAAACAATAAACACGTTAGCCGCTAAAGAGGTCGCCTAAACAAAGGTTGAATTATGGGCTCAGATATGCCAAATTTCATCGCTTCTGTTTTCAATGGGGCTTTAAATCATAACAGGTGGTTTGGGTAAACATTTTTTTTCGATTTAGGTCAAGGGTTTTGAATTTTTCTAACGAATTTAGCAGATTGAGTAACCACGCATATTTTAGGTGTTTTAAAATTGGTATATATAGCGGAACCGTTGAGAATGGCACGTAATATTTTATACCAAAACATTTCGATTTAAAAGCATTTTATTCGAAAATGTCATCAATTTTTATGTGAATCTTCAGTTGATTTAATTTTTTTTAACCCCTGGAAGAAGTTCAACAAAATCTTTACCCACTGTTTTATTAGTGATTATTATTATGGATACTTGTCTACATATTCAAAATTTAATATTCTTTTTCGATAAATGGATTTTCGACTTTTTTTTATAATTTATATAAACTCACTCACTCGGAGTGCATCAATTAGTGCGTAATTTATTTTTCTATTTTTATGCTCACCGTTTCATTCAGGAAAATCCTTTATTTTATGCTAAACGTAATCGATGTATTGATTTAAAAGTTTCTGCAAAATAACTAAATATTTTGCACTAACTAGTAATATACAATTGTGTTCAATAAAAAGTATTGTAAACTGTAATTATATTGGGCTAAATCCGCACAAACGTTTCTTTGGAAAAATAACCTTTCTATTAACAATTATAATCATCTATAATAACATAATTTAATTTATAATTTACTCTCTCGTCAAGAGAGAAGTCCCTGTGTCCCAGCAGTGGGAACGTTAATAGGGTGATGATGATGATGATAATAACAGAATTCTAGAATTTATTTTCATGATAGATAGCTCGGTCCACTTTTGCTAATACATTTTTAGATATATTGCGATACTTACTAAACCATTAGAACTTTACCCTACTCTATTATCTCAGTTCAATGGACTGTGTAACATAGGTACTAAGTCTTGCCTACCTACACAATAATGCTATAGGAATGTCTGCTTAAACGCCTCACTGCCCAGTCGATAGCTATCAAAGACATAAATACCGGATAACTCCGTATTCCGGATACATTCAACCCATACAACCGTGCCATTCTGTAGGTCCTTGTGAATAGGCTCAGAGTCGCTCAAAGAGCTATGCTCGGGGTTTCTCTACGGGATCGAATCAGAAATGAGGAGATCCGTAGAAGAACGCGAGTCACCGATATAGCCAACCGTATTAGCTCTTTGAAGTGGCAGTGGGCAGGTCACATAGCACGTAGAACAGGCCGTTGGGGCCGAAAAGTTCTCGAATGGAGGCCGCGGATCGCCCACCAACAAGATGGACAGATGACTTGGTTAAACTTGCTGGCTCACGGTGGATGCAAGTGGCGACCGATCGGAATAATTGGTCGTCTTTGAGGTAGGCTTATGTCCAGCAGTGGGCGTCTAATGGCTAAAATGATGATGATGATGATTCTGTAGGTAATTGGATGATTTGACTGCCTCAGGACCTATAACTATACCTCAAGACCTTACAGCAAGGTTGTCTACTTGCAGAGTAGATAGCTAAGAATTCTGGCGGCATTGCTGTGCGGAATATTGTCATAAAAAAAGTGACAATGTCTGGGATTCGCTCCCTGCTGCTGTATTTCCTAATAACTACAACCTGAGTGTCTTCAAGACAAGAGTGAATAGGCACCTTCTAGATCTATGTGTTCCATCTTCGTCCACATCGACACTTTCCATCAGGTGAGATTGTGGACAAACATATATCTATCTCTCATTAAAAAAAGCAACAATCAATTCTCAATTACCTAACCCGAGTCAAAATATATAAAAATACTAGCGGCCCGCCTCGGCGTCGCACGGGTATAAAATTTTCCCGGAAATTATTCGATTTTTTCGCGCCGTAAAAACCATCCTATCTCTCAAGTTGGATCGAACTGCACATGGTGTGCGAATTTTATTATAATCGGTTAAGTGGTTTAGGAGTCCATTGAGGACAAACATTGTGACACGAGATTTATATATATTAAGATTTTAATCAGTGTACGAAAATTAATTACAACATTATCTTATATATAATATTCTCGTGTCACAATATTCGTTCCCGTACTCCTCCGAAACGGCTTGACCGATTCACATGAAATTTTGTGACCATATTGAGTAGATCTGAGATCGGAAATCAGAGAATTTTTTAATTTGCTTATCAATGTTTGCTGGGGTCAGCTAGTGTATGTATAAAATAATAGGAAAAAGGGTGTTGAAAGTTATAAGAAGGTCTGAATTATAAGACATAGGATGATTTGTTCTTAGGAACCATCTATATGTATACCTATATATCAGATGACTAGTACTCTGACAGACTAGAGCTTACCACGAGGCTAGATCCAGCCATAAATATTTCTTTCTTTTTTACCAAAATATTAGCGGTGGCTCCTGTAGTTCGCGTACAACAAAAGTCACAGATCCATAGACAAACTGGTTTTATAATTGATATGGACAATAGACAAAACTACCGTGCAAACTTTCGCACAAACCCAATAGAGTCGTAATCGTGATATCGCATAATTTAATAATAACTAATATGAATCAACCAAACCACTTTTATAGGTTTTTCCTGAATTCCGAAAAGTATGGTTAAGTATATTTTTATGAATAATTGTCAAATTCTGAGATTCTAGTGTTTTAGTATTCGTTGAAACATGAAAATTTAGGACGACGTAGTTACTTAATATTAAAATTCTTTGAAACAAATAATTAGTAATTTTTTATACTAAAAAATATATCTATCTATGTACATTATGTCTATTAATTTAAGTATTTCAGATGTCTAGTACTCTTAGCACAATCTAAGAGTTTACCAGGAAATATATTTATATATTACTAGATGACCTCAGCAAACGTTGTTTTGCAAGATGAAAAATAGATAGGAACCGATTCTTAGACGTACTGAATATGCATGTAAAATTTCATAATAATCGGTTAACCCGTTTCGGTGGAATACGGTAACTAACATTGTGACATGAAATTTTATATATTAGATAATATATTTTATTCTAAATAATATATATTTCCGGACAATCCACACAACAACATCTAGCCCCCTGGGACTAGACATCTGATATACTTAATATAATACATACATAGATAGATGTATATCAAGCCAA
The DNA here is from genome assembly GCA_929108375.1 of Gymnoscelis rufifasciata. NCBI lineage: Eukaryota > Metazoa > Arthropoda > Insecta > Lepidoptera > Geometridae > Gymnoscelis > Gymnoscelis rufifasciata. The sequence goes on from OV815322.1 coordinate 11,456,840, forward strand.
AAAAATATTTTAAAATTAAGTTTTATTGAGGTTAATGGAGCGATAATTTTTGAGTTATGTCAGTATTTTAAATTTTGACTGTACAGTCATTAACAAAAGTCATTTATGAAACGTGACTTTTTATATGCAGAGTGATTCAGGCCCATCTTAAGTTTGCGCTCGTTCGCCTAGAGAGAAAGGAACTTGCCCTGAGCACACAAATTCCGACCCGCATAATGAAATTACCACGTTTAAACAGTTCCCGAGAAAAGGCATTTTCAAGGTTGATATTATATTGCCCTTGAAAATATCGTAAAACTGTGCAAATTTGCAAACACTCAATTTGGAAGTAAATATAACAGAACCGACAAATTTAGCCCTGTATTATTTTATTTTTGGTGTACACAAACATTTTTACCTTTTTTTTTATATCATTTTAATCTGGCCACTTTCAAGTATTATAATCATTACATATTTACAAACTGGTAATGTAGTAGGGTTTTACATTAGAATTTAAGTGTAGAATGAAAAAGTTATCTATGTTATCCGAAATAAAAGACTTTTATTTATTATTTATTTAAAAGTCGTAATAATGTAACATTTTTGCAATTGGAAGCACGCCGATGATATGTTGCTGATTATAATGAAAGATCCATTAGTAAACTTTTTAAGTATAAGATGGATTTTTAGGCAAATATTTAAATCTGTCTAAATTCTATTGTATAAAACAAATGACAAATTACTAGTTCTTAATAACATAGCTCATAATCAAAGATCATTGTAAATTTTTCCAATCCGTCCATTTTTACATTTCATCGTCATTTAAGTATAACTAACTCACCTTTAAAAATGAATGAAACACTATGTTCCCTAAAATCAAATTAGATAAATCCTTAAGTTTTTTTTCACGCTGAATGCACTTTTCACGCGCCTGTACTAGGTTTTATGAAGGAAATGGAAATGTTGGCCCATCAACATTTGACTCGTCAGGAAATAAAGAGCTTTCCTGAGATTGATTTCATAAAATAAAAACTACTACATCATACTTTATGTCTCTTCATGTAATAAAGTTATGTTTTGTTATACTGAACAAATTACTGCCTCACTGGCGCGGTGGTCGGTGGGCTGTTTGCGGCGCATGATGTATCGGGTTCGATTCCCGCTGGGGGATGAAGTTTTTGTATATTCTGGAATAAATTTTCCTTAGTCTTAGACTAAGTAAAATATGTAAAATAAAAATAAAAAAAAACATTCTAAATTTTCAGTCTTACAACTTATGAAATTTTTTAAAATGGTATTTCAAAAGCTTGTATCATAATATAAATTGAAATTTCTCATCGCCTGTACTGAGTTTATAAGAAGTGTTAGCGTCAAAGCCAACAAAAGCTGTTAAAGTTGAGTAAGAAAATTCCGCTATTTCTTGAAATATTATAAGACGGTTTTGTTTTTAAATCAAAACATCTAATGTTAAATGTGTCAACCGTATGCAAAAATAAATGAGAAATATCCCAAATAGGTCATGATATAGATAATGTTATGTACCTATAATATATTTAACTACTAATCACACAGATTAGTCCTAGAACTTATGCATTTGCAATTTTTGCAATTAGTGCCATCAATTATATGTTCATTAACACTATACGTATACATGTATGGGGATGGATGTATGGCTCTATGGATGTTAGTATAGATGTATGGACGGGTGACAGGTGGTTGTATGGATGGTTGCATGGGTGGATGCATGGATGTATGGATACATGATTAGATGGATGCATGTATGTAAAGTCGGGTAGATGTATGGAAGAATGGTTGTATGTGCGTATGGTTGCATGTAGGGATGGACGTATGGATGTACGGGTGGTGGGTGTATGGATGTGTGGAAGGATGGTTGGGTTGATGTATGGATTGTTTAATGGATATGATGCATGAATGGATGAACTATTGATTGACGAACTTTTTACCTTAACTCAAATAAAAGGTGTAATTCAACATAGATTTTTCAATAATCGCACTTGCAATAGCAAAAGTAATAACTATTTATGTACCTATATAGGAACAAAAACATTGAAAAAGCTGATATTGAAAATAGCAGCTTTGAAAAGCAGTTATTGGTGTTGAATAGCTACTACTGTTATGGTATTGACAAAACATATTATTGCCCATCGCTACTGTTTTGCGGTTCTCGATCACGGATTTACCCACTGATATGACCCCGAACTAACAGGAAAGAGGTCATCTGAATGCCACCTAATTTTAATGTCGTGTGCGAAATGATGACGCAATAAGCGATAACTTGGTGTATCGCATGACGCATGTAGGTATAAAATCTCCCGCTAGCACAACGGTATGCTCGGTATCGAAGGTTCAGTTTGTAACAAACACTGGCGCAGTTACGACGCACGAGTTGCTATTTTCCTCTACCATATTGATTACTTTGCAAAAGTATAAATCCTGTAGGGTATTGGTTATGGGTGATGCACAACACCCCCCGCAGGAGTACTTGCGGCAAGATGACGAGCGTCCTTCAGACATGGAGCCGCAACAAGAGCAGCAGTATTGGCGAGATAGGGAGCACCGTTTGCTAGATGAGATGGGCCGTAGAGAAGAGGAAAGAGAAAGGCTACATGCGCTTCGCCGACAAGAAGAACAAATGCAAGAATATGCAATATGTCGCAGACGGGAAAAAGAAGCTGAGGAACAACGCGAAGCAGCCCAGCGATATGCCGCAGAAGCCCGAAGAGGATCAGAGTGGGCTCAAACAGCGGCGGTGATAGCTGTTGCCGCTGCAGTCGCGAGAGCGTTCTTCAGAAAATAAATGATGAACTCTTTTCACTATCCAAATCGACAAGTGATTTATCCTCAGTGTTCTCTCTAGTTTTATCTTATATGGTGTATAAAAGTCTCATTGTACCTCGTGATAGGATGGCGTCAGGTTTTGTTATCAGCTTCTAACACATGAGTATAGACGCCTATTACTGTGGGCTTTAAAGATCAATAAATGAATAAATGATAATCTCTGTTTTTTTTAATCTACCTAATGACAGATAGTTAACTTATAAAAAGTAGGTAGGAGATCGTAGGCAATCGTAGGCGCTTTTCATAGGCTCTCAATGCTCTTACACTTTGCTTGCAGCCATGAGTTGCAGTTGCCGAGACCCTGCAGTATGTCAAAGATGCTACCACATTAGATACTGCACGGCAGCTATTCCACGTTCACACAGGGTCTTATTGCTATAGGCTAGACTTTAACCAGAGTAAATTTGTTAAAGTAAACAAAGAGCTGCATCTCCTCCACTATTTTCTACTGAGGAGAGGAGGGTGGCGGGGCGTATCTACTTGTTCGGGCTGAGTCATCATCATCATCATCATCTCAGCCGTAAGACGTCCAATGCTGGACAGAGGCCTCCCTCAAAGATCTCCAGTAGTTTCGGCTGGCAGTGGCCTGCTTCCACCGTGAGCCCGCAGCCTTCACTAGATCGTCCGTCCATCTAGTTGGTGGACGTCCTACGCTGCGCTTGCCGATCCGTGGTTTCCATTCGAGAACCTTTCGGCCCCAACGACCATCTGTTCTTCGTGCTATATGGCTGAGTAATTAAATAATATTGATGCCTTCTTTCGTTAGGTATTTATGCATGGTGACCATTAGATCTTGTCTTGCACATACTGTTATGCGTGTGACTGTTCTCCGAATTCAACCTACAAATTCTAAGCATCTCTCGTAGGTCGCTGGTCGGTCAAGAACAACACGTTTAAGTAGCATCAGAAATTATGATATTTCTGAGAAATGAATTAATAAAATAGCGGCTTGTTTTCGGGAAATTAACTTGGCGAAGGAGCTTTCCTGGGAATTATATAGCCACAGTGTATTGAGGGTTAAGTGTGAAAATAAAATGTATATTACTTTTCGAAGACGACTGTACATTTATAGGTTGTTATTATACCAATAAAAAAGCCGTGTTGGGTAAGTGGGAGCACACTCGAATTTCATTCCGAAGTTCGTGGATTCAAACCGCGCCACGTACCACTGGATTTTTCTTCTTATAAAATTGTATATGCGCTTTAAAAAAATGAAATTAGAACTTTAAAGAGTTTGAAGGACATGTGTCATTTACTAACCCACACAAGGCTTAATCTCTCTCGTCGTATAGAGAAGTCCCTGTGTACGGTTTCCTTTAAAGAATCATCAAGAAGATCTTTTCTTGATTAGTTACATAAATATGTTTATGACTTACTTTAGTTTTTTTAAAATTTCGGGATGGTGCACATAATGTTAATAAGTGTTTTTTTATATTTTATTTTATTCTTAAATTTTAATTGAAAAATCTTTGGTTCATTTGGATAGCATACGTAGTTCGGGTGATATTCTCTGCCTCAGTGGCGCGGTGGGCGGAGGTCCGCTTGCGGTGCAAGAGGTAGCGGGTTCGATTCCCGCCGAGGGGTCAAGTGTTTGTATGTTCTGCAAGCATTTTCTCCTTGGTCTGGGTGTTTAGTATGTATAATAAAAAATATCTATCTTTGTATGTCTATTATATTAAGTATATCAAATGTCTAGTACCCGTAACACAAGCTTATAGCTTACCACGGGGCTAGATGTTGTTGTGTGGATTGTTCGGCAATATTTCAATATTCGGGTTTATGCGACTGACCCGTTATTTTTTAAACCAAGTATTTTATTCTTACTTATATTACCTACTATAAGTCAACAGATTTTTTTTCATGCCTTTAGTTTACTTCCATCGTAATTGCTTCGTAAACATAGGTTCTAGGTTCTGTTAGATCATTTACTGATAAGTTGACACCTACAGGGCGTTGTTACATTTTATTAAGACCCTCATATAACTGTTTATATCATTCCCATTTGCGCTTTGGTTCACCAAACCCCCAATATCTAATATAAAATATATTTTTCATAAACCATAATTATATTCAAATGTATTATTAACAAGGGTAAATACTTTCTTTGAAGTCATTATTATGATTAAAAGGTTCAGTAATTATTGTACGTTGAAGTTTGTGGAGGCACTTGTATTTCCAACACAAGTAATAAACATACCAAGGTTGTCAGGAAAAAAATGCTTTTAGCAATAAGAACGCCCATTACGCATGCTAAGTTCAAATTTTACCTTACTATTCATTTTTCTTATTTATGTTTATTGATGTGTGTTATAAAGAATGTTTCTATTCTATTCCAACATAAAATTTTAAAAACAAATTTAGACATAGTCCTTCCGACCGACACTGTTTTATATCAACTGTTTGCTCTATACAAATATAACATCCCAACCCCAACACATTCCTAGAGAGAAAAATAGCACTTCAAACATCTTCATCCACATAAAATTCACACTATGAGTACAACACGTGTTTCTCCTATCAATAAACAGACATAGCTTTGTCCATAAACGAACTCCCAGTCATCGCAACAGAGCCGAATTCCGCTTGACGCGTCGCAGGTTTTCTGTGGTCCATTGGTGGTCTGTCAAGATTAGAAGGATTAATGGTCGAGTGGGGATGTTTGTCTTAGTCGAACTGGCTGGTACTAGGCAGTTGTCGGTTACAGAGAAAAGGGATAGGCTGGGTCACTGGGGAATTTCCTTCATGTAGTAGCTGTTCGTTTAAGACAGGTGTCGGGTCAGATCAAGTATCTAGGGAGCTATTAGTTTGAGAGTTGATGTGTCATGTCAAGATTTCATGTTGGTATGGGAAGTCGGCGAAACATCTCGATTTACAATCTATGGATAGATTTTTATAGGAATTAATCGGTAGAGACAGATTTGTAAACATCAGTATACGAAGAATTTAAATATTGTTGGGTTTATATACACTAAACTAGATGTCCGCTTCCGTTTCGCACCTAGTTGACCGTATCGTGAATCTAAACCAATCTCGTACCCACTAAAACACACAAAAAATTTCATCAAAATCGGTCTAGCCGTTTGTTAGGAGTTCAACTCCAAATCAAAAAGTTATAGAACAAAATATGTTCGCCTGGTGCTGGTGTTTCCGGAGTATATACATGATCTGAAACACCTTGTATATAAATATAAAGATATAGCTTGTAAATCTATCGTTTCGAATATATGTATGTTCGTAAACTTCTAATTATTTCGGATTCTGTTATTTTAATTGCAGTATTGGCAAAACATGTAGAACACTTTTTTTAAACTTACTACCATGTATACACTCATGTTTTATGCAAATAAATTATTCTTATTCTTGTCAGTGATTTCTTTATATTATCCAATTATCAAGATTTTCCCAAATACGGCTAAATCCTAATTCTCTCTCAATCCAAAGCCAAAACAACGCGTTTTTAAAATGAACTCGTGTAACTAGCTTTTGTTTTGAAAGCTAAATAATTAATATCATTTATTTCCAAGACTCACACTCACATACAATATCTGAAAACACCACTGAAAAAACTTTGCTCACAAAAAACAACTATTTAATCTTCTATAAATAACTTGTCATTTGTTTTATAATATTTTGAGCATGCAAAAACCCCGATCCCTGCAAATCCGACCCGTCACTGTCCGGCCTAGTTACTAAATACCGTGCCATAGCATACGTACACTGTATATACATATGTACATACATTATGTACGCTCCGTACACAGATTCAGGCTCAAATTCTCGGCACGGTGTATGATAGATGATGATAAATGTCGCACGTATGGGCGTATCACTGGCGGCTGACGGATACTGAAATACTGGACAGAATGACCCGCGGTGACCCTGCGATTCAGGTTAGAAAAACCTTTTTGGATTTTCACGGTCTTTTTTAAAAGCAAAAGTCATTGCAAAAGTCGACAAAATAGCTCCAAGTTTTTGTCTGTAGTTTTGTCATTTTTAAAGTATTACTCGCGTTAGTTCTGAACGTGATATTTTACTTTTAAGACATTGGCAGTCTTAAAAGTAAAATATCTACTTTGGCTGGTAGAAAATGCCTTGACATTCAGCTCACCTTATGTACATTTATTTTTGTGCAATAAAGTATTAATAGTAATAAGTAGCTATGTAGACCTTGAGGTAGTTTCTCGTGTTATAATTAATTTCCTTAGTGAATTTTTTACGTTTTCATGACAAAAGTAGACCTGTAATTATTGAACAAATCCAATGTTTTTACGAATTTTTACATTTTTAATGCCAAAATGTGAAAACTTCTTCAAACTGAACAGCAGTAACTTATTATTCAATTTATTAAAACGCTTAATCGCGTCTGATAATATTTAATAGGTATTATCAGACGCGATTAAGCGTTAATTAAGCGTTTGATAATAATTAATAAGGATAAAAATTATTTGATAATTAGTAAATATGTCTTTGGAAGTGTTCAAAGCAATATTCCATAATCTTCGAACAATTTATTTATAGAAAAAGTAAACGTTAATTTTGCCTAATATATAGTTGGTTTATCTCAAATCAAGCTACTTTGTGTCAGCTGTATACAGTCAATGGTCCGTTATCTATGGTTCTCTTCATTAGTCTATGGGAGTGCGATATTTACGACCCACGGAAATTGCGCGCCGAAAATAATGTCCATTTTAGTATATTTTTTTATGAATGTATGTAATGTTATATGACATTAATGAATAAATCGTTTGTGAACATGAAAAACAAATAAATGGAAATATGGAATATTAATATCAGATATTTGCAGTTGACAGTGTAATTACCATTTCCAGGTATAATTCAACAAAGAAATTCGGAATGTTTACCACCCAAATAAAAAGGCTTTGTATTATTTTACTGTATTTTGGATGTTCTATAATCTGATGTGATGATTACACATACAATGATATACCTACAAGAATGAATGTACAAGAATTCGGAGCCATCATCATCACCTTATTAAAGTTCATACTGTTTTGTTGTGCATTTATCTTTAATCAGAATGCTTAAGTAGGACGGTTGTGCGTGCCAGATCTCCTCTTCCTCGCACCCTTCAAGCCCTTAACACACGTCTTGACCAAAACATAGAGACCGATTTATTTGCCGATAAATGGGAAAACATTATTGCTGTTTGTTTGAGATTTTGTGAGAATGAAGAGTGAATGTGAATTGTTTTAATGAATGAATGGACTTTATTATGTTTAACTTGTTATTGAAAATTCCTATTTTGTTATTTAATTTTATTTTTAAGAATTAAATTTAATCTTTATTAATTTATTTCATATGTTTAAATATATTAGTTAGTGTAATTGATTTGTAAGTCGTGCTACTTAATTGAATAAATAAATAAGGAAAATGTTAATCTTTCTAAAACCGTTAAAAATAACCAGTTCGGAACTTGAGATATGAGTCATATCATGAGATCTATGATCATCGTGGGGCCAAAAACTGATTTAGTGCGGCCCCGACGGTATTTCGTGGATTTTTATCTAACGTCAAAAAATATTTCACCAGTGAAACTTGTTTCTAATAAGGAATTCGTACATACAAGAACGTGGGTTAGATTATCCTTATCTTATTGAAATGGCAGTGGGCTAAATAGCACTTAGCGCCATATCCCGTTGGGAGCACAAGGTTCTCAAATGGAGACCGCGTATCGGCAGACGATGTCCGCGAACTAATTAATATCATCATTAACAATCCCATATTTAATTAACTGGAAATCTGTAGATGCATATGTCCGTCAGTAGGCTTGCTAAGACTGAAATGATGATATGATACATAAATAATTATACTAAAATGTATTTAGAAAGAAAAACATTCAACCACATTAATAAAAGACTCGCTAATCGAAAACAGATAGCACGATTCTGCTATGTCGATTTACAATGGTTTATCTCCGTCGTTTTTTGCGGCGCTTTCGGGAGCTCCACGCTTTTTGCTAAAATTCCAAAATGTATCTACATTTTTAGTAGAACAATTTGTTTTATTTTCTACTAGGAATTTGTGGAACAGTTTGAGCTAGACGCGGTTAGGGTCATGAATGGTTTGATTGTACAAAATACCTTAAGAACAGCCTTAGAATTTTATGTTATTACAAATGTTGGTTTGATGACCGAAAACCTTATGTTAAAATGTTATTACGTAGGTTATATTTAGTTTTAGTTATCTGTTTAATTTTGTTTCAAACTGTGTGTTTGAAACAAAATTAAACAGATAACTAAAACTAAAGGAAAACTAAAGGATGTTACAAAATAATACCATTTATGCAAGTCGTCGTGAGCAAATAAACAAAGGCTATCAGCAACAAAAGGTTTTTATTTTTCTATCGATTTATTTGATGCTAGCTGACCCCAGCAAACGTTGTTTTGCAAAATGAAAAATATATAGTAGCCGATTCTCAGACCTACTGAATATGCATATAAAATTTCATAAGTATCGGTTAACCCTTTTCGGATTAGTATGGTAACACTGTGACAGGTGAATTTTATTTATTTGATATTTTTCTATCTATTGTAGTAAATAGTTATCTATATTTTCTGAAACAAAATGACTTCAATTTAAAACTTACTTAAAAAAACAAAAGCTATCAGCAACGCCAGATTTTTTTTCTTTTTTGTACTCCATTAAGCTCATAAGAATAATTTATCTCAATGGCATGAAGGAAGAAACATAAAGAAACTTCATGTTACCCTGCTATAATAATGACGTAAACTTGGCAGAAGGATTGTCTCTGTTGGTGGCACACTGAGAACAAACGAAGATATTTTGTTGAAGATAAGTTTTAGTTGCTTTCGTTTCTTCTAAAGTTATATTTCATTTAGTTGTTTTTACTAAAACTATATACATACGAGTAGTTGTTGTTTTAAAACAATTTTAAAGAACTGAATTTGTCTAAAAATTAATTACAATGTTTTTTTAATACATAGGTATAAATCATCTGTCTTTCACGTTTAACGCATTCATGATATTATATATTTTTTATACTAGTATAAGGCGAAGTGGGAGCACACTCCGAAATAAAAGTAAATTCCGAAGGTCATGGGTACCAACATCGCGACTCACCTTTGGATTTTGTTTCGTGAATAAATAGGTATGTGCGCTCTGAAGAAAATGCATTACGATGTTTGCATTCATATTTTCTGAGAACTTTGAAGAATCGAAGGACATGTGATATTCATAAACCTGCACTTGGCCAGTGTGTCTTAATATTAGTATGATGCCGACAATTTCCCAGGACGAATAATAATACTATATCAGTCACCCAAGAACCATAGGCCTAGCTCGCCTTAATTTAAGATAAGACTGTGCTTAATCCAGTAATATTTATTTAAGTACTAATTGTATCTCAACTGTGTTTGAAACGTGGTTGAGATAAATAATATTAATATAATTTTCCTTAAATTACATATGTATTAATTCCAACAAAATCTCAATTTGTCTCTAAGTGTATCGCCATCTTTACTGTTAGTACTAAAGAGTCCGTTCCAAATATCGATTGAACGCGAGCGATATCGGCTCGTATTTCACTTCTACGCAGATTTATTAGCGCGCTATTGTAAAAGTTGAGCTTTAAAACGCTTCTATGCGCTTTTTAGTTTTTGCAAGTTTGATAAGTGGTTTTGTTTGGATGTTGCGGATACTCTTAGAGCGCTCAGCAATTGATTCAATTTGTTACAAAAACGTTTCTTTAATCATAAATTAAAGGTTAACACGTTTTTGTGTTAGATAAGCCTTTTTTATTTGACCACAATCTCACTTGATGTAAACTGACAATGTGGTCTAAGATGGGACATGAAGATCTAGAAGGTACCAATTTACATTTTCTTAAGATTAAGGATATGAGACGTATCAAAAAATCTATTAACTAAATCTCGTTCATAACCAATTGTCGGTAGAATTTTGCATTTTGTGCATTTTGTTTTGTCATTATCTTATTTTAGAAGTTACAGGGAGGGGGAGGGGAGGGCGCATTTAACCTCTTTTCTAAAAAGTGTATCTAGCGCAAACTTTTATAAAAAAAAAAGTGTGTGTGAGTCAGCTACGACGCACGATTGGAGTTTACTCCTTACGAACGATAATTATAATATATAATTATTATCGAATAGAAAAAAAGGGTAAATGAACGCATCTGCTAAAATGATAAGAGAAACAAAAATATATCTGTAATTATTCGGATTATTTATATTAACTTCAATATAGCGTATTACATAAAGTATGTTATAAAATAATTATAAATAAAATACAGTGAGACTACGAAGTATCGCGCAAAGAATGAGAGAGAATGAGATACGCTGTGTAATGTATTCCATCTCATTCTTTTACTTTACACATTCAATCCTACAGATATATATGTTTGTCTCTTTCTAAGTAACGCCTCAACTTTTCGTGTTCCACTTGATTTTACTACTCATAAAATTTCCGTACCGGGCCTTATAACTCAAATCGTTTCTTAAGGAGTAAACTCCAAAAACGTTTTAGAAACCTCAGTATCATTTATGACAGCCAATCTTTAAATGCCCCACACTCATGGGTTAAATAAAAAAATATTGTGTGTTCCAGTTGTAAAATTTTTTTTTTATTCAATTTTGTGTGAAAATATTAATGATGTTGATATAATACATTAATTTTCTATTAGAGATTTACATACTATGTAATCTTTTGTTGTTTCTTTTTAAACCCTGACGCAACTCGACGGTGTTTTAAGTTTGAGTTTTATTTTATTATAGGTAACTTTATCTGCGAGTGTTTTTAGAAATATTTAATGAAAATCAGTTAAGCCAATCAAAAGTTATAAGGGGTGAAAGTAGAGAAGAAAAACCGAGTATCTCCAAATATACTCGAGGGTGGTCTTAATTAAAACTGCTTCACATGCACATTAAAAAAAGAAAATGCAACTAAATGATTGACAACTGCAGCAAGGGAGTTTTTAAATATATTATATAGCTTAATTATTGTAAAATTATTTCTATAGACAAATTATGAGTACATTCTTAAAGTAATCCGCATTGCTTGCACAAAATGCTTATTTAACACAACCTACATTTGAAATCTACAACGAATTTTACAGTACCAAAAAGGTGAAAATGTCAACTTTCCACAATGCCCCGAAGTTTCCTCTGAATTTTCTCAATCGTAGTTTTCGGCGACATGCTGTAACTACATTTGAACAAGAGCAATTCTTTGGGACACATCCAATTGAATTTGCTACCTTAGTTCCAATGCCAACCGGAATTTCAATGGAGTCAGCTACTGGAATTTAATTCGTAGCCCCCGCTCCCACTGAGTTTTATAAGTTATAACTTCTTATTAAGTGAACGGCTTCGTTACGTAACGCGTGACGGCACCAGTCTGTCGCATGCGACAGCGGCAGTGCTCTCACTCTAACCTACAGCGCTAGACGTATTGCCGAGAGACGCATACTAAGTTATCAGTTCTGTTTTGTTTAACAGTAGAGATTTTTCGAAGTAGTTTCTTAATTTAGAAGAGTTTTAGAACATTAAAAGAATAATTGGTTATTAATCGACTACCAGAAGGTTTTTGATTTGTTGCATATGTTTTATGTATGTTAACTCTAAACTTTTTCCTCCGGGTACAAACTTTGAGTTAAGTTAGTTCTTTTTTTGAAGGAAAGCTGTTTCATGTACTGTTGGTCTAATGATCAAAATGTTGAAAATGGTGACACATAGTAACGCAGATCAGCATTAAGCAACATAGCCCATTGCAAGCCTTGCTTGATTTGGGCTCACATAAAGCTATGTAACTACACTTTGATAAGCATGATGACTACGAGTACAAATACTGGACACCTGTTTTTGCTTTATAATTTAAATAAGGAAGTGCCAAGATATGGAGCATCAAAGTTTCGGAGTACTCAATCTATACGTCATAAGGGGGCTATGGCGAATACATTTTGGTGCATTTTGCTCGAAAGCATTAACGTAACGCAAATCTTCAATGCCATCATCTTAAATTTTTCGTCAGCAAGAAAATATATGCGTAGATTTTTTTTAAGAAATCTTAATGACCGAGTAATTATTATATTTTAATCGTGTACCCGATTATTTCTTGATTCTGATTGTTGAAATACATTTATCTTTCCTTGATTGAGAAACGACGTGGCCAACACTAATAGTACAGTACACATCACTAATTCCTCTCTAGTGTTTTTGTTCTAGCGACCCCGAACCCTGTCTAAGACCTTCTGTTTTTACAAAGGAAATCCACTAATGAGCTTTTCCACAACTTTCACCCAAATTCACCTAATTAATGATTCACGGTACCAAGCAATTATCAGCCATAACCTAGCTAGATAAGGTTTATAATTGTATAATCAGGAAGGATCAGGGAAACGGCATATCGATTCTGGACTTTATTGCGTTGCGATAAGGGCGTGGAGTCAGCCTCTTTTGGTATTTGATCGCAATTAGTGAACCGGGGCAAGATGGACAATAAACTATATCATGTTTTTTGAGGGAGCTCTATATCCTTACGTATAGATAAATTATTGTTAGACAATTGACAAAGCAAAGCAACATCACAACATAATAGCCCCGTCATGTATATCGTTATACCTATATATTTTAATATTTTTAAACAAATATACATAAAAAACTTATAAATGAAATTGATTATGTCAACTATTTTGATCATAAGTGCAATAGTGCAAGTGTTCTGAGGAACAAACATAAAAATATGCATCAAATTGAATTAAAAAACGCGTATTCTTTTAATGTACAAAAACTCTTCTAAATTAAGGGACTATTTCGAAAAATCTCAATATTTTAAAATTTTGAGATTCTATTTAAGAAAAAGTGGCTGTGACATACGGATGGACAGACAGACAGACAGAGATGAAGGATCCAAAACAGTTCCGTTCGTTATAAAAGTGTTCGTTTTTATACAGTAATCAATGAAGTCGCTTCTCTCTGAATTCTTAGATCTGTTAAACTACCTACTCAACGGCTTTTAATGCAATTTGCAGCAATAGACAGTAATATTTTTATTCACTATCTTTATTGCTGAAAGATTTTACATACAAACAGTATGTAGGTTTTTGCAGCAATAGACAGTCATATTTTTAATCACTATTTTAATTGCTGAAAGTTTTAACATACAAACAGTATGTTTAGGTATTACCTATTTGAAGACGCAAGACGACAGGGCGCTGGTTATTAATAAACATTAATTTACCCAGGAAATATAATACCATCTTTATTAATAAGCACGTTTATGTAAATTCGGCTTAAGTTAACACGTGGAGGATTAACATGGGCTTTTATTGACGTCTTTTGTTGTCTTAGGCAAAGATTAGTTTGATAATGTATAAATTACGCAACGGTATTGTAACGCCATTTACGTAACGTGATTTCGTTATGTTGGTAAATAGCTTCCGGTAAGATTCCGCTCTTCCGCTAAGGGTTAAAGAGATAATGTTTGTTTGTTAAATATTTATGTTTATATTCGTATTCAATGAGTAAATGGTTATTAATTAGAATTAACATGGAAATATTAAAACGGCATGATAAAGTATTATAATTATTATATTTTGATGTACAATTCATCTTATATGGATGGTGATAGGGCTGGTAGGAAAGTACCTAAAATGGTTCGAAATTCGTGTCGTGTTCAAGCATGTTAAATATGTAATTTTTCGTCTCCCTCACATTTCAATTGAAAATTAATATTTAACTTTTAAGTTTTCATAGCTTTCCATAGGAAATGACCCGAAATACTTTAGATGCTCGTCCTGAATTACCATGAAACAGTTTAACCAATTTATAGTAAATTAAGATTATTAAAAATTTATCTACTTCCAAAATATCTAATTTCTGATTGAAAAGCTCCCTAAGTCGCTTATTTTTAGCGGAAGGCAGGACACAATTGGCCAAATGATGTTGATGATCAATAAATACATTAAAGATTAAAGAGCTCGGTGGCAAACCAGAAGAAGTATCACCAAGATGCTGCGACATCGCGTCAACACTGGAAGCTGATCTCAGCACGACCCCGTCTTGTAAATATGCACACTCAGCACTTCTACAAAGTAAACATGGTTAACTTTGGGTGACGAAACATTGCCATGCATTATATACACATAGTTAAAAGATAAAATCACTAGTAGTTTCTGGGATTTAACCAAAATTACAATAAATTCTATGAAACAACAGTATCCTGCTTCTCTTCACAGACGGGGTTTTTCAGTCAGTTTTCTACTATTTATTATTTACAGTTTAATACGTTATATAACGGCATGATAAAGTATTATAATTATTATATTTTGATGTACAATTCATCTTATATGGATGGTGATAGGGCTGGTAGGAAAGTACCTAAAATGGTTCGAAATTCGTGTCGTGTTCAAGCATGTTAAATATGTAATTTTTCGTCTCCCTCACATTCTCTCTCTACTAAACTCTTTGATATTTTTGTACTATTTAATACAATAAAATACACTTTATTGAACACCAATTTACAAAACCAAAAAAGAAATATTTAAATAACGTTATTTAGCATAAAACTATTAAGGCTTGTAACTACTAAGGACCTAGATGTTGGGTGACCCAAAAATCTTTATCTTTGTCAGTCAAGGATATTTTTGTCTACAATCAATAGTAATGGGTCCAGTCCAAGAAAAGTAATGAACCAAATGCATTAACTCAACCGGCCCGGGCCCAGTCTACTAAATAGCTGATTGTTCGACGTAACAGGTCTGGTAATGACAATAAAATTGCATCCATATTATAATAATAAGTTCGCAAACCGACATTGCTCAGTTTAAGTCCCAGTTTACCTCCTTACAGGTGTGCAACGCAATAAAGTTAAGTAACGAATCGTGTGACCAAAAACGCCGTCAACTTTGCCCAAAAATAACCCAAATTTTGTCCCAAAAGTCAGTTAACATTTGACGTCGCAGCACGATCCCTGCTTTGTTCCCTGACAATGGAGTGCGTTCATTAGTGGCCCCTCCAGCGCTGACACTTATTAAAATATGCCGTTTTGTCTACATTTTGGCTCGCGACCCGAATTTCTTTGACCTATTAAAGATGTAGAATGTGAACAGTAGGTTAACTTGAGTTAAACATTTTTTTTTCGCAACTCTATTGATGATTTCCTAAGATTAAGATAGATAGTGACATCTGGAAGGAAGGTAGGGAGACCACTTTAGTCTTCCCTACATTTGGACCAAAGGCTCATTAGAAAAAAAAGCTTTAGAGATACCATAATAAATTAGAATAAAGGTGATGTCACTCAGAGTTATAACTCGAGATTTTCTATGCCGTCCGACAGTTTTGTTATTGTCAGAAATATCGTGTTAAAATGTACTGTATTTTTTTCTTACACATAATAAAAAAAAAACACTTTAAAAAAGAAATATAATGAAGGGGTCCATGTTATGTATAAAAATATTTGACTTGATTTGATTTGGTTGATCAGCCTAAGGCTTACTAAGAATGTTCCACCCGTAACATTTCGCTATAACTTGCGCTATATTTGCAATAATAGTCTATAGGCCTAGTCCATTACTTCACTCTCGCAAATGTTACACCCATGAACTCGTTGGTTGTTCCTCTATCAAAGAATTCATGTAAATCCCCGCTTAGTTCACATTGAAAAGTTATTGTAGATATAATAGTACTTCGCAAACTTAAACTGACACATTTTGCCAAAAACTGCATCAACAAAAACGATAACCATCATAACAACTTTGCCGGCATTAGCAAAAACAATCAAAAATCTCTATAACTTTGCCCAACCAAGTGAAATACCTTCGCTACTGCTATAAATTGGCTGTGCTCACATGGTTGCTCGCGCGTGGTTTCGAAATCGGCTAAGTTAGTTATTTATGGGCAAAATTATGGCGAGATTTGAAACGTTCATTTATGTGAGAACTGCCTGTTTCGTGTGACTTGGTTATGTTTCTGTTTCACGGCAAATTAAAAGGGGTGAGATTTGAAATGGAACTTATAGGTAAACGTGATTTTTTAATTTCGTCGATTATTTTGATTCATTATTTTGCCTCTTTAGGTTAAACAAATACCGCGTTGATTAAGTGGCACATTCGACTTTCGTTCCGAAGGTCGTGGGTACAAGAAGGCGCCTCTGGATTTTTCTTCTTGAAAAATGTATGTGCGATTTATAACACGTGCTTTCACGGTGTAGTCAAACAACGTGAGGAAACCGGCATGTTCTGAGAATTTTAAACAGTTTGCAGCACCATGTCCAGTGTGGTGAATTAAGGCCAAATCTCTATCGTCAAGAGATAGGTCCCTGTGTCCCCGCAGTGGGAACGAAAATAGGGTGATGATGATGATGAGTTATAACAAATTTTGAAAGAGTGTCAAGTAGTTTAAACCTAGTGAGACGTTACAGTATTTTGTTTTTAAACACCAAACATCTGGAAAAATGTAACCATAGAAATGTGGATTCAAAAATGTAAAATATTCGACGGTCTTATCGCTAAAAGCCATATTTTCGAATTTAATTTAGGTTGTGCCTTTTAGACCCAATAAAACCATTTAATCAAACAAATAGTTTGAGCAAAGCAATTATTTTAATTAGTAAAGCATTATATCTATCGTATACAAAAAAAATACAAAAAAAATTACCAGTAACTAACTCTTTAAAAGAGACGTCTCGTGAAAAAAAAACAAACATAATCCTATATTCAAAATAACTTTGTCTGTAAATTATCTTCCAGCTTCAAAGACACCACAATTGAATATTACCTACTAAAGAAATTCCATAAAGTCAACTTAACTTTGAAAAAATACTGTACATTTTATATTCAGGGGAGACCGGGCAACTTCGCACGACCGATAATTTTGCTTCATAAAAGCTGTTTTCACTAATTAATAGATAAACAATTTTAGTATTTCACAAATTAATAATCTCTGTAGCTAGAAGGTAAAAGGATATCTTGTTAAAGTTATGAGTAATTAACTTTTAGTGCTAAATAATTTTGCCTGAAATTCTTTGAAACTAGAGAGGCATTGATTTTTAATGGTAATCGGGCTATTTTGTTACATTATAGTAAAAATAAATGTGAATTAGAAAATAATCATGAAAATGAGTACCTACAGCTATGTTTTAAGTTCCTAAAGTGAAACAGTTTTAATAACGTTAAATAATTTAAAAAATCTATAGTCTACAATGAATAACTGAAATTGATTTAATTTATTTCGTCATTTTGTTAAGTGTATTGTTGCAACTTAAATATAAAGTGTCATTGTGTAATTAATTTGTGTACGTTATTTCGTAACACTGAAAAATCGCTGAATGTAACTTTTCAGGGATCCATACCCAGAGGGTAAAACGGTACCCTATTACTGAGATTTCTGTCCGTCTGTCACCAGGCTGTATTTCAAGAACCAATTTATTCCTGTTATTTGCTTGGACGCAATAATCTCAAAATATACTGCTCCGTGGTGCCTAGCGTGGTGAATTGAGGCCGAATCTATCACGCCAAGAGGGTAGTCCCTGTGTCCCAGCAGTGGGAACGTTAATACCCTATTGATGATGATGCATTCCTATTATTTGACCACATATCATGATATAGTCTGATTTAGTTGATTAAGTTAAGTGTATGTTATGTGTACTGTTAGATTGCCTGAATGAATAAATAAATAAAACGAGATACTTTTAACCGTGAGAAAAAACGTAGCTCCCGGAAAATATATAAAACAACGCCAAGACGTAAAAGCTAGTGAAATTATAAAGTTGAATAAAAATTACTTTGGCCAACTTTCCCCTTCATACCTTAAACACACCACGAGGGTAGCTTGAAATATTGTTTGCTTAGGTTTCGAGGCCTTGGGTTATATTCATACACGAAACTGAATTAAACGAGAAATTACTGTTTATACTTCTTTGTTGGCAACCAAAAAGTCCTGTATGTGACCAAATGGATAGGTGTCTGGGCTCACATTACAATATAGGATTATAAAGGATATAAATAAATCATGGTTAAGATTCCCTACAGGATATATTCAATATGATTCGCGATGAGTATCACTGTGGAATATTTAATAAATTACTGTAAACATCCTGAGTTTCTGAGCCGATTTTTAGCAGAAATTTGGATAATAATAATGATAATAATAATAATCGCTGGTCGCTTGAGCCTAGCTTCGCGACCAGTGATTCTCCGTTTTGATATATTTTTTACAGTAGGTAGTTTTATATAATTTATTATGTAATCTAATGTAAAAAATATATTTTTGACGTGTTTAAAATGTGTGGGGTTCACATGTATCTATTTATTTATTATTACATATTTATTATATTACGTATTTATTTAATTATTAAAATTTCATCATAATAATATTCACGCCTTGTCTTCACACTTCCTTACTTTCATATATCTACTTTTCAAATTTACTTTCAGTTCATACTTATGTTCATACTTCTATACATCTAATCTTAACTCTAACTTACCGTTCATACACTCACACTATGTTCTTACTTTCGCCTCTTAGATAGTTTATTCTTCTACCCTCAACTTCACTTATTTAACTCTCAACGGAATTCGAAAACAAAGGACAGTCGTATGGAACCTTCCTACCGCGCACTACTTACTTTCGCTGTTATTACTGTTAACAAAAGATTTTGTAAATCTTTTGGTCTTAAACTATCTTCTCGCTCTGTGTAACGTTTATATTCTGTCCGTGTTAATTGTTTACTGTAACTTTCATTGTGCTGTGCCTTCCGCTCCTTCTTATAAAACTATAGTGTTTGCTGTGATAAATACAGTGTGTGAAACCTAACCTGTCGGACTTATTTTCACCTGAACCTACCACAGCTACAGGTACGAACTTACTACCTACCTATCAACTACAAAATGAAATAAAGAGAATAATAATAATCATCTATTTCAGGCAGCAAAGGCCCATATAAACGTATACCTTATGGACTAACATACATAAAAATATAAATCTTATAAACTAAAGTGTCAGAATCGTGGATCATCTGTTACGGCGCCGGCGGTGTCGCCTTTCAGTGTAGGCGACCGATGAACCGTAAATAAAATAAAGGAATCGAAATTGGTAAGGATCATTTCCAAAAGCTAAGTATTACTTACTTATTATTATTATTACTTAGCCGGCACTGTGTCAGGCCATGTGCTACTATGGGACTATTTGTTATATCGGCTAATGGAACGCGACTGTTTATTTGCACTAAACGTTAATATCCACTATGTACACTTCAATTTCTTAAAATTGGACTCTCTCGCTTTAAGTGAGAAAGCGTTTGCCAGTGTCAAGTAAAATAAAATTATAAAAATAAACATATGTTATATACTCAGTTTAGCGCTGTTTTACGTCCCCGTCGACATTTACAAAGCAAAAAAAATTATGACTCAGTCAGTTATCAATAACAACTTGATCAAAACTTCTCGCTCGCAGCCTTCTTGTTTAATTTTGCGTATCACACAACTTCAAGTTCTCTGTGCTCAATACAAATACATTGAAGGAATATATGAATAAAATATACACAGAAAACACCCACATATAACAATTAGTGCTGCAAAACATACAAACACTGATCCCTTGGTGGTGGTAAACCTATCGACCGTTTCTAAAATTTCCTCTTCTTCTCCATAATGTATTTGTCTAGGAACGTTTAGGTTACTTTTATCTGGATACGCAACCTCTATTTTTCGAAAAAATCGTAATAAGACGGGAAAAGTAATTAGATGTAGGTAACTAGTTACTTTAAAATAACAGCTTATCTTCCTAAAATGAACCGTTCACGCTTTATATCCTATAACATAGAACATATTCATGTAATATCGAAAAATCTTATGAACACAGAAAAAGCGATTAGATTTTAATTGAAGAAAATCTTCAGCTTGCGAACTCTAATGGTGACAGCTAGAAATCCGCTAAGCTGTGGCCGTTTTGGTTTACTGCAAAACACACATACGATAATCATGTAACTAACTAATAAACCTAACTAATCATTAGTTAATAATGCATTCTAATATTTCTCGATTGTAATGTGTGCGATTGTTTTACAAATAAAACGTTTCATCTATCTATCTATATGAAACTAGTTACTTAAAAATAACAGCTTTCCTATCCAAAATGAAACCGTGCATTAGAAACAAGCGCTTATATCCCTAAACATAAAGTACATAGTCATATACCGTAGGCTGTGAGGCCAAAAGTTTGCCTCAGCGTAATTTAGCTTCGTGAATTTTTCAGCTGATTTTAGTAACTTAGCCAAAAGTGTTTTCTGTTGTGTTTTACGGTGGCGCAGTAAAGTTGTTATATACACCCACGCTAGCTTAGCTACTGGGATAGAAAATTAGGTGAAAAAGGGGTTACATACCCTTGGTATTACATACTTTTTATTTATTCTATTATTCGTTGATTCATGTGCTTACAAATGGTGTTAAGTTTTATATATACCCTTACATGAGCCCCGTTAGGACATTACAACTTATACAAAAACTAGCTGAGACCTGCGGTGTTACCCGCGTTTAAATGTATTGTCCCGCGGAATTACATATTTTCTCGGGATAAAAAACTTTTAATACCTCCAAGAATATGTGTACAAAGTTTCATGATGATCGGTTGAGTAGTTTTCGCGTGAAAGCGTAACAAACAAACTTATTAGTATAAAGTATGATATGATAGATAGTCTTAGACTATAGTAGGTAAGTAACTTATATGTTATGTATGTGCCTATGTCACTTCAGAGAAACTGTGTACCAAAATTCATTGAAATCGGTTCGGTAGATCCAGAGTTAACCCCTTACAACGTCTCAAACTTTCTCTCACAAACTTAACCTCTGTTCGCGCCACTCTCATGCTACAAATCGCTAGCCCCGAAACAGTAGACAGTTACGTGACAGATGGCTGTCATGTTGACGTGTCTTTGTGACAGATCGTCAGGCGAACATTATTACCTTGTATGTACACTACATTTTTGTTGAGAATACATTTCCAAAAAGAACAAAATCTTTATCTTTTATTATATAAGACTAGTAGCTCGCCCCGGCGTCGCACGGGTATAAAATTTTTCCGGAAATTATTCGAATTTTTCTCGTCGTAAAAACCATCCTATCTCTCAAGCTGGATCGAACTGCACATGGTGTGCGAATTTTATTATAATCGGTTAAGTGGTTTAGGAGTCCATTGAGGATAAACACTGTGACACGAGATTTATATATATTAAGATTAGAGTTTAGTATATACCTATTCGCGTGAAAATTATAGAGGTTTTGAATAACTTGTTTCTTTCTGGTAATAGGAAGCCTGTCTTAGACTTCGTCTTCGATCGACAGCTATCGGGAAATTCCGTAAATTTTCCTTTAAAGTAGCTCAAAACGAAGTCTTCAACTAAAGGTATTGTATTGCCAGTAATAACTAATAACATGATAGATTTGAAACTTTACACCTTGAGAATATAAGGCTAAGGCCCCACGGCTAAACCGGATTTACTCGGAAATGTTGAAATATGCCTTAAGAGTGAACGACCGAGAAAATTAATTATCCTACGGGAAGATCCTAAGGGCTTGTTGCTTTATTTAACCCAAAAAAGAGGGTTGTTATAAGTTTGACGTGTCCGTCGGTCTGTCTGTGTGTCTGTCTGCGTGTATGTCTGTCTGTCTGGGATATCATAGACGCGAGTGTTCTTAGACATGTTTCATGAAAATCGGTTGTGCAGTTTAAAAGTTATGGGGGTAAGAGAGGGGGAAAGAAAACCGAAAATCTGCAAAGGGGTATAAAAAAAAAGCGCATCACGTGCACATTACAAAATATTATGGTGTTTTTCTTTTAAGGAAATTCAGGCATTGGAATAGGGGGTTTTTCTTAAATTTCAAATTTTGATTTATTATAGAGATGAAAACCTAATAATTTCTGTGAATAGCGAATAGACGATACGAATGTACGTAACCGTAACAACCAAGTAAGTAAGGTTGTTGTAGCAATATATTTACTATTTAGCAAGTAGATTGGATAGATTCTCGATTGGACACTAGATTGATGATCTCAACGTCAGACTTCTACCCACAAAGTTGACCAAAGGCTACAAGTCTCGTAGAATAAATTGAAATGGGTTATATCAAAGTTTGCCACAAAACAAAACAAAAGCAACAGGCCAAGAAAAAAGGACTTGCAGCAGAAATGATAATGATCCTACAAATATATTTTATAGGTGTTTTTCTTAGGTTTATTATACTTGTTTTTTTTATCTTGTCTTATTTGGAATAGTGGACATGATTCATGTTCACTTAATATTATATGTAGGTACCTATATGTCATCGTATAATCACTATATCGTATAATCGTGCCGACCGAATCGTATAAACGTAATGTGGGATAAGGGCAGGAGAATGATGATGTGATAAGATATTATAAGCGAATAAATTTTTTCGCTTAGCAAAAATTTACACTGTTTGGAGTTATACAAATAGATCCAGCATTGCAAGCATAAAAATCTCAGAAAATTCTATACAAATGATATTATATTATTTCGCTTATATCATTTGTTTAACTAAAATCAGTCAGACCTACCTAAGTTCGTGTCCTGCAATATTAATCATGATGATGATGAATTTAGTAGTTCTTTCAATGTTCAGGGAAAGCATTTTACACAACATTCGATAAAACACACAATCCATAAACTAAATCTAAACTTTATTACATCCACAGCAAGGTTTTAAATTCAATAACCTGGAAAAGTACCTGCAACCCAGTTACCCACAGTATTACATCTACTATGAAAAATGTAATGTGGGTGTCGGTGCTAAAATGTAGCCATGAAAGTATATTCCTTAGGAGATTGTTCGCTTGATCCTAAAAATAAGAATTTTCTTTTTACGGTTCTGAGGCCAAGGTCGGGTTTTGGAGGTGGGCTAACATATATATGAAACACCGTTACCTACTTAGAAAACATGCAAACATAATAATATATCACTCTCATAATAATAATTATAAGATACAAAATCATTGTTATTTGTGTCTTTCACTTTTAATAAATATTTTCATTTATTTCCATTGCTTGGTTTTACAAAACTTATACACGTCAAAAATAAAATACAAAAAACAGAAAACTTAAACATAGGTGCTTGAAGATAAATAGGAAATAAATGTATCGTATCTGGTCGCTTCGCTTTTTTTACACTAGAGCAAAGAAGCGATTAGAAACTCTAGCTCATTTTTAACCCCCGACCAAAAAAGAGGGGTGTTATAAGTTTGACGTGTCTGTCTGTCTGTGGCACCATAGCTCCCGATCGGATGAAGCGATTTCTATTTAGTTTGTTTTTGTATGAAAGGTGAGTTTGACCCGGGTGTTCTTAGACATGTTTCATGAAAATCGGTTGAGCAGTTCAACAGTTATAGGGGTGAGAGTGGGGAAGGAAAACCGAAAATCTGCAAATATACTCGAGTGGGGTATAATAATAATATAATAATAAATAAATTTTATTCAAATATTAACAAAATTCACTTATAACTATAGGTATAAAAACGTTTAAAATAGGTATGGAATACATGAGCCTGAACTAGGGTAATCCTGTATCTCAGGCTAAAAGACATAAACAATAGGCTAGATAAATAAACTAATAAGCAGTATTTCTAAAAACATCAGTATAACAAAAATTTAGTGACTAATTAAAATAACCTAGTTAAATATAAAAATAAAAATTAAATAATAATTATTTATATAAATATAAACGTGCTGTGCAGCTGAGTTTGCAAAAATTAGAATGTGGGTTAGTAGGTAAAACTGTGTTAGTAACTGTTGCACTATTACGTAATAATTGTTATAGGAACCAAGTCACTGATTCTATTTTTTTGGAGTCCCGTAATCTATGGAATTAATATATCTAGTTTCCGCCAATGTTTTTGCTGGACATTCTGTAGAACCAGTGGCGTGTCCACATGGTTTCTTAAAGCGATGACATGTGGCACATTTTGGATCATCCCCCTTTCTAGTACATTCCTTCACGGTGTGGCCTTGGTCACCACAGTGGCCGCAAGTGTATATGGTCTCCCTGCATGTCTTGGCCGCGTGACCGTACTGTTGGCATTTATAGCATCTGGTCACGAGTGTAAAGTCTCTGATAGGACAAGAAGACCAATTAATAAAAACCCTTTCGTTAGTAATTAGAGCTCTCCGAATATCTGCAGAAACTTCAATAATGAAATTACAGGAATCAGAATCTTTCCTGCCTGATTTATGGCTGATTTTCACGACTGACAGAAACTTTTCTAAGGATAGGTCTTCTGTTGTATCGGCCAAATTTTGTTTGTACAGGCACATGAAAAAATCTTTATCCTGCATAGATGTGGGCACCCCTAAGACGACTAGTCGAGGTCTACGCTTGTAAGGCTCGTCAACTGAGAGGCCAGAGTTCGTGATCTGCGTAAAATTCTTCAACTTCTCAATATCATCCCGGGTCTCTGTGCTTATAATAACTCCACCGTTCCTTGTTTTTCTTAGAGCTCTAACTTGGAGTTTCATCTCTTGCGGCCGAATTATTTGTTGGACTATGGATTTTGTTTCGTCACTGGTTTTCTGTTTATCATTGGGGTAAATGGCTACAGAGCTTAGGTTCAACGGCTTAACAAAACTTTTTGAGTCCTTTTTAACCATGTCGGCAAAAGTAGAAGGACTCAGAGCAGATGTTTCTGTAGCTGACACGCGTTGTTTAATATCCTTTAGTTGTTCCGATATTGCGACTTGCTCCTCAAGGCTGTTGACAGCGTCGTGTGCTCTAATAGCTTTAGTTTTAAGGGACTGGTACTGCACTGCCATCATAGAAACGCCGTGGTTAACTTTCTACACAGACTACTTATGCGTAGTTTATGGTCTGTATTAAGTTTTCCTCCGTCTGTTGCAATAGCGCACACTTCGTTCAGGCACTGGTCTATAGATGACATCCAGTTCTGAATCAAATTAAAGAGCATCGCGTGTCCTAACTACTAAATATTATGATGTTTTACTTATAAGGAAATTAAGGCATTGGAATCGGGGGTTTTACTTATATTTTAAATTTAGATTTATTGTATTGAAACTTTACAATCATTATTTGTTAGTTTTGTTTTTGATTTTCTGTTGGAGCAGATTCCGTATAGCATTTCTTGCCCCGTTATAAGGTTTTACCCCGTGTACAAAACAATACGATACACTGTATTGAAACACCAGTATGACAACAAGCAGTAATTAAGAAAAAAATATAAACTAACTGCAATTTAACTTATTTGGATTTTTTTAAGTGAGCCTTTTAAGTGAGAATGGTTTGTATGCAACTTTAAATCGACATACATCCTAATCGGTCAATTGCATCGAAAAATACTATCAATGATATTTAAATAACTATTCAACGAAACCCCATATGACAATTTTATTGACATGTTTGTTTTTTTTTTTATTTTTACAAAATGGAAAAATGGTAATTTTATCTTTTCCAGATAAACTTTTGATGGACTTTTTTTATGCTGGATAAGCCTTCATCTCACCACAATCTCACTTGATGTAAAGTGACGATGTGGTCTAAGGTGGGGTCTAAGGTCTTGACATCGGCTACATCTACATGAGACCTAGAAGGTAGATGGCTTCTCCGGACCACAAAAACGGAATGGAATAAAACTAAAAACGACAGATGTTGTAAAATTGGTAAATTTAATTAATCTAAAGTACCGGTTTAAGGTTAAATGTATAGTATCAATGAGTTTTCTAATACTCATAGTTCGGACATTGCTTAGTCCACGGTTAGTTTATTGATGTTGTGCAAATAGTCCTTTCTGACCATTCGCTTGTAAAATAAAACTAAATATTTCCACATTAACTTATACTTTTTAAATGAATACATATTAGAACACGCAGCAAAAACATTTTTTTTACCCTAATCATGATAGGTGGCTCGGTGTTTGTTTTAATTTGTAATACAATATATACATAAATCTGACTAATCCATCACAAAATATAATCCCTAAATATGTTGACACAGGACCCGTCATAAAAACGAAACTACCAAAAAAGTACGAAACACGCAAAGATTCGTCCGATAACACGTCACGTATAGTATTTTGTATTTAAATCGACATCTTTATTATAAACAAAGAAAAATAGGTCTAGTGTATAGCGTTTTAACACGCAAAGGTACTTTATTGAAGACTTGTACTGCCCGCAGTTTTACGGCGTTATAATGGATTTTCCCGTGGAATTAGCCTATGTTCTTTATCAGGTTCTAGAGAATCTGTGAACTAAATTTCTTTCAAATCAGTTCAGTATTTTTTATGTGTTTGTAACAACTGAGGAACAGACAGACAGACAGGTATTTATATTATTAGTATGGAAGTATAGAGTTACGTAAACTAAGTTATAACTGTGTTCAAATTTAGGTCGTGGTTGCTTATGCAAAACAAGCTGTTGCCCGCGGCGCCACTGGCGTATAATTTTATTATATCCCGCGGTAACTCTGTTTTTTTTCTGGATGAAATTATGAAGTATATTATGTTCTAGGTTATAACCCATCTTTTAGCCGTTTAAAGAATTTATATTTCTTATAAGTACACCTTCACACCATCACATGCCTTTTAAATTTCAGTATCATACCCCAAAAAACAAGAATTTTATTCAAATTTCCAACACCCCTTTTGCCTGTTTAAGGGATGATGATTTACTTGTTTCGTTAATTTTAAAAATATATATATATATATACGGTCGAATTGAGAAACCTCCTCCTTTTTTGAAGTCGATTAATGAAAAATTTTAATAAAAAAGATACAATAAAACTTAGATTTTTTTACAATTATCATGATGGACTGGTTATATCAATTTGGTTTTATGTTTTTCAGATTATTTTGACTACTTCATTATAGTAATTGTAGAAACGGGTCGCATGATAATTTATTTGTACGGCTTAGTTGTACAAAACAAAGAGTGTTGCATTTTGTATAGTCGAAATTTTAACGAACAGCAAATGCAATTTACTAGGCTAAGTAGCTAAGCAGTATACTCGCCTTTCATTCCGAAGGACTTGGGTTCAAATCCACGTCGAACGCCTCAAAATTTTTCTTCTTTAAAAAATTATGTGAGCTTTAACACGTGCATTAACGGTGTAGCCCTCATGTTCTGAGAACTTTGTTTTTTTTTTAACATGTGACATTCACCAACTGCACTTAGCCAGCGTGATGTAAGCCTAATATCTCGCGTCAAGAGAGGTGTCCCTGTATCCCAGCAGTGGGACCATAAATAGAAATGCGTATCTTATGTTTAAGGTACTTCTTATTATTACGTAGTTAAATTCGCAATGGCGTGAGTGAACAATACGCCGTGGACTCGCAAGATTGTTCGAATACTTTATTTATGAGATTTTTAAATTAATAAATTTTATCAACAAATATAAATATATTTAGTAATATCCATATAAATTTAGGCTTGAGGAATTGCTCGTGTTCACATCGTATAAGCTTTCACTGTGAGTTAAAAACTGTTTCTGCTGTTTATCAAATGAATGCTTTACAAATTAATGAAAGAGAATGGAATGTCCTTCTAAGGTAAAGGATACATGAAGCGATGCTTCACATATCCGGTAGTCACTCAACCGATTGTCGTTGTTGAATTGATAAAGAGAGAGTTATTTGCAATTTTTCGCTTGCGCGATTCAGAGCAATTGACTTCTTGCACTAAAAATATTTCAAATTTTCATAAAAGTATACAAGTTTGCAATACATTCTTATTAAATTACTGAAGGGAGAATTTTATTATATCTATTTATTATTATCAGTCTGCTAGTTTATGATAAGTATTAAATGATATAAATAATATAAAAAAAAACACCGGACAATCTACACAACAACGTTTAGTCCCGTGGTAAGCTCTCAGCTTGTTAACGGGTACTAGATATCTGATAAACTTAATATATTAGACAAACATACTTAGATATTATACATAGTATTATTATAACATAAGTGTAAATAGAATTCAATGCAGTACCACAAATAAAGATACAGGCCGCTTATCATTCTAGAGAAACACTACATTAGCCGTTAATTTCTACAGACGAGCTAAATTTTCTGTATCTATACGTGTATTTACAGTGAAAGAATCTATTAATTACTTAATTAAATTTGAAGCCGTAAGTTTTCTGCAAAGTCTACGATATATTTCGACCTCAACGCCAATTTATTATCCTAAAACAAGCACGTCGAAATGAAATTTTATCATAAATTTTACTAAAACTCATCCAATATTCATAATATTTAATTAAACTTTATTGTTGAAAACAGACTGGTTATACATACATGATTAAAAGATTAAATTTGTGAATTTTACTTATTCATATTAAATTTCCTATATAATATATACCTATCTACTAATTAAATAGCTGAAGAGTTTGTTCGTCCGATTTGTATAATTATTTTACTGTTAGATAACAGATTTGTCGAGAAAGGTCTTAGGCTATTTATATACGTGCACGAGTCGTTTAATATTTTGGCAAGTTCTGTTTCGGCTTTGCACGGATGCGAAAACCTTCCACTTTAATTAAAATTTCCTTTTCAAAAAATAACAAAATAAAGATACGCTAAAATGATGTCCAGTAGTTTTTCTGTTTATCCCGAACATAACATAGCATTTAACAGACAAACGAGACATGTATAGATAACGTCGACACATTTAATTATTCAATAAAAAAATTACATCAATTGACATGTTAGCTGTCGCAACAAGTCTCAAGCTTGGCAAATTACTGTCAAATTCAAATTAAAGGTAAGACTTACATCAAGGTCAGAAGTTTTATTCATGAAGTGTCATGATTTGATAATTCGTCAGTCCAATATGTAGTCTCTCTAACAAACAGGCAGGAAGCTTCAGTTATTGCGCAATAGAAACCCAATTCAGAAGAATCCACATCCCAAAATTAAGGAAACTATTCTGTAATTCCATTACACAATAGGCTTGCCAATAAAACTAATAGTTTGAATAGCTTTGAAACAACGACGGCTATTCCTGCTAATTTATAACAAGCGGATCCTATGCCTTATAGTGCGAGATACGGCGTTGGGATCAATGCGTTCATTAGCCCTACCATGAGTTGCCACTCGCGACTGTTGGAGATTACAACATGCATTTGACAGATAAAGATAAAATTTTAGTTCATTAAAAGCTGTTTAATGCAATTGCAATGGGACTACAACATGTTGTTATCTCCCATAGTCGTTAGTAGCGATTCGTGTTAAGGCTACATATAATAAGGTGCCAACTACATTTCGAGTCCTAGATAGGTTGAGAGAAAATTCTTTATTACACACACTAAACAAAGAAACAATACAATAAATAAAATAAAAACGGGTGGTATTATTGCTCAAAGTAGTTTTTTCCAGACAACCGTCATGGATGGAGAAAGAAAAATGACAAAAGGTTATGGAATGTGGTTTTAACATGTAAATACCTAAGAACAAAAGCTAGACCTAAAACTAGCCTCTACTTATGATTAGGAGAATATAATATCTACTATTTAGGTTGCCAATCCAAAGTATTTTCAATAATATTTTTGGTCTTTGAGTTTTGTACTAAAATTACATTCACATGTTTTTTTAAATAAAATATCATCCAATTAACGACAATATAACAAATTATGCCTGCCATAAGTATATTCTAGGAGAATCATAATATGTATAAAATATGTTTTAAACCGTTATGAGCGCATTGATCCTGCAGCTGGCTCTCAGACTATAATATAACATAGGTTTGTTGGCAAAGTGCCATGTCTATTCCGAGCTCGCCTTATTCCAATCAGTCAGAACACAATACGTTTTTGTTTACGCAGTTTTTGTGTTACATCGGATGTATCATTATAGCACACAAATGTGTGAGAGTGCTAAAATGGTCATGGATTTATCATAGATATTGTATAAATATTGTGTTGAGTATGCTGGACTTCGATAACTGAGGAATATCGAATATCTTATTTCTCTTTTATTAGTGATTCTTTTGTCTGAATCCTCGGTTTTACTGGTATATTCATTCATAATATATGATTTGACTATAATGACTTGAAACGGGTAACATACCATGATTTGCAACATCGTCGTTTAAAGTCATAATATTGTTAAAAAGTTATGATTTGACTACAATTGTAACTATAAAAAAAATATTTTTTTTTAAATTGGAACTTGTTGCAAAATATTGTTTACACAACCATTCTTATGCAATTGTAGGAAGCAATTTGCGAAAGGGCTGACGTTTATTAATAAGAATTATTTTATCCTCTTTTCGAGTTAAAATAACAATCATAACGGGCGAATTTTTCTACATCTTTTGAATAATTAATAAACCAATAAATTGTAAGTTTTCTTTCATGCCCAGGATGACTGGTAGTGAATGCTTCTAGCATTAAGTCCTCTTCTGTACAAGAAAGTTCTGTTTTTGTGCACAAAATATAAATAAATAAATAGCGAAATAAAATTGACACTTAATTGACAAACATTGAAATGAGACGTCAGATAACTTTAATCTGCCTTATAGTAGTTTATCGATTCGTTACCTATATTAGTTATTTATTTTTCTATGCGTATATTATTTTGTTGGTAAAAACGGCCATAATACCGTTATCTGGTTTAGCCTTGAATGTAAGAAAGTAACTCGATAGCTATACGGGTACTTATTCTTCGCTGGCAGTGTCGCGATCAGTTATACCATTTATTTATAAAATGGGAAAATACATGTGTTAAGTGTAGGCACCTTAATCTTAAATAATATACTCGTAATTGCACCTTGGGATTCTATGTTCCAAATTATGATATATCTTTCCACAACTAATTATTAAGCACCTTATTTATTTAAATCGGAAAAAAAAACAGTTTTAATAAACTTATTACTGATACTAAATAATAAAATACCTATGATATAGACCTAAGATCTTATGTACCTATATGCAACACAATTTTACAATAAAGTTTTCTTTTTCTTATTCTTATGAACCATTCACATGTTTTCGCATAGCGAATCTATCTAAAAACCTGTCAAACACTCGAACAAAAAAAAGTTAACAAACATATTATAGAATGAAAACAATATCTTTTTTGGTCTTATTTAAATTCGTGTTTTATTTTCGAAGCGATTCTCAAAACGCATAGAAATAAATAAATAAATATTTCCGGACAAAACACACACAACATCTAGCCCCGCGGTAAGCTCTAAGCTTGTGTTTCGGGTACTAGACATCTGATATACTTAGTACAATAGACTACAAGCCAAGAAGAAAGTGCTTGCAGAACATACAAACATCTGAACCCTCGGCGGCAATCAAACCAGCTACCAGTTGCGCCGCAAGCAGTCCTTCGCCCACCGAGCCACTGAGGCAGCATATATATATTTCCATTATATTTACTTCCATGATGGATTCTTCCTCAAAATTCCTCTGAAAAATTCCTGAACACCCCGGGACGGTTCGCAATCAAATAAAGTAGTAACCGGGCGATCCACGGCGCGCCATAACTTAGAAATATGTCGCGTACGCCGCGGGCCGCCTATATCCTGTATCCTCTATGGCACCTGTCAAGGTTAATGCGAAATACTTTGTGACTGTGTCAAGGTTTTTATGTAAAACAATCTGCAGGCTGCATGTTTTACGATTGTAATATTCAAAATAAAAATAGATTGTAATATAAAAAAAGCCGTGTTGGCTAAGTGGGAGGACACTCGACTTTCATTCCGAAGGTCGTGGGTTCTAACCCCGCCACGCACCTCTGGATTTTTCTTCTTGAGAAATTTATGTGCGCTTTAAACACGTGCTTTAACGGTGAAGGCAAACATCGTGAGGAAACCGGCATGTTCTGAGAACTTTAAAAAAGAGTTTGAAGGGCATGTGACATTCACCAACCCGCACTTGGCCAGCGTGGTGAATTAAGGCCTAATCTCTCTCGTCAAAGAGAGAAGTTCCTGTGTCCCAGCAGTGGGAACGTTAATAGGGTGATGATGATGATATTCAAAATAAATGTTGCTTGTTAATATACGCGACACAGTTTTGTTAACTGAATGAGTGTACTATCTTATAATTTGTGCTTTTTGGCTCGTAATAAAAGAGTGAGAAAGAGGGTAGACCGATTTGTCTGCTAATAAAACTGTTACTCCAATCGCTGCAGCTTCAGTTTAACCGTGATCATGACGCATGTAACTGTGCCGAAATATCGGGAAACTCGAAAGACAATCAATCATGGTAAATATCCCGTTATAAATCTAAAGAGTATTTGGGCTTTGTTACCTAAAGTTTTATTGCTTTCAATTCCAGACTTAGCTTCTTTCTGTTGCGTAAAATATATTCTATTATTTCTACGATCACGATCATAATATCTACCATGGAAGTGTAGTTTGTATATGGTCTAATTACCTAAGTTTGTATTTGTAAGATATAATGACTTATTGATATAATAATAATAATAATTTCAGGCGTCTTAGGTCCATATAAACATTTACCTTACTGACTAACATACATACAAATATAGCTAAATTCAAAAATATCCATCGTGTCCGTATCTTGGTATCATCTGTTACGCCGGTGACGCCTTGCATTGTAGGCAACCGATGAACCGTCGAAACTTGACTCCTTTCGGCCAAAACTGCTCAATCAGAAACGACGATAGATGTTGAGTATAGATTGCTTTGAAACTAATTAAAAATTCATCTTTTATACACGCAAAAATGCCTACGAGGCAAGGAACAAATTCACAACTACTCCAAGATGGACACGACCAGTACTCTAAATTCTATTCAAAATTCCTCAATACCTGGGACTTGTCGTAATAAAATAGGGAAGTAATCGGGCGGTCCCCTGCGTGCTATAACTTAGAAGTATGGCACGTGCGCCGAGGGTAACCTATATCCTATACGATATGGCATACATTATGTCAAGGTTGGCCGAAATAGGTCAAGTTTATGGCAAAAAATCAGGTGGTATTTTTGCAAATCTTTGGATTTGATAACAACTTGTACATTATTATTATGATTCGTTATTTGCGACTGTTTTGAAACTGATAATACCTACCTACCTTTTTTGCGTTGTGGTTTGATAGAAAAATCTGATTCAAAGTTAATATCACTACGTTCGTCGAGAAAAAGCTGAGTAAACAACAAAACTACTGCTAACAAAAATACTTGTCAAATTAAAAACTTTTCCACTTTCAGAAGAAAATACATATATTTTGAAACAAAACTATAAAATACTACACCATATTTGAACTCAGTTAATTCTTTCGCAAAACACACGCACGCCTTCAAAATAAATGAAATAATTCGAGCATCTAAGGGTCTTCCGTCTTCAACGTCCAAAAATGCTTGTCTATTCTTAAACCAATAAGGGGAACCGGTATCAAAACGTGTTGTATTCTATCAGGGTCTCGAAATCAATTTTCTGCTGCTATGTGTCAATTTGCGAGACTCGAGAAGCCTCCCTTACATACTAATAGACAGAATAAACATCCCTTTGGGGCAGGGTGTTAACGTTTTTATGAAAAAGAAAGGAATGCGCAGAGTTGCTCAGAGAGCTGGTTGTGGCTTGGGGTAGGTTTAAGAGATCAAATCAGGAGTGAGGAGATCGATGAATGCAATTATGAATATACTACGAATTAGCTCGATAATGGCACTGGGAAAGCCATAGAGATAAGTTCGTTGTACAGGTGACCGTTGTTGTCGAACAGTTTTTGATCGGCAAACGTAAAAATGCCTAAAGACTTGATTATGTAATAATCTTGTTCTTTGGTTTTTATTGTAAATTTTTATTTGATGAAACTCTTAGACCACAACTAAGCCGTCCACAATCTTCCCGAAATGAATTCTTTCCATACAAAGGTTGTCTGGAAGAATTTGTTTTAATTTATAAGATTGCCCATTACGAATGCTTGGTTGAAATCTGTTCATTCTGTGTTATAAATATTGTTTCTATTCCAATATATTCTAACAATCTTCATCGGAACGAAACTTCTTAATGGTGCCGCTACATACGTGGCCTACGCCGAATATTTGTGTCAACGCGATGTGTGTAGCCGGTTACATAATAGTTGCAACGCGAATTATTCGAGTGAAGACGATGTTTGGCGTGATCGTGAAAACAATTACGTCACTTCAGATTCTTGGTGCGCGCAACGCAACAAAAACCTTTGTAAGCCAATGTAGACAAGAACATCGCTTATATATTTTAGAGCGCAACGCGACACAAATTTTCACCTTATAATGTAGCAGCGCCGTAATAAGTACACAAACGTAATGTGTGCGATAGGCAAATTTCAAATACAACGTTTATTCAGCTTCAGAACATTTTTGAAACGTATTCACATTTCTGGGAGCAGATTTATGCCCCCGACATAAAAAGAGTTGGGACATCAATATAGATTAATGTATTGTTTGGGGAAAGAGGCCATTTTAAGGAGGTTGCAGCCCACAGTCACTATCCTCTTATAAATAAAACTAGCTGTCCGCGGCTTTGTCCGATTTTAAAAGATTTTCCTTAGTATTAGATATATTTGATTTAGAAATCTATGGTTCAATTCAGTTTTTTAGTTTTTATAAGTTATTGCCAATAAAATAAATATTTTCGGTCGATCCACACACCAACATCTTGTCCCGTGGTAAGCACTAAGCTTGTGTTACGGGTACTAGACATCTGATGTACTTAATATAATAGACATACATACATAGATCTTTTAAATGTACATATTAAATACCCAGACCAAGAAAAAAGTGCATGCAGACCATACAAACACTCTTGACGCCTCGGCAGGAATCAAACCCGAACCCCTTTTTAACAACTAATTGTTATAAAATTAATCGAAAGGTCAGAAAAACCGCAATTTCTACCTTCCCTGAACAAAAACCAAAAATATCCCAAAGAAAGCTTTCACACATTCATTCTCCTTTCATTCTAATAGGATATTACCAAATGAATATGAGACTAAGTAAAAAGTTGCTCGGTTTTTGTAAGAAAGATGAATATTTTTTTCTTTATTATGGGCTTGAGCCTTTTATTACGAAGGCGGTATCCATTTTTATAACAAGACAAACATTACACTTATCATGATAAATAATTGTTGTAAAAATTGTTAAAGTAATTTTATGCACTAACTTCTGCCTCATAGATTTACATGTTTCAAGAACTTTCGCAATCTATTTTGATTCTGAATCTCGTGGGTCAAAACCCCGCCACACACCTCTGGATTTTTCTTCATGAGAAATTTATATGCGCTTAAACGGTGAAGGCAAATATCGTGAGGAAACCGGCATGTTCTGAAAACTTTGAAGAGTTTAAAGGACATTTAGCAATCCGCGCTTGGCCAGCGTGGTGAACTAAGGCCAAATATCTCTCTTCAAGAGAGATGTCCCTGTGTCCCAGCAGTGGGAACCGTACTATCGTTACACCACGTGTGTGCTTTGATGGTGAAAGCAAACAAAGCGTACATTAGTAAAATAATGTGTACTATACTCTTAAATAATAGCTAACATCAATTATTGCCAGCTTAGGTCCATATTTCAAATCTCAGGCATATCTAGGATCAACAAGTCATAAATTCCTATGTAATTATGATCTCAAATGCGGCAATCAAAATGCATAATTCACATTAATAGGTTTAGAATAAGCTACACTTGATAGGTATTAGATATACATGTACTTAGGAATGTATTGCTATTTTCTTTAGTTTGACTACGTTTATGACATATTGTGACATGTTAGCTTAATTTTTATTTTAATTTGAAATAAATAATTAGATAAATTTTAATCGAGATCAATAAATAGTCGAGTATAGAGATCAATATTGTAATCTCATGAACCAGTACAACCTATATTCCGGCAAATAAATATCATTTCATTTCATATGATAATTATCAAGAAACCATTATAATTAAACGGATCGGCAAACGCAGCGTAGGACGTCCACCAACTAGATGGACGGATGATTTAGTAAATGCCGCAGGTTGTCGGTGGATATATAATTATAAATATATATGGCTTATTAGAAGCCTATTGTTGTCCAGCCAGATGATGATGAAGATCCAAAAAAATTATATTGAGTTATGTAGTTTTTTGGCAGTACCTACTTAAGGTATGCCCTTATAAATTTATTAAATTAAACTAACATTAAATTTTAAATATTTTTGGTCAAAATAACCAAATTGATGACAGATTTCTTAAATTGGGCGCTTTCAAAACGTTGTATAACAACAAAAGAGGCGGCCAAACGCTAACCCGCATTAAATTAGCGTGGTGTCTTATTTCAATAAAACGTCTAGGAAGACCTATGTCTAGCAGTTACCTATTTGCT
Source organism: Gymnoscelis rufifasciata (assembly GCA_929108375.1). Classification (NCBI taxonomy): domain Eukaryota; kingdom Metazoa; phylum Arthropoda; class Insecta; order Lepidoptera; family Geometridae; genus Gymnoscelis; species Gymnoscelis rufifasciata. The sequence continues at coordinate 11,493,988 of OV815322.1, forward strand.
CGATATTAGGAAATGATGATGATCGTGAAAACATTTGGTTTTCCAGTAAAAATTTTACTGCAACATTATTTCTTTACATGCATTGATGAATATTACTGGTGACATTGTTATCAGAAATACATAATATGTTAGACCCTAGGTTGTAAATTAAATTCTGTGTACCTATTAAATTAATATATATTTGTTTTTATGTTGGATAAGCCTTTATTTGACCACAATCTCACATCTCTAAAGTCTTCATGCTTCATCTAAGATCACATCAACTGACGATGTGATTAGATGAAGCATAAAGACCTAGAAGGTAGAAAGTAAAATGATCAAAATACAATATCCGTGAAAATAGTTATTGTAGCAAACAAATTAACATTACCCATCTTAACCCGTATCAATTCCCTAGTTCCCGTTAACCCTCAAACGCAACTAAAACTAAAATACAACTTATTAATTTAGTTACTTATTTATCCCAACCTCGTTTCGAGTAACAAATTGCTCATTGTATACTGGCCGCGTTATAGTTTGTAACCCTCGCCTGTAGCGCAGTCCCTTGGTGGCCCTATCATATAGATACGAACCCTTCGGGGTAAAGGGTTAACTAAAGTAAATGTCAGGAGTATGTAACCATATTTTAAGAAAGTGTATGTTTTATTATAACTTGAGCACATAGAACACAGATGGCCGCTGAGACGTCGACCGATTGGACCTATGACTAGGTGAAGACACAATACATACTTTAAACAGAAGTTAAATAAGGAAAGGTACATTAAACATTGTCCCAAAAAGGCTTCCAGCATTGGCTAACTTGAAATAAAAAAGTTAAATGAAATTCATTTATTTTGGTACATTAACAAACAACAGCACAATTGACTGCATAAACAAACAGACACAAGAAAATTAACATAAAAAAAACCACAAACAGATAATTAGCTGTTAGTTGTTGCTGTTGTGCTGCCATGTAAAAAGGAGCAGTCTCAGCTTAATGACACTGTTGCCACAACGAGCGTTGCTTCGATCCCCGAGATATCCCGAGGGATCGAAGTAACGCTGGTTTTCTGACTGCTCCTGCTTGGATGACATCACAGTCTGTAGTTTGTAATTGAATACAATAGACATATTTTTAAATTACATACAAAAATAAAATCTAAACAGAACAATACTCTATACAAAAAATATCTAAATTTAAAATTTAAGAAAAACCCCCGATTCCAATGCCTTAATTTCCTTAAACGTAAAACAACAACATATTATGTAATGTGGACGCGATGCGATTTCATTTGATACCCTACACTAGTATATTTGCAGATTTTCGGTTTTCCTTACCCACTCTCACCCCCATAACTTTTAAACGGCTCAACCGATTTTCATGAAACATGTCTAAGAACACTCGCGCCAGACTCACCTTTCATACAAAAAAAACTAAACTGAAATCGCTCCATCCGTTCGGGAGCTATGGTGCCACAGACAGACAGACACGTCAAACTTATAACACCCCTCTTTTTTGGTCGGGGGTTAAAAAGGAGGACAAAGAAAAAGACTTGCATGTAACAAGACAACGCTGTTCTTCCGTTGCAAGATCTTTGAGTCACATTATGCCATTAAATAAACAAAATAATAGAGAAATTTAAACAAGTCAAAAAACAACGTTCTCTCAACAAAAAAATAATGAAGGAATATTCTAAATATTTATTTTTATATCAAACTAGTGGCCCGCCCCGGCTTCGCACCGGTTTTTATTCAATTTTTATCCCGGCAATTATTTGATTTTTCTCGCCTTTTAAACCTTCCCTAGACTTCCACGAACATTTCAAGACTATGATAAGATAAATCCGTTCAGCCGTTCTCGAGTTTTAATCAGACTAACGAACAACAATTCATTTTTATTTATATAGATTATGTAAAGTTACGATTTTACATGAAGCTGCGACATTAAGCGGTTTATTATCAATTCGTTACGAACAATTCGCAATTGTTCGAAATGACAAATCGACAAGCGGTAGGATTAACTTTTATAGAACGAATTGTAGGTTAGGTTAATTTTGGATATGAAAAAACACGTGCGAGGCGAGTGAACTTAGCGAGCGTTCTCAGAGGTAAGTTAAATTGTGTTTTAGACGAATTGTATTTTCGGTCAATTGTTCTCGACGATTTCTTACAAAATATTGATTTCTTATGGGCGTAGCTTCAAATGAATCTTGACCTAGTGAACCTTGACTGTCTGGCTACCCTACGGCTACGGCTTGTCGTGGACGTCTTACGGTTGAAGTGATGATGATAATGTATCGGACACAGGGACTTCTCTCTTGACGAGAGAGATTAGGCCTTAATTCACCATGCTCATGGAGGTTTTGTCTGTTCACGTCCGTAAGTGGTAACCCTCTGAATCCTTACACGTGACCTCCGGGTGGTGCTAAGAACAGTCTCTGGTGGTAGGCTTCGGCCGCGGCTTGTCACCACCCTCCGGGCTGGGCCAGTGCGTGAAGCGATTTTTTCGTGTTTCGTAACGTGGCCCGGAGAAGCCATCTACCTTCTAAGTCTTCATGTCCCATCTTAGACCACATCGTCACTTTACATCAGGTGAGATTGTGGTCAAATGAAGACTTAACGAGCATAAAAAAAATGCTCAAGTACGGGTTAGTAAATGTCACATAATATGTCTTTGAAACTTATTAAAGTTCTCAGAACATGCCGATTTCCTCACGAAGTTTGCCTTCACCGTTAAAGCACGTGTTTAAAGCGAACATAAGTTTTACAAGAACATAATCAAGAGGTGCACTGCGTGGTTTTGAACCCACGAACTTTGGAATGAAAGTCGAGTATGCTCGTACTTATCCAACTCGTCTTTTTTAAACAATTGTTTACTAAAATACCCATTTTTAAGTTCCTAATCTGGATTAACCTAAAACCTACTAGAATACCAAAGTGGCGAAAGTTATTTCTTCAACTATTTACAAAGAAAACGTTTTATGTAAATTATTCAGAGGATGTAAAACTATTTTCTTGAATATAAAAAGGATTACAGTTTAGAGAATGAATATTGGATTCAAATTGGTTGTTTTATTCTCATTGGAATACTACTAATAGAATTACTGATTTTCACACTTGATTTTGCCGCGGCATCATGGCTCCTTCTCGCGGTAACTTGAAGTAGTAAAATTCCGCAATATAAACTATTTCTATATCAAATTTTATTAATATCGATGCAAAAGATTTTAAGATCTAGATATTATACCTCTTCACAAAACTTTTTTTATTCAAATGTTAACTTTTAACGTTCATCTGAATAAAAGTAAAAAAAAAGCGTGTAAAACATCGAATCAATATCTATGTGGGTAATTTTAATGTATCATAAGTATGTATTACAAAAAAAAATTGTGTAGTATATCAGTCATCTAACACCCATAGTACACGTACAGTCAACAGCAACAGAACTTAAGAAATAGTAAATACCAAAATAATATTTACATTATTATGATTTGACGGTTTTTGAGTTTTCCGATATTTCGACGCTGTTGCAAGCGCCATGATCACGGAAACAACCCGTTGTTTTGCCTTTGTAACTTTTGCCACGGTTTGGTTTATTGTTACAAACCATGATAATTTAAAAAGTAATATTTACATTAAATTATACTTACATTTACTGACTATTATTATTCATTAAAATTTAAAAAAACAAATTATGTTCATAAGTAAATGATCACATTTATTTCGATCCTCGGTTTTATTATGATCATTTTCTTTTGACCCCATAAAACTTAATTTACAATTGACACTTTGGTATAACTTTTGTTGTCTGTACAAGCTCTGCTAGTTTGGGGTTAGGTGATGCAGTGCGACTGGTAAATCCCGTTTTTTTTAAATTTTAATCACATTGTGAGCTTTTACGACGGATACACATAGGTATATGAGTACCTATCCTTCCTAATAACCTACCATCCTTCTTATTGGTAGACGTCAGACACTGTCCTAGCCGTTTCATCTCAAATCCAGCACATTTCATTGATAGGCAATCTGTTTTCTGTCAGGGACGTCCGTATTGCAATTGCAGCGGACTAATCCGCTTAGCTAAGCTGCAGAGACCATGCTACGAATATCCAAGTTTCTGATAAGATCCAGTACTATTGAAACTCTGAGGAGTATTCTGTAAATCTCGTTGAAATACTCTGGTCCTTTGAAATGTATCTAAGAGCAATAGTATTTTTTTCTTGAGAATTTTACAATACACAGAATTACTTTATTGTACACTAAAACAAAACAAATCATACGTGGAAAATGTACAAAGGGCAGCCTTATCGCTTAAGAGCGATCTCTTCCAGGCTATTATTTAAGGTTTCAGGATTAAGATAACCACATTTTGTAAAAAAAAATATGTGGTTTAGTACAATAGGTATTGACTGTTCCCACTGCTGGGACACTGGCACTTCTCTCTTGACGGGATAGTTTAGGCCTTTATTCACTACGCTGGCCAAATGCGGGTTGGTGATTGTTAGATGTCAAACTCTGACGTCTGAAAAAATTGAATGTTCTCAGAACATGACGGATTCCTCAAGATGTTTGCCTTCATCTTAAAGCACGTGTTTAAAGCGCACATACAATTTTCAAGAAAAAAAATCCAGAGATGCGTTGTGGGTTTGAGCCCACGACCTTCGGAATGAAAGCCGAGTGTCCTCCCACTAAGCCAACACGGATATTTATCAAACACGGCTTTTTATATAAAAGAAATACCACATACTTAGCAACTACCTCATTATCTGCCTGTACACTGTGGGGACAAAAGCAGTTATCCAAGTTTTTTTCTAAAACTGTACAATTGAATCTTTGCCAAGCATCTACAATTACCCGGATGTCCGTTGTAACTCTATCTGTAATAAGACACTGGTCTCCGTGGTCTAGGTTTTTTTGATACTAATAGTTTTACATTCTTAGTTAATCTTTTTTCTATAGTAAACCAGTAATTTAGTGTATTGTTTGCTTTCAGATTAGATTAGATGTGAAAATACTTTATTGTACACCACATAAATAAAAATAAACTTAATTATAACCTTAATTAAATACAAAACAGGGTACAAAGGGCCATATCGCTATGAGCGATCTCTGCCAGGCAGGTGTGGACAAATATATGGCTGAAGATAGATCTAGTAGGTTCGTAAGGACACTCAGCATATAATGTAGTTATTAGGAAATACACCAATAGGGATCGAATTCCAAACCTTTGCTATGAGATTATGAATAGCATAGCGCGAAATATAATATAAGGTTTAGTATATAATGATTTGTTTTTTTTTTATTAATCGATAAATCTGCTAGCAATCCATTAGCTATTTTTTTTTTATGAGGTAGCTGGTTGATTCCCACCGAGGGTTAAATTGTTTGTATTTTCTGCAAGCACATTCTCCTTGGTCTGGGTGTTTAATATGTATAATAAAAATATCTTTAAATGTATGCCTATTATATTAAGTTTATCAGATGTCTAGCACCCGTAACACAAGCTAAGAGCATACCACGGGGCTAGATGTTGTGTGTGGATGGTCCAGAAATATTTATTTACTTCTTAAGCTTGCGAGTATCTCCAAACACCGTAGAATCCTCAAATGATTCAATAAAATAAAGATGGCGAATGAACCATGTGACCTTTCTTAAGTCATGTAGCCTCCTATATTATAAGTATAGCTTTTTGACAAAATAAAGACATTTTGATGTTAACAAGAGACGCATTTTCTACGTGAACCCCACTCCCATTCTATTTCTGCTGTAGTATCAGCACAGTTTGTCCTAGTGGAAGGTGGTTAATTCAATTTCGAATAGATTAGTTCGGGCTCTATAGTAAACCACACTAACTCAACAAACATACATTATCAAAGTCGAGGGTTATTGTAAACTTCATCGAATAACTTAAAATCTATGGAGATTTTTTTAATAATAAAAAATAAATTTATTAAAAAAATATTTCCAGACAATTCACACAACAATATCTAGCCCCGTGGTAAGCTCTAAGCTTGTGTTACGGGTCCTACATATCTGATATACTTAATATATAGTCATACATATATAGATATTTTGGTAATAGGTACGGTTATTTCAAGATCAAACAACAAAATAAAAGAAAACCTTATTGTATCGTAGAAAATTAATTTGTTAAAAGAACTTAATTTATTCTTTCATTATAAAATTTAAATTTATTTATGTATAGTTATTTTACGAAAAAAGACGACCTGGTGAAGGCTGCGGGCTCACATTACATACAAGCCGCTGCTAACCGAAATTACTGGAGATATTTGAGGGAGGCCTATGTCCAGCAGTGAACGTCCTACGGCTGAGATGGTGATGATGACACATTTACATTGTGACCACATAATGTGATGGTGGCGAGAAACGGACAAAATCACTGATGACGTAGAAAACAGGCCAAGAAACAAGTGTTAAAACATCCTTACTGTACGACTACCTCAGATCCCCATACTCAATTATTTTGCAAGTGACATTACCCTAAATAAGGGTTGGGTAATAGATTAATAGGTACCTTCACCCCAATTGCCATAGGCGATACCCCTTTCAAAAAGTTGGTACCTGTCTATTCCATATGTTCAACTAATTTAATAAGTATAACCCATTTTGTAATATTCAGGGTAAAAGGTAATTATAAAGATTTGATGCATAATATTTTGATAAAATACAGAAAAAACTTGCATCCGGGTTTCAACTTGCCGCCTTTTAAGTAAATTAATAAAATTTTACCTACTTTTAAAATGAAATATATAAATAATTTGGTATAATAAAATACTTATAATGTTTCATTTATTTGCGAGAATGTTTGTACGATAGGATTTTAATTGCAATTTGGAATCAATATAACTTGAGAAGAACTGGAACGACTCTTATTAAATGAAATTAATTAACTAGCAACAGCTGCATTTGAATATTTATTCTCAAAACATCGAAATCAGATTTAAGAAATTTATTTCAAAAAGAAAAAAAAATATCTTTTTTTTATGCTACAATTATTGGTCACGCATGAAGCAAAAAGTGCCGAAGTGACAAAAACACCTCTTCCTTTTTGGAAGTCGGTTAAAAATCGGTAAATTGCTCAAATTCCACTGACGCGGTAGAGCACTAAAACATGGCTTTAATTAAGTACAAAACTCGCCCAAGGGCCTATGTCGATGCCAACTCTGCACACGTTATAGGAAAGTAGGCCGTATAGCTAAGTCGTTTGGTGTATTTTCCGATGTGGCTTTTGCCTTGGTGTCTGAAATAATGGTTTTAAAAGAGCTCTCAGTGACAGTTTTCAGTCGCTTGTAGTGACAGTTGAAAAGTAAGTGATTAACGTAACGTTCAATTCCCACAATGTCCATTTTCATCAAACGTCCACTACCCCGATTCTCCAATGTTCATTTGCCTCTAATGCATGTCTGTGTGTCTGTTAAGATATAGCATATTCAATGTCTAAGGACTAAGTGTTGAACTATTCAAAATTGTGTGTAAATTTATGACAATATTCGTAATTTTTTATTTTTTTTTAAATTTTGGGATGGTAGGTAATTATAATAGTCAAATAATTGTTAAAATCAATATTTCCCGTCAATCCACACAACAACATCTAGCCCCGTGGTAAGCTTTAGTTTGTCTAATAGTGTTAAAACTAAGTTGATCATTTACTTAATTTAGTTTAATGAATTACGAATCAAAAATTATATTTTCATACTAACAATTACAATATTATTTTTTTATTCATATAAAATTATTTGCCAATCAAATAATGTAATTGTTATTTTTTTCACAATATGTAAGAAATGGGTGAACTGGTTTGGATTGTGTTTTTGTTTAATCTGCCATCAACGGTTTAACATACATAGTTCAATAATTTGTAGAATAAAAAAAAATATTTTAAAAGCTTCACCATCTAACTTGTACGGCTCATCCAAACTTAAATATTTGGCAGTGGTAGTTAGAGGATTCCCCTTACGTAATATTCTATAACCTGACTTAGTTTGAGTGGAAGCCAAGAGCCAAGAGTCGCCAACCAAGGGGCCGCGATTTAACTTCTAATGTTCGCGTTCCAGTTAGTTTCTCCGTTAACTGTGCGTTTCATTATCCATACTAATAATATAAATGCGAAAGTTACTCTGTCCGTCTGTCCGGTTTTCACGTAAAAGATACCAAATTGAAACTTGGTACACTGATTCGCTAAAGCCTGATAAAGGACATAGGGCTTTTGCCTCGGGATAATACATTATAATTTATTAAATAGTGTACATTTTATTCGTTATGAGTTGAGGTTTTGTTCATCAAAAACGTAATTTTGCTTACATACGAAAATTATGAGGCTAAAAAGTCTGTTAGACTTCGGATATTATTGGATTGGATTAGAAAATACGAAAGTAGAAAACAAAAAAACAATTGTACAACACACAAATAAAAAATAAACGTAACAAAAACTTTAATTGAGGAACAGGGTACATAAGGCGGCCTTATCGCTTATTCGCTATGAGCTATCTCTTCCAACCTTGTTAGATACATATTATTTTTTATGCTAGTTAAGCCTTCATTTGACCACAATCTCACCTGATGCAAAGTGACGATGTGGTCTACGATGGGGCATAAAGACCTAGAAGGTGGATGGTTTCTCCGGGCCACATTACGAATTACGAAAAAATCGCTTCACGCACCGGCCCAGCCCGGAGGGCGGTGACAAGCCGCGGCCGAAGCCTACCACCAGAGTCCGTTAATAAGAAAAAAATTGTAATGTATAGTATTGTACCCATGCATAAAACAAGAACATAACTAAAAAAATTGTACCGCGATTTATGACACGGGATTGACATGAAAAGCCAGTACTCTTAGCTTAGTTTCTGTGGATGAGAGCCAAGCACCCGCCGCCAACCGAGGGCCCGCATTTTAACTGATGTTCCCGTTTTAACCTGATTGTTTAATCTTTTAAGCATTTCATACGCTAGATAATATCTAGCGCATGAAAACCGTGCGTTTTAAATGGTGCATATTTTTATTTATAAATTAATTGTGTCAATTTGGTGTGTTTACTCAGATAATAGAAACTTGTTGTCAAATGGTCTTTAATTTTCCACGCTTACTCATTTCGCAGGTTTTGTGATATTAAACCGTGCGTATTAAATGGAACAAATTTTTGTTTATAAATCAATTGCGTCAATTTGTTGTGTTTACAGTTCAGATACTAAATAGAAACTTGTTGTCAAATGGTGTTTAATTTTCCCCGCTTACACATTTCGGAGGTTTTGTGCTTTAATGCACTATTAGTAATTTTTTCATTCAAATTGTGTATAAATTTTCAATAGTTTATAAAGTTAAGTAGGCCAAAACATACATCGACAAGCCTGCTCCAATCAGAATAAAAGACATTAATACATAACACATTTTTCCATTCATTCATTCATTCATTCAGGACTGTTTTTTACTGCGGAAATTGCCATATTTGGCTGAAATATCTAAAGAACACGGGCATCGCTGTAGAATGACAAGCGACTGCGATGCGGGTGCGTCTGCAAGACGGGAACTTTTTTGAGTAAATACATCCTACTTTATAATCGCGTAAGTATATAGAGCCAGCATGTTCAAAAAAATTTATAGAGCAGAGAAAGACGTGTGACGTCCACCAACCTGCGCTTGGCCAGCGTGGTGAATGGAGGCCTAATCTCTAGCCAAGAGAGAAGTCCCTGTGTCCCAGTAGTGGGAACGTTAATAGGGTGAAAATACTACTACGCAGTCGCTTTGGTCGCGCAGCTTGGGCCGTAGCTTAAAACTGACGTAATTTGGTTGAAGGAGCTAGCCAAGTGGCAGCCATCGCCAAGCCAGGGCCCGCGGCAGTTCCAACTTCCTAATGTTCCACGTTCCAAGCCGTTACAACCTGATTGTTTAATCTTTTGAACAGTTTATGCTATTGATGGATATTTACACTCAGTTGAATATCAGGCCTCTTAGGGTAAATCTCTCGTCAAGAGAGAAGTCCCTGTGTCCCAGCAGTGGGGACGTAATAGGGTGATGATGAAATATCATGTTTCAAATTGTTTTATCGGTCGGTATATTAAATTATTCAATTCTTTAATATATTCTACTAATAAAATAAATGCGTATAATAAATAGTTTGTGAGGATGTAAGTGTGTAAGTAAGTGTTTTCTTGTTCTTTCCCGCAAAAACTACTAAATAGAATTTGATGATGATTTGATGATTCACAGAAATATAGCTTACATAATAATATCGTAATAACACATAGGGTACTTTTTACCGAGGGAACATACGAAGTTTCTGCTGGAAAATCAAAAAACTCAGGCAACGCCGTGTCATGATAAACTAGTATAAAATAAAATGCCAAATTAACAATTCGCTATCCAATTATAACGTGCGTAGAACGAAATTCGCAGGAGTTTAATTAACAGGCAGATTATACTTAAAAATGTTAATTAAATTTAGTCATCATAGGTTCAGGCATGTTAAAATCTGGGTCGCAGCCAAGTTGTGCCCAAATTTAAATACATACAGGTATTATATGTTGCATTTGTATTTCTGGGTGTTCACGGTGAATCCCGCTTCCAACCGAAATAACTGAAGATCTTTGAGGAGGCCTGTATCCAGCAGTGGACGTCCTCCAGATGGCAATGATAAAAAATTACATATGTTTTAACTTAATATTAAGCTTAAAAAGCCTTTCATATAAATATATTTTAACATTATGGCATTTTACCCAAATATCAGCATTTTTAGCCCTCTTCATTATCTCAAGCTCTCTTGGGAGTAAGTTAAGAAAGTTCTAAAGATATATATCTCAACTGTTGAGATAATACGTCTGTAATTGTCTGCATAGATAAATTTATCTGTCCCTAGCGATTTGTAACTTTGAAAGGTAACTAAATAATTATTTTTTCATCAGCGTTGGTTTATTTTGAGCTGTGTTTTCTTTTATATTAAAATGGGGTTTGAAATACTTTTAAATATTATTTTTACCTTTTACTTGGTAAGAGTAATATAAAATAACATACAGACTTCCTGGAGTTACATTTTTCATTTTTAGGGTTCCGTAGTTTCTAAATGATAAAATTCGTTTATTTCCTCACACAAACCTTAATGATTATGGATACAAGTAGGAATAAGGTAACATTTGTTAACATTAGTTTCTAAATGTACCTTCGAAAGTAATTGCAAATTCTGCTAATAGAACTAAATTGAACGAAGTGATTTTCTTCTATGCTAGGTAAATGATAGATGCTTCATTTGACCACAATCTCACCTGATGTAAAGTGACGATGTGGTCTAAGATAAGGCATGAAGACCTAGAAGGTAGATGGTTTCTCCGGAAGTTTTTGACAAGCGCCAATTTTATATATTATTAAGACTATGGACTATGAGACGATCCACGCTCTATTCATAAACTTTTCAGCCCCAACAACCACTAAAACCGTATATAACCAGTTTATTCCACAAACACCACACTTCAGATCTCACCACACAGTCAGTTATAAATAACTAAAGAGCAGGCCATTTCTCCTTCCTGTTCACAAATAAATGTTACCAACTCGAAAGCATTCAGACATAAATTGCATTCTCTATTATTGGCTGTGGACTTATAATAGTCTGCTGTTCTTTCAACAAGCTGTTAATGTAACCAATCACGTGGTTCATTTTCTTTCATTCTATTTTTAAAACATGTTGAGTACTATCTATATACTATATATTATTTGGAATGAGATTTTTTTCTTTTTTTTTGTTCCTAAATGGAATCTCAAGCAGTCGGGTCCAGTCAGTAAGGTATCAAGCTATTAAAAACTCTATACTGAAATAATTTAAAGGATAAATCAGTAGTCAGTTGATATTCATCATTATCATCCTGCCCTTGTCCCACACTAGGTGGGGTCGGCACAACATGTTTTCTTCCATTTCCCTCTATCAACCGTCATCTCAACACTCACTCCTTTCTACACATATCTTCTTTTACAAAGTCCATCCATCTTTTCTTTGGCCTCCCTCTAGTTGATATCATTATAAAATATTTTTATCTAAGCGATAGTAATTATATAATGGATGATCATAATGTTCAGGCGGTAACTAAAACGGTCGTAATATATCATATCTGACGTGAACACGTGAAGATACCATAACGTGAACAACTCCACACAAAAAGCTGTAACTGAACAAAACTCCGAACAGCCTCATTAAACTCAAGGAAACCAGGGAACAGAAGTGTTACCATTTATAATTTCATGAACTTGCGCAATTAATCAGCGCGTGCCACCGAAATGTAGATTTTATTGTGTTGCCAGCTTTTGCATCTGGTTTTGGCCACAGATGGGATTAAAACAATTTTGTTAATTGCTGGGCTTAACGTTTTTGCGGAAATCATTTCATTTTCATGTAAGATTCAAATTGGCCGTGTCATCTGTTTAAAAGGTATTTTGTTGAAATTAATTTCTGTTGCATTATAAAATGTAATTGTTAAAATATTATTAAATTTAAAACCTTGTTTGTTCCAGATATTGTAATCAAGCGCGTTGTTTGATAAATTAATATAATATATTTCCGTACAATCTACTAGCCCCGTGGTAGTCTCTAATCTTGTGTTACGGGTACTAGATATCTGATATTCTTCGGGCTTGTTTCACCATCACCGAGTAAAATAGTCAATGGTTAAAATAAAGATCTATTTCGGTCAGTCACATGGGACAAAACGAGATAGCTTGACATAACTAGCCATTGACACGTATTGACATTGCTAACTATTGCTTACTTTACTCGGACTTCTATACGCCCCTCATAATAATGGACTTACTAACATACTTATATGTAGATGTATATTAGAGTTCATTCTAATATATAAGAAGAATAATCAAATCAGAAAGAGAGTATATCAGAAGTCTAGGACCCGGACAAGCTTAGAGCTTACCACGGGGCTAGATGTTGTTGTGTGGATCGACCGGAAATATTTATTTGTTTATTATAAATTGAGTTGTTTATGACTCGGGTTTGCCCGTATAGTAATGTATGAAGTTTCTCGCTCTCAATAGCTTATCTACTATTAACATAGTCCTGAAGGTAATAATTATATAAAATAGGGCAAGGTCGGAAAGAAAACAATAGAAGCTTTTCAGTTGTTTTACTACTTTGCAAGCAACTTTCACTAAGTCATCTGTCCATCTACTTGATGGTCGTTTTTCGATCCGTGGTCTCCGTTCTAGAAATTTTTGGCCCCAGCGACCATCTGTGCTGCGTGCTATTTGCTGCCCAAAGCCACTTCAAAGAGCTAATCCGTTTGGCTATGTCCTCATTTCTGATTCTATATCGTAGAGAAACTCTGAACATAGCCCTCTCCATAGCTCTTTGAGAGACTCTGAGCCTATTCTTAAGGGCAATAGTTTTGTAAATATAAATACGTTATCATTATCAGGGAACATTAAAGCCGTGTTGGCTAAGTGGGAGCACACTCGACTTTTATTCTGAAGATCGTGGGTTCAAATCCCACTATCCACCTATGATTTTTTTTCTTGAAAAATGTATGTGCGCTTTAAAACACGAGATTTATAGGTGAAGGCAAACATTGTAAGGAAACTCGAATGTTCTGAGATGTTCTTTAAAGAGTTTGAAGGACATGTGTGATATTCACCAACCCGCACTTTCCAGCGTGGTGAATTAAGGCCTCTCGTAAAGGGAGATGTCCTAGTGTCCTAGCCATTTGAATGTTAATGGGGTGATGATGATGATCGGGGAACACAGAAATGCGCAGATATGTTAAATTTCGCGCAATTTTATTATTACCGACATATATTTCAATAAAAATTTCATTCAAAAAGAGCACAAAGCCTGTTAATTCGTAATTATTAATAATAAATACAGTTTAAAAACGTAAACAGACAATCACGTTTACGATTTTTGCGGTGTTGCCGTACAATTTACAATTTTCATAAAGTCTGGCAATTTATCAGCTGACGCTTACGAAAATGTGTATTTTATGACGTAACATTATTCAGGCGAAAGTGTGGGTGTAATTATGAGAAGTACTGTCGAGGACAAAACACTAATGAATTAATGCGCCGAGGCGTAAATTCCTCATTAATTTAATATCGCGAGAATAGGTGAGGGTTTCGACACTCTGAAGTTACGTTTTACAGAAGCGCGGTTGGTTGGCAGATGGCACGAATTTACCTAAATTTAATTATGTTTAGACTTGTGTTGTATCCTTTTACATGGTGAAAATATATAATTAGATTCCGGGAAAAGGCATGAAACAATTTGTGTCGACATAAACAAAATAAGTGTATTTTCATATTATATATAATGTATTTATGTTAAAGTGCACTATAATAACTAAAAAGGAAAGGTTATTAAATAGGTTTATTCTACTTTTAAGGTTATCTAGTAAAGGCCCACAAGTAATCTATGTGAAATTTGGTGTAATTATCTGATTTTATTGTTAAAATTAATGTTGTTTCAAATAAAAATATGATCCATCTTAAAAACACTTCTCAATAACTCATTTAATGCATAAGCGTAAAGTTAATAAGTTAAGTATATCGTTTCATTTATAATTATTAACTAAGGGCTAGTATTGAGCCATTTTGTTCATGTCTGTACAGTTTTATCGAGAGTTCAGTAAAGAGAATATTTAAAGTTATGTTTATAACCGTAAATTATAAAGGCGGAGTGAATTTAAAGTCAATATAGAATTTTTGTAAAAAAATAAAAAAATAAATCTACTTAATACTGAGTACAAGGCTTAAAACCATTACAAAATTTCAGATATAACAAAATATTACAATTACTTTACAGAAATACGTTAAGATATATATGTCAATATTAAAATATATATAATTAAAATTTTCAAAACTTACCGTTTTCCTTACGATGTTTGCCTTCACTGTTAGCGCGTGTTTTAAAGAGCACACATAATTATTTCATGAAAAATCCAGAGGTGCGTTGCGTGGTTTGAACCCACAATCTTAGGTATGAAAGTCGAGTGTGCTCGAAAAGCCAACACGGCTTTGGCAAACTTCGATATAATTTACGACATATATACCGTGAAATATCCGATGTATCAAACGAAAGCCGACCATAAATATGGAGTTATTTTTACATCACTGGTTTACGCTGATCTGAGCTAGTAAACATCACGAACAATAAATCTATTTTTACTGCTTAGTATACGGCCATCCTGACTTTACACGTGGCTCTGCCGTGATTCGTAATCGGTAAGAAAATCGGTACACAGAGGCAGTGTGCCGACTTTCTTACCGATTACAAATCACGTATAGTCACAGAGTCGGCATTGGAAGTCGGCATTGGTGGAAGTCGAATGAGACTTTTTCGCAAATTTTGCGTTCAAACGCAATAATTTATGCCAATGATTGAATTGAAAAATGAGATAGACGTCTTGGGTAAGTTGGACATTCGGCTTTCATTCCGAAGGTCGACAAATAAAGGTCTGGATTTAACTTCTTGACAAATTTTAGTGCGGGTTATTACGACGCCCATTTTGACGAGCGTTGAATTTGTCGTCAGTAACGACGTGTTTGGTACAAAAACATACTGAAGATATAATAATTTAGTAAACTAATTTATTACCATGGAAACCAATTAAATTTGACGTTACATGGCCAAGCAATGTGTTTTAGAAATTTGCGAGGTAATTAAAAAACGAGTATCTCTAAGAGATAAACGAGTAACGAATTTCACTAGGAAATTATTATTTATTTATTTATATATCACTTATTTATGTTTTTGAACCAATAAAGTTTACAAGAAAAAATAAACAGTCAATTTTAAAATATCGTGCATGTTCCCTTGATCGCTGAGTTTGCTAGATTTTCCGAAAACAACTGAATAGCAATATTTTTTTATGTTTTAGAATTTAAGTGCTATCTAAATATATTATAATAATCATAAATGTGGAAATTTAAAATGCTGTTTACTTCATGAAATGCCCCAAAATAACTACTGAGAATTAATTAAATATTCTAAATATGTAAGCATTATCTCATTTAGTAGGTAGGTAACATAACTCTTGGTATTAGGAAACCCTATTCTTAACTTAATTCAAGCCTTTGCGACTAATAGACAGACACACAAGCGTGGTTCAATATTTCTATACATAAAGTATATAGGCTTAATGTTATTACAATAAAGACAGACACACAATAAAACGTCGGTTTTATATACGGGATACGTTATCTGTGCCCATTATGCTGGATGATTGTTGTGTCATAAAGGGATTATTTTTAACTGCCCTGTATTTTGTAAATGTCATTTTTTTACGATATTTTATTATAAATATTTTAACTGTTGCGGAACGTCGTTTTGTATTGAATAAAAGTTTTTCAAAACATGTTGTGGTGACCTATTGATTAATGATGATATTAATTAGATTTTATAGCAAATTTTACATAACAGTTACCCAATACCTAAAATCAATTAAAGACACGCTTTAACGGTGAAAGCAAACACCATGAGGAAACCGGCATGTTCTGAGAAATTTAAAGAGTTTAAGGACATGTGACATTCACCACCCCGCACTTGGCCAGCGCGGTGAATTAAGGCCTAGTCTCTCTCGCTTAGAGAGAAGTCCCTGTGTCCCAGCAGTGGGAACGTTAATAGGGTGATGATGATCGACTAGTCATTTTTTGTCTGGCCGTAGACAAGAGGGTTAATAGTAGGTTGAGCTAGGAATGCTTTTGGGTTGAGTGTGGAATTAATTAGGCTGAAGATGGAAACCAAACAGTTAAAATTTCAAAGAAACTTTTACTGTTATTGAATGCTAATAAAAGTGAAATAAATTTAGTTTATAATTATTATTAGTTGTGTAAGCACACTTTAATGTTACCATGTAAATATAATATGATTAATGTATTATTATTAAAATGGTGTGACTACATAAGCGGCCTACGGCGAATATTCGTGTGGATGCGATGCGTGTGGCCGGGTACATCGTTGCAACGCGAAGTTGTCGGGCAAAGACGATGTTTAAGGTGGTTGTATGGGCTAACGCGACTTTTTCAAATTGATATATCTACTTTATGAGTGAATAAATATGTATAAAAAAAATATATGTTGCAAAATAGATATTAAACTACAACTTGAACGTTTGAAATTATTGTATCTTCATTATTACTTAATAAAAAAAATATTCAAAGTAAGGCATTTTTTATCCGAAATTTGGATATATCTTTTAAACGGTATTGAGTTTGAGTATTTTTCTTTAACTTAAATATTTGTCAAAGTATTCCACACAAACTGTACGTTTGAAAATTAAAACAAATGATTTATACGACTACAAATAATTATTTTATGTTTTCGGTATGAAATGGAACGACCGGGTCTGTGCGGGGGCGACGGGCGGCAGTGTGGCTCAGACTATCGGACGGGGAGGTTGTGTCGCGCGTCTTCGTCATCGGTCCAAATGCATTTTTCGATTTAACCGTATAACGATTATTGTTTGCGCATGGACGCTGTTGTTTAGTTTTATATTTTAGAAATAGTATTTGAGCTCGGACTTTTGTATATTCGTTGGACAAGTTCAGTAAGCAATTAGCAGGAATAAAAGTTAGTAATAAATAAGTAATGATTATACTTACTACCTACCAACTAGTGAATTAAGTATCAAGCTAATATAATAAGTACCTACCTATTAATATTTATAAACAAAAAAAAGCACTTATGAAAAAGTTGTTTTTTTTTTATAAGGGTTACCTAGTTAACTAACTCTGACTCTGAGTGCCTCGTAGGCGAGGTGTGCGAATGTCCGCTTGCAGAGCAAAAGGTAGCGGGTTCGACTCCCGCCGAGGGTAAAAGTGTTTGTATGTTCTGCAAGCACTTTTCTCCTTGGTCTGGGTATTTAATATGTATAATAAAAAATATCTTTAAATGTATGTATATTATATTAAGTATATCAAATATCTAGTACCTACCCGTAACACAAGCTTAGAGCTTACCACGGGACTAAAATGTTGTTGCGTGAATTGTCTGGAAATATTATTTATTTATAACTAGCACAGACTAGTATAAATATAATTAAAAATTAAAAATAGAATTAATTGTTATATATATTTTATGTCACCGCACCGTCCAGTTATTTGCTGTGCATTATCCTCTCCATCCTAAGGTTGTCTGGAAGAAACTGCTCTAAGCAATAAGGCCGCCCATTACGCATTTTTGTATTTAGCTTTAAGTCCCTTTTTGTATTGTGATATGGTGTGTAATAAAGAGTTTTATTATTATTATTATTACTAGGTAGATGATACAAACAAAGTATATACAATGTGCATTTTCGAACCTTGATCAAACTAAATGCGGATACACGACATAAATTTATCGATAAATATAGGATAAAAAAAATTATATGTTGGCTATTTAAAAAAAAGCCAATATTTTTTTTATGAAAACTACTTCGTATGGTTTTTTATTCGTTTCTGTTTGAGTAAATGGTGTATTTTATTCAAAGTAGGCTAATTTGAAAGCTAGATAGTTTACATCATCATCATCATCAGCCCTTATCCCATATTACGTGGGGTCGACGCAACATCTTTCTTCCTTCCATTTTCCTCTGTCACTCGTCATCTCAACACTCATTCCTTCCTTCAAAGTTCAAAATTAATTTATTGCGTAAATACATGTTACAGCGTTGTTATGGCTTAAATTTTACATGGATCAATGTATTTTACCTGTCCAGGCATGCAATTATAAAATTGGCATTACATTATTGAATAAACTAAAATAATAAAAATCTAACAAAATACAGTACTAAAAATTTTTTTATAATTATTAACTTTAAATTAATTTCATTAAACATTTATAACATCAGTAATCATCATAGTAAGCAAAAATTCAAAGTCATAAAACTAATTATTGTACAATTTAAAAAGTAATTATCTTAGAAACATTTTTGTCAGTCATTTTTGTTCTTACGCATGCCATCCTTCAAACAGTCCATCAATATTTTCTTTGACCTACCTCTTCCCACATATCCATCAACACACATATCTAACACTCTAAGCTAGATAGTTTACCTAATTAAGAAAATTCAAAACAAAATACAATTTTGGTACAAGAGCCCGCTAAATTTTTTTTTGTAGAAATTTACCAAAAAAATTGTTTTTTATTTTGTTGTTGATCTATAATTTTTAAACTTTTTTGCATTATTTATTAAACTTCATAATATTTTTCAAAGGTTGTCTGGAAGAAATTGCTTTAAGCAATATGGCCGCCCATTATGCATTTTGTATTTTGCAAGTCCATTTTTGTATTGTTTTATCTTGGTTTGTAATAAAGAGTTATATTATTATTATTCTACAAATTCTACAAAGAGTCTACAACGAAAAAAGGTCTACCTTTTTTCGTTGTCATGTTAGTAGCCATTTTAATTAGGTACTTTCTGCCTTGTAGTGCCAAATATCAACAGACAACAAATTATGTATCTTAAGTTGCATTAAAATGATCACGCACGATTGTGGTGAAGTGAGCTGGAGCGTCACCATGAATCACGCCAGCGAATCAAATAAGAAACGATCGCGATGTACTAAAAAGAACTTGTGAACTGAACGTGGGTTTACTTGCAACGATATGCATTGAGGAAAATGGTTGGCATTTTGAACAATCAATAAATTAATTGATAGTAATAACTTAAAGTGTTGTATTATTTAATCTTATCATTATCCACCGTAAATATCCCACTTTTGGGCAAAGGCTTCGTTCCGTACGAAAACTTAGTGACTGACCAATAAATCTGAAATTGTACTCGTCTTATGCCCGATTTTCTAATCCTATGACATTATGAATATTGCAGATACTACCTAGATTCTATCAGACGATTGGCCTTCAAGCAAAAACCAGACATTATTCATAAAATTAAAACCCTTACTTTTTAGAAGAGATTTGTAGTATAAATTATGAAGTTTAATATGACATGCAAAAAAGTATACCTCAATAATCCAGTGTAAAAGTTACAGATTAAAAATAAAATAAATATCCATTTTTTTTTGTTAAATTTCTACAAAAAAAAAAGTTTTAATAGGCTTTTGTACCGAAATTGTATTTTCTTTTAATTTTCATAGCTAGGTAAACTATCTAGCTTTTTAATGAGCCTACTTTGAATAAAATACACCGTTTACTCAAACAGAAACGAAGAAAACACCAGATGAAGTACCTAGTTCTCATAAAAAAATATTAAATCGACTTTTTTTAATAGTTTACATAAAAAAAATCTGATATTTATCGATTAATTTTTGTCATGTATCCGCAAATTGCGTTTGATCAAGCTTCGAAAATACACATTGTATAGGTAACTAGCCTACCCTGGCAGGATTGGCTTAGGATCTTATTATTAGGTTGGTACTTAGTAAGTAAAGAAAACCTAGTTAAAAAAACATACTTATTATTTATTTATTTATTTGTTATATTAGAATCACCAACAAGAAAATACACTAAAATAGTTTAAAAATTAAGATTCATTAATATCTAATAATAATATATAATTAATTTTAACAATACATTTAAATTAAAAAAAAAATTAAAAAGAAAATAACATAAGCACAAACGCATAAATCTCTAGGTAGAATAGTTTTAGCGTAATAATGATGTAGTTGGAAAGTCCTTATTTACGGCGACGCGACTCGCGAGGACCCGGCACGCGTGACCGCTTGCCGAGAGCGCAGGCCGCGCTCTGCGTCGTAAAAATGTAGCGGGGAATATGCGGTTGGCGCGGGGAATAATTTTGACTCCGCCCGAATCCTCAAGGCCGTTGGCCCATACAGGCGCCTTAACGTGGGCGTGGGTAAACCTACGTCACTTCAGAATCATATAGCGAGCAACGCGACACAAATATTTGCCCGCTAATGTAGTGTTAGTTGATGTTACTTATTGGCTGTATAAAGTGGTTGTTCGAAGTTAGTATGCGGAAGTAAATTTCTCTTTATTGTACACCATAAATAACATACAAACTGTTAACAATAACAAGACAATACATCGGAGTACAAAGCCTTATAGCTGTGAGCGATCTCTTCCAGGCCACCTTTGGATGGACAGGAAAGAGATGGAACGACATAGTGGCGAAACGTAAAGAAAATATAACAAAGAGAATTAATAAATACAAAATAAACTATTTTAAAACTATTTTCAGATAAAAATCACTTTAAAAAATTATATAAACTTACAAAATTCCTAAACAATATCCTAATAAGAGCGAAAATCAAAAAAATAAATAAAGATTACTAATACTAATAGACTAGAAGAAAAACACAAAAATATTTAGTCGTTTGATAATACAGCCACGGTTACTGAACTGCAATATTTTATCAAATCGTACGTATATTTTATAGACTAGCGCCTAAAAGAAAACCAACTCTGCAGCTTCATAATTATTAGAATTATAAATTTCAGTAGATATAACGTACAGGGATGCCAACCCTTCCCGTCACTAGTTCAAAGACCCTTAATCAGAGGGGTAGATTGAGGGTACCTATTGTCCTGCGTATTAGTAGAAACCCCCGTCCGGACCCCGGAGCTGTCATTAGTGGGACCAATTAGTAGAATCGACAATATGTCACTGTGACGTGACTTTTACTTCACTAATTTGTAGACTGGTAGAATGGTAGAAAAGTAGCAATAATGTACAAATATGTAGGCTGTTTTGGTAGTAATGATATTCGATTTCGTTGTGTTATTAAATAAATATTACAAATTAGAACTCCAAATCTAAGCCCAAGTTCTACAAAAAAAATCTAAACTGAGCTTTTACTAAACGGGTGTTAGATTCATTATTTATACATAACTATAACGGAAATTTACAAAACATTTGCATGTTTTTTTCCTTTATCACGAATCTCAGTGATAAATACGAGTACGTGCAAATCTCAGTTCCCTCTTTAAAAATATCAGGAATGTTCACATAAAAAACAATATTTGACTGCCTCAGTGGCACGGTGGGCGGAGGTCCGCTTGCGGTGCAAGAGTTTGTATGTTCTGTAATCACTTTCTCCTTGGTCTGGGTGTTTAATATGTGTAATAAAAATATCCATATATGTATGTATATTAAATTAAGTATATCAGAATCTGATTACTTAATTTAATGATGTCTAGTACCCGTAACACAAGCATTAGAGCTTACCACGGTGATATATGTTGATGTGGATTGCCCAGCAATATTTATTTAATATTAGATTCAACCAGAAGTGTGTGTATAATTTGCAAGATTCAATAGACAAAAATCGGTGAAACTTTTGAAAGCTTTCACAATTATGTGTGGATTGTTCAGCAATATATGTTTAATATTAGATTCATCCAGAAGTGTGTGTATAATTTGCAAGATTAAATAGACAAAAATCGGTGAAACTTTTGAAAGCCTTCACAATTATTAAACACTGCTAGACCCGTTCCTGTTTTGCTTGGACGCGAAACCTGTCCTATTGAACGCTGTCTATTACAGAATCTCGCTTAAAGATCAGTAGTTTTTGAGTTTATACCGAACACAAAGACTCAAAAGACAGACTGACACTCCGAGGTCTTAAATTAATAATATAAATAAATAAATAATTAATAAAGTAAGTACTACTTACCATAGATTCTCTAAGATTATATGCGATTACATTGAGAAACCTCTTTTATGAAAACCTTTCTTGAACTCTGTTACAAAAACATCAAATATTTTTGAGCTTATGTCCCAAGATGTATATTTTATATTAAATATCCTCAAAACAAAAACCAAAGAAATGTTAAGAATTATTTGGTAAACCAACTTCTACAAAATAAATGTTATGTTCCTATGCACTGTTGAAAAATAACACTAGAAAGCAATGAAAACCTCAATAGATCAAATTCTGACTTATTTTACAGTCCGCCTCTTACAGGGAACTTGATTGAGAGATTGGAATCGCTCCAGAATCTCTATCCTGCCAATATCGTGCCAGGAAATACATCTCTGTTTTACCTACACTATGGGTACCAATAAATAAATAATAAATATTTCCGGACCACTCACACAGCATCACCTAACCCCAAACTAAGCAGAGCTTGCACTATGGGTGTTAGGTGACTGATAAACTACATAGATACATTTTTTTTTGTAAATACTTCCCTAAGATACATAGAAAACACCCAGACCCGAAACCAGAAATTGTAGATCGTACAAAATCTGGTCCCCCGGCGGGAATCGAACCCGCAACCTCCTGCGCCTCAAGCGGATGTTCGCCCACCGAGCCACAGAGGTCGTCAATAATAATGAATAAAGCTAGGAGATTCTAGTAGCATGGGATACGTGGCTGGAAGAGGCTGCAAGCTAATGTACCAAGAATAATGTATTATACCTAGGTGAACAGGCGGTGAAAGCGAATTGATTGCTTTAACCGACTATCAACAAAGGAGGTTCTAAAGTGTTCGTTTTTTTTTGCTTATTTATGTTTGTTAATTTAGAACTTTAATATCCGTGAACTGATTTAAAGGATTCCCTCTCTTTAAATAGAAACAGTTGTAAGCAAGATGGTCTCAAAAAAATATATACACATTCAGTAGTAGTTCTCAAGTTGTATTAAAATATACCAAATTTGATCGATCCGGGGTCCTAGGTTTGAATCTCGCACATTCGAGTGTTTTGAAATGTTTATACAATGTGAAGTTCAATTAACTCAGGCGAAATCATAATATTTCCAGTAATCGGTTTCGATCGAAAAATACCTTATTTCAGTGAAATTATTCTCAGTAAAAGCTACGACTTTTCCAATATAATATTCGCTTGAATAGTATTTATTTACTTTTACATTATCTTTCCCTATTTTTATTGAATACAATACAAATGAGGAATATACAATGAGGAAGAATGTCAAAAATAGTTATACCAAAAATAAAAATCAAAGTTAAGAAGGTATAAATATCTTTATAACCAAACACAAAAACATTTTCAAAGAATTTATCAGATTTCCCAGCAACATGAACATGACATGATATTTCCTTCATGAATCTTCAGAACTATTAGTTAATAGCCATGAAATTGTTCGAGAACCTTCGAGCAGGATTCTTTGTAAATTGAACCCTATCTCCAGTGAACCTGAACAAACGAACTCAAGCAGATGAAAATCTTCACATCTCAATCTCATCTCTTGATACATGACCTGACAAAGGAATTTTCCGCTTCCTGTTATACATATAAATAAATATATATAAACATTATTACCTATAAATTTTGATTCCGCTTCGCGTCTGTATGTCTTTATGTTCACGATAAACTCAAAAACTACTAACGGAACTCTATGTGGTTTTCAGCAAAAGGTAGATTAATTAAAGGTTTTGGTTATAAGTCTCGATCTGTGATCGCTCTGAATGACACATATAATATAAAAAAAAAGGTGTGTGTGCGATTCACACACGATAGAAGTGAAACTTCAGTAAATCGACGAAAGAATAAGAAGAATAAAAAAAAAAGTGTGTGTGTGTCAGCTACGACGCACGATTGGAGTCTACTACTTACGAACTTACTTATGATATATATCGAATAGAAAAAAAGGGTAAATTAACGCATCTGCTAAAATGATAAGAGAAACAAACATATATCTGTAATTATTCGGATTATTTATATTACTTCAATAAAGCGTATTACATAAAGTATGTTACAAAATAATATAAATAAAATACAGCATTACGTAGTTGAGACTACGAAGTATCGCGCAAAGAAATTTAAATAAAGCATTGTATTTGTGTCTCTTACAATTTCCGTTTCATCTTTTTGCATCCGGTTTGAAATCACTACGATTCTATAGAAGTTTCACTTCAAAAAAACACCTACGTTTTAAAACTATGTAATCAAAGATATTTATTATTATTAAAAAGAAAATTCAATGAGATTCATGGTTTTAACCGCGTCTTTCGGTCAAAACCGCGATATGATCCGTAAAGCGGTTTCAGAGATTAGCTATTTCAATAAACCACAAAACTTCTAAGAAGTCTTAATATAATGTTCAGGGCAGGCGATTCATATAAATCAAAATCATTAATTGGTTATTACTCCTAATCAAAACCATACTCAAACAACTTAATTTAAGTAATTAAAAGCTACACAATTGAAGAAATTACGAAGAATTTTCGAAGGTACGAATACAAAAACGCCTTTTAATGATTTTTTTTATAAAATATTAGATGAAAATAATTTAAGAACCTACTTTTGAATGTTCCAAATTATCTTACCTGACAAATATGTATATTCAAAGAATGTCAAATTTTCATTACTAATTTAAAGCCAATTTGAATTTGAAACAGATAACCACAAAATAGTTGAGGCATTTGGCTTGAATCAAAGATATTTTAGCGAATGGGCGAATTTTCAACCGTGACACCTACCTGAAAAATTGATTTATCCTCTTCAGAAATCTTAAAGGTAGCTTCAATGAATATAATCTAATCGTGGTTCTTTGGGAAAAAACATTCCATTTCAATTCATTTCTAAACGTCCTAAATTTGTTACAGACAGCAGCTGTATAAATTCCAACACAATGTGTGATTGATAACATAATACATATAATGGTAATATAGTGGTATTGATTAGTATAATCATTATAGTTAAATCTAGCTGACCCCAGTAAACGTTGTTTTGCAAAATGAAAAATAGACAGTAGCCGATTCTCAGACCTACTGAATATGCATATAAGTTTTCATAATAATCGGTTAAGCCGTTTCGGAGGACTCTGGTAACTTACACTGACAGGTGAATTTTATATATAAGATATTAAGTGAATTTAAAGGTAGCATGTTTTTGCGTAATAAAATTGGGTGCGGTTTTGCACTACACAAAGTAGTAAAAATATATACGTTAATATAATATTTTGAATGAAATTTATGGATAAAACAACGAAGATTAGTGTTTGATTAGAATAAGTGAATATAAAGAATCAAAAAACATTCAACAGGATTTGAAAAGTTACAAATTTCCACAAGCGGATTGTGAGCTCGCTCTGAAAAAGATATTTGTTTCGGTGCTGTTGTTTTATAATGTATAATATTCCAATCTTATTTATTTAGGAAATTATGATGCTTTAAGCAGCTTATTTTAGTAAAGTAATGTCTTACTATTACAAAAAAATGCGTAAATATTTTACGTATTGCATATTACATAAAAAAATCCTACCTGTTCAAGTATCCTCATATTTAAAAGATAAAAATGTAGTAGGCTTAGTATTATTGTGGTCATAATTTAAATAGGTATATAACGTTTTAAATTTCCTTTACATGTGCTCAACTAATAAACTTAATTCTAAAATCTTTTAGTTTATTAACCTTCAATTAGTAACAATTTATAACGAATAACCTATGAAAATACTAACCACTTTAATCCTGAATTTCAGAACTCTGATTTATAACAAATAAGGGCATAGATTATATTGGCAAGGGTAACATTTTAAATACTCCAAGATCTTGGCTAAAAGCACTTCCAGAATTTCCTAATTCGTTATCCTGTCAACGGATATTCCGTCACAAAATCGACGAAACTCATATTCTCAGTTCACAAAATTCCTTTAAAATTAATTAAATATCTCAACTTACCAAACACGGAACCGAAGATTCCACACAACACGAAACCATTTCCATTAGCACATGCACGACTCACGACACAGTATTGGATAACCGAGTGCGGACGACCGCACCGTCCAGACGCCAGCGAGCATTTGCCGCGATTGCGCGACTGCGGGGGGGTTCACGGCTTTAGTCACCATAAAAATATTTATTTCTCGTCCGTATTGCGCAATGCATAAATTTTCGACAGACATGCACGTTGACTAAGCTTTCTTAATGAAAACTGGGGTTTTAGTTAATTTTACACATTACGCTATTGATAAGCTTAAGCTTCCTTTGATAGTTTTCAAAGAACGCTCAATAAGTTTTAAGTCTTTAGTCAATTTTTCAAATTTTATTAACTGTGTATGTATAATATAATAAAAATATATCTATCTATCTATTTCAATGTATCATATATGTATGTATTTAGAAAAAAATATATCTATGTAGTATATCATTACCCATAGTATAAGTTCTGCTTAGTTTAAGGTTAGGTGATGCTGTGTGAGTAGTCCGGAAATATATATTTATGTTAGTCTATTTTATAAATACGTACCAAAAACACAAGCTTAGAGCTTACCACGGGGCTAGATGTTATGTGGATTGTCCGGAAATATTTATTTATTTATGTTAACTATAAATATTAGATTTTTTAACTTAATTTGTGGATATTTCTATCGTGTGCATGTTTTGTTGCTGAAAAATAACATTATATCCTGAAATAGTAAAAGTCCAGGATTAGTGCACAGATACGAAAAAAATGTCGATGAGTAAAGGTTAATAATTCGAGTATTTAGCTTTTTGCCGCGATTGTGCGATTGGTCCCTACCAATGGTGGGTCTCAGACACCATACAAAATATGTACCTCTATATTGTACAAGGCATACATTAACAATAGATATACCTACATCTTTTTGAAGTGAAACTTCTATAGAATCGTAGTGATTTCAAACCGGATGCAAAAAGATGAAACGGAAATGGTAAGAGACACAAATACAATGCTTTAATTAAATTTCTTAGCACGATACTTCGTAGTTGAGACTACGAAGTATCGCGCAAAGAGGTATTGCTGTATTTTATTTATATTATTTTGTAACATACTTTATGTAATACGCTTTATTGAAGTAATATAAATAATCCGAATAATTACAGATATATGTTTGTTTCTCTTATCATTTTAGCAGATGCGTTCATTTACCCTTTTTTTCTATTCGATATATATCATACTGAAGTTTCACTTCTATCGTGTGTGAATCGCACACACACCTTTTTTTATAAAGGTTACATATTAAAAACTGAAAGTGGAAGGAAAAAACATGTTGGGCCGACCCCAAGTAATGTGGGATAAGGGAAAGAGAATGATGATGATTAAAAACTAGGTTTTACGTTAGTTTTACATTTCTTAAACATGAACTGTTCTTGCGTTGTTACTAGACTGTTTTTATACACTATAGTTTTTTGTATGGGATTGCAGGAATTTATATAAAGTGCGTTTTTCGTTACTAAAAAGCAACATACATTCTGTTAAGTAAATGCAAGCATTGTCATACATACTAAAAATAAATAAATGTATTTGAGTACAAGTAGATATCTTGAATAAAATAATCAAAATAATTATGTAACATTTTTTACTAGTATTATAAAAGGTAAAGAGTTGATGCTATTCCTTCAGAACGTGTGTAAATAGAAAAATGATATAAATATATTTTTTCTCATTGTCATTTTAAAAATTTCTTCGTAAAAATAGAATACTCTTATTAAACATTTTGAAAGGGTTTATAACACAGTTTAATATAATCTTGTGTCTTATTGAGATCAAAATACAATACGTTCTTCGCGAGATAATAAATCATTTCAAAGATTTGCTAGATAGTGTCTGTGAAACTTGCAAAACTTAAATTACTATTGAAATAAACGTCTTGAACTTTGTCCTAACCTGTTCTCTTTTATAGAAAACTTAAAAGAAGATTATAATATGATAAAAAATAAATTTGGAAAAGTTACAGTAGCTAGTCAAACCTTTCAATTTAACGAATATTAACTGAAAAGAGCATTTTATTTATCTATTCACCATAGGAACAAACTGGTACCCTTGGTAACGTCAAACTAATACAGGTATAAAATATCTTAAAGCGTTTCCAATCTTAAACATGCTGTATGTTCTTAATGAATATATATTTAACTTGGCCATTAGGTTTTCTAAATACTCTAAAATTTTCATGCTGAAATGGAAAAATAATAAATCGGAGGTAAGAACATTTACAGCGCAGGATTATAGACATTATATGTATCTGTATAGAGTAAAATTACTAAGTGTAATAATTCCTAGTTTGGATAATCCTAAAAACAAGATGTGCTGTTCTGTATGTAAGTTCTATTATATCATCCAATTATGTAAACCACGTCTTTGTGAATAAATGATTTATTATTATTAATAAGAACTACCAACCGACAAAGGGCCGAGAAGAGCTACGAATAGCAAGGGCTTTCGTTTTTTTCACGTTATTCGATTTGTAACTTTGAAATAATCGTTGACGGAACATACAGTTCTCATATAACAGTTTAAGTAACAAACACAGTTTAAGTTTAAAATGCGCATCGGTATAAGAACGTCCTCCGCTTTTGTAGTTGGCTAGACATAAAAAAATCCTGAAAAACTCCAAAATAAATATCTATCGGTGGCTGCACTTACGAGTAACTCGTCTTGGAAACTTTTGGGCACTTTAGGAGAGTTTTTGGGTAATTTATAGCGAGGATATCCGGATATCCGGGTAAACAATTACTGTGAGGATTTGGAACTTTTGCTTAGATTTACTGTTAACGTAAATGTTTGCACGTTGTTGCATTAGCTGGTTCGGTAATTTTTATTTAAGTGTCTTGCTTTTTGTTAGGGAAAATATTGTTTATGAAATATTTTTTTTTTGCTAGCTTAGGTATTTGGTAGTTGGTGATAGCTTGAGGTGCCTTTGTTACTTGGTGCCGATTTTTTCAGTATGCAATACAAATATGAGCGATGTGCCGACTTTTGGAAATTTACATACAATTCATCGACTTTCGCATACTGCCGACTTTATTTAATTTGCTAAGATTAGCGTTCTTACCACTATTCAATAAGGTTCAGTATATTTTCGGGTACTGCCTGTTACTTTATGTACATTCACGAAGATATTAAGAGAATTGCAGTCGGCAACGTGAGATTTTTCAGCCTACATAAGTTATCATAAATCAGACACTCTCTTAATTATGTCTTTGGCTTCATAACTACAAATAAGTCATATTTGTCAAAAAGTCTTCGATTATTATAATGATAAACATAATATAAAATAGACTCATAACGGGATATTACCTGATTGATTGACTTTCGAGTTTCCCGATATTTCGGCACAGTTACAAGCGCCATGATTACGGTTGAACTAAAGCTGCTCCTAAAACAAAAACAGTTCTACCCATGATAGCTTAAGAAGTTAAATGTTATACATAATATAATTTCGGCGGCAATATTATAACAATAATTCTACTCATTTATAGCTGAAATGATGTTAATAAATTTCATCAATTTCATCTTGTATTCGAAATTTGTCTGTCTTAGGTAGGTGCATGACTTTTTACCGCGGCAATTTACCCTGATGTCGCGGGAAAATCCAATTTAACATGGGTCTAGTCACGCCAACGATAGGAACCTTTATTTCGGAAACCCATCACAATAAACAATGGATTTTCTAAAGAAAGAATAATAAATTATTTATATGTGTAAGTCCCTTTCCCTTTATTTTTAGTTACCTTTTAGGTAACATTGAATCAGAACCTTATTTAATAAGCCTTTTTTTTTAAGGATAACTTTTATTTTAAGCTTGCTAACATAGTAAAATAGACTATACTGCCAAATCAAATAATAATTCATGTTTGAAGTGGCATTACAGAGCTGCTTTCCGCAAAAGTTTTTGATGTCGTGTTGGCTGTAGACGAGTCGTTACCTAATATATATATATATATTTATATATATATATGTATATTATATAATACTAAAATTGTCGTTCTGTACTCTAGACCTAGAAATGACAGTACTGAATTAGTTTTGAAAGTTTATGGAGTTTTGGTTCTTTTTGGATTTTTTTCCTGTTCACGTCCGTAAGAGAAGCCTCCCCTCCTCCCTCTCAATCCTTACACGTGACCTCCGGGTGGTGCTAATAACAGTCTCTGGTGACAGGCTTCGGCCGCGGCTAGTCACCACCCTCCGGGCTGGGCACATGCGTGAAACGATTTTTTCGTGTTTCGTAATGTGGTCCGGAGAAGCCATCTTCCTTCTATGTGTTACTTTACATCAGGTGAGATTGTGGTCAAATGAAGACTTATCTAACATAAAAAAGAAGTTACAGTTGTATAATACATGAGATATAATGGAATAACGCTACCTATTATTTATGTATAATTATATTATACCTATAATAGGTAGCGAATCGTCTCCGAGTATATCTAATATACGATACTAATATAGTAGTTCTGTGCTCTCGACCTAGAATTAAATTTCATGTAACATGTATTGTCTTTCTTTTGTTAAACTATTATATTAATCGTATTATACAATTGTAACTTAAGCATGTATATTTATACTTTCAATATTTTAAACATACCTACTCTTAAATGAACACTATTAGGTACCTACTACGTTGTGGATTTAACACCCTACCGTAAGTACTTACCAAGTAATGACCATTTTATCGTCATAATAACAGTTCAACATTATGTAAAACAAATAGTGTCGTAACTTGGTTTTTAACAAAGAGTAACATACCATAATTTGAAGGTTTTGAGTTTTCCGATATTTCGAAGCTGTCTAGTTTCTGGATTGAATTGTCATTGTCTTTGCGATTTGGGCAGACGGTTATTCACCAACGAACCGGTCTACCCTCTTTCTGAGTCTTTTATTGCGAGGTTGACACTCACTAGTGCTACTACCACTTGTTTCATTCTCGAACGCAACTCGATCACGACACACTACACTGACCGTGTCTTGGCGAATAACCGGTGTTACATGTTTGAGTTTTGCATAACCGCACTACAGGATTCCATTCTCAATGATGAATGCGCAATGAGAATTCAGTTGTTTCCGTGACCAAGACGCTTGCAACAGCGTCGAAATATCGGAAAACTCAAAAACCGTCAAATCACGGTATGTTACCCGTTTTAAATCATAAAATAGTGTCGTGTATTTAAATCCGAGCAAGGATTACACAACCCCTTTTGATTTAAGGGTTAAAGTAAATTAAACAGATATTTTAACCCATAGAAATCTCAAATAGAAATAGTTTAACTTCACAAATGAACGCGGATGTGGGAGCATAAATCTATTATGTCCAGGTGCCGACAAAAAGGTTACAAAGGCATCCACTATTCATTTGAGAGGTTCATTCACAGTGGCTTACATAATTTATTTTACAAAATACGTTTTACCATTTCTCTTGTAGTGGAATGCGATTTGCATGCGAGATTACCTGTTTCACTTTATATTTCTACTTTTTTTGAAGAGACACAGACAAAGTTATGAATTTTTCAAATGTTTATTTGGCTTTTGCCAGTTTCAAAAGAATTGAAACATTTGGGTACAATATTTTTAGCTCACCTACATTTACTATGTATGAAACTCCTCGATAAAAAAAACAGTGTAGAACATGGGTTCTACAGGTTACCAATTAGTATTGTTTTTTTTGTTTATTTCTACATTAATAATTCCTGTTATGGATTTAACCACTATGAATGAGTTAAGGAGATTTAAAAAACAAGATAGATAAACATTAATAATTTCCAAGCGCTTAAATATTAATACTTTAAATATTTTTTTTATCATTTTAAATAAAGATTAGTTTTTTAACCACTGTGCGTATGTTCATGGGATGTTGGGATGATAAATCAAAAAGCATAATATATAACGAAAGACAATCAATCATGGTAGATATCCCGTTATAAATCTAAATAATATTAATAACCATGAAAGTTTCAAAAGTTATAAGTATATATTATAAATATAAATAAAAGTGCATTTTATTTAGTTATTAAACAATTGTAGTTGTTTTTTTTAATATATTTTTTTAATGTTTTCTCTCTCTCTCTCTCTTTTTTTAAGATGCGAATTACTAGTAGTGCCTCGCGGTACATCCCGCGTTTTAATTGATTTTCCCGCGGAATTACAATTTATGTCCTTTCTCAGGCTCTAGAGAATCCGTGTACCAAATTTCATTTAAATCGGTTCTGTAATTCTTGCGTGAAGGAGGAACAGAAAAACAGAGTTACATTTGCATTTCGATAATATTAGTATGATAAGAGGCATCGTCAAAGTCAAAGTCAAATGGTTTATTTCCTTAGAAGCCTATGCTTACATGGACAGGTAAACTTAAAGCTAATTTAAATAAAAACTAAGAATTGAAAAGTGGAATAAAGAAATAGCAATCTGGTACCCAAAAGACAAGAAAAAAAAAATAGAGGCAGACAACTCAGAAGGTGGGAAGACGAAATAAAGACTGTAGCAGGGAAAACATGGTCACGGAAATCATTAAACAGAACAGACTGGGAAAATATGGAGGAGGTATTTGCCAGAGCGGGGCAAACAGACAATATTATCGGTGTCATAGACTCAACTGAGTCAGTAGGTTTAGTTACCAATGTACAATCAGTGTCTGAATACAGGCTTTTATTATTATTATAATTTTAGTATAGATAAAGGCCGATCTTTCCAACCACAGACTAAAAATAACTTAGCAATAAAATCTATGACAGCGGACTAAAGTTGCCTAACTCACTTTAATATCAAACATTTATGTTTGACGTCAGGCAACTTATATTAATTTGTTCGTTATTTTTTCTGACGTTGAAAACGTCGACCGTAAGTCAACTGAACCATCATCATCATCTTCCTGACCTTATCCCACATCACTTGGGGTCGGCACAACATGTTTTCTGCTTCCATTTCCCTGTATCAACCGTCATATCAACACTCACCTCTTTCTTACACATGTCATCTTTCACACAGTCCATCCATCTTTTATTGAACCATTGAAGAAAATTTACCTTTTAAACATCCAAACGAACAGCCAGCGAAACAAACAGAGAGCTACATCATTTCTTAATTACTAAAATTTATAGTTTTTTTGATTATTTTAGTGATATAATAAAGTTATGACTATCAGTGAATCTGTATGTGGTCTCCACACCGGGAATTACACGCCGCCCTGAACCGCAAGGCCACTGATTTGAATATTTCACGCATGTAAAGCAGGAATCTTGCTAGTTACAACAAATGTAGTATACATATTTTTACCCAAACGACGCAAAGGAGTGGTTATTTATTTATTAAAATAGCCTAAATAATAACCTTCCTCGACATTTAAGCTATGTATTAGTGAAATAATTTTTGTCCATGTATGCATAAGCGTCTAAGGAAATAAAAGTTTTGACTTTGACTTTCAAACAAACTCATCAGCTTTAATTATTATTATATATTTTTTATTTATAAAAACTATTAACAGTTCATTTATATTGAGATTACATATTTTTACTTATTTTATAGAGTTTAGTTAGCCTCTGGACTTATAAAATTATATCTCGATGGCAGCAAAGAATAAAAAGACATCTGCAAAAGTGCAACTTTACAGGAGAGCACATTTAGTAAAAAATTGTAGAGTTATTGGCCGATTTACATGAAACTTCGAATAATGAATTAAAAAAGTGCTTTTTTATTGATTATATAAGAGGTTTAATCTATATATTGTTTTTTTACTGAAATAATGTAGATGTCTTTTTATACTTTGAAAATCTTTAGACGTAAATGAAGATATCTGGCAGATATCCGTTTTTATTAAATGATTCTATTTCTAATTTTTCATCCATCTCTATTCGCAAATCACTTGGCTGAATCAATAATTCATTTTCTGTATCAGAATCTAAAAAAAGTTTAATACATAATTAGTTTATAATAAACTGTTCGTATAACTTTTCAGATAATGCACAGTTAGTATTAAAATTCAAGTTATAACGAGAAATAATAAATTAATAAATTGAGTCATCTGAAAAAAGTACGACGTATAAACGGACAAAAGACAGATGTCCGTGTTTACGTGGCAACATAACCTCAAAACTAATGAGACTAGTGACAGATGTCTTTGTTGACGTCTCAATCACTGGTCAAAGTTACGAAGTAATGGCGGGTAAATTCAAATGTCCGGTTCTACTGCGATGTTTTTTGAAAATCAAGTGTAGATGTCTTCATATACGTGCCAGATATTGGCCATTATTATGAAATTCGATTTTATTTTAATGCAGACTTGTAGATAGGATTCATTGGAAGCAAATTTTGAAAAAAAAACTTTTTGCTAAAAATGTAGATGTCCGTTTATTCTTTGCTGCCATCGATCTAATCCTTAAATATGTGTATGTACTTATGCTAATCTTATGATGATCATGTATCTTAAAGTTGTCTTTATTATTATTATATTATAGGGACAAATAGATGTACCGGCCACACACATCGCGTTGACACGAACATTCGCCGTAGGCCGCTAATGTAGCCGCGCCATCAGAGATTGACATTTGAAACACGTTGAGAAATGTCTTGCTTTGCATAGTGTTGCTACTTTATTTAGCCAAGTATCATATATGTAAATACGGGTATTAGTTTTAACATATTTAGTAGATGTCATCTAGTATTGCCTCTTTTTTTTAATCAATCTAAATTTAATATTTAAGAAAAACCCCTGATTCCAATGCCTTAATTTTCTTAAATGTAAAACATCATAATATTTTGTAATGTCCACGCGATGCGCTTTCATTTAATACCCCACTCGAATACAACTACAGATTTTCGGTTTTCCATTCCCACTCTCACCTCCATAACTTTTAAACGGCACAACTGATATTCATGAAACATGTCTAAGAACACTCGCGCCAAACTAAATTGAAATCGCTCCATCCGTTCGGGAGCTATGTTGTCCCAGACGGACAGACAGACAGACATACACGGCAAACTTATAACACCCCTCTTTTTTGGTCGGGGGTTAAAAATAGTTTTTATTGGGAAAAATAATTGTCAAAAGAGAACTGAATGCTGAATTATTAAACGTTTCTTTATGTAAAACTATACTCATTAATAAGGTGACTTTAACTTAATTAAAAGCTATGTGTTAATACTGTTTGAAAGAGAAACGAAGATATTATAAGAAAAATATTTTAGTAAAATGAGAATTTAGAAAACGGGCTTTACTCACGGAAACTGTGTCGTTCAAAATGAATTGTACAACTCGCGCTAGTTTTGAAAGTGATTTGCTTAAATGTTATTCTGCATTTGGTTTCAACAGCGGCAATTACACGTCGCTAGGACCACAGAATTGAATATTATATTCAA
The DNA here is from genome assembly GCA_929108375.1 of Gymnoscelis rufifasciata. Lineage (NCBI taxonomy): Eukaryota > Metazoa > Arthropoda > Insecta > Lepidoptera > Geometridae > Gymnoscelis > Gymnoscelis rufifasciata. The sequence goes on from OV815322.1 coordinate 11,529,915, forward strand.
CAAATGTATATACATTCTGTTAATCAACATTTTCTGCACTGTTCTTTTTTTTTTCTTTATTCGGAACAACAAACAATTATACTCCTTATACTCTAAGCATAACCAACACCGTTGCCCGTAGATAGTTTGTTTAAACATAGATTAGAAGTTGAAAAGATTTGAATGAAAATCTGGTTTGGTAGAAATACCTACAGAGCTGATAAGTCGACGCATAGGTAATCTATAACATTTTTTTTGCGTAAGTCGAGTCAAGAAACTTTTTAATTAAGAATAGTGATGGGATATAGTTAGCTAATTGGTAAACACCAACAAAGTTTATCGAAATCTGTTATTTTTAAAGGATTTGAACGTATCTTAGTGTATAATTATTGTATGCGTATATGTCTTGTCGTTCATGTCTTAAAATCTTGGTGGAATATAGGTCATTCATTCCGTCAGCAAACGTCACGTCCTACCACACAATGAAAGCCAAATTTGGAATCAGCACACCCAAAAATATGAATCAGGCAAGAAAACTTAAACAGCTCTCAATTTCCTTATTTTTGCAGACCGGTGTTATTTCTAACAATAGCTACGAATAAGTTAAACTCAGAAACAAAATATAAAAACAATTTATGCATAACGACGAAAATCACTTTCGAAATATTAGCTAAGTATTCTAAGGATTAATTAAAAATATTTTCGCGTAAAGGGCTTTAGGCAGACGTGGAGGGAATTTTAATCTGTGTTGTAGACAAGTTTCAAACAGCTGGCTCACTAATGAAATTGATAATAGCTTTTCAGGTTTTGCCTGTGTTTTGGGATTTTCCGGAGGGCATATGTAGGCATGTTATGAAAGCAAAAGTTTACCGTGTAATATATTTTTAGGTTTACTTATCCAATGGGTTAAAAGTAATAAGTTCAGAAGTAATATGTAGATTATTGTTAAATAGGCTCAGAGTCGATCGAAGAGCTATGGAAAGGGCTAAGCTCGGGCTTTCTCTACGGGATCGAATTAGAAATAAGGAGATCCGTACAAGAACGCGGGTCACCAACATAGCCAAACGTATTAGTCCTTTAAAGTGGCAGTGGGCAGGCCACATAGCACGTATAACAGATGGTCGTTGTGGTCGAAAAGTTCTCCCCCCGACAAAAAAGAGGGGTGTTATAAGTTTGACGTGTCTGTCTGTCTGGGACATCATAGCTCCCGAACAGAAAGAGTTATTTCAATTTAGTTTTTTTTTAAATGAAAGGTGAGTTTTTGCGCGAGTGTTCTTAGACATGTTTGATAAAACGGTTGACCCGTTTAAAAGTTATGGGGGTGAGAGTGGGGAAGGAAAACCGAAAATCTGCAAATATACTCGAGTGGGGTCTCAAATGAAAGCGCATCACGTGTACATTTCAAAATAGTATGACTTTTTACTTTGAAGGGAACTAAAGTTCTGGAAGCAGGCTTTTTTTTTAATTTTGATTATTTCAGCTATTATTCGTAATTGTTTAATTTTCCTTTTTATTTCTTTGGTTTAGCTCTTTTTTGTACAATATAAATATAAATATAAGTCTAATTTGTAAGTAAGTCTAAGATAAGTTATATTTGGTGCTAAACTGTGAAATATCTATTGAAATTAAATAGATTATTATTATTATTAAAGTCAAATGGATTTTGTTTTTTTGGATGAAGTTCGATTAAATGGTCGTTGGCGAATAGCACGTAGATCAGACGGCCTTTGTGGTCAAAAGGTTTCCGAAAAGAGATGGCCGTTTGGCACGCAAAGTGAAGCACGTTTCCAACGAGATAAGGGGGTAAATTTATCAAAGGATCATGGTGGATTCAGTCTATTTCCAAAGTTACTGGAATTCTATAAGATAGGCCTGCCTCACACAACTACCTTCTAGGTCTCATGCCCCATCTTAGACCACATAATCGTCTCTTTACATCAGGTGAGATTGTGGTCAAATGAAGGCGTATCTAGCATGAAAAAAAATAATTATTTCATAATATATTGATATATTAGCCACAAATACAGTTTTGTCTTAAACTGCCGCATTGGTAATTCTCTCATATTTTTAGGTAGTTTATTAAATATTTTCATAGTCATAATGTAACAATTTTTCCTCCGCAGCGCTGACTTAATCTGGTAGGGTCTCTTTTTTTAACAATTGACCTAAATTCGTCCTTATAATATTTGAAATTGGACCCACTTTCTTTAACAAAAATAGCTGATTGGTATATGTATTAAATATTAATTATTACCATCAACTTATTTTACACCTTTTAACTGTAAGTAGTTACGACTAGGACTGAAACCAGCTTACATACTATTCGCTGTGTCTGGAAATTGCCACAGCATTTTTAAAGATTAACGTTTTCTACAACTCAAGATTTTAATCAGAAACGGGCCGAATTCAGACAGTGTGACAGAATGGTTAATTGAAAATGGACCAGAGTGGGCCGAAAAGAGTGGCCTAGTTAAGGGATACTAAGCGCTTTGGGGCTCATAAGTACCCCACGAAGATGGTTTAGTTGGGGTTAGATTTTTCCTTTTCGTAGGAAAAAATATATTTGTAAAACATTTTTTTTTTGACAGAGGCATTAAAAAAATGTCAAATTTAACTAAAGCAAACTTTAAATTATTCAAGTTACATATTTTTCAAATTACAATTATAAAACACAACTTTCATTACGAAACATACTTTTGAGAAATCGGTTATTATTAGGTCCTTACATATGAAATTGGCGTTTTGTATGGGAGGAACAAAAAGTCGAATATTTTTTAATATAATATATTAAATTAATCAAAGTATGAACCATTATTTTCTATGCACTTTTGCCATCTTATAGGTAGTTCATTGATCCCTTTACTAAAAAAACCAGTCGGACGGGAATCAATAAAATCTTTGAAGGCGATTTGGACTGCCCCATCGGAGTTGAATTTTTTCCCTTGCAAGAAGTTATCCAAATTTCGAAAAAAATGGTAATCTGTTGGAGCAAGGTCCGGGGAGTACGGAGGATGTCTTAGACTTTCCAATTGAAGCTCTTCTAATTTAGTAGCCGTCTGTTGCGCAGTGTGTGGTCTAGCGTTGTCGTGAAGCAGCAGTGGCGTGGAGCGATTGACCAGCCTAGGTTGTTTAGCCGCTAGCTTTTCCATCATGGTTTGCAATTGCTGACAATAGACATCAGCCGTAATAGTCTGGCCAGATTTGAGAAAACTGTAATGAACAATACCGGCACTAGTCCACCAAACGCTTACAAGTAACTTTTTTGGGGTTAATTTTCGCTTGGGGCAGGATTTGGCTGGCTGGCCAGGATCCAACCATTGCGCTGAGCGCTTCCGATTATCGTAAAGAACCCATTTTTCATCACAGGTAATGATTCGGTTTAAAATACCTTCATTATTGTGCCGGTTTAGTAATGTAACGCAGCAGTCGACGCGCGTTTGCCGGTTTGCTTCAGTCAATTCGTGAGGTACCCACCTTTCAAGCTTTTTAATCTTCCCAATTTGCTTCAAGTGAATTAAAACAGTTTTATCACTAACACCGCAGCCTGCAGCTAACTCGGACGTGGTTTGCGATGGATCCGCTTCCACAATAGCCTTCAACTCTTCATTATCAACTTGAGTCTCAGGCCGTCCACGGGGCTTGTTCTGCAAGTCGAAATTTCCAGAACGAAAACGTTGGAACCAAAAACGAACTGTGTTTTCTTTTGCAACACGACCGCCATACACATCATTCACCCTTCGAGTTGTTTCCGCAGCACTAGTGCCACGGCGGAACTCGTACTCGTAAATAATGCGATATTTTAAGTTTTCCATTTTGTAAAATGAGTGACGCAAACAGAAAAAAACAGAAGAAAAAAAACAAATGAATGACGATCATCGAAGCACAAATACATGAGTCTATAGCTGTACAAATTTGAATTTGGAATTCCTTACCAAAGAGGAGAAATTTGTGATTAAAGTGGCCAGTACGAAAAACGCCAATTTCATATGTAAGGACCTAATATCTTATTTTGGGTCTAGAATAACATAACCAGCAACGGATTGTTATGTCAGGTTCACTCGGCTTTTGTGAAAAAGGCCATTAGTTTAAGTAACTGCGACTTAAAACAACTTGATTAGAATTTCACTAATTGACCTATCTAGATAACTTAAACAATTCAGAGCTATGACCTAACTTTGATAAGTCATTACTTTCACTGATAATTTGTTAGTGAACCAAGTCCAAGAATTTACATTGTAACTTTAAGTTACGGCCATTTAGGCAAATGTTAACTAAGTTGTCTGAAAAGTTTTAACTATCAAGACAATTTTGAATTTAAAATATATATATACTATAGTTTATAGATTCAGGCCTAACTTTGCGGAAATCCATTCTAAGTACTTTTATCATGGAACAAATTATATAGTTCCGATTCCGCACTAGAAGGGTTCCGTAGCCAATTGGTAAAAACGGAAACCTTATGGATTCGTCATGTTTGTCTGTCTGTCCTATTCCACTTTTTTCCGAAACTTCTAGAACTACTGTTGAGACTGGTAAGTAGATAATTAAATTCTTTGAACCGTTTGAAGATTTTCACTGAAACTCAAAATATTTTAAGATAAGTACTCAAATAAGAGACACGTTAAAGGTTGTTTAATATCCAGGGCATGTTCCGTGATCTTTGAAAACTTATTTCTTCGTGAACTGATACTTGATAATAATTATTATAATGATTGTAGTAATTTTTAAAATAATATAAACGTTTAATTTTTTTTTAGACTAGGTTGATCTTTGTTAAAATTTAACTGGTAGTACATTTTTTTATGATTTCTAGGTTGACTTAAAAATACTGTTTTAAGGTTGCCTTATTTGATTAAAAAATTTAAATTTATTGTGTTCAATAAACAATGCTTGTCGTTTGTTCTACAAGGAATAGAGAATATTTACTTACGCTCATGTTCATAAAACTTCTGCGATTTCTGTCTAATGTAAATTAATTGGAATTATATATAATAATAAAAGCCGTGTTGGCTAAGTGGGAAGACACTCTACTTTCATTCCGAAGTTCGTGGGATCAAACCCCGCCACGCACCTCTGGATTTTTCAATATCGTAAACTAAAAAAAATATATTAAATTTAACTTTGAGTTCTCATAACAAAAATGTTTGCGACAGGATTTGTAACGCGATACTCTTAAACATTTCCCCTTTGACATATGTATTAAATATATTACCTTAAGTCCATTTCGGCTTCCCACGAAAATGCCCTGCAACTATAACTTTTCTGCGAAATAGTTCACATCACAGTACCGCTATCTACGAATAAAGCTTATCTCACGACAAACATTTTTATTTACGCTCAATACTCATTATATTTTAATCAATCTTATTTTTGTTTGTGTATTTATTTTATCAATCAATCAATCATTTATTAAAATCAATATATAAAATAACTTATTTTGCAAACCTCCACCGCTTTCGAAGTCGGTATACCGCATTCTGACGTTGCAGTCAGGTGCAGTCATCATCATCATCATCACCCTATAAACGTTCCCACTGCTGGGACACAGGGACTTCTCTGTAAGCCTTAATTCACTACGCTGGCCAAGTGCGGGTAGGTAAATGTCACATGTCCTTCAAACTCTTTAAAGTCAGGTGCAGTGAGATGCTGTAAAGTCGATCTGTATGGCTCTAAACCCTCTCTAATCAGTGAAAAGACGTCTATATTGAGTGCGGCTGCGGTTGGACCACAGCTATGAACTTCATATATAAATTGACTTTCTCAGTGGCGCAGTGGATAAAGGTCCGATGCTTCAAAAGAGGTTTTGATTCCCGCCGAAGAGTCAAGTGTTTGTATGTTCTGCAAGCAATTGCTACTTGGTTTGGGTGTTTAATATGTATAATTAAAAATATTTATGCATGTTTATATTGAATTATATATTATAGGTATATTCAGTAGGTATATCAGATGTCTAGTACCCGTAACACAAGCTTAGAGCTTTTTTTATGTTAGATAAGCCTTCATTTGACCACAATCTCGCCTGATGTAAGGTGACGATGTGGTCTAAGATGGGGCATAAAGACCTGGAAGGTAGATGGCTTCTCCGAGCCACATAACGAAACACAACAAAATCGCTGCTCGCACTGGCCCAGCCCGGAGGGTGGTGACAAGCCGCGGCCGAAGCTTACCACCAGAGACTGTTTTTAGCACCACCTGGAGGTCACGTGTATGGATTCAGAGAGTAAACACTTACGGACGTGAACAGAAAAAACCTCCAAAAACCACCACCAAGCTTACCACGGGTCATGATGTTGTGTGGATTGTCCGGAAATATTGATTTTGATTGAATGTATAAAATACTTTATAGTTTAATAAAATAATACAGCAATAATACAATAAAAAATAAAATAGCTGTTGATTTTGCTTTATTTTAATGATAAATTCAAAAAGTGCTGATTACAGCTGATATAATCGGAAATCTTCAACCTTTTCCCAAGTTGAACAACCTGAAACCTATGTGCTGATGCGGCAGTGACAAGCAGTTGTGTCTAGACTAAAAGAGTGCATTAGAAAATTGACGGGTTTCGGTATCTTCGAATTTAGGGAATTGCTCAATGGACTGAACTAAGAAGAGTGATTCGGGTCTGTCAATATCTGAAAGTTTTGGATTGACGTAATTAAGTCTGTTTTCTTAGTCCTCAATTCCCATATTCTGGACGGAATTTTTGACAGTATCCTTTGCTTAAAGTAGCCTTAGTTAGTCTTTATTATTATTAGCTGTAACTAAAAATTGTTTCATCAGTTAAACTGAAAGCTGAAGAAATATATCCCTGTTTTTCTTAAAAAAATCACTTTCCTATTTCGACGGTGAATTTTAAAAACCTCCTGTCTACAAAATGAAAATAGAAAAGGACAAACAAAGACGAAATAAGGACATTTCATTTTTATTAAAATTAATAATTATTTGTTAAACTTGTTTCTACACTTCATTTTAGCTAATAGAATAAATAAGGAAACTTATTAAAAATATTTTAAGGAAATCTTTCAAGATGCTTGATCTTTGCGCTGTCAAATACTGGGAAAAAAGCAAGTAATTTTGTATTTATTCCTTGTATTTAGATTAAATATTAATTATACTTAGCTTACTTTTCTGAGAAAAGTTATTACATTTCTGTCCAGTGTATACATCCATCCTCACATTTTACGTTGCTTTGACAAGCTATTGACATATAAAAAGTTAAATAAATTCAATAACGCGAAATAGTGAACGCAGCAGCCGTTTCTCGCTATTTTTAACCCCCAACCAAAAAAGAGGGGTTTCAAAAGTTTGACGTGTCTGTCTGTCATGGGACATCATAGCTCCCGAACGGATGAAGTGATTTTAATTCAGTTTTTTTTTGTATGAAAGGTGAGCTTGGCGCAAGTGTTCTTAGATATGTTTCATGAAAATCGGTTGTGCCGTGCCGGCAGTTGGGAAGGAAAACCGAAAATCTGCAAATATCGAGTATATAGTGGGGTATCAAATAAAAGCGCATCACGTGCACATTACAAAATGTTATGGCGTTTTACATTTAAGGAAATTAAGGCATTGGAATCGCGGGTTTATGCTTAAATTTTAAATTTAGATTCATTGGTCGCCATGGAAGACCAGCGCTATGACAGGACCTAGTTTTGTCATCTGTCATATCCAATATATGCATGTCTATTATATTAAGATATCAGATGTCTAGTACCCGTAACACAAGCTTAGAGCTTACAACTTCTCGCTTAATCTGGTTGGTCTACTTTATGTTTCTGCATTCTGGATACCGATCAACTTTTTGTATAGCTTATAAAACTTTCAACTGAATAACACAAGCAAGTCGTAGCATATGGCAAGCGCGATGCCAATAATAAGAACTGAACTGAACTGAGCTTACAACGGGGCTAGATGTTGTTGTGTGGATTATCCGGCAATATTATACCTATTTATATTTATTCATTACATAAAATGTCGTTAGCATTTGTTTGTTGAATACTAACATTGTATTTGAAAATTACAATAATACTTAATATCCAAAGGTATATAATTCAAAACGAAAAAATATTGCAAGTTGTTGATTGGTCATAATATTTGTTCATAAAAGGTAGACAAAGTAATAAAATAAATACATTAGTCCACTGTAATTCACTGACTCACTTTGAAATTTGTTTATGTTAGAAAGAGGCAAAATTCATGTCAGCTTTGCTATCTAATTTGCATAAGAAGGTAAAAAAATACGAAAGTCGAACAAACATTTAATTTACTACAAAAACCAATTTGTTAATACGCTCTAATTTGGTCACCCTATTAATAGAGCTATAATCAGATCTAAACTCAATTCAAACTGCAGTCTCAGATAATATCCAACCGATGTACAAACAGACAAACACGATCGGCGTAAAGTCAGATCATCTAATATTAAGCAGACACAGATGGAGCTTTGATCTTTTTATATCGAGCCGAACCGCTGATACGAGCCGTCTAATGAAGATATATTTAGATAAACCGATAGAGTTGTAAGGGACGTTGCAAACGGACGGCACCATAAACTATCCATGTTATTTTAGAGTTTTTGTCTGTTCACGTCCGTAAGTGGTAACCCTCTGAATCCTTACACGTGACCTTCGGGTGGTGCTAAGAACAGTCTCTGGTGGTAGGCTTCGGCCGCGGCTTGTCACCACCCTCCGGGCTGGGCCAGTGCGTGAAGCGATTTTTTCGTGTTTCGTAATGTGGCCCGGAGAAGCCATCTACCTAGGTCAAGCCATCTAGGTCTTCATGTCCCATCTTAGACCATATCGTCACTTTACATCTGGTGAGATTGTGTACAAATAAAGGCTTATCCAGCATAAAAAAAAAATAAGTTCCGTAACTAAAGGGTAATACGGGGCCATATAGTTGAGACTTCGTCGTCTATCTGTCTGACACCAGGCTGTACCGCAAGAACCGTGATAGCTACTTTCTTACCAAATAAAGACAAATACAAACATAATTCGAGGGCATCATTTCGAATTAAAAATTAATTTATATTTTATTACTAGCTGACTCCAGCAAAAGTTGTTTTGCAAAATGAAAAATAGTGGCCGATTCTCAGACCTACTCAATATGCTCACAAAATTTCATGAGAATCGGTCAAGCCGATTCGGAGGAGTACGAACATTGTGACACGAGAATTTTTTAGATAAGATTATTATAAATTCTTATATACAAAATACCTAATCATATTTCGTATTTTCGTCGTATTTGTGTATGCAGTATTTTGCATACCATAATATGTAGGTATTGGATTTTGTCGTGCGATAAGTTTTTTTGAGCTATTATAATATATTTATACTATTATTGAAATTATAAATCATCGTTTTAAAAAACCTCTTTATACTTAGGTTTAAATATTTTTTTCACATTTCATAAACTATATAATAGTTGTCTCGTCTATCGGCTTTTGGTATTTATTTATTTTATACTTTTTGTATATTGTACTCACATTAAAAAATCACAATTCACCAAAAAAATATAGATATCATCATTCATTCCGCATATAGAGATTCTACCTTTTTCATTATGATGTTAAAATTTGTTCAGTGGAATCTGACCTTTTACCCTACCACGAGTTGCCACTTACGACTGTTGGAGATTACAATTATGTAACAGTCGTTAGTGGCAACTCGTGATAGGCCTACTGTCCGCAATCTGCCAGCCACAATAAGTTGCCGCCTCAGGCTACTGTTCGTTTCCCGTTTGCAAAGTCTAAGTCTGAACTAGATAGATAAAACAAGATATTATCAAACAATAAGGAACTCCACACAATCTGAGTCAACTCTTTTCTGTAAAATAAGTATATTTTGTTTGTTTTACCGCCTATGAAATCAAATTGACGTCAAATTGTAAATTTCAATGGTTGATTTTGGTTATATAGCATAAAATGGTGAAATTAGGGCTAATGCTCCGATTACTGCAAAAATGTTAAATTTCCGCAGAAAAATCCATAAAACGCGAGCAAGGCTGTGTGGCGGACAATATATATAATATTTTTTTTAATTCTAGAGGTAAATAAGCTTTCATTTGACCACAGTCTCAGCTGATGTGAAGTGACGATGTGGTCTAAGATGGGCATGAAGACCTAGAAGGTAAACTTTTAGCAAACTAATAAATCCATTTGCGAAATGAAGTTCTGTTAAAAGCGTCCAATACAAAGTTATTTAATCCCATAAAGATTCAGTTCAGCTCTAACTACTGCAGAACTTGAACAAAACGATATTAATACAAGTTTACGGCCATTTATCAAAATAGTTAGTAGCGTACGCACTGGTTGCGAAACACGTGGCTATTTTTAAGTTAATTATCTTAAAATATGGAAATACATTATTTATTTTCGGCTCTTTAATAGATTGCACACATAATCCTCTTGTATATTCCTATAATCCTATCCATTCAAGGTTGTCAGTTAGAGATCGTTTTTTTGCGATAAGATTGTCACATAGTTGTAAGCATTTGGTTAAACAATATTTTTCATTTATTTTTTGTGAAAAAAAGATGTTAATTTTAGGTTTCTTTTATATAAAAAAAAATGGAAATACTCATGTAATGATTTAAAGTTGATGCTTAAATTGTCATAATTTCTGTATGCTATGAGAAAAGTCCAGCAATGTTTACTACATTTATTTATGTTTTCTATTCCAGCTTTCTACTTCAGGGCTTCATCTACTAATATTAACTTCTTCCGCAAAAATACAAGCTTTTTGTGGGAAAATATAGCTCATTTTTACTCTTGATGGTAAAGCTTTTTAGCAAAATTTGTTCATTTTCTTGCAAATCCTAGAAACAAAATAAAAAATAACTTAAATCTCATTATTTCCCATTACAATTTTGAAAACGGGTTATACTCACTTATAAGAATATAAAATCAATGAAAACAGGCACAGAAATAAGTGAGTTATCGCTTTAAAAACGCTTTAATTACTGGCGTAAGTTTTAAAATGACAAAAGACACAATTTTTATTTCAGGTAGAAATATTATTTCGTCAAACATAATAATCATACCATAATAAACCGCAAAAACCTAGCGTCACTCCAGGGAGTGCGTACCAACAAAGTCACACCTAAACCTAAACTTCCAAGAAATCCTGCTTAAACGACATTAGAGGATCCCTGATTTGTAACTGGAGTAAAGAGGGACAGGGATCGGGTATTAATTGTCTGGGCCCTTTGCGCCCCCGGCTCGGGAGCCTTGCTTGATAGCGTAATGGTGTTCTGCCCTGTATTTAACGTAGTTTACCTAAGCCTACGTTTAGATAGGAAATATTAAACGCGGGTTACTGATATAGCTGCTTACTGACCAAGCTGATTTAAATGCACTAATTGCAGACGTACATGACTATAACTTACATAGAACAGATAGCGGTAGGAAGTGCTCCTCCACATGATGCCGCCACCACACCGTCACCGCAAAAGTCAAGTAAGTCTTGACTTTTTGACTTACTCGAGGCGAGAATCTACAGTAAAAGGTGCGGCTCTCACGGTGTCGTTTGCGGGAGCGCTAATGTTATTTAAAAGTGACTCGGATCTAAAAAGGGTGTAAAAAAACAAATATTGCCTTCGTTTTAATACGATCTCTTTTGTAAATGCAGATCGAAAACTTAGAAGGATACCATTCTGAATCACAGAACGGATCACGAGGATGTAGTCTCAGTTCACGTACCTTGTTCACGCAACGTAACGAATTTTAAACGTAGGCGTTTAAAAGTCGTTAGACATTCGTTACGTGCTGGCTGAACCTCGACGTATAGGTGATTCTATTCGACGGACTGAAGTATCCGTTAGCTGTCAAACAAATGGAAATCGGTGGAATAGAAATATACAACTGCCATTTTGTCATCATCATCACCCTATTTACGTTCCCACTGCTGGGATACAGGGACTTTTCTCTTGGCGAGAGAGATTAAGCCTTAATTCACTACGCTGGCCAAGTGCGGGTTGGTGAATGTCACATGTCCTTCAAACTCTTTAGAGTTCTCAGAACATGCCGGTTTCCTCACGATGTTTGCCTTCACCTTTAAAGAACGTGTTAATAGGGTGACGTAGAAGTTAATTTCACACAATGAAACATTCGAAATTATTTTAAGGTTTTTGAGATTTTCGATATCACGACATTGTTGTAATTGGCTAAACAAAAGAGTTAACACTAAATTAATGATTTAAACTTTTATAAATTAAATAATATTGTTTTTTTTATCTCTATTTTGATATAAAAAAGATATTTTTGAAAACAAAACTAACAAATCTCGTCGAACCTAAATAAAACTAAAGTAAATACAACACATTAAAACGAAACAGAAAGAAACTTGGCATTGTCATTACTTTGAGAAATTATTGCCGTCATAATGAATTATACAATTCACTTTAAGCTAGATTCTTGCCAGGCAATTCAGTGAGTACTAGTTTCTCGTTCTCCACTTATCGCTAAGTACGCTTAAGGTCCTTACACGTGACCTCCGGCTGGTGCTAAGAACAGTCTCTGGTGGTAGGCTTCGGCCGCGGCTTGTCACCACCCTCCGGGCTGGGCCAGTGCGTGAAGCTTTTTTTTCGTGTTTCGTAATGTGGTCCGGAGAAGCCATCATCTACCTTCTAGGTCTTCATGTCCCATCTTAGACCACATCGCCACTTTACATCAGGTAAGATTGTGGTCAAATGAAGGCTTATTGAGCATAAAAAAAAGGTCTATTTTTCAGTTCTATGGAAGGCAATTCTTGGGCCTATTATAAAATTACAAAGACCAATCTTTTGGTTTAGGTGCAGGTGTATCACAAGAGCTGGGACCGGCTTCACTACAAATCAAATCAAATCAAATGTTTATTTGCAGAATACAATTTTTCAAACATGTCAAGAACTTAAGGGCTAGATATAGTTGTATTCAACCCAACCCAACCCAAGCAGGTATGCAAATATTATCAAATAAATGTCAATTTTATGAAGCTACAAAATAAAGAGTAAATCAAATACCAATAATTTAAATAATAATAAATACACACAAGAGCTTCAGCCTAATATTTCAGGAAAATATTAGTATTTGTTAAAAGATAAGTAACATTATGACGACCTCTGTGGCTTGGTGGGCGAACGTTCGCCTGAGGCGCAGGAGGTTGCGGGTTCGATTCCCGCCGGGGTACCAGATTTTGTACGATCTAAAATCTCTGGTTTCAGGTCTGGGTGTTTTCTATGTATCATATGTATGTATTTACAAAAAAATGTATCTATGTAGTATATCAGTCACCTAACACCCATAATACAAGCTCTGCTTAGTTTGGGGGTTAGGTGATGCTGTCTGAGTAGTATGACTTATTAAGTAAAGCAACCATGATATAACAATGGTTGCTAATAACAAATAAGGTGAAAATAAATAATTATGAAATCAAATTCTGATTAATGATATTTCAATACTAGCAATCAAAGCTGGTCGAGTCTATTCAGATTATTTCAATTAAACTCGAAAACTACTTTACCGATTGTTAATAAATTTAAATGGGACTAAATTGCAAGCAACAAGCATTAATTTAAAGAATAATAGAAATATTAGGTCCTTACATATGAAATTGGCGTTTTGTATGGGAGGAACAAAAAGTCGAATATTTTTTAATATAATATATTTAATTAATCAAAGTATGAACCATTATTTTCTATGCACTTTTGCCATCTTATAGGTAGTTCATTGATCCCTTTACTAAAAAAACCAGTCGGACGGGAATCAATAAAATCTTTGAAGGCGATTTGGACTGCCCCATCGGAGTTGAATTTTTTCCCTTGCAAGAAGTTATCCAAATTTCGAAAAAAATGGTTATCTGTTGGAGCAAGGTCCGGGGAGTACGGAGGATGTCTTAGACTTTCCAATTGAAGCTCTTCTAATTTAGTAGCCGTCTGTTGCGCAGTGTGTGGTCTAGCGTTGTCGTGAAGCAGCAGTGGCGTGGAGCGATTGACCAGCCTAGGTTGTTTAGCCGCTAGCTTTTCCATCATGGTTTGCAATTGCTGACAATAGACATCAGCCGTAATAGTCTGGCCAGATTTGAGAAAACTGTAATGAACAATACCGGCACTAGTCCACCAAACGCTTACAAGTAACTTTTTTGGGGTTAATTTTCGCTTGGGGCAGGATTTGGCTGGCTGGCCAGGATCCAACCATTGCGCTGAGCGCTTCCGATTATCGTAAAGAACCCATTTTTCATCACAGGTAATGATTCGGTTTAAAATACCTTCATTATTGTGCCGGTTTAGTAATGTAACGCAGCAGTCGACGCGCGTTTGCCGGTTTGCTTCAGTCAATTCGTGAGGTACCCACCTTTCAAGCTTTTTAATCTTCCCAATTTGCTTCAAGTGAATTAAAACAGTTTTATCACTAACACCGCAGCCTGCAGCTAACTCGGACGTGGTTTGCGATGGATCCGCTTCCACAATAGCCTTCAACTCTTCATTATCAACTTGAGTCTCAGGCCGTCCACGGGGCTTGTTCTGCAAGTCGAAATTTCCAGAACGAAAACGTTGGAACCAAAAACGAACTGTGTTTTCTTTTGCAACACGACCGCCATACACATCATTCACCCTTCGAGTTGTTTCCGCAGCACTAGTGCCACGGCGGAACTCGTACTCGTAAATAATGCGATATTTTAAGTTTTCCATTTTGTAAAATGAGTGACGCAAACAGAAAAAAACAGAAGAAAAAAAACAAATGAATGACGATCATCGAAGCACAAATACATGAGTCTATAGCTGTACAAATTTGAATTTGGAATTCCTTACCAAAGAGGAGAAATTTGTGATTAAAGTGGCCAGTACGAAAAACGCCAATTTCATATGTAAGGACCTAATATGTCCACGATGATCAAAGTTCTGAGGTAACAAACTTAAAAAAAAAGAATCATACGATTTAGAACCTCCTGTTTTAGTTGAAAGTCGGTTAAAAATACAGAAACGTTTTTAGATTGGTAGTCTATCATAACAATTTTATCAGAAACAAAGTTAAACCTTGCTCCAAAAATTTTATTTTTAAAATTTAAACCCAATGCAAACATACTAAAATAAACATTCAAACTGCACAGGAATTTAAATATTCAGAATTTTTGCATAACATTCCGTATTAAGAGCAACAGGTGAAAATAAATCTTAGTTTTATTTTTTGTTGATTTAATAAATACTGTGGTAATTAAACAGGCCTCAGTTTGGAACAGTTAGCTGATGATTAAACGCCAGGAGTGAAGCAACCGGTGGTTATAATCATCATCATTTTAAATTTTGTTGATGAAATTCGGCACCACGTAGGCAAACCCAGCGTCAAACATCCATTAATAAAAAAGATTCCGAAATAATTGCTCTTTTCTTTTAAACATTCGAATGCAACTTACTTATGGTATATATTTTAAAGATATATATGTACATATACAGGGTGTGGCGTAATGAGTGGATAATCCTTTACCCACGGTTGGGGGGCATCGCGACTGTTCGGAAAATGATAATTTGTATTCAGTAAAAGTATCATGGTTTTCGAGTTATCGGGCATTTTTTTTTTTTTTTAAAGTTAGACCTGCCCCACTGTTTTAAGTACCAAATTTACAATACAAAGAATTTTCTCAGTCTGTTTTCTGAATAGCATTCCTAGATAGTGGTGCTATCAATGTAAACTACCAATTTTGTACGATAGCCATAGTTTTTTCTATTTTTATTTTTGAACGCAAAATTTGTGTTTTCATTTTATTTTTATCTAACTTTGGTATCTCGTGGTGTAAAAAAAATGTATGGTGACATGAGTGCCCAATTCATAAATAATTAGCCTATTATATAGGATTCCAAAATGGTAAAACATACGATATCTCTAGCTCTGAATTAAAAAAACTAATGATTTTAAGATGAGTTAGAAGCATTTTTTGAATCTACAAGATAATTTAAAATTTATTTGAATTTAATAATTAATACCAATATACAACTAGGAACTGTATGAGAGCGTGTAAATGAAACAAAAAGTCATTAAAATTACATTTATTAAATTTATTTACAATAAATGTTCGAATTGCCTACCGTGAGCTCGAATGCATGCCCTGCACCTTCTAATAAACGATCGCTTAACATTTCGGAACTATTCAGAAAACAGACTGAGAAAATTCTTTGTATTGTAAATTTGGTACTTAAAAGAGTGGGTCAGGTCTAACTTTTAAAAAAAAAATAAAAATGTCCGATAACTCGAAAACCGTGATACTTTTACTGAATACAAATTATCATTTTCCGAACAGTCGCGATGCCCCCCAACTGTGGGTAAAGGATTATCCACTCATTACGCCACACCCTGTATAGATTTTCGTCGAACACTTGTGACGCAGTAGAGGCAAATTCTTGATTGCGTCAAAAAAGTTCTAGTAAGCATTGGCATTTTAGATATGGTAGCCTTATTTGTTGTTATTAGCTGACAACCCAAATTGGCTATGGCGGAGGTAGCGAGTTTCTGAACGAAAAGTTTTACGCCTGTGATTGACAGATTTCTCAGTTGCGAATGTCAGTTTGAAGATCAGCTGATTGCTTCACACTATTTTCGGCTTTATTCCAGCTTATTCCAGTGATAGAAAAAATAGCGTTCAACTGAGTAACATCTTTTTCATTTTATAATTTTATTTAACTCGACACTGGCAAATTGTCGCTTCAAGCGCAGAGTCCTATTACAAGAAACTGAACTCAACTATTCCAGTGAAATATTCATTCCCGAAAAAAATGTGCTTCGAGATGTGATTCATAAAAATGACCATTTCCTAACAGTGCTCAATTTGTTTCAAATGAATTTTTATCAGGAATTCTAGTGTATACGCTAGCAATATTTTTTCCACATAGCCTAAGCAAGCAAACTTAAACCAAGTTTGCTTACTTTCCTTCTCAAAGTTAGGAGCTGTAAATACACTTTTATCTATTTTAAAACTAAGTATAGCTACTATTACGTATTTACAATTCGACGACCGGAAGTCGAACCTTATCTCTAGTACCCGTAACACAAGCTTAGAGCTTACCACGGGGCTAGATGTTGTTGTGTCGATTGTCCGGCAATATGTGTTTTTTTTTTTGTGAAGTTGCAATGATCATGTATTAGAGCATAATATAATGTCATGTCATAGCCAGATCAAAAGTCTGTTACGGATGAAAAATGCCTTATATCTAAGGATAAACAAAAAGTATCAGAAGCAATGTAAATCATCTAGATTAGATGTAAAAGCCAATGTTTTTTGAGCCCCGCTATCCCAGCCCATTTGTTCCCGATATCTAGGGGACTACTGCGAAACCACCCTGATTTATTCGTCATATTGACGATTGCTACTAAATTTTTTAGTCTGAACAATGTTACCGATGCGCGTGAAAATTGTTATGTTGTTATGTTTTGCAGTTGTTAACTGTTACTGAATGGTCGTGTAAATGTTTTGATTTTCTATAGCGAGTCCGAAAGATAATCTTTATATATATAATTCTTCTGTGAGTGTGTATGTCACTGAACTCCTCCTAAACGGCAGGGCCGATTTTGATGAAATTTGTTGTGTATGTTTAAGTGGGTTCGAGAATGGTTTAGATTCACAATACGGTCAACTAGATATTGTTTTTTGAGACGTGGGACAGGACAAAGTCTGTCGGGTCGACTAGTTAATTATAAATATTTTATTCAGTTACTGCTTACGTTGGCGATAACACGGTTTTCCTTGGTTGTCATTATTTCGAAGATGTGTTAACTTAATAGTTTCCTCGATATTATTATAAACGGTGTGCTGGTACATTGTTACCTTGATAATGGTTAATATACATTGTTAGGCACGATTTATGAACTAAATAATATGAAAGTTTACTAAAAACGCTAACACGCCTCAACCCGCTAACTCAAGACAGAGCAAAAATCAAAATATCAGTTTCCAATTAAAAAATGCGATGAATTTGTATTAGAAAAAAATGTATTTCTTCTTATCTTCCAAACGAAACTATACTTGCCAGTTCATATTTTGAGAATAATGAAAAAAATTTATGTCATTATCTCAGAGCATTTTAAGATTAGGTATGTTACACAACAACATCATCACCCATGTGAGTTTCAGTGAAGGCCAGAATGTTGTCTGAGCTTGTGTTACGGACCCTAGATATCCGTTATCTATACATATTATTAGCCGTGTTGGCTTAGTGGGAGGACACTTGACTTTCATTCCGAAGGTCGTGGGTTCAAACCCCGCCACGCACCTCTGGATTTTTCTTCTTGAGTAATTTATGTGCGCTTTAAACACGTGCTTTAACGGTGAAGGCAAACATCGTGAGGAAACCGGCATGTTCTGAGAACTTTAAAGAGTTTGGATTACAGGACATGTGACATTCACCAACCCGCACTTGGCCAGCGTGGTGAATTAAGGCCTAATCTCTCTCGCCAAGAGAGAAGTCCCTGTGTCCCAGCAGTGGGAACGTTAATAGGGTGATGATGATGATGATGATGATACATATTATAAACTAGTATTACTCCGCGGTGTTGCCCGTGTTGTAATGAATTTTCCTGCGTTACATTTAAAATAGTAGCCTATGTAATTTTTCAGTATACAATCCGTATTCCAAATTATATTTGAATCGGTTCAGTAGTTTTTGCGTGATAGTGGAATAAACCGACAGAATTATATTTGCATTTATAATATAAGTATGGATTTAAGTCCCCCGCCGGCGCCGCGTCTAGCTTTCCAATTATACAAAAATCTTCCACTTGAATCAATCTACATATTGCTGAAAACCGCATATAGATCCGTTCAGTAGTTTTAAACTTTATCCCAAAATATTTTAAAATCCGAAGCTGTTTGATTGTTTGTTTGAACTTGATATTTTCAAAAACAATCCACCGATCCTCTGCGATCTGAAAAAATATTTAAATGTTTATTATACTTCGGCAAAATATCGGAAATCGATAATGTGCTTAAAAATTGGACCGATCGTGTAGGCTACTGCATGGCCAGCCGAGGCAGCCATTTTAATGAAATTATTTTCCATTATTAACCGGAATGAATGTACTTGCATATAAAAAAAGACATTTGAGAAAATATTCAGTAGTTTTTTATAGCATTTAAAAAAAAAAGTTATTTGGCCGACCCTTTATATTCAGTTTTGATTAAATTAATTATTTTCTTTGAATACACAATACTAAGACAATATTATACATTATGGCACCACCAACAGCAAATTAGAACGAACATATCGCCTTAGTCCCAATCTATTTACGAAAGCGATACACCAATTTCCTTAGTTTCGCAGTAGCACCACGTCGGTTTCGGAATGACTACATTTTCTTCACTTCATTCGCGTGCGGGAAATGGTTTCGCATCACGACGGGAGCCCAAAGAGTAAAATGTTATTTGTACAGACGGAAGAAATATCTGAAAGTTATATATAAAATACACAATTTATACACAACTTTCAGATGTTCCTTAGCTTCAATCACAGTTTGCCTCAATCACAATGTGAATAATCATCATCATCAAGCCCCTATTAACGTTCCCACTGCCGGGACAGGGACTTCGCTCTTGACGAGAGAGATTAGGCCTTATTTCACCTGGCCAAGTGCGGGTTATATCTGAAAGTTCTCAGAACATGCCGGTCTTCTTACGATTTACTTTCACCGTTAGGGCATGTGTCACACAGCGCACATAAATTGGTCAAGAAGAAAAAACCAGAGGTGCGCGGTGAGGTTTGAACCCACGATCTTCGGAATGAATGTCGAGTATGCTCCCACTAAGCCAGCACGGATCACCAAGATTGAAAGGGAGCAACATTTTCATTCATGTCGGAGTCTGATAATAACTGCTTTCATGTATTATGTGGTACATTTAAACGGCTCAACCGAATTCATCGAATAAGTTAGACACATCTTAATATATATAAATCTCGTGTCACAATGTTTGTCCTCAATGGACTCCTAAACCACTTAACCGATTATAATAAAATTCGCACACCATGTGCAGTTCGATCCAACTTGAGAGACAGGATGGTTTTTATGGCGAGAAAAATTCGAATAAATAGACGCCGGGGCGGGCCGCTAGTGTAAATATAAAATGCGCAAGAGTTCCTAACAATAAACATTTATTCTTAGGAACGCTCGCGCAAAAATCACCACTTATAAAAAGAATAAAAAAAGTCATTACATCTGTCCTGGAGCTACGATGCCACAGATTAATAACATCCCTCTTTTTCGGTTAGGGGTTCAAAATTTTATTTTATTTTATTTGGAAAACAAACAGTTTTACTTACTAACTAAATCACAATACAAACATAACTACGAACCATTTACATGTTTCCACATAGCGTGACTAAAATACAAAAAAACACAAATCACTTACTTATAACTAAATTTGAAAATAATCAGAGAGTATTAAAAACGGAGAACTGAAAAAACAAATAATAAGAGAAAAAGAAAATCGGCAGAATAATAAATGACTAACAATCAACAGATTCAAACCAGCGTTTTGTCAATAAGCTACTGACTCTGCTGGGAATACTATATGTTATTACTCTCTATAAAAAGTTCATGTGAACTTATCTTTGACAGTATCCTGATCATCACCAAATCGACGTGTTTATATACATCTATGTATATTTTATGTACCTATATGTAAGATATTGGCATCTTCCTTCTCTAACCTCTAATACATTGCAAAAGTAGACAGGAAACTCACAAATCATAAGTCTACAAACACAATACAAATACTAAATTTGAGTTATTTGTACAAAATTTTTGTGATTTGTACTTAATTATAGTAGATAAATATCACAAGCCTCTCACTTCAGAATTGGATGCTCCATATAGTATTTTCTTATTAAATTGATTAATCAAAAATAGTTCGCATAATTAGTTCAGTTGATAAAGTGTGAAGAGGTAACATAATAATGTAACTTATCAAAGACAAAGTCGAAACGTTTATTTCCTTAGAAGCACAGGGCATACATGGACAAACAAAAAACTTAAAATAATCAAGGAAATAACAATGTTTTAACAGTTCGCTTAAATTTTTTACACATCCTTCAAAAATGTCATATAAGTTGGGACCTACATACACGTAGCTCAGAGTTAGCCGCTCACATTTATGAGCCCAGAAATAATTTCAATCTAAAATATCGAATAAAACTCAGCCTGCAGAGTTTTCAACGTACATTATTAAACGATTTTAATACTTCCGACACTCCGCGAGGCTGTTAAGTGACTTTTATAACGAAGTTAAAATGGAGTCAGGTTATTTAAATCTCGCGTGAAATCAGCAAAAGCAAAGTTTATTTGAATGCGGATTTACCTGGCTTGATAGGAATGTTTTAGGTCTTTTAAATAAGAATGTTTTTAAAATTTCACACAAATTCAACATTTCCGGTTGGAAAGATTACCAACCGAAAATGTTATTACATAACAAGTTACATATATACACAATTTACTTTATAATTTCCTTAAACATCCTTCAAAAATGCTTAGCATGAGCTTAGCATGAGTTTTTCGGTATAAAAAAGAATAACTGCCGGAGAACAATAACTTTCAATCTATTGGATCATTGGAAATACTTTACCAAATTGGATTAGATAATACTTTGTCAAGTACTTCCCATTATCCAATCGAAACTTCGCCCCCAAGTTACTGAGGTAGTGAAGAATAAATAAATTATTTTATGTCTATTAGACAATTCAATACACTTTATTGAACATCTATTTACAAGAAAGGTTTAGTTATAGGTTTAGACCCCGTTGTAAGCTCTAAGCTTGAATTACGGGTACTAGACATCTGACACAATAGATATAATCCTTCTTCCCTCTTGTATCACTAATTCCAGACCTTCAAAAGGTTGCCTGGTAGAGATCACTTTTACTGATAAGGCCGCCCATTGTGAGATTTGTTTTGTAAATTGATGTTCAATAAAGTGTATTGTAGTATATAGTGGAAAAGTCTCTAAGTTAAAAATGCCCGTGACGCAGTCGCCATGACCGAAATCGGCTAGGATAATATAAATAAAATAAATAAATAATATTATATTATTATTATTATAATAAGCCCCCTGTGTCCCGCTGCTGGACAAAGGCCTCCCCCATTTTCCCCACACGATCTCTGATCTCCGGCCACTTCTCGCCAATATTATATAACATAATTAAAAAGAAGACGGGGCTAGATGTTGTTGTGTGGATTGTCTAGCAACATTTATTTATTAATTTTCTTTATTTTTATACCGCGAAACCACTACCTCAGCGAAACCTTGCTTCGTGTGACCTAATTTGAAAAACTTATGAATAAAGATATTCAGTTTCAGAGTGCGAGTCGGATTATGCCCCCCGCAGTAAATGAGCCAATGCAAGTATTTATAGGCTTGTGTATACCAAGGCCTGTGATTTTGGGTGGTGCTAGTAAGAGCGAGTAGCGATTTTTGTCATCACTGCACATTGATACTAGGATTAACTGTTGAAAATTTGTGTATTTTATAAATACGTGGAGATGGGCTTATTAAATGACGATTAAAGTTTGCCATGAAAGGAATTTCGACTCGTGCTCAATGCATAGGTGCCTAAAAAGTAGAACCTCAAATGGGAATACTTATACTTAATGGGATTACTATGGTATCATATCAATATAATCTTTTGTTGCTTGATTCACAGTACCTATGTTGGCTTTTTCAACGGCCCATAAGTGCATATTTTAGCAGATTCGGCTGAATTCTTTTTTAAGATGGAAATAAGACCTAAGTTTGGAACCTATTCTGTGAGAAAATGCTTATTAAAGGTTCTTTTCCACCAGAGCTAAGCCATGCTACTATGATTTGTTATGGTAGCTAGATGTAAAAGTAGCTTCCTAAACTTTCGATTATTGGTTATAAGTAAAAGAATATCCACAAATTTTAAGTATTTATAGTTTCTAAGGAAACATAACGCTACCCGCTACAACTCTGTCCCAACCCTGAGTGAGCAAATGTTCCCTAACATTGGGGCGCCAAGATGATGTCTTGGTACATTGCGGCACTGATCGGCGCTATTCTTACTAACGAGCAGCGATTATGTAACGCACTATGGCTTGATGGCGTGACGGCTTGATGGCTTGACGCCGTGTGTTTTGTGACTGCGAGAAAGTTAATTTGAAGACTGTTTAATGAGGTGTGGGTGAATTTGAGCTCGGTTTATTTTATCACTTTTGGAGGAAATTAATTTGGAGACTAGGGGCTTCGGAGATCAATTTACCACCAAGTAAAGTTTCAAGTAGCTAATCAGTACTTAGAGTCAGAAAATAACTCATCAGAAATTGCAGCAAGCATGCCGGCCATTAACGAAACCACTACAGAACCGATTCCGATATTAAATCTGGATCCATTTTTACGATGACATTAAACATTAAAAATGTGTTAAATTGATTTATTTAGTATCTTATATTCTTCCTACAGTCGTCATCTTTAAATAAAAAACCTTTTTTATCAGACCTCACCTGGCCCCAATATGGTGGTTTGAATCTACTCATTATATTAACTAAATTACAAAAAAAATATATTTAAAAAGTCAAAATCCAATTTGTTTGTAATATACACGCGATGCGCTTTCATTTGATACCCTACTCGAGTATATTTGCACACAATTGTTATTTTTCCCCACTTTCATGAAACATCTAAGAACACTCGCGGGAGCTATGAAGCCACAGACAGAACGTCAAACTTATAACACCCCTCGTTTTCGGTCGAGGGTTCAATACTTACTCTATGGTTAAAAAGCACTTGGGCGTTTCGAACCACGGCTTGAAATGAACCAAAATCACAAGTGTCTAATGCCTTGAAGGATATACTTATTAATTACTTGCTGACCCCAGCAAACGTTGTTTTGCAAAATGAAAAACAGATGTTGGCCGATTCTCACACCTACTTTATATGCTCACAAAATTTCATGAGAATCGGTCAAGCCGTTTCGGAGGAGTACGGGATCGCAAATTGTGACACGAGAATTTTAAATACATACTTCTAAGGTAATGGAGATTAAATGAAAGTAGTTAGAAAATTGAATAACTAAACCGATTCTTATCTTATACAAGGTGTTTCCTTTATAGTATATATACCTACGGAAAGGGGGTGAAATGAAAATTGAAAAGTTGTAGAACAAAATATGTTCGCCTGGTGCTTGCCCTTCACCCTCTTTCCTCAGTACATACCATAAAGGAAACACCTTGTATATAAAATTTCCATGTCACAATGTTAGTTACCGTACTCCTGCAAAACAGCTTTACCGATTTTTACCATCTTTTATATGCGTATTTAGTACTACTACCGGTTTCTATTTTTCATTTTGCAAAACAACGTTTGTTGGGTTCAGCTAGTACAATATAAAAGGGGCCAATTTGCAAGCTCTCTCAAGGTCGGGTCATTACGATTCCAACCATATCGTAGTGGGTACACGGGTAAACAGGAATTACCCCTACACCCACCGGTGGGTAAAGTAAGTAAGTGCACGGGTCGCGTAATAAAAACACCAAAATAAATTCACCAAAACAAACATTCTAAGTTAAACAATAAAAAATTCTGATGAAATAAGAAACCCTGCTATTCATGTCTGAAAATTATTAAGGATGTCATCAAAATCTTTATTCATTTCCCACGATAAAACATTATAATTTTATATCTCTCTATCTGTGAATTATTCAATAATTTTCTCTATGGTTAATTACCATCCTTATTTAGTGGATATTCCATCCACTTATTTTATTAACTAAGCGAATCTGATCAACCTTTATAACACGCTTCGGCTTAGGTCTAGAATTAGCTCCCTGCTGCTGTATTTCCTAATAACTACAAACTGAGTATCTTCAATCACAAGTGGGAATAGATACCTTTTAGATCTATGTGATCCGTCTTCGTTCTCATCGACACTTACCGGTGAAATTGTGGAAAAAACATAGATACATTTAGAGAGGTTGCGGGTTCCATTCCAGATTGTGTATGATCTACAATTTCTGGTTTCGGGTCTGGGTGTTTTCTAAGATGTATCTATAGCAGTCACCTAACACCCATAGTACAAACTCTGCTTAGTTTGGGGTTAGGTGATGCCGTGTGAGTAGTCCGGAAATATTCATTTATTTATGTGTCTCTAAGAAACAAAAAATGTCTTAATATCGAGATGAGCTCTGAGTGAGTGTCAACACTCACCACCTTCTCAACCTAACCTCGCTTGAAATATATATTTAAATTTTAATACATTTCAATTATGAATAAAAATATATCTGATACCTCAACATGATACTTATGCCAACAATTCCCAATGAAGGATTCTCGATAATCTCCGGCGATCCCAAACAAAATCACGATTGTCTAATGGCGTGAAGAAATGTCGGTATTTAACGATTCGATCTCTCGTTTCATAGCTCAGATAACTTTAGGATTATTAGGGCGTTCTGCGGAGAACATTTTTCGCATTTTTCGCTTACAAAAATATTAATCTATTTTTAGTCTCCTCTTTTGCTAGTGTTATCGAAGGATGGGTAAGTGGCTACTTTTGTTCTAACTTGG
The DNA here is from genome assembly GCA_929108375.1 of Gymnoscelis rufifasciata. NCBI lineage: Eukaryota > Metazoa > Arthropoda > Insecta > Lepidoptera > Geometridae > Gymnoscelis > Gymnoscelis rufifasciata. The sequence continues at coordinate 11,555,424 of OV815322.1, forward strand.
TGTGGTAACAGTGGCTTTAGGGATGACATTTCGAACCCTCTTATTAATATTCTGTGAAGAGGCCGTTTTTTAAGTATCATATGTATGTGTTAAAGAAAAGAGTGTATTACTTAGTATACCAGTTACCTTACACCCATGCTACAAGCTTCGCTTAGTTCGGGATTAGGTGATACTGTGTCTAGAAAAATACATATTTTTTGAAGTGAAACTTCCTTAGAATCGTTGTGATTTGAAATCGGATGCAACGGAAATGGAAATAAGATTGGCTTGCCTGTCGGGTAAGCCAATCTTAAACGCTAACAAGGTTAAGCAACTTTGCGCGAAGCCAGTACTTGGATGGGTGACCGCCCGAACAAAATCTTTTTGCATAGTATTTTTTTTTTGTTTTATTTTTTTCTCATTCTTTTGTCGATTTACTGAAGTTTCACTTCTATCATGTGTGAATCTCACACACACCTATTTTTTATTTAATTATTTATACATATAAGGACTATACTCAAAATATTGTTATGTATTAACGAACAACTTTCGTACATTCAAACAAACAAACTCTTCGGCTTTATTATCATTATCATTTGCCTATTTTCGTTCACTGCTGGGACAAAGGGACTGCTCTCTTGACGAGAGATATAAGACCTTAATCCTCGAAGCTGGCCAATGCAGGTTGGTAAATGTCACATCTCCTTCAACACTTTAAAGTTCTCAGGAGATGCCAAAGATGTATATATTGTAAAATTTCGGCTGCATATATCAACAAACGATTATTCTAATGAAAGCTAATCAACGATCGTGAAGATTTCAGCCATTATAAGGCACTTAGCAATAAATCAATGACCTTTAGCTTGATCAAGTTGTAAGCGCCCAGCGACAAATATTAACTCAGTGTAAAAAAATTAAGCGAACTGTAAAGACAATGTTATTTCCTTGATTATTCTTAGTTTTTAACCCCCGACCAAAAAAGAGGGGTGTTTTACGTGTCTGTCTGTCTGTCTGTCTGGAGACAATAGCTCCCGAATGGATAGAGCGATTTCAATTAAGTTTTTTATGAAAGGTGAGTTCGGCGCGGGTGTTCTTAGACATGTTTCAAGAAAATCGGTTGAGGCGTTTAAAAGTTACGGGGGTACCGAAAATCTGCAAATATACTCGAGTGTGGTATCAAATGAAAGCGCATCGCGTGCACATAACTAAATATTATGGTGTTTTACTTCTAAGGCAATTAAGGAATTGGAATCGGGGGTATTTCTTAAATTTTAAATTTAGATTCATTTTTAAATTTACTTACTTTTAATTGACCTGTCCATGTCATTTTTATTTTGTTAATATAAGAATAGGGGTTCTACTAAATCGCCTCTGCCTATAATGCAAATAGCCCTAACTATGCCGCTGGTTACCAGCATGTGGCCGTGGCGTTTCTTGATAAATCGCTAAACTTTAGCTAAACGTACGCGTGTGTGAAATTTCATATTAATTACTTGCCGACTCAATTTCCTGGTAGATTGACCGGGTGAACCACCATTAAAATTGCATTTAAAAGTTTTTAAATGAGATATCCTTACACGTGACCTCCGGGTGGTGCTAAGAACAGAGTCTGGTGGTAGGCTTCCGCCGCGGCTTGTTACCACCCTCCGGTTTTTCGTGTTTCGTAATGTGGCCCGGAGAAGTCATCTACCTTCTTCTTCATGCTCCATCTTAGACCACATCGTCACTTAACATTATCTAGCTTAAAAAAGATAAATAAGGCCTCATCTCAATCCAATTATATTTCGTACAGCTAATTGGATTCTTTGAAGCGTCAATTTAAGGCATTATATCTCTCGGCAAGAGAGCAGTCTCTGTGTCCCAGCAGTGGGAACGTTAATAGGGTTTTGCTGTTCTTGTTATTTTTTCCTATAAGTAAATCTAGCATCTTTTCTATTCCACGTATTAGTACCCAGTTTTTTATTTACTTTATTTAATAAAACTAAATAAATTTATAGACGTTATTTTATAAAATACTAGCAACACCCTGCGGTTTTATCCGCGCTATTCGCCTATATATTATGCAAGCAGTACCCCACGGAGTTACCCGCGATTAGTGGACTCACGATGAGATTTCCCGCGGTCTCAAATATTTTTCCGATTTAAAAAGTAGGTACCCTATATCACTTATCAAGCTTTAGAAAATCTATGTACCAAATTTCATTCAAATCAATTCAGTAGATCCAGGGGTTACCCTATACAACTTCACAAACATTCTCACAATCTTTACCTCTTTATAATAATTGTATAGATCATTGTATTTTAGCGAAATGTGAACAGAAGTTAATTCTAACACTAATTATAAGATTTATCTCCTGTTCACATTTCGCATTGTATTTTTTTTTTTGTAATATCAATTTAAATATGAATACTAGAAAAGTAACGCCTTCTCCAACGGTCGAAAGCCAATTTACACCATTTAACATCATAAACGATACTGTTACGGTACTAATACCGGTATTTGTCCGGATTGTAACGGATTAAGGTATCAAAGTAGACCGTTACGCGAGAACTCGGTGAACTCGACTTGTTTGAATTTCAATTTCGATCCCGGTCAAATACTTTGTTTAATAAAAAGGTTGGTAGGGTTCATGTTTATTATGTTGATTCTGTGTTTATTTTATTACGGTTTTTGCTATTTACCTATAACGTAATTTAATTTGGGGATGCTTTTGTATATTGAATTTGTATACTTATCTGACTAGTGAGTGTTGATATGACGGGTGATAGAGGAAGTAAAGCACCATGTTGTGCCGACCACAAAATAGTGTGGGACAAGGGCAGAATGATGATGAGGATCTGACGTTTAAATTACAAATATTTAAGCATGTAAATGTTAAATAACAACAGGAATAGTAAAATTTATCGCTTTCTGAACGAACATTTTAGAACAGTAATATTTTTTAAATAAGAGATATGATATCAGAATTTCCGAACAAAAATACCTCATAAAATTATCAAATTTTGTGAGCGAATTTCTTCCAAAAAATCGGCTTTAGCATAATCCACTGTCTGTCATCTGTCCAGACCTTCCGTTAATTCATAATTTAACAATGAAATTTCGGTAGATTTCGCGATATTTTTGTTATATTTGTGAGAAAAAACAGTAGCTTTGTCTAAAATCTCATTTCACGCGAATAAAGAACTGGAACCATATTGAACAATAGTCGGATCTAGCAATATCCGCGAGCGGAGCCGCGTGGATGCGTAAATCCTCGTGACGTCACGAAATACCAGCTAGGGATGAGGTAAGGGTACTCTTAGTTCCATTCGATAATTCTACAATAACACTACTATTTAGGTTTTTGTTATTGAATTGTCTCCATACAGAAACAAAGCATATTTTTTACGTCTATAAAAAAACTAGTTTCAATTACTAAAGGTTTTCTTTTTAACCGACAAATAAATAAGAAGGAAGAGTTCCTCAATTATAGAGTTTTTTATATGTGACACGCATTACATATACAGAGTATCCCTTTTTTTTTGTATTGGTAACCGTATATACTTCGTCATTTTTAAAATGGCAGAGTAAATATATTTACAAATAAAGGATATAAAGGAACCTAGGCCAATAATAATAATAAAAATTCTTTATTTCGTACACAAATATCACACAAACAACAAAAATATTCTCAACGGACAATTGGTTATGATTTTCTTATTTAACCTACAAAAAAAAGGAGGAGTTTCTTAATTGAAGGTTTTTTTTATATTTGACACGCATTACATTTTACAGACTGTCCCTTTTTTATTGGTTAGTTTATATACCTCGTAGTCGGTTCAAATTTAATTTAATTAACCTTGTAGGTATGTACATAGATTTAATAAATAACTGTTATTAACTTTAAATTGATTCCTCAGTGGCGCGGTGGGCGACGGTCCACTTGCGGCGCAAGAAGTAGCGGGTTCGATTCCCGCTGAGGGGTCAATGTTTGTATGTTCTCCAATATGTTTTTCTCGGTCTGGATGTTTAATATGTATACTAAAAAAATATTTATAATATCTGTCTATTATATCAAATATATTAAATTTCTAGTACCCGTAACACAAGCTTAGAGCTTACCTCGGGGCTAGATATTGTTGTGTCGATTGTCCGGAAATATTGATTTATTTATTTATAAAACTCAAACCATGTTTGAGACTATCGATAACTTGTAATATTACCCCATCCCTGTCCGTGTATTCGGTTATTGGGAGTGTAAAGCTGTGTGCATTCCATTGTCGCGTCGGCGTGTCATCTCAAGGAAATGGAGTCTGATTTCCGTGTCACAGCGGATGTGTCTATGCTTTATGAGTCCATATCTAGTTCAATTTAGTGATGCCCTATGAATCTAGTGATTTCTTATAGTTCTCTTTCATACCGATGATACTTTTATGATTAAATAACGAAATGGAAATAGAGAATATGTTATTGTAAATTGTAAAATAGTTCTGTATTGCAAAAACGTATAATGTACATACCTATTTAAATACATTATTAATTTATTAAATTCTGTTATTATATTCCAGACAGACAAAACTAACAAATTTATTGGTTTTATGAACAAAAGCAAGTGTTTTTAAACATGACACATATTTTATGTTTGATTATTGATAATGATTTACAATTAAGCTCACCTTTTCGAACCATAAACTGACGCATTCATTTTAATTGTTCTGCAAGCACTTTCTCATGGTTCTCGGTGTTTAATATTTTATTTTAAGTATATCAGATGTCTTTGAACCCAAAACACAAGCTCAGAGCTTACCACGCGGCTAGATATATTTATATATTTTTTTTTTAATATATTAATCAATAGACTACATTTTTTAATAATAAAATAGCGTGGGCATCTCGGGACGCCCGACAAAAGTGATTCAAATAATTAAAAGGTATCTAACATTTATTAAAACAGGTAAAACCACGTCAAAAAGCTTATTCAATATCTACCAGCCAGAATGATAAACATAATCCCCAATGGGGTGAATAGGGTGGATCCTATAACGGGGGTGATAAAGGGGTAAACAAGTAAACGAGTGAAATTACCTGTAACAATATAGAGATAACTTCATTGGACAGGGTTTTGGGTAAAAAACGACGATTTTGAGGAATTTTTTTTGAGAATGTTTTTGTTTTGGGAAGGGAGTTAATGATGTTGCTTAGTGAACTCAAAAAAGTCGTGGTTTCTTTATGAGATCGAATTAGGAACGGAGATATAACTAAAACGTTAGCTTTGACGTAACCAAATGTTAGTCGGCATCCCATAAACAATCAAAATACATACTTGAAATAACAGATCAAATAAATTTGTCCATTTATTTATCAAAAATTAGCCAGTTTCTGAAAAAGTATGAGATTGACTCATACTACACCGAGTCGGGTTCCGTGAATAGTTTGTTTATAAAAAATTGTGCAAAAACATGTTTTGTATAACTTTATACCTACAATTTGATATGTATCAAATTTAAATTATTTTTTTAAGTTGTCAAATAGTGTTAAAATGTTTGTACTTAACATTTAAATGTAATTTTTGTGTAACATACAATAGCTACGCCGATATTCGCATATTTGCGGGCAACCGTGCTGGTTATGCTTAGAGTATAAGTATGCTAGTATAAGATTATTTAACTAGACTAAAGTATAATTGTTTGCTGCTCCGAATAAATAAAAATAAAAAGATGCAGTTCCGCTGAACACATACATAATAGTCATTATTTGTTTCCAAGGCACTCTAATTACTTTTTGCTTACTGTTAGGAGCCTAAACACCCTTTGGATACGGCGAAAAAGCAAAGCGACCAAAATTAACTTTAAAAATATACAAGTTATCAAAACGGATTTTCATAACGATTTTAAACAGGGATTTTAATAACGCATTATTACTGTTTGAATACATTACAAATAATAATTTACATGCTAGGGTAATTAAAATATTTTACGGTTTATTTGCTGCTATATTAAAATAATCATTACAACTAATCAATGACAGACACTGCAGTAAAATTACCATACATTAAAACCTAATTCTTTTAGGCAATTCACGTAATTTAGAATTCAAAGATTCCCGATAAGTTGTTAGAATCCTAATCAAATGGTAAGAGAAAAGATATTATATATCTTTTGATATATTCCATCTGAAATTCAAATGAATAAACTTGGCACGTGGCTGGAATACCCTAAAATCACTGAGTAAAGAAATTTAATAATTTCAAATGCAAAAAGTAAAGTAGCTAGGAATAATTAAACAATTGATAATTTTTGTAATGTTTGTTTGTTAGTTTTTAAGTCATGAGCACCTTTATTAAATTTCCCACTGCTGGTGCACAGAGAAAGCTCCCTTGACGAGAGGGATTAGGCCTTAATTCACCACGCTGGCCAAGTGCGGGTTGGTGAATGTCACATTTCCTCCAAACTCTTCAAAGGTCTCAGAACATTCAGGTTTCCCCACGATGTTTGCCTTCACCTTTAAAGCACTTGTTAAAAGTGCATTATTTTTTTTAACTAGAAAAATCTAGAGGTGCATGGCGGGTTTTGAACTCTTGGAATGAAAGTCGAGTGTTCTCCCACTTAGCCAACACGGCGTGTAATGAAAATTAACGTAAAACATTATCTAGATATCAAAACCATAATAAGATTAGTCTTCAAAGCACTGAAAATAAAAATATTCGACATCATGTCAAAGAGAAAATTCCTATAAACAGAAATTCGAATCATCTCAATATTTCAGTGAGGGAAATGCTCACAAAAAGTCAAACCGTGTTCACAGGTTCTTATAGTAAGCCGAGCGATTCTCCGTGAATTATATACATGCAGAAACATGGCTTAGGTGTGTATGTCCCAAACTTATGTAGATTTGTGGGACTTCCGTCGTCAGGCTGGAAGCTGGACTCTGGCAGGGACGGACTAAGGTTATCCTTAAATGGGGTATTCAAAACTAATAAGAGGCATCATGAAAAGGTTCACAGTCGATAAATACTATGGAATCTATCATCGGAGTTTATTAATGAGATCTAATCAGGAATGAGGTAATTCTAAGAAAATCGCTGGTCACTGACATAGCCAAACGTCATTAGAATTGCAATAGTATTATCTTACTAACTAAAAAACTGACCCGTAGTCGGCCTGAAACAAATTTTCTGGGTACAAAGTACAAAGCAGCTTACCTGATTTTCCAGATTTTAATCTAAGTCTAGTCAAAGTCGTATAAATAGACACTAACCTACTTAGAAACATTCAAAATTACGTATTGAGATATCAAACATAAAAGATATATTGTCACATTCAGAACCTCCTACATTTTTGAACTCGGTTTAAAGTAACCTCATATTTTTAATGAAATTACCCTTGTAAATATTATCAAACTCGTAACAATTACACTCGGAAGAAAGCCCCCTATGCCCCCGTCCTTAATCCGTCCCGCCTAAGTCCGAACCCGCTCAAACGTGCTTACACGAAATTTACATAAACAGCACTACGTCTTCTGTTTGAGTTACGTCATGTTACGCGCACTACGGATACATTTGTGTAAAATGTACACAAGTCTGGTTGGGAATAACACCGCGAGTGAATAAGGTATGCTTCTAACCTGTTGGGACATTTTTGTATTATAATGAGGGTTTTTTACTACATAACTTTTAAATTATAATGGTTTTTAACAATATTATTATTTAATACGGGCAACATACCATGATTTGACGGTTTTTGAGATTTTCGATATTTGGACGCTGTTGCAAGCGCCATGATCACGGAAACAACTGAATTGTCATGATCATGGCGCTTGCAACAGCGTCGAAATATCGGAATACTCAAAAACCGTCAAATCATACCATGATTTGACGGTTTTTATCCGTCTTAAATCATAATATTATTTACTACATTCTAAATTTGTGTAGAAAAAATTAAGACGACGTGACGTAGCTTACCAGCGAGATGCAGGAATCTAACCCACGTCTTCCATTAAACGCATGGACGTTCTGACCGCTAAACCAACCTCGCCACTACGTTTGCAATTACGTGTTACACCCCGTATTTTTTTACACAAATTTAGAATATTACTTTCAACTTATAAGGGGGTTTATCACTTTGTAGTATTGATTACTTTTTTTTTTAATATTGTATTTTTATTTAAGTTGACATTATTATTTGTATTATTTTTATTTTATTTTTGACTTGTAAACTTATTTTTTACCAAGAAATTGATTATTTGATGAGGTCACAGCGATTCTCACAGCTTCATTAGAAGGCCGTCATTAAGATGTTTACAAAAATTCAACTCTGTAGGATTTTTTTCCGTAGAACCTCAAATTAAACTGGAAAATAGAAATATGACATTTGTTCACGTTAAAAGTAAGCCAATATACCTAACTTTCTCATATGGATTTTTTTTTTAATTTTTGTTGGACAAATAAAAAATCATAACTTAAGTTTTGAGAAAATGAGGGAAAGAGACCACAACAGCCGGGTTTTTAAGTTGAAAAGTGGGAAACATGTTTTTTAAGTTTTACGCTAATTTTTTTTAAGTTCGTTTTCTTGAGATATTGTCTTATAACGAATTTGAGAATATCTACCGGTCCTCAAACGAAAGTTGAGTTCTGCAAATTCAACTTCCATTATGGCCTATTATGTAATAATGAAATACTCTATTGAAATCAACCCTATAGATATTTCAACTCATAGCCACCTCATAAAAACGCTTTCCCTACAAAACGAAGCTTTCACATTACAAGCCTAATTTTAATCTTCATCCTGTCAACATTATTTATTTATTTTACTAAAGTGTTAACCTATTTCGTCCCAAATTCTCGGGTAATTTAAAGCAAACTCTGTTAGGTGTGTCCCCAGGTAATACTACTAATAATTCAACCTTCCGGCGTGTTCCTAACCGCTCCAATAATGTCAACAAGATCGGACCAGCGATACGTAGCTGTGCTATATACGTCTTTGTTAGACCAAGTATGCTTTAAAATTTGCTTGCTTCTTAATGTGTTTATAAACTTTTTTTTATAACGTAGCGTCTCATTTTGCCTCAAGTGTACTACACTTGCGAGCTATAAACTGGAATCACTTCATCGCTGGTTTTTGCAGACCATATTTTACAGTTTCCATGCAATAAACTGTAGGTTGTGGTATATTATTTTAAAGATAATTTTGTTAGCTTTCGAATGGTATAAAAAATATTTAAATTGAATTAAGTTTCCTACCTTCATTTAGTGAATTATTACAATAGGTCGAAGTTGTGGATGTTTAAATTAATAAGAAGTAATATAAAAATATCAAATTTTTATTTAAATCTTTGTTATTTCCCGCTTAATATTTTGTATTTTTTAGGTGGAGTTCAGGAAAATCAATAAAGTTACCGCTGTTTAGCGTATAAACCACATCAGCAATTTCAACATTCTTCAGCATAAATGCAACATCAGCTATTTCACCACGTTTACCAAGGCGTAATGTCTGCAAAGATTAAGATTTCATTCAGTCATTACACGAATAGTCGATATAAAGTCGATGGTCCGCATTTTAAGCTCAAGCCGTTCAATAAATTTATCATACCTGGGTCAAATTATCATAATAATCATAATTATTATTTTATGAGGGATAGATCTGTGTGTTAATGATTGTGTTTGTCCACAATCTCACCTGATGGTAATTGTCCATGTGTACGAAGATGGATCACATAGATCTAGACGGTACATATTCACTCTTTTCTTGAAGACACTCAGATTGTAGTCAAAATAAAAGACAAAATAACTCAGTCTGTATACTTCTCAGTCCATTTAATATTGAAATGTTATATTACCTATTATATTACGAGGAAGATCCCCTATGAGGTGGACCGACCAGATAAAAGCGGCAATAAATGGCTCATCATCATCATCATCATCATGAATGCATCAGGAAGGCGGCCATTTTTTTTATGCTGGATAAGCCTTCATTTGACCACAATCTCACCTGATGTAAAGTGACGATGTGGTCTAAGATGGGACATAAAGACCTAGAAGGTAAGAAGGCTTTTTAGCACATTACGAAACACGAAAAAATCGCTTCATGCACTGGCCCAGCCCGGAGGGCGGTGACAAGCCGCGGCCGAAGCCTACCACCGGAGACTGTTTCTAGCACCACCCGGAGGTCTCGTGTAAGGATTCAGAGGGTTACCACTTACGGACGTGAACAGACAAAACCTCCATCAGAGAAAAGTGGCGGCGTGTTGTGAAGCTTGCCACCGACACCTGAAAGGATGACCACGACCACTATGTCAAGAGAGTAACCGACAAAGAAGAAGAATATTACCTATATAGATAGGGTAAGAACAACCTTTTACATATATATTTATCAAAATATTTAAATTATCATTCAGCCCGTACTAATTCCGTTTGTAGCGTTATTTACGAGGCAGCGATCATTCATTTGCATAAAATGTAGATAACTTACGTACATTTGAGCACTTACCATTGTTTATTATGACAATACTAGCGAAGTATGTACCCATAATGATCTTAAATTATATATTAAGTTTATTTAAAATTAAGTTATGAAGCTCACATGTACAGTGTCTTTATTTTTTTTAGTTGATGCTATATACAGACATAATTAAATACCCATTAGTGTGGACGTATGGGCCTTTACCTTTTTCTGCATAAAAAACTAAAATACCCATTAGTAGTTGCTCTTCCAGCGGTGTATGTTTCCAACAACTAGATATTGGATCAGAAACGTGGTACTTTACAAAATGATGGCTTACGTATAATGTTTTACTTAACTTAACTTTTCACTCTCCTCACCATCTGTTGCTTGTAACGATATTAGCTCGCCACCGCGCCTCGGCTCCGCGTCACAGCCTAATTTTACAGGTCCACTTATACGGCTGTTAGACAATGCGGCGCGTGTGCACAGTGTGCAGGCAGCCACAAAACCAATTTGGTAGTTTCAAAGACATAATAGTGGAAGTGACTTAATTTTTTACCATGTAAATTTGTTTTTTGAGCACTATATTTTTTTATGTTGTATTTGTATTCTTATTGATTTTTTTCCTAGCTCTCGTCAGCGCTGACCGTCGGTCGACGTAGCTCTCTGTACGAGATCACAAAAGCAACGACTTACACTTTATGTTTTTTTAAATAGGCACAACTATTAAGGAATGATAACTATTTATGAAGCATTATTATTATTTTGGGTTGTGGCATTTTTATTTATGATTTATAGTGAGTGATATTTGATTAATTTGATAATTGTAATTTATTTTTAAGTTTTTTAAATTTTTGTATTAACTTTTGACTTTATTCCTTATAGTATTGGGATTTTCCTTTTTTTTTTTTTTTTTTTTTTGATCGATAAGTTTTCATTTGACCACAATCTCACCTGATGTAAAGTGACGATGTGGTCCAAGATGGGACATGAAGACCTAGAAGGTATGGCTTCTCCGGACCACATTACGAAACACGAAAAAATCGCTTCACGCACTGGCCCAGCCCGGAGGGTGGTGACAAGCCGCGGCCGAAGCCTACCACCAGAGACTGTTCTTAGCACCACCCGGAGGTCACGTGTAAGGATTGAGTGGGTTACCACTTACGGACGTGAACAGACAAAACCTCCAAAACCTCCTTTAAAAATAGTGAAAGTTAATGTAAATATATAGACAGCTACGCTGAAGGTACGCGCGTACTGTCAGCGCTGACAGTCGGTCGAGCAATGTGTCCAGCATTAAGCTGCGGCGTTGTCTAGATAACGAATAAAAGTATTCTCTCTCTCTTTTTGTTACCCACCATACTGAAATGAGAAGCCATTCCAGTAATTCCAAACAGATCAAATAAATCAAATCAAAAACTTGAAACAATCTCAAGTAATTCTAATAAAAAGTTTACCTTTCATGAACTATTTCTCTGTGAGGAATTACCCCGAAGTTTGGTCATACCATCTCAATCCAATTCCCTTCCGAGCTAACAGACTGAACTAATTTCATCATCGGAACAAACCAAAGCACAATAAAACAATGCAGGATGGTGCTGTAAACTTGCATAGTGGGGCTGAAACAGCCAGGTAAGTTTAAATATTCAACACACCGCTCAAGTTCAACAGCTTGTCGGCATCAAGCTGAGATTGACAATTTTGCTTAAAGTCATGTTGGATAAATTGATTTTATAAATTTAATTGTACTGAAGTAGGTATGTAACGTAGTTTTTAGATCTCTTTCAACAACTCTTGTAAATACTTTAAGCAATAAATGTTTTTTATTCATTATTTTCTTATATCTTTGTATTTTTAAGCTACAAATATATTTAAAATTATAAAATATTTGGTATTGTATTAATAATTTTCTTGTCTATTTTATTCTATATTATAAAAATAAAGTTATATAGAAAAAAAACATGATATTCATGAATAAATATATAAAATAAAGCAGTATGAAATTTAGTCATTAAGTTATTGTTCATTTATGTATTTTAAGAGCTAGATTCCCCTTACATAAGTATTTCGTTAACTTAAAAGGGGTTCTTTAAGTGATTTATACAAATGTAGTTACTATGTTACTTATATCAACTTTTTTATTTTTTAATTCTATTCTTAATATGCCGCTCGCTACAACTGTTTGTAACCAGTTTGTAAAGCCTACATCAATAAACACTCAATCTGGTTCAGAAAGAGTTATTCATATCGGACCAGTAGCTCATGAGATTAGCGCCTTGCCAAATATTGCTGTATACACACAACAAAATCTAGTCCCGTGGTAAGCTCTTAGGACTATGAGGACAATTTTATTTATATGCATCTAATTTATATTTTAAAATTATATTTATTAATCTAACATAGATCGCTAACCGTATTTCTGTCAAATTTTATACTTCTGGCAGGCGTCCCGAGACAGACATGTTTTTTATTATTATTATAGGACTGTACGAGCTATCGCAACTTTGGCCTGCGTAATCTATATCAAGGATATTGTGATTCGCCGTTAATCCCTGCACTCAATTACCGGACCAGCGTAATCCCCTCGGGAAGTGATGGAAACACAGATATATTTTTTATCTTTTCCCCATTTTTCGGGTAATTGGAATTTCGGATTTTCAATGTCCACAGAGACTTTCCGAGTAACTGTTACTGTTCGGGTAATTAATTACTTAGCTTTTTATATTCGGGCACTGGAGAAATGGTTTTTATTTTAAGTATGTACTTTCTTGAACTTAATTTGCCTACGTTATGATTTGATTTTATCACGTATTTTTTTTATGCTTGATAAGCCTTCATTTGAACACAATCTCACCCGATGTAAAGTGACGATGTGGTCTAAGATGGGACATGAAGACCTAGAATGTAGATGGCTTCTCCGGACCACATTACGAAACACAAAAAAATCGCTTCACGCCCTGGCCCAAGCCCGGAGGGTGGTGACAAGACGCGTTAAAAAGTACCAAATTTGATTGAAAGTCAGAGTTACTTTCGCATTTGTAATACATATAAATGTGGACTTGCATGTCTTTCCCGCTCATTAACAGACTTTCCCGCGAACATTGTATATTGTCGCGGTAAAAAGAAGCCTATTTCCGTTTTCTGGCTCTAAATAATCTATCCACCCAGCTTCATTTAAATCGATCCAGTAGTTTTTACGCAGAGCCATACAGACAGAGTTACTTTCGCATTTATAATATTATTGTGGATAAACTATTATTACACACTTTAAGGCTTTGCTGGTTACTACTAAATCTAGTTCCCCAGCGGTTATTGTACTCGCAACCTAACCTATACGCAAGAGAACTAGCTCTCATTAGAACCACTAAGGTTGCCAATTATATAGAATGCAATTAATTAATTACAATAAATAAAACAGCCGGTAATATTTGTCACGAAATCACAATTAACAATTACACAAATTTGGTAATTAATAATTAATTAATCTGTCGTAATTAATATTATTGTAATAAAATATGATATGATAAAATAATTAATCAAGCAAATATAATCATTGCAAAAGCTCGTATAATTTAAAAGTTTCATGGATAATACTCGTTCATAATTTAAAAAACAAGTTCTTTACTATGCGATTAGTATAAATAGGTTATTTTACATCTATTTTTATTATTTTTTATTTATTAGCCATCCTGTCCCACTGCAGGGCAAAGGCCTCCCTTTTCTCTTTCCATTCGCCTCTATTGCTTGCTACTTCAGGCCACGATGTTAGGTGGGCGTCGAGCTCGTCCCGCCATCTCATCCTGGGCCTTCCACGTCGCCTTCTAGCGTTGGGTGGGCTCCACTCAGTAGTAGTCTTTGCCCACAAGTCGCTAGCCATTCGGCAGATGTGTCCAGCCCAGTTCCACTTAAGGCTGCCCGCTTTTTGACCAACATCAACTATGTTAGTTTTGGAGCGTATTAGGCTGTTTTGTATGCGGTCTAAAAGATTTACTCCTAAAATAATACGCTCCATATTTCGCTGGCAAACTCCGAGCGCGAACTTTTGACGGCTAGTTAACGACCAAGTTTGGGCGCCGTAAGTCAGTATCGGGAGAATACGTACATCCATAAGTTTTTTCTTTAAGGAGAGTGGAAGATTGCCTTTAAGGAGGTCTTTCATTGACCAGAAGCTTCGCCAGGCGTTTTCGGTGCGTCTTTTGATTTCTAGATCTTGTCTCGCCTGGAGAGAGACTATTTGGCCAAGATAAATATACTCCTGTACGTACTCAATCCCTATTCCTCTGACATCTACAGGGTGTTTGGTACTGTTGGTCATTAATTTTGTCTTAGTCATGTTCATATGTAGTCCGACCTCGAGACTTGCAGTGTTCAGTTCGTCAATCATATTATTTCGTTAATCATATTTTACATCTAATATATCAAATTCTCGTGTCACAGTTTTCGTTGCCATACTCCTCCGAAACGGCTTGACCGATTCTCATGAAATTTTGTGAGCATATTGAGTAGGTATAAGAATCGGCCAACATCTATTTTTCATTTTGCAAAGCACGTTTTCTGGGGGCAGCTAGTAGATAATAAAATATATTTTTACAAAAATATAATTTGGAGACAGCGTGTCGATTGTTTGATGATACATATGCCTACCGCAATATTATCTTACTAAAGGGGTTCTGATATTAAAGTATGGAGCATGGCATACTAGTCCGCCATTTTGAAAAAAACGTGTTTTGGCGGCCAGTGATGGCGCATGTCAATCGACAGAGTAAATTGATGCTAAGAAAAAGTATCCAGCAACCAAACCACTTAATTGTACGGTGTCTGAGATATTGGGTTTAAGTATTAACCTAAGTATAAACCGATCAAACCGACCTATCTATCTACCTAGATATGTATAAGGAATGTAATATGTTTTGGAACCCCTGACTTATCTCTAAATAACACAAAAATATTGAAAATATAGGTACCTACTTACTATAATTGATCAATCACATAGCTACAGAGGGATTACCAAACTGAAGTATAAACATATTGATCCCGTAGAGAAACCTTAAGCATAAGCTCTCTTCAAACATTTTTTTGGAACCAAGTTTCGAATCATAAAGACTTTCGCATCACGTCTGATGTGTTTTATTATTGGAATATAGGTTTAATGAAGCAAATATTATTTATTTTAAATATGCGAGCGAAGACAATTTTTTTTCATTGTTCATAAACCATGAACGAATATGAAATCTTTTCCAACCAGCACATACACTTAACCCTTCCATAGACCAGCAGCAAAATACCAAACTATTTTAAAAAATCCATTAAAATAGATATAAAGAATTTACCTAAGTATGTTCGACTGAAATTTACTAGTGCCATCTAGAAGGATACATTCCAACATGTCATATTTTTAGAACTATTAGTATACTAATAAAAATATGTATTAGTATACTTATAAAAAACTTTTTTTGAGTTGCGTAGAGAATATCATCTATTTTAAAAGTAAACTATAAAAATATGAGGTATAAGATATTTTTAAACATTTTCTGAAAAAACACGTTTTGTAGCAGATTTTGAAATGTGTTCATTTATATCTAACTAGTGGCCCGCCCCGGCTTCGCACAGGCTTTTATTCAATTTTTTCGCGGCAATTATTCGATTTTTTCTCGCCTTATAAACTTTCCCTAGACCTCCACGAACACTTCAAGACTATGATAAGATAAATCCGTTCAGCCGTTCTCGAGTTTTAATAAGACTAACGAACAACAATTCATTTTTTTTATATAGATTATGTTGTTTATTTTGGTTAGTTTGTGAAACTTAAAAAAAATATGTATTCGAAGATTAAGTCAAAACCAAGAAAAACTCTCAAAACTACTGCAACATGTCGGTTGACATCATTAAAACAAATGAAATAACAATTAAAAAAACCAATACCAATAGCGGTATACCTTAAAAAAATTTTTTTTGGATAACTTCTCAGTAATCTTCAACAATTATATCACTACAGCAGTACCACAAGTTGCCACTTTCGACTCTTGAAGAATACAACATGTTGTTTTCACAACTAAAATTTTGTTTCAATCCGTCAAATGTATGGGAACAACATGCAGTAATCTTCAACTCTCGTAAGAGGCAACTCGTGCTAGGGCTTCTAGTCACTGGTCCCTGAGACATAGTTGTATATTAAAATGTTGTAAGCTGAACTAAAACGCCCAATAATGCACAGAAATGAAATGAATTCGTGTAATAGCAATCGAGTGTTCTATTCACTATCCATTGGACGTTTAGTCCCATTAATTAACCTGTATCAGGTCTACCCTTATTTATAGACTAGTAAGAACAACTAGGTTTGGTGTGGTTTTACTATAACCAGAGATCGGAGTAAGTGGTTATCGTGTGCCTCAATATTCAAGCGTCCTGGACAGAAATCCGATTTAAAGGTTAATCGTCATGTCTCCCTCTTCTTCTTCTTCATCACCCTATGAACGTTCTTACAGCTGGGACACAGGGACTTCACTCTAAGCGAGAGAGATTAGGCCTTAATTCACCACGCTGGCCAAGTGCGGATTGGTGAATGTCACATGTCCTTCAAACTCTTTAAAGTTCTCAGAACATGCCGGTTTCCTCACGATGTTGCCTTCACCGTTAAAGCACGTGTTTAAAGCGCACATAAATGTCTCAAGAAGAAAAATCCAGAGGTGGTTTGAACCCACGACCTTCGGAATGAAAGTCGAGTGTCCTCCCACTTAGCCAACACGGCTTACACGGCGGTGGTTTTAGTATAACCAGATATCGGTAAGTGGTTATCGTGTGCCTCAATATTCAAGCTCAAGCCGTCCTGGACAGAAATCCCGATTTAAAGTTATCGTCATGATTTGTTTTTTTTATGACCTGTGGTGTCCCACTACAGCGTAAAGGCCTCCCTACCTTCCTTCCAGACGTCCCTATAACCTGTTAAAGTTGTCCAATCCCTAAGGTGGCCGTCAAGTTCATATCTCCACGGTCGCCTTGGTCTACCGCGAGGTCTTTCCCAGTTCTGTGGGATCCATATGGTGGTAGATTTTGCCCACGACTCATCCGACCTGCGGTAGACGTAATAGTATGTATATTATTATATTTTATATTGTATTGTATTTATATTATCGTCATGTATTTGTTAAAAATTAACTTTAAAAAACCCCTAATGTAAAAAACATGGTGCAAAAGGCGGCCTATGAGCCTATGGCTATGGATTCCAGGTATCTCTCTTTTCAGGATTGCTTTAAATTGTGTTATATGTATTTAGTTTATTTATTTATATATATTTTGATGAAAGTTATGGCTTTAATGATAAATAATTAAAATTACAGGGTATAAAAAGTTTCGGTCAGTATGGGAAGGTCTGATGTAAGACAAAAATAATTTTACAATATCATACATTTTTAGACAATAAAAAATTGCGATCGTCTATGAAAAAAATGGTTTGAAACTGGTCTAAGTTCCAAAACAATTTTTTTTTAAATAAAATAATAAAAATACTGTTTTTATTCAGATTTTGATTATGTTGATCAAAGAATAAATTTTTCTATAAAACATGATGTCTAATCTACTATAAAATGAATTGTAAATCTTAAATTTAATCTCCTAAATATTTATGCCTAGCTGTAAAATTGCTAAAATAGATATTACATTTTAATCTGAATTGCTGGTATCAGGTTCTTAATATTTGATAAACTAGGCCTTTGATTAGATTTCTAACTAATTTTAATCAAATTGTTATTAAGTAAAGTTGTTAAATAGAATCCGACCGATTAAGCGCTTTAAACTCGATTTGAGAGGTTTAAACGCAGCCAATTAGAAATGAAGGGTATTCAAATGAAAAAACAGTGTATTAAATCTAAATTTAAAATGTATGCTTTAATTTCCTTTAAAGTAAAACGCCATAATATTTTGTAATGTGCACGCGGTACGCTTTCATTTGATACTCGAGTATATTTGCAGATTATCGATTTTCCTTCCCCACTATTTACACTATTTTCGCGCCAAACTCACCTTTCAAACAAAAAAAAAACTAAATTGACAGACAGACAGACAGGCAGACCCACAGACAGACAGACAGGCACGTCAAACTTAAAACACTCTTTGTACAACCGCCTAATAACCTACACTTAACCCTGCGTACGTCTCTGGTGAACGCACGGGTGTGTGGTAATTGGGCGGAGATACATTATAACGGATAGCCCCGTGCTTGGTACCCTACGTGTGAGCGTTGTACACACGGGTGTACTATAAGCACAGAGCGCTCCCACTGACTACTACCTAATCTACGTAGCCTAACACTGAGCCTAACTCCTACCTACCCCTACGTATGTGACCTATGTCTGGACCCTAACCACGTATGTGTTTGTGTATCCCTAACAAGTGTAGCCCTATCAATGTGTGTGTACAACCCTATCCCTAACCATATAAGTGTAATAAATAAATATATAGATAGACAGGGATATCTGTTACCAGGAGACCTAAGGTAACAGACGGAAGGGGGAAGGAACCAAGGGCGTGTACGGCGTGCAATGTACACAGGGAAGGGTTTTCTCACTGCCGGTCAAGCAGGCTCACAAAACCGATCAGGTACTGATGGCTAAAGGTGTCTTGGCCACAGTGAGAGGATGCTGAAATCGTGGACGTGCAGCTCCTCCAGCGGATGCTGGGACCTCTGGGCGGCTCCTCCAGTGGATGCTGGAACCTCTGGGTGGCTCCACCAGCGGGTGCTGGGCGGCTCCTCCCGTGGATGTTGGAACCTCTGGGCGGCTCCTCCAGTGGACTCTCACTGCCGGTCAAGCAGGCTCACAAGACCGATCAGGTACTGATGGCTAAAGGTGTCTTGGCCACAGTGAGAGGGTGTGCGTCCGGGCAGCTCGTCGGCAGTTGGTGGTACTTCGGGGCCCGTTGGTCTTCGTAGAGGGAGGCGGAGTAAAACGCGACTCAGTGCTTCGTTACAATGTGATTTATTTACAATTTTGTACAGTTTTTATACTAAATCTAGTTATCTTAGTGTGCTATCGGTCAAGCGTCGATGCAGCTGTATTTTGCTGACTTGCTGAATCGGCGCTCTAGTGAATTTTGGACTTATGATTAGTCTGCAACTGCGTACCTATGCAATTCAGCTAACATAAGTTTTGCCGTTGACTTGGCTTGTTAAGATTTATTTAGTTTTAATTTATAATGTGTTTTCGTATACCTAGTTAATTATATAATATTAATATTATCTTACTTCTACGATAATTATTGTTATTTATAATATTAAAAATCATGTTCAATGGTTTGAACACTCTTTTTTTTTGGTCGGGGGTTAATGAATGGGATAAATTGTGTGAAAATTGCACGATTTTAGATAAAATACATATGAAAATTTGGCTTTGTCTCCTATGGAAACTAACCATATACTGAGTCGCGAAATTACTGAAAATAATGTGAAAAATAAATAAGTACAACTTTTTTATGACATCTAAATGATCGACTCGTTATATATATATATTTTTTAAACAAGTTACTTTGTGAGCTGCTACTTAGACGGGTTTGAGGAGTCTCATGGACGCGAAGACCCCATCTACATCCGCACACTTGCCCAGACAATAGTTAAAACACCGAATGTCCTACTCTGCTAGATCAGGGAGTTGGGCTGGTTGGGGCCTGGTTAGGCAGGGGGATAATGCACAAAACACTCCTAGGCGAGATGTCAGTGCAGATCTCAGTCCCCCCACTTAGAATTAGAACTGCTAATTACTATTACTTACTTAGCTACATCTTACATTCACGAAATTTGCTTGCATAAGACTCAATTAAGCAGTTTAATGAATAAACGCAACTGCTTTATTTGAGCGCAGGTACCAGGGCATTGAGAGATTTATTTCAACGGAAAACAAAGAACACATGAATATTTGATCTCGCATGCGGGCGTGTGCTCTCGGAATTTCTGTTCTCCGTGTTTTATAGATAGACAAATACGGCTTATGTGAAATCCACATTATCTTTAACTTAAAAGAACAGAAACACAAGATGAAGGACATCACTAGGAAAGCATAATTTTTATGCAGCTTGCTTCAAAATTGGTATTTAAAGCCAAAAGGGTTCGAGAGGTTAGCTCATGACGAATATGTTTTGTCCTTTGATTTTTAAATTTAGAAACATGTTAGCCGAAAAAAATATTTTGTTTTTTAAACAAGTTTATATTTTTTTTTTTTCGTTTTTATAATAATCCTGATGCGGTTTTACTGAATACATCTACTTACCAAGTTTAGTTACTGAAAAAGAAAGTCATGACTCATCTATAACGCCCATTTTTTTAAATGATAAATAAAATTTAAAAAAAATTTTCGCTATGTAAAGGTTCCATTCTAAATGATTACTATATTTGGCTACGGAACCCTAAAAACGGGTAAGTTAGCTTAAACTTATATTTCAGTTTCTATTTTAAGGAGTTTCTTTTCAGCGACGATCACTGTGTCCCTAGAACTACTTATTTAAGCAACTTCGTTAGTAATTCCGGCACTACTTTAGTTAGCGTGAATAATGCACGGTAATTAACTGTTTTCGGTAGATTTTCCCTTCTACAAATACGATGTAGTATTCCGAGCTCATTTCGGGTCTTAATTGGGTGTTTAAAGCATTTCATTGTTATCATCATGACCCTATTAACATTCCCAGTGCTGGACCTAGGGACCTGTCTCTTGACGAGAGAGATTAGGCTTTAATTCACCACGCTGGCCAAGTGCGGGTTTGTGAATGTCACATGTCCTTCAAACTCTACAAAGTTTCCAAACATGCCGGTTCCAGCGGTTACACGTGTTTTAAAGCGCACATAAAATTATCTTGATTTAAAATCCATAGGTTAGTGGCGATATTTACACTCACGACCGGATGTGAGTACACCTTTCAAACCCTTCCAACTTTATATACCTATTGCAAAACATCCTGTATAAATTCCAAAGATAAATTGGTACCTAATCAATGTTTATTGAGCAACTAATTCAACTTTATCGCAATGTCAACAGATCTTTAGTAAGCTTGCTGCGAAGCAGACATCCAATGGTAAGTATCTTTACACGTCATGAACTAAACCATTTCATTAAAACCATTATATTTGAACATCTTACTACTACGTTTCTTAAAAAAAAAACAAAAAGAAGATAAAGTTAATATGAAGTGATAGTGCACACAATGAAAAGGAGTTAAGGCATAGTAAAAGAGTAGTATCGACTTATTGCGTGGTTGGTTTCACAAACCCTAATTCATTATTTTTTAAGGTAAACCAAAAACTTACATAAACAATTTTCTAACTAGCTGTAACACTAGAAAGCTTATTAAAAGTTCTCACGGATAAAAATACATAATATCATAAATAGCACTGCGAACAAAAATAAAAACATAACATAAACGAATACCTCTAGATTTCAATCTAAATAATTGAACGATTTTATAGTCATCTTCTATTAATTAAAAGTGGCGTAGCAAGACCAGCAGAATTATTATTGTAGTAGTGTCTACGCCGTAGCAAAACCTGCTACGGCGTAGACACTTCAAAAATTCTTCACGTAAGCAAATGCGAACATTAATAAAATCTGTTTCTATCTAAAATTTAATTTATTTTACCGCCACACCGTTTGTTTTGTTTAAATTCCGCTGCATTGTATTTTGCACCTTATTCCCTGGGAATATGAGTGGAATAAAAAAATAATTATTCTCTTTGTTTGTTATCCTTATTATTAAGTAGGTCAGGCGACATTTTACTTGCAAAGTTTCGTGTAATTTCTCTGTTTGCGCAAAACTCAGGCGCAGTCTTCAGGGATTTTGCTGATTGTAACTAAACTTCGTCACATCGTGTCGGGTATTAGACGCCCACTGCTGGACATAAGCCTCCCTCAAAGACGACCAATTATTCCGATCGGTCGGACCAGTCGCTTCTTTCATCCACCGTGAGCCAGCAACATTGACCAAGTCATTTGTCCATCTTGTTGGTGGTTTGTCGCTGCGCTTACCGATCCGCTGCCTCCATTCGAGAACTTTTCGCCCATCTTCATAACACAACTTCATAACTTGATTGTAATTAATTAGACACAACGAAAAAAATTCGTAAAACTATATCAGATGTCTAGTACAACTGACACGAGCTTGGCGCTTGCCACAGGGCTAATTGTTATTATATAATATAAAAAATATAAATATTTCCGGGCAATCTACACAACAACATCTAGCCCCGTGGTAAGCTCTAAGCTTGTGTTATTGTGTGGACTATACGGAAATATTTGTTATCTTATCTTTAATTTCTCACTATTGACTAATAGACCATTACAGGTGTAATTATTGATTGAAAGTAATCAATGATTATTATGCCACTATAAATTCCAGCCGCTTTAAACTTTATGACAATTTATTATTAATTAGCCAAGAGGACATTCTAAGTCTAAGAAAACTCTTTAATTTTGAAATGCTATAGCAGTAACTGTAACTACTGCATTACCCCCATCACATGTATTTTAACAGTTCCACTGCACATTAAGAGTGATTTTCCAGTGTTGCCAGATATAATGAAATAAAGGCGGGCTCATTTAAATAATTCGTATTAAACAATTTACATGCCAATGGCAACACCTGAGCTAACAGATTGAGTATGTTAATTGTATTTACTTTAAAACGGGTTTTGTTCTGGCAATATTTAATTCTGTATCGGCCTCATTGTTTATCAATAAGTAGTTTAAACTACTACTTTGACAGAGATTCAAAGGTTTTTTCAGGGAGTTTGTTTTTGTATTTAAGTGTTTGTATCAAAGTGTAAAAGTAAAAAAATAAATATATTCTGACAATCCTCACTACAACTTTTAGCCCCGTGGCAAGCTCTAAGCTTGTGTTACGGGTACTAGACATGTGGATCACTAAATATAATAGACATATTAAACACTGATACCAAGAAGAAAGTGCTTGCAAAATATACAAACACTTGACCCCTCGTCAGGAATCGAACCCGCTCCCTGCGCCGGAAGGCGACCTTCGCCCACCGCGCCTCTGAGGCACTCAATAGTCAAAGTTTAGTTTTATAATACCTTAAATCGAGAACAAAAAAAGAGATTTGGGGCAGAACATATGTTTAAAATAACTGGAAATCAATGAGAAAATTACGGGCGATTTTTCCAACATCAAAGTTAGTTAACAAACCATTATAGGGTAAAATAGCGGAGCGAAATTGTCACTCACCCGTCAAACATTGAAGTGAAATATCAGACAACTTCAATCTGCCGTCAGTTAATTGATTTTTTTATTTTTTTTTTTAAATCTCACGGCATCACCTAATCCCAAACTAAGCAGAGCTTGGACTATGGGTGTTAGGGGACTGATATACTACATAGATACATTTTTTTTTGTAAATACATACATATTAGACATAGAAAATATCCAGACCCGAAACCAGAAATTGCAGATCGTACAAAATCTGGTCCCGCGGCGGGAATCGAACCCGCAACCTCCTGCGCCTCAGGCGAGCTTTCGCCCACCGAGCCACAGAGGTCGTCGATTTGATTCAATTGATTACATAAATTCATTTTGACGCTGAAAAAATCAGCCCATTAGTAACAGTCGCAAGTGGAGTCGCCACTTACGACTGTTGGAGATTACAACATGCTGTAATCCCATGCATTTGACAGATAAATTTAAACTTTAATTGCGAAATATCTGACAAATGTATGGGATTAAAAAAAAAATGCCACTCGTGGTAGGGCTACTTGTCTCTAGTAATTGATTTCAATACAACTGCAGTTACACAAAGTTAGTTAGATAGCTTCTTATGGTACGGCTACATATGCGCCTTACGACGTTTATTCGAAACGATTTTTTCGTGTTTCGTAATGTGGCCCGGAGAAGCCATCTCCCTTCTAGGTCTTCATGTCCCATCTTAGACCACATCGTCACTTTACATCAGGTGAGAATGTGATCAAATGAATGCTCATCTATCATAAAAAAAATCAGTAACTGTTCGGAGTAGGTTTTGTTAAAAAATATACCTAAGTTTATCTTATGAAACGCTTTTTTGCCGTGAAAAAAGTTGGTTGGCTAATTTAGTGTCCCTAATAATAGAGCTTGTTTTCGATATGGTCGGGTACCGTTGTTTGCTCCAACTCCTTCCAGAACTCTGGCTCATCGGCAGTCCCCTTTGATCAGAGCACAAAGAAACCTTAATGTGGTCGTCAATCGCCATCCTGAGTTTGATTTGTTTGCGGATGGATGGAAGGGGATAGAGAGAGTGCTACTTCACTACGCGAGTCTGTGTAAATGCTTACCTAATTAATATGGTACGTTTACATAATGTTTTATTATTATTATTGTATTTTTTTAGTAGGTTGTAAATTCTGTTAAACATGTTTCCTTGAAACTGTTGTTATATCTCTGTATGCTGGCTATTAAACCAGGTGGTAAAATTGTTTCTTTTATTTCAAATATGGGAATGCTTGGATTAAGCCGTGTTAGCTAAGTGGGAGCGCACTTGACTTTAATTCCGGGTTTAAGCCCCACCACGCATCTAGGGATTTTTCTTTTTGCAAAATGTAT
Source organism: Gymnoscelis rufifasciata (assembly GCA_929108375.1). Lineage (NCBI taxonomy): Eukaryota > Metazoa > Arthropoda > Insecta > Lepidoptera > Geometridae > Gymnoscelis > Gymnoscelis rufifasciata. Next base: position 11,580,384 of record OV815322.1, read on the forward strand.
TCAAAAAATGCCGGTTCCCTCACGATGTTTGCCTTCACCTTTAAAGCCGGCAACTTTGAAGAGATTAAAGGTTATGTGACGTTCATCAATCCACACTCGGACAGCGTGGTGAGTTATAAGGCCTAAACTGTCTCATGAACAGAGAAGTTCCTGTGTCCCAGCAGTGGGAACGTATTTTTTTTTATTCTTGTTACCATATTACTACATTTTCTCCGGGAACCAATCATGATGATAATTTTATGGAACGTTGCTTGCAAGTTGGTTCATTTCATTTTGAACTCTTTAATTATTAACGATCATTTTTAAAACTTTCCTGATTAAAATTACACAAAATCCTTTGAATGATTAAAACACCATTCCGTATTCATAAGCAGTTCATTTCAACTTGGTAATTTACAGCAAAAAGGCGAAAAGGCCGCGACTGTCACAATCCGAAAGTTCCAGAATAAAAATTAAGATAAAATGTATTTTTGCTGAAGAGTTTCATTTATTTACGGCAGCCATTTATTTTTATAATTCGGTTTGTTTCGTGACTTTGTTGGCAAATGTTGGGATTTATTTGTAAGCTTTCTCTTTTGATACAGTTTTGGGGTTGATCATAATCAGAGTAGATAGATACAAAAACGTTTTTGGTCTTGTTCAAAACCTAAAATATAACATTTATTGTTTTATAAAATGGTAATTTATTATAAGTATTTGATTCTTTGAAGTAGATAAACTATAAATATAAAATAAAAGCTATCAAAAAACTAACACATAGTAAAACAATCGAGCGACGTATTATGTTTAGGTATGTATTTAATTTACATGTATATAGATTTTAAGTGTAGGGATATTATTTTGACTAGCCTGAAGGCACATACTAAGTAAGTTTCACAGTTACACTTTTGCTACCACAATATCAGGCAATCTATATCTTTAATATTTCAGATTCTGTTAAAAGAATTGAAATATATCTAAGTAATTCTAGAAATAATATGTTTAAAAAGCTATTTCAAGCCGGCCCACACAGTGTGGGCTCGACAATTCAATACGACTAATCTTATCAATAGATATTTGAATCATTTTCGCGTTAAAACTCATAATTTCTCACCTTCCTAATTAATTCTAAGGCATTCCGGTAAAGTATGATAATTTATTCCCGACATAATTCTGGAGGCGAAAACACGGCCGGCTTTGTGACCTTTAGGGTTCTGAGTGGATTGGGCGGAACGGTGCCATGCCATCTGTTGCAGGACCCTTTGTTTATTAGATTTGATAGTAGCTGCTCATTTGCGAGTAAATTGAACTATTTTGTTTCCAAGGGTAAGTAAAACTTATTTAAAGTAAAACAATTCTATTATTTTATCATGAACCATCACATGAAATAAAGATTAAATGATTATACACAAGCAGAAATTATGAAAAAATTAAACCCCTGCGACTTAACTTACAGTCTATGTGAGAATGGTACATAATGTATATTGCGACATATTTTGATCCTACTTACGGTTTAGGATGGATAGTAACTATATTTATATAAATAATTCAATACAATACAATACTCTTTATTGAACACAAAATAATAACACACAAAAAAGATTAAAATGTACACAAATTGTGAATCAATGGGCGGCCTTCTCGCTGATAGCGATCTCTTCCAGGCAACCTTGGGATAAACTTGCGAAACAACCATTTCCTAAACCGTCAGTAGGATTATAATAAGTCGCAAGAAATCTAAAAATGATTTTAGAATACTTACTCAACGATACATCATACTTCTACCCCCCACAAAACATAGTTTGTTGACTTCATTCTCTTATATTTTTACAAAATGGCGTCTAGTAGTCGCCATGTTGAATTTTCACTAACGCCATATCTTTAGTGACACTTGCATATTTCTATGACAATCATAGAAATCGGCCCCGGCGTTTGGTCTGTATAGTGGGACAAAGAAACATACATATAATATTAGTATATATACCTCTAGACTGTTAAGCACATTACCACTTGCTTGCGTAGCGCAGTCGGGTAAATCACAAAGCCTGTTTGCCTAGCGAGGCGAGGCGACCCAAGAGCCAAGCTGATCCGCCTAGGATATCCCTGAAATCAGGCATAGCCAAACGGATTAGCTCTTTGAAGTGGGAGTAGGCAGGCCATTTAGCACGTAGAACAGATAGTCGGTGGGACCGAGAAGTTCTCAAACGGAGGCCTCGGATCGGTAAGCACAGCGTTGGTCAACCAACAAGATGGACAGATGACAATTTGCTTGGTCACAAAGGATGTAGTTAACGTCCTAACAGAAAAATCGGTCGTTTTTCAGGAAGGCTTGTGTCCAGCTTGGGCCTCTAATAGCTAAAAGGAAGATAATGATTTACAAAATATATAAACATGCAATGTAGAAGCAATCTTCTGATTTATAGTAATCTCTTTCAAACTATTAATTGTTGGATGTTTCTGATAATATTTCGTTAATATGCTGCAGTTTTTTTTAAATGATAAGCTTTTATTTGACCGCAATCTCACCTGATGTAAACTGATGATGTGGTCTAAGATGGGGCATGAATACCTAGAAGGTAGTGCATTAGTCGCATAAAACAAGCATAATATTAAAACTATATGTTCTATAATATATAAAATTTCCATGTCACAATGTTAGTTACCGTACTCCTCCGAAACGGCTTTACCGGTTTTTACCAAATTTTATATGCGTATTCAGTAGGTCTGAGAATCGGCTACTATCTATTTTTCATTTTGCAAAACAACGTTTGCTGGGGTCCACTAGTTTTAATACAAATAAAAATGTATATTTAAGGCATACAAAGAACCCTCTACATTAAAACTTACTCTCACTGTACTGTTTACATTTTCCTTCTAATTTAACCTAATAAATAGGGCTGTTTCATGTTTATTTCTTCTCACTAATGCACTGCGTGAAAGTAATGGTATACTCTGATTGTGGGCTTTTCTGACCTCAGTAATGGAAACGCAAGATTTTGTAATCATATTTTTACCAGATACCAGCCCTGACGCAATAATCTATACTTATATCATACGCGCTAATCTCAGGAACTATTGTCGGATTTTTATAATTATTTAACTGTTGATAAATGAATTAAAAGAGGCCTGTTTTAACTGAAACCCGATTACAAGATTATCTAATGAGTTTTTTTGCTCGGTTGATTAAGTTTTTTTTTCCTTGTAACACATTCTTTATATAACTTTTAATGTACTATTTAGTCTCAACCAAAACGTAAAAAGTTCAATAAGTTTCAACTCAGGTGAAAACAGTGTAATTTTTTTAGGAAAATATACTTTTTTTTTATGAATGAATTTGAAGCATACCGTTTAACAGTTTGCAAAATGAATAAGCATAGTTTTTACTTCAAAGCTAACAGGAATGCATAACTCGTAAGAGGTTTTCGTGACCCGTAATCTTGACACTATAAATATACGCACCTCCCCATTGTTGCTGCTATCCTGGTACCTGATATAGATTTTTCTGTTTAGAAAGGGGAACAACCCCAGTATTTTACAAGAATAAAAAACCTCTTGTATTTTTAAATATATTTTAAAACACTGCATACGAAACTGTTGAGTTCTTCAAAATGTAAGCGAACAACATACACTAGACAGCCACTCAATAAAATTACTTTTACATAATACCAAAGTAAGTTTATTGTTTAATTCTGATATTTTTTCCCTCGACCTCTGTGGCTCGGTGGGCGAAGATCTGCTTGAGGCGCAGGAGGTTGCGGGTTCAATTACCGCCGGGGGACCAGATTTTGCACGATCTACAATTTCCGGTTTTGGGTCTGCGTGTTTTCTATGTATCATAATGTATATACAAAAAAAATGTATCTATCTAGTATATCAGTCACCTAACACCATAGTACAACCTCTGCTTAGGGTAAGGTGATGCTGTGTGAATAGTCCGGAAATATTTATATTTATCATTATTATTTATTTATTTATATTTTTCGGTATTAGCAATGCGTTTTGAGTTAACTTTAAATTCAAATGCACATTGATCTCTGCAGTTCCTTCAATTATTACGCCATTTTTAAGACAACATTACGAACCCGTGGGATTTGACAGAGACCCTCTAAGACAGCTTTACACTTCCTAAAACAATACAGCCGACCTTGCTTCACCCACATCAATCCACAAGCCAACGCCATGAGAATCCATCATACAATCCTTTGAATTATTTATGTGTGAGTCAACATCTCCGCTTGGATGCTGCCTTTCGGAAATTACAAGATTACAAGGTGGACAGGGAGAACGCATGTTTGAATATCAAATTAAATCTAAAAACAGCATCAAAATAAATGTTAGGTATAAATGTTTTTGGACTATCTGCACTGCAATATTAGACGCCAAACAAAGGTATGTTTGTTATCTTCCGCCGCTAGCTTTTAGTTAATATTTTTAAATACATTAATTATTGGCCACTTTTGCGCTTGCCTCCTAAAAAGGCCGAATCTAAGTTTTTTTATTTAATTTATAGTTATTTTACGTATTTTAATATTTTGTAAAAGTTAGTACCTATGTTGAAAATTTGGTATGTCTGCCAGAGATTTTCATACATGTTATTATGTAGATTGTTAATACACATTTTTATCTATTTACTGGGATCGTTAGTAAAATAACTGTTTATTTCACAAAGTCCGAATAATATAAGCTATGGTTATATAATGAGTCAATGGTTAGTAATGTCAAGAGCTAAATAAATAAAATAAATAAATATTTCCAGACAATGCACACAACAACATTTAGCCCCGTGGTAAGCTCTAAGCTTGTGTTACGGGTACTAGATATCTGATATTCTTAATATAATAGTCATACATAATATAGATATTTTTTATTAAAATAGATATTTTTTTTTTTAATTTTGTTATGTTATATTGTAAGTACTAACCCTAATTAATTTTAAGTTACTAACCAAACTATGGATTATTGATGTCTGAATTAAATGAATTTTATTTTTTATTTTTATTTTTATTTTATTATTATACATATTAAACACCCAGACCAAGGAAAGAGTGCTTGCAGAACATACAAACACTTTCACCCTCGGCGGGAATCGAACCCGCTGCCTCTTGCGCCGCAAGCGGACCCTCGCCCACCGCGCCACTGAAGCAGTCACATTAAACTGCGTTTTACCCTTTGGGTACGGAACCCTAAATACACAAAATTGTACACGAACAAATTCGCAAACTTACCAACACCGGTTCGAAACAGTTATTTTTAAAATGAACTTATTGGAAATGTTTTATAAACTCCTTTGAGCTCGTCCACCGAACCGTTCCCACAACAAAAGATCAAGTTTTAGAAAGGTTGGCAAAGAATACAAAACTATATATAAGGACTATACACCCACATATCGAAGCTTCCATTCATTTTATATAATATCTATACGGTGGTAGGTATAGGGTGGCTGGGAATATCTAAGGTGTTTCAATCTACTAATAATATTAATAATGCGAAAGTTTGTAAGGACGTAAGTGTATTTGTTGCTCTTCGAATGTATTTTGATGAAACTTCACAATAATATGGTTTTCATAACAGAATACTTAATACGGTAAATACCACATGCTACGGGAAAATCAATTATTGCGAGCATTTCAATGAAATTTGGCACGGATATAACTGTTTTTCGGTAAGGGGCAAAATCTATTATTCCGCGGGCGCAAAACTAGTTGGTATATAAAACGGAGGTGGTGTGAATATCTACGTCGTGCTTACCCTCATATCAGTTTTTTTTAAATGTAAATAAACATCTAAGCCCTTAGTAAAGTTAAACTTTTCTTAAACTTATAATATTTTTTTTTCAGAAACTTAATCAAAGTGTAGTATAGTGTAGTATGTTTCCTGTTTCTACTTTAATTCCTCCATTTCATACTTACCCGTACTGTTGAATGTGAAAAGTTATTTATAAACTACCTACATATTCAAAAACTTTTATTAACTCGTATATTCAGTAATAAGAAACACAAGCTGCTCCGCTTCACCCTGCACCAGCTGTACAGGTGCCTAAAGGGCACTAATTTCAAAGGAAGACCACCGTAAAGCCTTTATGAAAACTGTTTGATATTGAGCTTACAAAATCTGGGTATAACATTACAGGACACGAAAATCTTGGTAAAAATTATAAATAAGTATATAAAATATACTTTTAATGGCAAATATTCGAGATTGTTATATACAATTATATTTTAAGGCTAAAAGCCGTGTTGGCTTAGTGGGAGGACACTCGACTTTCATTCCGAAGGTCGTGGGTACAAACCCCGCCACGCACCTCTGGATTTTTATTCGTGAGAAATGTTTGTGCGCTTTAAACACGTGCGTTAACGGTGAAGGCAATCATCGTGAGAAAACCGGCATGTTCTGAGAACTTTAAAAGAGTGTGAAGGGCATGTGACATTGACCAACCCGCACTTGGCCAGCGTGGTGAATTAAGGCCTAATCTCTCTGGTCAAGAGAGAAGTCACTGTGTCCCAGCAGTGGGAACATTAGTAGGGTGATGATGTGATATTTTACGGGTATTATTTGTACTACAAAAATAGATAGGCCTATCATAGATTAAGCATAAGGGTGTTCCCTCACCGGGCGCATTTGCAAGTACCTTTGAGCATAAGAACCCGTATTTACGTTCCCACATGTGGGGCACAGGTCAGGGACTTGGCTCTTGGGCTTTTAGCGAGAGAGGTTAAGCCTTAATTTAATAGGTTGGATACTCATTGCAGAAAAGGAGAATAGAACATTTTTGAGTATGGAGTTTTTACTAAAAGAAAAAATGATCATGGAAAATAAGCTATAGACAAAAACGAGAATGGGAAATTTTGCGAATATCAAAAAATAGGACCCGGAAATAAAGCGAATGTTTAAATATGTTTTTTAAAGCAAAATATGTGTATAAACTACACGGAACTCTAATTGTAGTATCTCATACTTATTAAATTTATTTCCTTTTCGAATATATATTTTGTTTATTTTCGTACATGCTGGATGTAAGGATATTTCTTCCAAAACAATCATTTTAACAGATTTATGGCCACTGTTGTTAGTATATGGTACGGTTTGTATGGTATATCGCTTTTAACGCCAAAGCAACAATTCAATACGATTTTTTAAAATAAATAAATATTTCCGGACTTCTCACACAGCATCACCTAACCCCAAACTAAGCAGAGCTTGTATTATGGGTGTTAGGTGACTGATATACTACATAGATACATTTTTTTTTTGTAAATACATATGTATGTTTCATATGATACATAGAAAACACCCAGACCCGAAACCAGAAATTGCAGATCGTAAAAAATCTGGTCTCCGGCGGGAATCGAACCCGGACGCGCGAAAAGCGGACGTTCGCCCACCGAGCCACAGAGGTCGTGAAATAATCAACTTTTTACTACTTTAGGCTTCAAAGTCGTTGAAAATAATAAATGCTGTAAATAAATGATGAGCATCAACATCATCATCATTTCAGGACCTCAGGACGTCCACTGCTGGACAAAGGCTTCCATGACTGACTTCTTTTTTTAAAACCTAATTATTATATTTGAGTAGAATATGAAAATGATTAAAACGGTTCGATTTTCTGTCCCAAAGTGTACACTGGTTTAGCTATCACGTGATCTGAAAATATCGGAAAAATATGTTGAGATTCTTCATATCTTTCGATTTTATCAACTAATACATTTTTCAAATAACAGTTTTTTCTAAAACAACAATGTTATATATAATTAAAACATAAACATTTTATTAACGTTGAAAGTTTGTCGAACTAGCAAAATAAACAATAAATAGTTATTTTTTTTTAATTTTATTTTTTAAGCTGTATAAGCCTTTATTTGACCACAATCTCACCTGATGTAAAGTGACGATGTGCTATCTATATATTATGTGTGATAGCTATTTTAAATTCCTGTTTTTGTCTCTAAATGTTCAAAACATCATTCATCGAATTTGTAACAGAAAAATATTAATTAAAATTAAAACTTACAACTCGGAGATTTCTCCGAGTTGTGTTTTGTTAAATATTCAAGTAAACAAAGAATAAAAAAAAAGCTGTTAACGGGGTCGTCGCATCCATGAGCCACCTCAACCCCGATCTCGATTTCTGATCTCTTCAGTGGATTTGCAGGGGATCACTACATGTTCCACCGTTTCCTCTTCCTCAAAGCAGCCGCAACACAGACTGTTGTCTGTCTGCTCCGTTCTTGAGATTCAAACTTTGCTACTTCAATAAAAAAATTGTAAGAATATATATATTTTTTTATGTTAGACAAGCCTTCAATTGACCACAATCTCACCTTATGTAAAGTGACGATGTGGTCTAAGATGGGGCATGAAGACCTAGAAGGTGGCTTCTCCGGTACAAATTACGAAACACGAAAAAATCCTTAAAGTAAACAAACCAGGGTAAATCACTAGTCGACACCCACGCTCGAGCTTCCTAATGGAAATTCTGCAATAAAGGCCCGTTTTATGATAGCGTTACTCCTAAGGCTCGCTATAAACGTAGCGTTATTTATATTAAGCGCGCAAAAAATAATTAAAGACAATTTATAGTTACGAGATACTACAGGTAATGTGTAATTAAAAAAATAATCTTGGGTTTTACTCCACAAGATTCGCGACAGCTATTATATGGACATTACATTATCCGAGTGAACGAAGGCAGTGTTCGATATTAATCATGATCTAAGCACCATATTTACGTTCCCACTGCTGGGACGCAGGGATATTTCTCTTGGCGACAGAGATTAGGCCTTAATTCAGCACGCTGGCGAAGTGCGGGTTGGTGAATGTCACATGTCCTCCAAACTCTTTGAAGTTCTCAGAACATGCCAGTTCCTCACTATGTTTGCCTTCGCCGTTAAAACACATGTTTAAACATACATTTTCAAGAGGAAAAATATACTTTAAAAATGTTCATGTAATATTAAAATTAAAGGTACCTATAGGCTTTTTAGACTACCGATAGTTTACCATGTATTCTAGCTACAGGCAAACCTTCGTCCACCGAACCACTGAGATGGTCGAAAGAATACTAACTAATACCACGCGACATCAACTTTTAATTGCGTCTCGCGACGCGACGTTTTACTAAGTCGCATTTTTAATTTATGCTGGATAAGCCTTCATTTGACCTCAATCTCACCTGATGTAAAGTGAAGATGTGGTCTAAGATGTGACATGAAGACCTAGAAGATGGCTTCTCCGGACCACATTACGAAACACGAAAAAATCGCTTCACGCACTGGCCGAGCCCGGAGGGTGGTGACAAGCCGCGGCCGAAGCCTACAACCAGAGACTGTTCTTAGTTACCCGGAGGTCACGTGTAAGGATTCAGAGGGTTACCACTTACGGACGTGAACAGACAAAACCTCGCGAACCTCGTGAACAGAGAAAGCACTGCCTCTTCATCTGTCGTCAGTCACGTCGCGTTTCGTGTCAACCGCCTTATAAGTTTTAAATGTAAATTATTTTCAAGCAAGAGGCATAAAAGGCGCAAGATAGGTAGCGGATTCGATTTTTACCAACGGGCCAAGTGTTTGTTTGTTCTGCAAGCAATATTACCTTGGTCTGTGTGTGTTATTTGTATAATATAAAATATCTAAATATGTATGTCTATAATATTAATTTTATCATATATCAGATGTCTAGTACCTGTAACACAAGCTTAGAGCTTGCCACGGGGCTAAATGTTGTTGTGTGGATTGTCTGGATATTTTAATGTATGTATATAATCGCCCGACTATCGTCCTAACGATTTCCCCGCCGTGTTTACCCCCACCCTAATACCTATGAAACATAATACGTCACCCATTTACGTTGGAGTGGCACCTAAAAGTCGCCCCTCAGCAATTAAGCTAATTGTCTTTATTAAGCGTCTCCGTAAAGATTCGAATTATGAGATCGTAAGAAATCAGGGCATTCGTCAATGCTTTTAAGGGCCATTTGCTGTTAGTTGAGGGATATTTGCGGGTTTTTATAAAATATTTTATTTGATTGATTAACATCATTTCAGCCGTTTTAGATTAGTACTAGACATCTTATATACTTCATTTAATAGACATACATACATGTTTAATATTTTTTATTAAACATATTAAACAACCAGACCAAGGGGAAAGTGCTTGCAGAATATGCAAACACTTGGCCACTCGGCGGGAATCGAACCCTCTACCTCTTTCGCAGCAAGCAAACCTTCGCCCACCGCGCCACCGAGGCAGTCTAATTATTAGGCTATATTGGGAAGCCTAGTTTTGCTTTTTAAATCCTAACTTTTCACGCCACGGCTTTGCCCTTTGTTTTATGGATTTTCCTGGGGGAAATACCTATTTTTATGCGAAAAAAAAGCTTATAGCCTTTCTTGATAAATAGCCTATCTAACAGTGAAATAATTATGGAAATCGGAGATTAGCGCTTTCAAACAAACAAACTCTTCCACTTTATAATATTAGATATTCATCATCATTCATCACAGACGTAGGGCGTCCGAAACACAGAAGTTTCTAGTATTTCCGAAATCTTATCTCGGCTACAGAATTTAATTTTCCGCAAAAGTCAGCGCTATTGATTTAATTTGGGATTTCCCGGCAGGTGGCGAAGGTTTTAGTCGCGAAGTTTCAGAATTTTGAACGTTGCTTTTACGTAAATGCATTCAGGTACAATTTGGGAGAAAACTTTTTCTGACTACAAGGAATTGAGTTGAAACTCCAATGAAATGAAATTGTTTATTTGCGTGTTAGATCTTAAATAATATCAATGTATTCAGCCTGCCAGCAAGCGTGCAAATGTTTGTATTTTGTCAAGTTTATTATTAAAGATGTCATTATTAAAAATTTAGATACATATTTCATCATAATTCAAATTTTCATTTATATTATAGAAACATTTGTCAAGCAACCAACAGCATAATCTGTTCTTTAAAATTGGTAATCCATTTTAAATTAATATACATAATTTTATAAACATAATATTCAATATATATTATTAATGCATTGTGGTTTGTACAGAATTTTTCAAATGTATCCCCTTTCTGTCGTGTTAAAACCTCACTCCGCTTTATAAACAATTTTGGGTGAGATTTAACGAAAAGGCATAACTCTCTAATACCTACACGCGAGGGTAAATATCCTGCATTTTTTATGAGAGGATTGCAACTATCACGTATCCAAGAGTCGGAACAGAAGTTGAAGTTGTTGTATTATTTTCTGTCTGGAGACAACTGCCTAAAAAAAAATAGACGATCGAATTGAGAAACCTCCTCCATTTTTGAAGTCGGTTAAAAATACTTTAATATCAATTTGTAGGACTAATGTACTAACATGGTTTAGTTAAGCTGATCCTAACGCCTTCTAGGTTCATATTCCTATTAATATTTTACATCGTCATCAGGAGTTAAATGTATATGTGATAACCAAGTTATACACCAATATTGTTATAATAACAACATATGAGATGAAAGCTGGGTTGTTTGTTCTATTCGCTTCTCAACTCAGTGTAAAATATTGAAGCGAACTGTCAAGACAATGTTATTGCCTTGATTATTCTTAGTTTTTATTCAAATTAGCTTTAAGTTGACCTGTCCATGTATGCATAAGCGTCTAAGGAAATAAACGTTTTTACTTTGACTTTGACTTTGGAGTCCGTCAGTCTCAAAATTAATTATGTCCACAAGACCATTAAGCACTTTTTTTTTATTATCAAGAAATAAAAAGACAACCTCATAGATTGTAACTTAATACGTTAGAAGCGGCCTGCAACAAAAAATAACACCAAAATCACTGTTTTTGTAATTTCCCCCACAATATTTTTTAAAGTCTGGCTACTTTAATAAAGTAGGCACATACAGCCACTAACACACGAGTGGAGTACGTTACTTTAAAGCAAGTTTTCATAAAAACCCGTTAAGTACAGATGCCAGTAAATGGGCGAGTCAGCTGGAACATAAACATTTGCATTGGCTAATTACGTTTGGTCGCTCCACTGCCTCGCTAAACGCTAGGCGGCGCTTACACGAACCAGCTTATTTACTTACTGGACTGTGGTGGCAACTTGATTTCCATTGGCTATTGGCCATTGACGACCTCTGTGGCTCGGTGGGCGAAAGACCGCCTGAGGCGCAGGAGGTTGCGAGTTCGATTCCCGCCGCTGGACCAGATTTTGTACGATCTACAATTTCTAGTTCGGGTCTGGGTGTTTTCTATTAAATATTATGTATATAATTAAAATTATGTAGAATCAGTCGCCCAATACATGCTCTGCTTAGTTTGGGGTTAGATGATGCTGTTTGATTAGTCCGGAAATATTTATTTATTTATTGAGCGGTAGTTTATAAGCACAATGGAATGAAACATACTGTGAATGTCACTTTCAAAGTCAAAACGTTTATTTCCATATAAACTCAGGGCGTACATGGACCGGATGCAATTTTAGACTCGCAAAATTTAAAAATCAAATCAAAAAGTTTATTATTCACTAAAAATTTTCAATATACATGTCATAAAAATGCATACAACATGTATGTCATACAAATACAATATACATTACTAAAAGCGGACAAATCGAAAAACATAAAAAAATATAACTTTTGAATCAAAAATGGTTATTAAGTCTATACAGGGTGTGGCGTAATGATTGGATAATCCTTTACCCACGGTGGGGGGGCATCGCGACTGTTCGGAAAATGATAATTTGTATTCAGTAAAAGTGTCACGGTTTTCGAGTTATCAGACCGTTTTAATTTTTTTTTAAAGTTAGACCTGACCCACTGTTTTAAGTACCAAATTTACAATACAAAGAATTTTCTCAGTCTGTTTTCTGAATAGCATCCTAGATAGTAGTGCTATCAAATGTAAACTACCAATTTTGTACGATAGCCATAGTTTTTTCTATTTTTATTTTTGAACGCAAAATTTGTGTTTTAATTTTATTTTTATCTAACTTTGGTATCTCGTGGTGTAAAAAAAATGTATGGTGACATGAGTGCCCAATTAATAAATAATTAGCCTATTTTATTAGAATTCCAAAATGGTATAACATACGATATTTCTAGCTCTGAATTAAAATAACTAATGATTTTAAGATGAGTTGGAAGCATTTTTTGAATTTACACGATAATTTAAATTTTATTTAATTTTAATAATTAATACCAATGTTACAACTAGGAACTGTATGAGAGCGTGTAAATAAAACAAAAAGTCTTCAAAATTACATTTATTAAATTTATTTACCTACAATAAATGTTCGAATTGCCCACCGTGAGCTCGAATGCATGCCCTGCACCTTCTAATAAACGATCGCTTAACATTTCGGGCATAAAATATATATATATATGTATTACATTAAATATTTAGAATCTTAATTGCATAAATCAGCTGCGCAGACGCAATTCTCTGAAACATAGATTGCTCGACTTTTAACTAATGTTCTAAAATGGCTAGATAGATAGGTAGAAGATTAATTCGTTATTATTATTCTTAAGTAACTAGACTGTCCAAGTTCAACTACATCTCATTTCAATATTATTTAATATAATGTTTAATTACTTTTCCGAAACCTTTACTAAATCCAAAGTGGAAAGAAAGTTCTCTTGATTGTCGGGTACAAACATTGTATGTGTTCCCTCATCTAATTTCAGCCTTAATGCTACCCAGGAAATAGGTCAGGCTTCGTAATTACCTAGATACCTAGGCCGCATCGCCATGTTTAGGAGGCTAGCTGTCACTTGAAAAATTAACTTTTGCGCTTGGACCGTACAAATGTTTTATTTATTAGTTTTCGTGGTTTTGCTCATTCTGGTGTTAATACTTGCTTTATGAGTTTATTGTCTACCTTTATTTTAACTCCTGACAGCAAAGAAAGGTGTTATATTTTTGATGGTATGTATGTGATGTAACATTGAAACTAATCATGGTTATCGATGACTCTAGTGATGTATCGGCTCGTAATAAAAGACTGAGAAAGAGGGTAGACCGCTTTTCCTGACAATAAAACTGTTACCCCAATCGTTGCAGCTTCAGTTCAACCGTGATCATGGCGCATGTAACTGTGCCGAAATATCGGGAAACTCGAAAGACAATCAATCATAGTAAATATCCCGTTATAAATCTAAATAATATGTATTTGTGTCAAAATCAATATAAAAACATCGTGTATTTGGACATAAACAGTTAAATTTATAAACAGTTCGATTGATGGCGTCGGCGAAAGTTTGCAAGCCTGTGTTTCAGAGCCAACGCCCGCCAGTGTATGTTTGTATTTACCGTGGAACCTCAACCTGTAGACCAGTTATGAGAACCTGGTAGTAAAATCATTCAAGTCGTGAAAAAAGCAAAAAAACTGTGATACCAATTTGAATGCATTTTTAAATGAGAAATATCCTTTCACTCGCTTATTGCGCTGAAAATCTGAAGTTTTTTATAATTATAATATATTATAAACCAACCTTTCCTGAAAATACTTAAAACCGGCTAAAGAGTTAAGTGATAAGAAACCTTTCCTTTTAAATTACGAGAAATAATTCGGTCGTATTTTCTTTCAAGAGGATCTTTTTAGGCTTAACTCGGGCAGTAAATCAACGACCTTTGAAATGAGGAGAAATTCTTAATTACTTAGTTTAGGGCACTCAGCTATGAGCGTACCTTAAATCTCTGCGTATGTACACGAATTGATTCAAAATTAGGGATCCGTCTTGTTGTTTGCTGAATTTTTGTCTCTGCAAGACTCAAGCCTTGCTAAAAGGCACGGACTTTTTTTTTATCTACGTTAGATCTTAAAAAAAAAAGATTATAAGATAAGATAGATTTACTGAAGTTTCAATTCTATCGTGTGTGAATCGCACACACACCTTTTTTTTATCTACGTTAGATCTTAGCTTGTCCACAATCTTACCTGATGGCAAGTGTCAATGTGAACGAGGATGGATCACAAAGATATAGGAGGTACCTATTCACTCTTGACTTGAAGATACTCAGGTTGTAGGTATCAGGGAATACAGCAGCAGGGAGTGCATTCCAAATCCTTGCAGTGCGAATTATTCAGGGACCCTTTCTTAAACAATTATTTTTAATTTCACGTAGGTTTAAAGTATATTTAAATATTATTGTTTTAGATTTCGTTTTTTATTAATGTTTTTAATAGTAAGTTTTGTGTGTAATAATAAATATTAGTTTTTCTTTCAATTATGAAGGTTGAGAATCGCTTGATACGAGTGAATTAAGGATGGTACTTTGCCGTGCGACTTATAACAGCTAGGTATAGGCAGAATGCTTTTGTTTATCCATGTAAGCAATTTTTTGAGAAATTTATCGCTCGCAGTTACTGTTGTTGATATTTTAAACATTTAATTTATTCATATTAATTTATTCGTTGTTTCTTGTGGTCAAAATAAAGGTTACATACTATAGATTTCCTGACATGTTGTGCCCCAAAGCATTACAACTTTAACTTACATTACGTAAGTTAATTACTAACTTTGAAAGTAGCACCAGTGACAGAGAAGTTGAGAGGAAATCTGTTGGCATGGTATGGACATATTATGAGAAGGGATGAATATCATGTGTGAAGGATGACATGTGTAAGAAAGGAGTGAGTGTTGAGATGACGAGTGACAGAGGAAAATGGAAGGAAAAAACATGTTGTGCCGACCCCACGTAATGTGGGACAAGGACAAGAGAATGAAATGATGACGTAAGTTAATTACTAAATTTATTTATCTTAATAATAGGAACAATTTTTGAGTATTTATCTTAGGTTTACCTTTTAGGCCCGTGGGACCCAAGTAAATTAAGAGTATAATTGTTGCTAAGTAGAACAAAATTCATATTAAATTGTGGTAAATATTTGCATTTATTTTGACCAATATCCATGATCCATGATTTTTACGCTAGGAGTCCCATGGACTTTATGGGGTAAATAAGTGATTTGAGTTCACGCAGTTAAACAAAGGGTTAATTATGTCGACTAAAATAGAACAGCTGTTTAGCAGTAGATTTTTTGCAAATTTAGTTAATTTCATAACTTTATTTCATCTTTTTTTTTTGTTTTTCTATATTTTGTATCTTTGCAGTTATAGTCTAATAACTACACTATAACTGACTACTGGTATAACTGATATTCTTTGAATTCCTGATTTTCTAGCTGTTTTTGTTTTGTTTCTTAGTATCTTAACAGTTTCCACTTTAAATCTGTTAATTATTTACATTATACTATAAAAACTATGTAATTTTGAGTAGGTAAGTAAAAGAATATAACAAAAAACATTCAATTGTAATCTTCTGCATATGTATTTAAGTTGCATGTAAATAAAATGACTACGGAACCAGCTTTATAAAATGTACTTACTCTTGACGGTTGTCTAATTGGGTACATGGGTACTTACTTAACTAATATTAGGATGAATTTTAAGAAATATTTAAAATTCTTGAGGTGACTTCTAAAATTATCGCTAGTTACTTAAGGTGTTTAGCAAATGAGTGTAGCTCTGCTTTTATAATACGGGGGGCTGTCAATTAATAACGTGTTTTTTTTAAGTCATTTTTTGATCCTTGGTTATATGTGGTAAGGTGTAAGTTAAGCTCAGATGTGTAGGTTTTAAGACTGAAATGATGATGATGAAGCTTGATATTGATATGTTTTAATATGTTCTTAAATAGTCTCACCTATGGTCTTTGATTTTAAGAAGTGATAAACTTCACTTTTTAGGTTAAACTATTTTTATCGAAGCATCTAAATCTTTTTCTTAAAAAAAAATAAAAAATATATAAATGGCCCTATGCCAAAATGGAAACCAACGCGTGCTGAGTTCAGTGTTAACACACTGTGTTTAGTATTTAGTTACCTAGCTGTTAGTTTTCCTAAAATTATAAAATAAAATAAAATAATACAAGCTGCGTTTCTCACGGGATGTGAACCCGCAACATCTCACTCCAACCCCTTTCCACTAAGTCTGTAGTTATTAAACTTAACTCCAGTCTAATAATACTGGCTACTTCACTCTCGCCACGAAATTGAATCCAGATCCGTTTACGCCTGGAAAAAGTCTATGAAATTGAGTTAGACATTCATCTTAGGTGCTCTTAGTGCTTAACTTGAGCTACTTTCTTACATCTATGGACGGTTTTATAAAAATATAAGCTTTTCACGCCACGGCATTTCCCGTGATTTAAGGTTTCTCCCGCGGTAAGTATTAAAGTGTCTTTCCTCGATAAATTAATAGGCAGTTAAATAATCCCTACGATGAACGCTTGCAAACAAACAATCAAATGAGCTTTTCAGCTTTTTAATAGTTTAGATTAGAATAAATTACTTTTGGAGACCGCGTCAAGAAATATTAAAAGAAAATGCATGGATTCTGAGAATATACGATGAATGCAGTTTTTCACACAAGTCCCTATAAAACTCCACAACCACACGACAGCTCAAGCATATGGTATTAGTTATATTTGTCCTTACATTCAGCGTTTTGACGTTGAAGTGATGAAGTCAGTCACTTACAAAACACATTCACAAATACCATAGACTGTGGAAGCTTTTTATCAGTGACGTGTCTGTCTGTCTGTCTGCCTGGGACATCATAGCTCCCCAACGGATGGAGTGATTTTAATTTAGTTTTCTTTGTATGAAAGGTGCGTCTAGCGTGAGTGTTCTTAGACATGTTTCATGAAAATCGGTTATGCCGTTTAAAAGTTATGGGGGTTAGAATGGGGAAGGAAAACCGAAAACCTGCAAATATACTCGAGTGGAGTATCAAATGAAAGCGCATCACGCGCACATTACAAAATATTATGGTGTTTAACTTTTAAGGAAATTAAGGCATTGGATCGGGGGTTCTTCTTAAATTTTAAATTTAGATTTATACAGATATAAAATATTAAAAAAAAAAATTGTATATCGCGGCTTGTCACCACCCTCCGGGCTGGGCAAGTGCGTGAAGCGTTTTTTTTCGTGTTTCGTAATGTGGCCCGGAGTAGCCTAGAGAAGAGATCTATCTTTTACCTACATTCAGGTCTACGATGGGGCATGAAGATCTTCATACCCCATCCTAGACCACATCGTCACTTGAAATCAGGTGAGATTGTAGTAAAAAGAGGGCTTATCTAAAATAAAAAAATAAACAATTAAGCCAAGACCTTCTAATATATTAAAATACCAGGACATCATATCCTTCAAAGAGGCTCAAAGCACACGCGTGTTTTAAACGAAACGTCAAAGGATGACGAGGAACATGTACTGTGAGTAATCCCATGTTAGCGTAAACATGAAATAGAATTTAATATGGACTGCTGGAAATTATCCCGAAACTAGTGATTCATACATATTTAAAGCTTTCATACAAAAACTGAGGACCTCCGTCAAGGGGACGGCTGGGGCAGACGAGAGATTATGAGCGATTTGTGGTGAAACAGACTTGAGCCAGAAAAGAGAGTACCAAAAATCTAAAATTAAAATTAAAATTTAAGAAAAACCCCCGATTCTTATGCCATAATTTCCTTTAATGTTAAAACAACATAATATTATGTAATGTGGACGCGATGCGCTTTCATTTGATACCCCACTCGAGTATATTTGCAGATTTTCGGTTTTTCTTTCCCACTCTAACCCCCATAACTTTGAAACGGCTTTACCGATTTTCATGAAACTTGTCTAAGAACACCCGGGATAAGCTTACCTTTCATACATATAAAACTAAATTGAAATCGCTCCATCCGTTCGGGAGCTATGATGTCCCAGACAGACAGACACGTCAAACTTATAACACCCCTCTTTATTGGTAGGTAAAAAGTAACCGAAAAGAGTGTTTAAATATTATTTTACGTTATAGCTCGAGATCTGAGAATGTAGAATAGAGAAAGTTCTCCTTTATGAAGTCGCTTGTTATAAGAAGAATATTCTACGTAATGCCTCCCGTATAAGTACATAGATAGGTACAAATACGAAATTCATGGACTGAAGCAGATAACTTTGTTGATTATACCTTTTCAACAAAGTTATCTTTTTCTTTTCAACAAAGGGTTAGACCATTATAGCTCGTTTTAGAGATTATAATTATTAAATTTTAAATTCAATAAATAAATTGTATTTACTCATTTTATTATCTTAGAAGCACAGGGCATAGACGGGTAGGTCTACTTAAAGTTAATTTTATGTTTTTTTATTAAAATATATAATTAAAATTGCAAAGTCTTAGACTTTAATTTTCTTAGAAGCACAGGCCAACTTTCAATTATATGTTTAAAAAAGTGTTTTAAACAAATATCGAGAAAATAACATTGTCTTGACAGTTCTTTTCAATGTTTTATACTGAGTTGAGAAGCGAATAGAACAACACAGCTTTATCGGTTTTTATGTTTTTGTAGTCATTAGAATTTAATAATTCTGACGATTTTAATCGCCACAAGTTGCCCGTTTGGTCGCCTTATGTACTGTACTCGTAATCACTGGACGAGGGCAGGCAAGCAAGATTTATAGAGCCCTTAAATATTAACACGGCGACAAGGGCCGCCGGGCGTTATAGAAAAATCTAGGCCCATGGGGGTTAATCCCTCTGATTTGTGATGGGAATCAGGATTTTTTTTGGGAAAATGTTAACACGAGTTTTTGTAACTTTTAGGTATATAACCTTCATTTTAATTATAAATGTGTTTGAAATAAAACTTGTGAGTGTCAGATGTACTATTACACAGAAAGGATTAAGCATTTTCGAGTAAAATTATACGATAGCTAAATTATAGATCTATTTCACTCAGTCACACGCGATAGCCCTTGAAATAACTAACCTTTGACACGTATTATTGACTTTACTAACAATTGCTTATTTAGATTTTGTGAAATAAGATCTTAAGTAATCAATCTAAATTTAAAATTTAAGAAAAACCACCAATGCCTTAATTTCCTTACAGTAAAACACCACGATATTTTGTAATGTGCACGCGATGCGCTTTAATTTGATACCCCACTCGAGTATATTTGCAGATTTTCGGTTTTCCTTCCCCACTCTAACCCCCATAACTTTTAAACAGCACAACCGATTTACATGAAACATGTCTAAGAACTAAACTAAATTGAAATCGCTCCATCCGATCGGGAGCTATGATGCCACAGACAGACAGACAGACAGACAGACACGGCAAACTTATAACACCCCTCTTTTTTGGTCGGGGGTTAATAAAAAGAAACAACAAATATTTGAAAAATTATATAAAGTGTATGCTAGCCATATCAATGATTAATTTTTGATATAAATATGTAATTTTTGTAGATAATTGGTTTTCAAAATTATATTTGTTTACGGATTTTGGCATAAATCTTTGACGTTTCACTGTTGGAGTAACTGATATACTAATTCTTGTTAAATGGCCTGTATCCACCGTAAAAATCTCAGTGGCGCGATGGGCCGAGGTCCGCTTGCTAGGTGTACAATACAATACAATATTCTATATTGAAACACCAACAACATAAATATTACAAAGAACTGTGCATAGGAAAAGTGAGACAATGGTGTAGCGGGTTCGATTCCCGCCGAGGGGTCTAGTGTTTGTATGTTCCGCAAGTTCTTTATCTCTTGGTCTGGGTGTTTAATATGTATGTGTAATATGTGTAAGTAAAAATATATATGTATGTCTATTATATTAAGTATATCAGATGTCTAGTACCCGTAACACAAGCTAAGAGCTTACCACGGGGGTAAATGTTGTGTGGATTGTTCGGAAATATTTATTTAAGTAGTTGATGCTCTCAGAACATTAATTCATAAGACTCATGTTTCCTAATGTCGAATTACAAAATGTTTCATCTAAATGTACCGAAATTCAAATTAGTAAGTAGTGTTACTGCTAAAAGGAAATTCCTCTACATTTTCAATACAAGGCAAATAAATAATAAAACGAATACAAACAGCTTGTTTCTGAAACAAAGCGTTCATTTTCCCGCCAAAAAGATCCGACCACATCCAAGTCTAATTGTCTATGAATATTTTAATCTCCATTCAGTCTGCAGGTTACTTAATTAACCCACGCGCTACGCAGTGGACGGGCAACTTTCGGCGATTTTATTACAAATTATGATTTAAAACGGGTAACATACCATGATTTGATCAGGGAAACAGGTTGTTTCCGTGATCATGGCGCTTGCAACAGCGTCGAAATATCGGAAAACTCAAAAACCGTCAAATCATGGTATGTTACCCGTTTTAAATAATAATATTGTAAAAAACCATGATAATTTAAAAAGTTTTATAACAAATTATTTAAATGGAGAATTAACAATATTTCTTAACGGAATTGTGTATTCATGGCAATATTTTACTAGTAGAATTTTTGCTCGTGGTCGAATGGAACCATTCTTAAATAAACATAGGGCGTTTCGAACCGCTACAATCATTCCTATGAGAAAAGACCCATTCTAAAATAGTCCTTCGGCGATTCATTCCGTGATATGAACAGCTGGCGGTATGAAACGACTAAACGCACATCCTGAACATATCTTATTTGTACAGCAAATAAAACTCCTCTTTTTATTGCCTCTTGTGACTGGTAACTCTTATTGCTGATGCTAATACTCATACATTTAATGATTTTTAAGAAGTGATACACCTCACTTTGAAATTTAAACTATTTTTAAATTTTATGCAGAAAATAATACTCATACATTTATTATCATCATAATATTAACATTTTGTATCTTGTATCATAAAAAAGGAGATAAGAACCCTCCACGCTGAACAAATGTGGGTGTGCCAGCTCCTCTTTACTATATATATTTTTTAAATGATATGGCATGAGATTCTTAAAGGAAATACATCATTGTAAGTTTTCCCTTTCAGATTTGAGGAATTAGGCCTGAATCTGCGATAAGCGGGCGCGGGGGCGGTTTGAAGTCTGCATCAGGCCGTACACACGCTGAGTACACGTAAGTCGTAAAACTTGCAACATAGTTTTTTAATTGTGTTTTTTTTTTCTTTTTATGTGTGTTGTGTCAATGATTATCTCTCTCTCTCTATCTCTACTATTTACTATTACTTCCGTTACACCAAGTGTGGTCTAAAAGTTGCCAGTCTGCAACACCAGACTCTGTTAAAGAAGGTAACGTTTTGATTTATTTTGAATTTACACGAATTGAATAATATAACTGAGGTGTTAATTCCACAGTTCTGGGAATGGTTTATTGCGAATAACCACAACTTTGTTTAATATAAAATTGTATTTGAATAATAAATAGAGTAGGAGGTAAATTGGATACGGAGAGAGGATTTGATTTTATTACGCTAAGATTCAACGCCTTCGTTTACGTATACGATTTGATTCCGTGTGTACCAGAGATTTCGGTTTTAACCCCCGGCCAAAAATTAGGGGTGTTATTAGTTTGACATGTTTGTCTGTCTGTCTGTGTCATCATAGCTCACAACAAACTTTACGAGAGCGAGAATTAGTTTTGTTTGTATGAGAGGTGACTTTTGCCTGAGTGTTCTTGATGAAAATCGTTTAAAAGTTATGGGGGTAAAAGTGGCGAAGGAAAACCGAGAATCAGTAAATATACTCGAGTGGGGTCTCAAATGAAAGCGCATCACTTGCACATTACAAAATAATGATTTTTACTTTTAATAAAACTAAGTCTTTGGAATCGGTTTTTTTAATTTAAAATAATTTCTAGTGGTATATTAGATTCAGTATACACATAAGAAGTGTTTTCTGAAGTGTTTCTTTGGCGTAAACGGCCATTTTGTCAAAAGTGCTAATACTACCAACCCACTGACACTTCATCGAACTAATCTTTTAGGGTATGTCGCATACCCGCATTTTGAGGGTTCTGTACCCAAAGGGTGAAATGTCTAGTCGGTAAGCCATCTGCGTTATATCGCTTAGGTGAACAGTGCGAATAATACGAGTGATGTGAACCAATAGCGCCGGGCACGTTGCACTGTCACGTCATCGATCAGGGCCACTGCCGCCATCTAGCCGCCTGTGTCACTGCAAATATTCCTTACTTATTACTAATATTATGTATATATATACATTTATATCAGATAAGCCTTCATTTTACCACAATCTCACCTGGTGTAAAGTGACGATGTAGTCTAAGGTGGGGCATGATGACCTAGAAGGTAGATGGCTTCTCCGGGTCACATTACGAAACACGAAAAAATCGCTTCACGCACCGGCCCAGCCCGAAGGGTGGTGACAAGCCGCGGCCGAAGCCTACCACCAGAGACTGTTCTTAGCACCACTAGGGGGTCGAGTGTAAGGATTCAGAAGGTTACCACTTACGGACGTGAACAGACAAATCCTCCAAATTTTAAGGACTTTCAGCGTTTAGTTCGAGGTGGGGATTGGTAGATAGGGGCTATTTCATCATCATCATCATCACTTCTCTTCTAACTTCTCTCTAAGCGAGAGAGAAGGGCTATTTAGCCGCAAGAAAATACTATAAACCGGAAACCACAGGCAACGCCCATTACGCTTGTAACACTAGTACATAATATTCCGATTACCCGTAATTTAAATAAATTCATTCATGTACGTACCTATTAAACAAAATTTTAAAAAGTTATTTAAACAAAATTCTCGACAAATCCAAGTGAAAATTTCAAAGTTTCTCAACTTTTTCTCATCTATCCACCTACGTGTGATAGATCACCTTGTGTTGATTTGTTTAGAAATACGAAATAGTACAGTATTTTCGTCGCTGATTTATTGAACAATTGCGAACGGAATACGTAATTGAACAGTTTTTTTTTCCTTTTGTTTTGTGAAAAATGTATTCGCACTTCAACGGGTCCGGTAAATAGTTCAGTCGTTTTATTGGAATCTATTTATTTTTATTACACATACATTTATACAGCATTGGTCTTATTACTAGCATATGCCAACATGTACATGCACCCCGCTGGGGCACTGCAAAGAGTTAGAGTCTGCTTGAATAATAATTATCTGATAAAGGTATTATCATCATCATCCTATTAAAGTTCTCACTGCTGGGACACAGGGACTTCTCTCTTGGCGAGAGAGATTAGGCCTTAATACACCACGCTGGCCAAGAGCGTGTTGGTGAATGTCACAGTCATGTCCTTCAAACTCTTTTAAAGTTCTCGGAACATGCCGGTTTCCTCACGATTTTTGCCTTCACCGTTAAAGCACGTGTTTAAAACGCACATAAATTTCTCAAGCAGAAAAATCCAGAGTTGCGTGGCGGGGTTTGAACCCACGACCTTCGGAATGAAAGTCGAGTGTCCTTTCAATTCAATTAAATAATTATCAATTAAAATTATATTATAGGTGATATGTAGTTTATTGTTTATTTCGTTATTGTAGACTATTTTATAGTTTTCGGTTCAGCAAGTATAATCCCGACTCAGCATGGGAGTAATCGACCAACTATCCAATTTAACAACAAATACAATAAACATAAAATCTGTGTAATTAGTTCACCTGTTCTCAATGAATATGAAAAATACGATTAAATCAATCATATCAAATTATTTGATTTAAACAAGTAATGGAAATTGTAAGATTACCTATAAAATATCTTTGAGTACCTATTTTCAATTTGTTTATGTATTTTGTATTTTATTTTTTGAAAACCAAACAATGGAAATAAATGATTTTTTATCTTGTATCTTAATAAAAATACAATTCAGAATTCGATTCTTGCCGAGGGGTCAAGTGTTTGTTATGTTCTGCAATCTTGATTTTTTTCTCGCCTTATAAACCTTCCCTAGACCTCCACGAACATTTCAAGACTAAGATAAGATAAATCCGTTCAGCTGTTCTCGACTCGTTTTAGTGAGACTAACGAACAGCAATTCATTTTAATGGATAATAGCATTTATCCACCTTATCCATATAACATAACCCCTTCACTCAATCTGGGTCATTATGACCCGCGCGTCGTGCCCCGCCGAGACGGACGCGGACAATGACGCCCGTCAGCTGTGATTTGTGCGGATTGCCGCCGACGCGTTATTTGATTTTGTAATGTTGCTGAGTTATTGCACTGTTGTGTTGGGGATTTAGTGGGTCACATTGTTACTTTAGATACATAGAAAGAAATTACTTTATCACACACCAAACAAAGTAACAATACAGTAAGAAAATGAAAACTAAACATAGAAAGAGTAATGGGCAGTCTTATTGCTTTAAGCAATTTCTTCCAGACAACTGAACCAAAAATTTATTAATATCTATTTTTTACTTATTTTAAATTCCCACTTAGTTAGTTATTAAATTAGTCATACCCTCGCTCTTTACGACTTTACTCGGAAAACCTTTCTCATTAATTTCTCGCCATATTGCAAATAACCTATTTTCTAGTACATATATCCCAAACATAAAGACAGAAAGACAGACAAACGAGGCGGAGGTATTTTGTGAGGCTTTATTTTTAATTATGTATAATAATAAGATTATTATCATCAAGTAGTCAAAATTCCAAGTAACGCTCCAACGAAAATAACGAATTTGATCGAAAGCCTTATTTTCATCTTATCAATAAAACATAGCTTCAATCGCCGCAAATCCGGAATGGGACATTTTCCGACCATTCCGGATGTTTCCGAACATTCCATTTGTACGGATAGTGAAATATTAAGTTGTAATCCTTTTCCAGGACTCGCTGTTGTATACATTTATAGGTTTTATTGGCAGTTTAGTGTCTTAAAATATAAATTTACAAATTAAATATAACATCTTTTATAAGGGGTTCCAGTAAGCAAATAAATCTATTGGTATAATCCAGCTGGGTTTAAGTTCCTAGTTCACCATTTCCGAGTAAAGTTAGACAGTGGTTAACATAATAGAATTATTTTGCTCAGTCACATGTGTTCAAACGAGATAGCTCTTGATATAACTAACTATTGACACGTATCATTTACATGACTAACCATTGCTTAGTTTACTTGGATATTGTAAATAAATAAATAAATATTTCCGGACAATCCACACAACAAATTCTAGCCCCGTGGTAAGCTCTTAGCTTGTGTTACGGGTACTAGACATCTGAGATACTTAATTTAATAGACATACATACATAAATACTTTTATTATACATAATATAGACTACCCTTACTATTAATCTCGTTTCGTTGCATTACACGATACGATTTTCAGTAAGTATGATTGTCCACACAAGCGATAACATTTGAAAATACATTTTAAGGGGCCCTTAAAGGCTCTATGTCAGTTCCCTTACATAAAACAGACGGCCATTCTCTCAATTTTTATATGATCATAACATTTTAGAACAAGCTTAACGACCGCGCAAGAATCTCGCTCCGATTCTGAACGACAATTATAGGCGTTTGATCTTAACTAGGGTTTAGTCCTGGCTTCTCTTTACTATAGGAAACGTATTATTTCTTCAACATCTCGTGTTCTCGGCTGCCGCGATGG
The DNA here is from genome assembly GCA_929108375.1 of Gymnoscelis rufifasciata. Taxonomy (NCBI): domain Eukaryota; kingdom Metazoa; phylum Arthropoda; class Insecta; order Lepidoptera; family Geometridae; genus Gymnoscelis; species Gymnoscelis rufifasciata. The sequence goes on from OV815322.1 coordinate 11,606,768, forward strand.
CTGATTAGTTCCAGAAACTTTTTGGGTATGAAGATACTAACATAACGAATTATGGAATATATTAATCAACAGATTAGAGCTTTGGGTAAATAGTTAGAGAAGAAAACTTTGATTCAGGGATTTAATAACGCGGTTTTTTTTTTAAACGCGATTTGTTGCGAAATTTGAACGAGTTTTTCGCCATTATTCAGGAATTGTATATAATACAAATTTTGAAGGTGTGGTGGAGAGTCTGACAATAAACTCAAGTATATTCCTAAAAATATTGCATTAAAAGTTTCATTTTGATTTCTTATTTTTTTTCATACTGTCTCGCTTGCTTTTGTATGGAGCTCGATTTATAATTTTTTTGTTCAAATTACATCTTTCTCACGAATTACCCACGAGTTGCTATTCATTATCAAACACAATTAAATCGATTATCTAAAAGAAATAATACATTTCTAAGAATAACTAGTGGTCCACCCCTGCTTCGCACCTAGGTGGCCGTATTGTGAATTTAAACCATTCTCAAACCTACTTAAACACACACAAAAAATTTAATCGAATCGGTCCTGCCGTTTAGGCGGAGTTCAATGACTAACACACGTACAGAAGATTTTTATATATAAAGACAAAAAACTTTCAAACTCGCAACAGACAGATTGTTACAAAATTCCCAGTTATGTTAATAATATAGCTACAAAACCGGATTAAATCGGAATTATCCGGTAATGCCCGGATCCGCAATGTCCAATATCGTAAAGTATAAACGTTCATCACGACCCGTTTACGCGCTTTAGATGCTAAATGACCTTTCGAGATATTTCGATCGCTATCAACTTTTTACTCACTGATATATATATATTATGAATGAGTATATTTATTTTGCCGTACCTACTCGGAAAGAATATGGCGAGAGTTTTTTGTTATGAATCTACTTACTTTCCACCGCTGCATTGTGGATTATCCCGCGGAAGGAAGGAATAGGAATACAGCTATGTTCGTGACAATTTTGATCTAAATCGGGCTTTATTCATAATAATTGATTTTCCCGCAAAATTTGTGTTTTACCGTGGTAAAAAGTAGTTTATGTGTAGGTAAATCTGATATCTACATTATATTGTGAAGTTTCATCAAAAACCAACACCACTCGTGTCATTACAGTTATTAATAATTTAGCCTATAGCTGTCCCATAATTTAGGTGCCTATGTTTAACGATCTCGCCTAAATTATTAGGGTCACATAGTAATAGTTATGCCTAGTGCTAGATATGAAAATTATCTCGAAATTCACACACAGTTGGAATTAATTCTAGTCATTTCAGTTATTATGTCTGGGTAGACCCCAGTGGCATGGTGGACACAGATCTGTCTGGGGTAGAAGGTCTTCAAGGCCATACACATCGCAAACAGGTCGAAATTGGTCATTATAGAAATGGGAATATGTGGACTACGAGTGAGAACAAATACAAAAAATACAGTGAGATGAGTGAGACTACGAAGTATCGCGCAAAGAGAAGACCCCGAGAATGAGATACGCTGTGTAATGTATTCCATCTCATTCTTTTACACGTTCAAACCTACAGATATATATGTTTGTCTCTTTCTACGTAACGCCTCAACTTTTCGTGTTACACATGATTTTACTCCTCATAAAATTTCCGTACCGGGCCTTATAACTCAAATCGTTTCTTAAAGAGTAAACTCCAAAAACATAATTTTCTGTGTTAGAAGCGGTTTCAATAAGTCATCCGCCCAATTAGTTGGTGGACGTCTAACGCTGTGCTTGTGAACAGATGAAATTGGCCGATGAAAGATCCATCTTTTCTATGTGAACCCCACCCCACATACGTGTAACATAGCTTTATACCAAACCCTATTCAACTAGTTACTAAATATTTGGTATTTATAATGAATTTCCGCAAGGCAACGCTTTAATCTAACAAATTAATAGTAATTTTTAGACACTGAAATAAGTAACGTAAAACGAGGTGTGTCAAAAGGTCCTATCTCATGCAACTCCACTTAAAATGCACTGGTTTTCAGACAAGGTCTCCTGCAGATTCGTTAATTACAATAATGAATTTGTTGAACACACTAAAAGCACCAGCGTTAGCAAGCTCATTGTGTAAACATGAGGACATCTACAATGCTTATGCCTGCAATGCCCTGATCCAATCTCTCTGCTGAGTAAGATTCTAACAGTCGGTGTTTCTTGGTAGGAAACACGAAAACTGTAAAGTACAAAACATTGAAGCGAACTGTCAAGATAATGTTATTTCCTTGATAACTTTTGTTTCAACAATTTTGTTTTAATTATTTTAAGTTGCCATGAATGTCCTGTGCTTCAAAGGAAATTAAAGTTTTGACTTTGACTTTAACTAAAAAGAAAAATATGATATAGTCTCATACAATACCGATAAAAAAATTACATTTATTTTGTAACAACCAAATGTATTTCTAAAAAAATCTTTTCTTTCGTAATTAACGCGATTTTACCCCGTATTCATAAAGATATTTTTATTTAAGGAGGTTAAAAACATATTAATAAATTATACTTGCCATCAAAATAAATCTAAATTTAAAATTAAAGAATAACCACCGATTCCAATGCCTTAGTTTCCTTAAAAGTAAAACACCACAATATTAAGAAATTTGCTCGCGATGCGCTTTCATTTGATACCCCACTGAAGTATATTTGCAGATTTTCGGTTTTCCTTCCCCACTCTCACCCCCATAACTTTTAAACGGCTCAACCGATTTTCATGAAACATGTCTAAGAACACCCGCGCTAAACTCAGAAATTGCTACAAAAACTAAATTGAAATCGCTCCATCCGTTCGGAAGCTATGATGTCCCAGACAGACAGACAGACACCTCAAACTTATAACACCCCTCTTTTTTCGTCGGGGGTTAATAAGGCATTATTTATTATTAGGCTTATTGTCTATTTAACTTATATTGTTAAATAAGCCAGAAATAGGAGTTTTCGTGAATACAATGGTTACACTTCTTTATAAAAACGTGTTTTCACGTCAATTGTAATGTTTTTATACATATATCCGACGTTTTTGTTCCATTTACAAAAAGATGTTTATTCAGAAGAACCTACTTCCCTGATTCTGTTCCTTCTGTTCTTTCAATATATTTTTTTAATGCATCTCAACATATGCTGACGACTGCCTCAATGGCGCGGTGGGCGGAGGTCCGCTTCCGGTGCAGGTGGGAGCGGGTTCGATTCCAGCCGAGGGGTAAGTGCTTGTATGATCTGCAAACACTTTTCCTTGGTCTGGGTGTTTAAATATGCATAATAAAATATATTTATGCATTATGTCATACAACTGACATATATACATAGATATTAAGTATATCAGAAAGCACCCGTAACACAAGATAGATAGATAAATCTTTATTACACCACAAATAAAATACAAACTGCAAACAATAACAAGACAATACATTGGAGTACAAAGGGCGGCCTTATCGCTGTGAGCGATCTCTTCCAGGCAACCTTTGGATGGACAGGAAAGAAATAGAACGACATAGACAGTGGAGTAACGTAAAGAAGATTATACAAGGAAAATAAATAAATACCAATGAAACTATTCAAAACTATTTTCAAATAAAATTAACTTAAAAATAAAAATAAACTTACAAAATTCCTAAACTATATCCACAAGCTTAGAGCTTACCACAGGGCTAGACTTTGTTGTGTAGATTGTCCGGAAATATATATTTATTTATTATTGATTATTATATTCAGCTTAACCTAACACTGGTTTAAAACCGCCCTTACTCCCAAAACTCATTGAGAAGAACATTTTCTTGAAAATTAACTGAAATTCTTCATTTAATTAGAAGGTTCGTGAGCTACGTGCGACCTTTATTTTTCTACCTCCTTAGCTGAGACAATTCACGTGCACGTGTGTAGACGGAACAAAGGTTTTTGTTATTACCCATCTATAGACGATATTTAAAGCTTTTTTTATCCATACTAATAATTATAATTGCAAATTTAATTATGCCTGTCTATCTGTTTCTCTTTCACACAAAAACTACTCAACCAATTTGAATTTATACTACATAGATTCTCCAAAGCCTGGTTATTGACATGGGCTGCTATTTAACTCGGAAAAATAATATAGAAATCCATTATATCGCGGGTAACAACGGGGTAGTGATTTTAGAAAGAAGCTAATACATTTATATAAGACTTTATAATGATAGGGTTTTCTTATACTCGCTACGCTTAGCAGGCGGGTTGGTGAGCACTGTATTTTTGTTTATGGTCCAAAAACAGCATTTACCCTTCCGATTAGTTTCCATAAGCTGGGTTCTAAGGTGGAGATTAGAACAACTTTATATTTTGGTATCCACAAGACATAAAATTATTCCTTCAATAATTTCTTATCATCATCCTTACCTTTCAGTACTCGCAATAAGTTGATAAGTTAACCATAAACGTAACCTCAGAATAAAAACCGGAACGGCGCTGTTAATATGGTCGGCCATATCAATAAGTACCAGAGAACACTTTATGTGGCCCGCCGATCATAATTTCACTTTATGTCTTTAAGCAAAGTCTGTTAGTGCGGCGTAAAACACTGGGCCATAACCACTTGTCATAAAATGGCTATAGGATACTAAAGGAGTGTATTCTGGAACTTTTATTATTTAAATAATTTAAATGGTTAAAGAGGCAAGGCCCTTTTTTATTCTTGATACGCCTTCATTTGACCACAATCACACCTGATGTAAAGTGACGATGTGGTCTAAGATGGGACATGAAGACCTAGAAGGTAGATGGCTTCTCCGGACCACATTACGAAACACGAAAAATCGCTTCACGCACTGGTCCAGCCCGGAGGGTGGTGAAAAGCCGCCGCCGAAGCCACCAGAGACTGTTATTAGCACCACCCGGAGGTCACGTGTAAGGATTCAGAGGGTTACTACTTACGGACTAGAACATACAAAACCTCCATATTCACAACGTTGGCCAAGTGCGGTTAGTGAATACAAATCAATAATTTATCCCGTTAAGCTAATTAAGCTCAAAAGTTACCGGATATAGGATTGTTAATATTGAATTGTTGTAATGATACAATCAGCATAATCTAATTAAACAGAGCTTGTATAATATAACATTAATGATATTATATTTATATGGTAACATTAAAGTGTGCTTACACAACTAATAATAATTATAAACTAAATTTATTTTACTTTTGGTAAAAGGTTGGTTGGTTGGTGGTAGGCTTCGGCCGCGGCTTGTCACCACCCTCCGGGCTGGGCCAGTGCGTGAAGCGATTTTTTTCGTGTTTCGTAATGTGGTCCGGAGAAGCCAGCTTCTAGGCCTTCATGCTCCATCTTAGACCACATCTTCACTTTAGATCAGGTGAGATTGTGGTCAAATGAAGGCTTATCAATAATAAAAAAAAAAATTAAAAGAAAAACTTTTATTAGCATTCAATTCATGACAAGTGTCTTTACATTTTTAATTGTTTGGTTTCCATCTTCAGCCTAATTAATTCCACACTCAACCCAAAAGCATTCCTAGCTCAACCTACTATAAGCCCACTTGTCTACGGCCAGACGAAAAATGACTAGTCGATCATCATCACCCTATTAACTAAATTAAGCCGTGTCATGACATGTGAAGTCATCCTGTCCTATTCATCATCATCATCACCCTATTAACGTTCCCACTGCTGGGACACAGGGACTTCTCTCTAGACGAGAAAGATTAGGCCTTAATTCACCGCAGGCCAACTGCGGGTTGGTTAAAGTCACATGTCCTCCAACTCTTTAAAGTTCCCAGAACATGCCGGTTTACTCACGACGTTTGCCTTCGTAAAAGCACGTGTTTAAAGTGCACATAAATTTCTCAAGAAGAAAAATTCAGAGTTGCGTGGCGGGGTTTGAACGACCTTCGGAATTAAAGTCGAGTGCCCTCCCACTTAGCCAACACGGCTTATACTAGACTAGTAGTAAGTAAAGGAATATTATAAATACAAGATGATTGGAAATAGTTTTATTGAAAAACCCAAGATTTCCCGAGCCCCTTCTGCATTCTACAGAATCAGGTACTTTTCTACGTCAAACGCCTGCGAGGGGTCAGCGATTCACAAGATCTATGAATGAACACTCGAGTGGCTAAGTGATAACGGCGATCGCTTCGTAACACACACCATTATTTTAATGCAAGCACCGTTTCACTCTTCTACGACATTTTAATGGTTTATTTCAGCTTTTATGGGATTTTCTAGGAAAACAATACTACTGATTTGTAAGGAAATATTTTATGGAAACGAGTTACGGAAATAACTATAGTAACAATAGAGTAAAACAATAGAACTGATAGTCGTTAAAGGTATATTAATAAATTAAATTTTATAAGGAACTAGCAGCAGGAGTCCGTTTGGTTGGCTGATATATAATTAAAATATATCTTTATATATATAATTCTTCTGTGAGTGTGTATGTCACTGAACGTCTCTCAAACGACTGGACCGATTTTGATGAAATTTTTTGTGTGTTTAAGTGGGTTAGAGAATGGTTTAGATTCACAATACGGTCAACTAGATATTGTTTTTTGAGACGTGGGACAGGACAACGTCTGTCGGGTCGACTAGTCTTCTTCTATAATATAAAAATGAATCGCAAAATGTGTTGGTAAGCGCATAACTTAACAACGCCTGGACCAATTTGGCCAAATCTTTTTTTAAACTGTTCGTTGAAGTTCAAGGATGGTTTTTACGGCGAGAAAAATTAGAATTATTGCTGGAAAAACCCTAAAAATAGCCCTTTTCTTTTTCCCATACAAATGATTTGTAACTAAAACGTAGTCAATTTGAGCTTTATTGCTATGATATAAAGTTCATATTAAATTACAAGCACTCACTGTTGTCTAAGCAATGTAGGTGTGTTCCTAACGTCAAAGATCATGTTAGTTACCGTACTCCTCCGAAACTGCTTTACCGATTTTTACCAAATTTTATATGCGTATACAGTAGGTCTGGAGAATCAGCTACTATCAATTTTTCATTTTGCAAAACAACGTTTGCTGGGGTCAGCTAGTTATATATATAATTCTTCTGTGAGTATGTATGTCACTGAACTTCTCTCAAACGACTGGACCGATTTTAATGATTTTTTTTTTGTGTGTGTTCAAGGGGATCTGGGAATGGTTTAGATTCACAATTTTGAATAAAAATTTTGAAAAAAAATTGAATAAAAACCCGTGCTAAGCCGGGGCGGGCCACTAGAACTGTATATATAATTTGTCATCCAGTACAAACTAGAAGCTCTGCTTAGTTAGCTTTTATTTATTTTAATTATTATTTTATTTTAATGAATTTTTAGTTTTGGCCTGTAATTGGAGCGACGCTAAGATTGTAATTTTGCCTTAATATTGAGTTTGAGTTAGTGGTAGCCGTGTTGGTATATATTGTATTGTTACTATTAAATAATTAAATAAAAAAAACTGTTCTTAAACTTGTAAATTCTGTTTAGGCGTTTTACCTGAGTGTCAGCGGGGCGACTGCAACGAGCGATTTTTTTGCCTTTTCACGTAAGTGTGCATAGAGCCATATATATATGTAGGTATGGGTTACGTTCGGTGCGCGACAGACGCTAAAGCTTAAAGCTAAATATTGTGTAAGAAAATTATTTATACTTAAATTGAAAATAAAATGTAACAGGTCATTTTTTTGTCTATGTTTTGCATATTTTACTCCAATTACAGCACATCGAACACATAATAATTAAACATTAGTACCAAACTTATGAAATAACTACTATATTGGTGAATTGCATTTCGATTCGTGTTGGTTATTGCTTTTTCACTCACACTTCGAATGAACGGAAATAATGGTCACAACACAAAACTTCGGTTCGATTCATTCATTCACTTATGTCTGTTCATGAAAAGGGAACTTTAAATTCCAAATGCGCACTTGTAAAAAAAATGGAAGCCCACTTCATAACTCTCCTTTTATGGAAATGCATTGCTCTAAACTATCATAAATCTTTTTTCTCATTTGAAAGTTCGCTTCACTGAATTTCCGTAGGTAGTGCCTTCTAAGCACTGCAGGCGAAAACTTGGATAGGATTATCATAATGTCCCATCCCTGTGGATGACGCGCCACCTACTGGCCCGGAGGATGATGGATAAACTAAAACTACCTGCATTTGTTTGCATTAAGGAAAATCTGTTTTATCTTAAACGATTTTGGTCAAGGTGATTGCACCACTAGACAGAGACAAAGATAATTTTCAATACAATGATTAATCAAAAAAAAAATTGTATTAGAGTGTAGATATAAGATTCTGTACTCTTATAGTCTATTAAGGCTATAATTGACGACTCTAGTTCCTACCTATACAAGTTTATGAAAAAAAGTAAGTTGAAATTTTAATATATATCGCTCTTTTCAAGAGATTTTTTCTATATAACAATCCATAAAGCACCCAATTTTTCCAACAAGCCTAAATATTTATAATCCAAAAGTACATAAATTAAAATATTATTTTGTGTTTATGCCACGTAGTTTCTGAAAATGTTGATCGGAATGAACGAAGTTCTCCAATCCTTAACTTTTTTAATTTAAAAAGTAGTCATCTATTTCCACAGGTAATTCCAATAAATTCAATTAGGTAAATTAATAATGTGTCAGATATAACTGCTATGAATTTGAATACAGCAAATGAATACCGGTGAATTATCTGGTATCAGAATCAAGATTAGGGTTACGAGAACATCTGTATGTTTTATGCATTCCTGGTATTTCGCCTCGTTGTAAAACTATGCTTTATTGTTTTGATCATTGGATCTTTTAAGAAAAAAAATCTCTTACTAAAACGAATGCTTCATGAGTTCTGAAAAACCTTAGGTATATCAGAATAATTTCTGGTTTGGAGAAAGATATTTTTTTTAAATATAATATAATGTTGATTGTAGTTACCTTATGAAATGAAACTGGAGATTGTTGTATTTTTTCATAAAATGCCCTACCACTGCACGAAGGTGACGCGCAGGGGATTTTAGGAAATAAAAAAACAATTATCCCCTTCGTAGGGGATTTCTGGAGTAAGCCCGCCCACTGGACCCCAAAATAAACCACAAAAAGCCTCACAAATTGCTTGACACAATGATGATATATATTTTCCCAGAAGAACTTAAGTCGATACCAATTTATAGCAAAACTTGCACGAATTTCTCTTGGGTGATATTATTTCAACAAACTTCGGTAATTATTAAAAGTTTACTGAGTTTTTGTAAGGAATAGAAAATATTTCCAATCTTTCGAACCGACTTCAAAAGGAGGTTTCTCATATCTATCGTGTACAAACACACATTTTTTTAGAAGGCCGTGTAAATAACATCCTACCAATTATAATAAAAGATCAAGTTTGTGAGGATATGGGTACATGTATAAGTGTGTTTGTTGCTATTACACGCAAAAAGTACTGAAGGGATTTTGATTAAACTTTACAGTATCATAGCTGAAAGAAAGAAAGAAAAAAAAAAATTATGAAAAAAAAAATTATGTAAAAATTGTGTATGCTATGAGCTGATGTTAACAATGACTAGGTATCAACAATTTTATCCGTCGCGGACATACAATAGTATTTAAATGTACAATGTACTGACATTGTATTATTAAAGCGTCTTATTTGTGTCACCGATTTGATGTTGCATTGATTTCATTTCACGATGTTATAAAGTGTATTAGTAGTAGTATCCAAGAAAATACGAAAAAGGTATTTACAATATTTTGTTCGACTACCTACCATTTCATAATTTTAAGCAAATTATTAATTTAGAATACTTTTATCAAGTGAGCTGTATGTTCCCTTCAGAGTATTTTTTAATAAATATATTTAAACCGGTTTAATAATAAGATTTAGTTTCCTTTATTTATTTAATATTTTAGGAAGAGTGTCTATCCCGAAATACATTTCAATTACGTTGCTGTATTTAATACTGTTGTAATGATCAAATTGCTATACTGCGACTGAGTATTGCTAGAGTTTCAACACTAATTGATGTTTACCGGAATATTATATCAAATATGATTAGTGCATTCGTGCTTTTACCAAGTCTTTGGTACAATTATCCTGAGACTTCCTCAATGCTTTGTAAATAGACAAGAAACTATAACGCAAATTTGCGTTTATTGCAACGACACAATACAGGAAAATAAGGAGGGTCAGGACATATTGGATACTGTGACACATTGAGCGGCCTTATCATTTAGAGTGATCTCTTACAGGTAACCTTTTGATGGATCAGAAATTAAAAAGGTTGCCTGAAAAATAATAATTTAAGCAATAAGGTCGCTCATTACGCAGTTTGTATTAAGTTTTAAGTCCCTTTTGTATTGTTTTTAACCCCCGACCAGAGGGGTGTTATAAGTTTGATGTGTCTGTCTGTGTGTCTGTCTGGGACATCATAGCGCCCGAACGGATGGAGCGATTTCAATTTAGTTTTTTTGTATGAAAGCTGACTTTGGAGCGTTTTTTCTCAAACATGTTTCATGAAAATGTGTCGTTTGAAAGTTATGGGGAGAGTTATGGGTGAGAGTGGGGAAGGGAAACCAACAATCTGCAAATATACTCGAGTAGGGTATCAAATGAAAGCGCATCGCGTACACATTACATATTATGGTGTTTTACTTTTAAAAAAATAAGGCAATAGAAGTTTTTCTAAAACTTTTAATTTAGATTTATATCTTGGTGTGTAAAAGAGTTCTATTATTATTATTAACAGACAAGAGCGCAAGAATTTTAGACAATTGATCAACTAAGTCCTTGATCATTATTTATATACCCATCACAACTTACACAACTGCCTAATAAGCCTTTATTTAACCACAATCTTACCTGATTTAAAGTGACGATTTGGTCTAAGATGGGGCATGAAGACCTAAAAGGCTTCTGCGGGCCACATTACGAAACACGAAAAAATCGCTTCACGCACTGGCCCAGCCCGGAGGGTGGTGACAAGCCGCGGCCGAAGCCTACCACCAGAGACTGTTCTTAGAACCACCCTGAGGTCACGTGTAAGGATTCAGAGGGTTACCACTTCCGGACGTGAACAGAAAAACCTTCAAATAATAATCAATATTTCAACCTAACAGGTACCTCTGATTATTTTACGGAGAGACGGCTTATATTTATCACTTACCTGATATTTAAATGTAAAATTATACATTCCAACAGAGTTTTGTGATTTCCCATAAGTTTATCAATTGACAATTCGGATTATTTTCCGGTGATATGACAACTCTTTCAGTACAAGTTTATTATTCATCATCATCAACACCCTATTAACGATCCCACTGCTGGGACACAGGGACTTCTCTCTTGACGAGAGAGATTAGGCCTTAATTCACCACGCTGGCCAAGGTGCTGGTTGGTGAATGCCACATGTCTTTCAAACTCTTCAAAGTTCTCAGAACATGCCGTTTTCATTAAGATGTTAGCCTTCACCGTTAAAGCACGTGTGCGTGACTTTGACTTTTGACTTCGACCTTCGGAATGAAAGTGGAGTGTGCTCCCTATTAGCCAACACGGCTTCAACAACTTATAAGACAAGTCTATTACTTACTTTAAAGTACTTTGCTTTATTCAGTTCAAAGTGGGTTCAGAAAAAAATGAAATCTACCGAACACTTGTGATCATGTAGCTCTCGATCTTTCAAGAATCGTGTTTGAATACGAAACTGAATCTTAATACTGTTGGTAAATTTCAATACTGTTGTGCTGCTCGAGTAGAAACTTCGTCTGAATATTGCATGGAATTTCAATATTAATCGATGCTTAGCTGAATATCAAATGAAATGTGATTCGTGCAATTGGGCTTTGACTAAGCTCAAAGCTTGGTAAACAGACTAATACGGAATATCATGTTTCAAGGAATTAATTATGATAGGTTAGGTTTGTCAATCATTCTTAATATTATGTGTAGCCTTAGTTGTAGTTAGCAACAGTAAATATAACTCTAGTTAGGGTAAGTCGAAAACTAATTGTAATCTTATAATGGTTTTAACTACGATAATTATATACCTATTTCTAATTTTAGTATGTTTTTAATTTGACAATGCCACTATACAGCAGTAACAATTAAAGATGTTTCTTATTATTTTATGATGAATTTGTATTGGATTTATATTGGATTTTAATAGAACATTGTTTTAGTTGACAATGCCACTACTCGACAGCTCCATTATTAAGTTACATCTCAAATTGAATGTCTTGTCTGCGTCTTTTGCTGTATTTTCTGTGTGTGTTTATAATAATAATTAGAACTTTTTAACGAAATCAAGTGTACAATGTTGCCTATGGTGAATAAAGTACTATGAAACTATAGTCACTGTGATTTGCCGCAAGAGTATTTGGTGTAGCGAGATGCCAAAATGCCGACCTCCGTACTAAGTCACAATTATTAAAGCATAAAACATTAATTCCTAGAATGCCGACTTAAAAATTTTGTTTTCTATCTCTTCCCGAGGATGCCGACTTTGAATCATGCCGACTTTTTCAAAACATCTTACATTAATTCTATGATTCAATCTTTTTTTTTTTTCTATTGTGTCGCAAATTTATTACTGAATAAAAATATAAATAATTGCTATCGACAGTTACGCCTGAGGTCCTCAGCTCACAAAGGCGCTCAAAGGTGAGAACAAAAACCTTGGCCCTGTTTCCTACTTCATAATATATTTTATGTAAAAATAACGCTTGATAATTTTGATAAATTTTATTTAGTACCTCGTAGTAGTTAGATTACCGTCAAGGAAATATTTGAAAATGTTAGATGGAAAGAATCCCCTGGTGAGGCAAAATGGAGTCGGTGGTGACTCAGCATCATTAGTTCATTACAATCGCGGGTACGCCCAAACCGCGGTGGGGTGTGAACGGAGTATCAGCGGGGAGCGAGTTTACCTAAAACAAGCAATTTTTTTTTATTAAAAATGTTTGATGAGAACTGAGTTGTTGCCGAAATCCGAAGTTTGAAGGTATTGCATTTTTAATTTATCGAAATAATATAATGCGGATGTTGAATGCAATCAAAAATATATATAAATTGAATGCAAACTGACAGTTTCTGCAATAAAAGTATAAGTCATTACAATGATTTTGCTAATTTCATTATTATTTAATAAATAAAACTTTATAGTCACGTGACAAAGAACACAAATCAGAGTTTCATGACATCATTCGCGACGACGTCGCTCTACGCTGTGAATAAGCTACATTTTGAGTACAAAGTATTTCGATAATTTCCAATAATTTCTCCGAGATTTACTTTGAGAACCATTAAAAGTTGGTATTAAAACATTAATGGAATGTGTTATTGTAAACAACCAAGGCAAATAGTTGTAATTTGCCTACGAATATTAATTTCTGTTCTGATGAATTCAGACCTCTGTATAAGTAATATACGTATTATTGTTATTTCTGCTTATCTTTTTTTATATAAATAACAGTTATAAGCTTGATAGTTCTCAATATTTTAAGACAAACAAGAACAAACATAAATATCAACTTTGTTTAACTTTATTTGTAACCTCAATTAGCAAAACATTCATATATTTTTTGTCTTTGAACACTACATAAATATTTAAAAATAAACAATACAGTATTATCAATGCTCATATCGAAATGATCTTAACGATAAATCTAAATTTAAAATTTAAGAAAACCCCCAATTCCTTAATTTCCTTATAAGTAAAACACCATAATATTTAGTATTTAGTATATTTGCAGATTTTCGGTTTTCCTTCCCCACTCTCACCCCCATAACTTTTAAACGGCACAAATTTTCATGAAACATGTCTAAGAACACCCGGGCCAAACTCACCTTTCATACAAAATTAAATTGAAATCGCTCCATCCGTTCGGGAACAACGATGTCCCAGACAGACAGACAGAAACACAGACAGACAGACAGACACGTCAAACTTATAACACCCCTCTTTTTCGGTCGGGGGTTAAAAATACGGTCGGTCGTCGGTCGGTATAAGTCCTATATTTATACTTCCCGTATATCCTTGCGAGCAAGCTTAGTCCACTCTTTCCTGCTATTTAGCGAACGAGGGGTGTTCTCTTTGTATTGCTTGCACACGGAGGCACTGCACAGACTCATAAAACTCACGCTTATAACTCAGGCTGACAGTTATTATACTTGAAAATACATTCACAGATGAAGTCGTGACGTCAGGTGGTCACGTGATAAGATGTTGCCGTTTTGGGCTGAACTTTGGATAACATCTAATAAGGGCTTTTTCACGGGTTAAAAAAAATATTTTTAGCCCCCCACCAAAAATTAGGGTTGTTATAAGTTTGACGTGTCTGTCTGTCTGTGTGTCTGGGACATCGTAGCTCCCTAACGGATGGAGAGATTTTAAGTTAGTTTTTTTTGTATGAAAGGTGAATTTAGCGCGAGTGTTCTTAGACATGTTTCATGAAAATTTGTGCCGTTTAAAAGTTATGGGGAAAGAAAATAGAAAATCTGCAAATATACTCGAGTAGTGTATCAAATAAAAGCGCATCGTGTATACATTACAAAATGTTTATGGTGTTTTACTTTTAAGAGATTAAGGCATTAGAATCGGTGGTTTTTAATAAATTTTAAATTTCGATTTTTTAAATATGACCTCTCCTAAATAACCCAATATTGCCTAGTTATATAGTCAAAGACAAAACGATTATTTCCTTAGACGCACAGATCATCCTTAAAGTTGATTTTAATAAAAACTAAGAATAATCAAGGAAATAAAATTATCTTGACAGTTCCCTTAAATTTTTACTCTATGTTTAATTATAAGCTTAAAATCGCTAACACTCGCGCGGTTAACCGCCGTAAGGTTAATGCGATCTGTTCATTTGAGATGCGTTGTACGAAACAGCGGCTCACTATGACGGCACTATTGTACGCAATCCTACTTATGGCGACGGCCTCCATGAAATTAAACATAAGTTTACTATGTTTTAGTGGCGCAGTCAGCAAACGTGATAACAAGAATAAAAGCTAATACAGATAAATCTAAATTTAAAATTTAAGAAAAACCCCGATTCCAATGCATTAATTCCTTAGAAGTAAAACACCATAATATTTAGTAGTTAGGGCAGGCGATGCTCTTTCATTTGATACCCCACTCGAGTATATTTGCAGATTTTCGGTTTTCTATCCCCACTCTCACCCCCATAACTTTTGAACGGCTCAACCGATTTTCATGAAACATGTCTAAGAACACCCGGGCCAAACTCACCTTTCATAGAAAAACTAAATTGAAATCGCTCCATCCGATCGGGAGCTATGATTCCACAGACAGACATACAGACACGTCAAACTTATAACACCCCTCTTTTTTGGTCGGGGGTTAATAATAGATAATAACCGGTCATATAACGATAATGGATATTACATAAATTTGATCTGCAATGTTTTCTTAACTGACTTCCTATTAAGGAGGTTCTATATTAGGTTCGGATAGCCCAGACTTCAGATAATCTAGTCTAGGAAAGTCAAAATCAAAACGTTTATTTCCTTAGTAGCTCAGGGCATACATACATGACAACTTTTTTTTCATGCTAGATAAGCCTTTTTTTGGCCACAATCTCACCTGATGTAAAGTGACGATGTGGTCTAAGATGGGACATGAAGACCTAGAAGGTAGATGGCTTCTCCGGACCACATTACGAAAAACAAAAAAAATCGTTTCACACACTGGCTCAGCCCGGAGGGTGGGTGGTGACAAGCCGCGGCCGAAGCCTACCACCAGAGACTGTTCTAAGCACCACCCAGAGGTCACGTGTAAGGATTCAGAGGGTTAACACTTACGTAAACAGACAAGAACCTCCAAAAACTTTTTAACTAATAAATTCAGGAAGTAACATTGTCTTGACACATCGCTTTTATGGATTCTACTGAGCTTAGTATTGAGTAGCCTAGCGGTTTGTTTACGTAGCGTATGAAATTCGTCAACGAGATGGACAGATAATGTCGTTTAAGCCACAGCTTCACCAGTTAACCTCTTCCGAAAGAAGATTTAGTGAAATAGTGAAAAAACTGTATTTATGTAAGGCGCTACTTCACCCCATGTAGTCGATAACCGTCTGATTTACTTCACTCCACCTTCGCATCGTTAGATGACGTCACGTTTTGCGGACGCCGACAATCGCGTTTTTTGTCTCATTATTTCCTTCAGGAATACAAGCTTTAGGCCGTACTCGACCGACCGTCGGTCGACGTAGCTTTATCAATGCAATTCTATGAACTCGCACATAGCACATAAACATTTTAATTTTTGTATTAGTTATTACTAACTTAATAGACTTTAATAGACTTTTATTTAGGAACATTACAATGTCTTAATAACTATTGGAATACGATAATGTCCGCAGTAGATTTAAATAAAACTGTGTCGCAGACATAATCGCCCTCCTCTTTTAACAAGGTTTCGGCATCAAATGTTTTTTTTTAAGCGTGAGATAATTGCGATACAAAGTAGAATAAAACTAAAGTAATACATATGTAAATATCTATTTATGTTTTCGTGAACTCATAGTAATAAGCTGTCTATGTTTACTAACAAATTATGGATCGTAGATATCTGCAATCAAATGTTTTTTTTTATTATAGCTACGCTGACAGTGGCTATACCTTAGATTAGGACATAGGCTACTTTTTATCTCGAAAATATTACAGTTCCCGAGGGAGACAATAGGCATTTTATGTTGTTATCATCCATGACTATAATAATTGGTATTGTTTTGTTCATCTGATAGCCCGGACTATAAAAATAATGGACACACATATTTTTCGCTTTACCAATTTAATAGGAAAGTACCAGAATATGGAATATCCAAATTCCCGAGTGGGCGCTTGTTCCGGAGTGTTTGTTGCGAATAAATTTAGTGCAAATCGCACGAAAACTTCAATGCACTGATTCGTCTTGATTTTTCGTTTGCAAAAATAAAGTGAATCGATGATTGTATAGAAATTTTCATAACTCGGCATTCCGTTTATACCTACTTGTATTGAATATTGAAAAAGCCGGCAGAGAACGAAAGTCGGTTACTCAATCGTTTTTTCTAGTCATCACCCTATTCCACTTCCAAGCGGGTGAAACCGCGGTTAAAGGCTTGTAGTTAATACATCACAAATCTGGTTGGAGTGTTTCTCCGTACATCACTCGAAATGCACGCTCCCGGACTGGCGCTGGCGGCCCAATTAGTGTACGTTCGGCTCGTTAGCGGCGCTGACGTCACGAGTGTCATGATATGCTGACGTCACCAGTGTCACGTTATTGACACTTCCGATTGATCGCTATCGGGACGGTTATACTGTATATACAGTATTCCAACTTCGTACAAACGGACGAAACGCGAGCTGTAACTACGCACCTCGGTCGAGGCATACGCGGGGTATATGAGTGTGCCGCTGAGGATAGGTTGGCGTGTTGTTTTTTATACGATATTACGATATATTTTGTTTAAATAAGTACAAGTTCTTATTTAATCTGAAGAGTAGAATTTTTTTTTTTTATATTAACCTTTGTATTCGAATGCATTTTTTTATTTTATTTAAAAATAAAGCAATTCTTATCTCCCAGTTGAGGTGAAATATTTTAAGGTCGCAAATTTATAACATCGGTTTGTTATTTAATCTCAAAAATCAAATTAATAAAAAATAAAAATAAAACTATTCCATTTTCAAATTAAGGATTATCAACAAAAAAAATATTTAGGTACAATCAAAAAACTATATTGGAAACTAAACTAGGCAGATGTAATTAAAATGCTACAAGTGGACAGCCGTATTGCATATTCACGTACCGCGCGGCTGTAGGCATTTATTTCAGAAACTCGGCCGAGTTGGAATACTGTGTAGATAATTGCCGTGTTATCGGGTTTTGGGGTACCATGGCACACAAAGGCAGATAACTCGATTCCAACTGAGGGACCCGTGTTGATATGTCCTATAAGCACATTTTTTTTATGCTGGATAAGCTTTCATTTGACTCCAATCTCACCTGATGTAAAGTGACGATGTGGTCTCAGATGGAGCATGAAGACATAGAAGTTAATTTTCCTTGGTTTTTTTATTTCTGTTTGCTATAAAAAGTATTTTTAGGGTATTACTTTCAAATATTATCTTACTGACTAAGATAACGGGCCTTGTTATCCACTGCTGAACAACGAACGAGACTCAGGCAAGCCCACATGGGTCCCAAATGGTCTAAAATGTTCTAAAAGAGGAGGCCTTAGGTCTAAGTAGTAGCTTATGCCCTAGTCTTTATGTAGTAGTCCTAGTAAATGTTGCATAGCCTAAATAATGATAATTTATATAAATAAAAATGAATTGTTGTTCGTTAGTCTGATTAAAACTCGAGAACGGCTGGGCCGATTGAGCTGATTTTGGTTTTAAAATGTTTGTCGTAGTCCAGGGTAGGTCTAAACGGTGAGCAAAAAAGGAAAAATGCCGGAAACTTTTTTTACCCGTGCGACGCCGGGGCGGGCCGCTAGTGACGAATAAATTTATTTACAAATGTGCAGATTAATCTATAGTTAGTTTTGAAAGTGATATTAAATTTTGACTTGTTCATTTCCGCACTCACTGGTGGAAGTAGGTAGCCCTCAATGCTAATAAGGGGGTTTTGACGAAAATAGTCACCAGAATAAATCAAGTTTGTTACCAAAAACCTCATGAAAAGGTTTCTTTCCAAACAAATAACAATCTCTCCACAAATAACCCGGCCAAAGTCGATGTCCGAAAGTTATAAACCTAAATATATATTATCATAATATTCCCCACCGCACTCTACTCGAAACACCCATCAAATAACTCAATTGCTATTCTCAATTCACCAAGATATTTAAGGTTGGCTTAATTTATCATCTCCAACTAATTTCATAAGCCTATTAACCCTTATCAGGGTCCTAAGCCCCATAATCTTACATTATGCCGACTATTGCGATTCATAGGCATCGTCTTGTGGACGTAGATTAGAGACAGCGTGGTTATTTTGCTCTGCTGTATTTTATCATAATCATTTCTGTTGTACTTTATGTTTTGGTTACTAGCAGGCGAAGATTCTAGACGCGCTAAAATCTGTGTGATACTCGAAGTTCTAGTCTACATCATAGATTCGGAACAACTACTGACCATGTTAGTTTATCATCATGTTAGTTTTTGAAATTAATTGTGTTATTAGTTACTATTTATATTTTGAAAAAGTTGTGGCATTGGGCAACCACATTAAAACCCATATTATGACTTATAATCTATATTATCAATAAATTACTATTATGACTATTATTATTATCAAACATGGTCGGCAGTTGTCCACAAGGCCTTGTCCTTGTTATTTGCTTTTTTACTTACTTAAAATATAAACTAAATTATTACAATACATTTTATAAACACGTACCTAGTGCTTCTAGTGAAAAGAGTATGGAAACATTTACATTTCTACGTGCATTTTTGGAGGTTTTGTCTGTTCACGTCCGTAAGTGTTAACCCTTTGAATCCTTAAACGTGACCTCCGGGTGGTGCTAAGTTTCGTGTTTCGTCATGTGGCCCGGAGAAGCCATCTACCTTCTAGACCACATCGTCATTTTACATCAGGTGAGATTGTGGTGAAATGAAGGCTTATGTACCATAAAAACAAAAAAGTGCATTACTAGGAAAAACATTTTTTAAACATGCAAATACACGATTGATTGGCATAAAAAGAAAGAAAGAAAGAAAGAAAACACATTTTATTTAGGACACATTAAACATAGTACAAAAAAATATATATATAACATACAAACACACAGCAAGTGTCCCAAAAAGGCCCTCAACTCAGCATGTGTTATTATGCACGTGACAAAAAACGCTGATCGCATAAAAGAATAACCCCCGTCTCTAACCTCCTCAGCTTATTTTTATTTCTAACGTGAATTAATTTATGATAAATGATGTAAATAAAAGATAATTAGATAAAAGAAATGATTTATAATATAAAAATGAATCGCAAAATGTGTTGATAAGCGTGTTATACGCTTCCCAACACATTTTGCGCCTGGACCAAATTGGCTTCCAATTCCACAAATTCTTTAATTTTTAGCTTCTAAAATAAGAAATTATAGGAATCGGTTTACGGAGAAAAATTATAAAGAAAACAAGCATCAAATTGAGAATACTTCCTTTTTAAGTTGTTGGATAGTCTGATTTCGTCTCAAGAAATACTATGCAATATACACCATACAAAAATCAAAAACAAGAAAAAATTAATAAATAGGCTCATCGCGCTTAAGTTTGTCACCTTATAGTGCCCGTAGCCATATTTTTGCCGGAGCCCAATAAGCGAGAGAACGGCCAACTTTACCAGCCTCTTCTAATTAATTTCTACTTCGTGCTGGAAGAGGGCTTTGCGCCGGCACAAGGCAAGAGAAAGCGCGATTTAAGTTTAATTAGTATTTATTTATTTATTAGGCATCCTGTCCCACTGCAGGGCAAAGGCCTCCCTTTCCATTCGCCTCTATTGCTGGCTACTTCAGGCCACGATGTTAGGTGGGCGTCGAGCTCGTCCCGCCATCTCATCCTGGGCCTTCCACGTCGCCTTCTAGCGTTGGGTGGGCTCCACTCAGTAGTAGTCTTTGCCCACAAGTCGCTAGCCATTCGGCAGATGTGTCCAGCCCAGTTCCACTTAAGGCTGCCCGCTTTTTGACCAACATCAACTATGTTCGTTTTGGAGCGTATTAGGCTGTTTTGTATGCGGTCTAATAGATTTACTCCTAAAATAATACGCTCCATATTTCGCTGGCAAACTCCGAGCGCGAACTTAACTTTAATTAGTATGGTGCAGTCAAAATAGATATACTAATTCAACAATACATGGAGAATACGCTATATACTCCATGTCACTCCACTCCATATTATGTAACACTACAAATTGTATCATAATCATATTCTTTCAAACCACCGACATTTGTAATGTTTATCTCCGTCCCCGGTTGTCTGGAAAAAAATGCTTTAAGCAATGAGACCGTCGATTACGCATTCTATGATTAGTTTTTTATTTTCTAATTGTATTGTTTCTTTGTTTGGTGTGTTATAAAGTATTTTTTATCTATTTATTATTTGTAATTTTTATCTCCGTCCCCGGTTGTCTGGAAAAAATTGCTTTAAGCAATGAGACCGTCGATTACGCATTCTATGATTAGTTTTTATTTTCTAATTGTATTGTTTCTTTTTTTGGTGTGTAATAAAGTATTTTTTATCTATTTATCATTAGTCAACCGTTATTCATTTAAAATTTGGATAAAATACTAAAGGTACATATTTGAACCTATTGATTGTAACCTATTCGACATAATATAAAAATAAATATGAATGTCTTTGATGTTTACTTTACTGGTGGATAGATAATTTATTCACTGCACACCAATACTTACAAACAAACTAAAAATTAAATGCTATTTCTTTGTAGCCTGTTCGCCTAAGCTCAGGTCATAATATGCCTGTTAGCTTTTTATTGATACAATATATTTTAAAGTAAAATAATAAAGACTTTAACCTCCGACGCTACAGTTTTAAATAAACTTAGTTAATTCAAATATTCAAATTTCTTTATTTGCACGGACATAAACTAGGCCAACATTTTGAGGGGTCTCCCCACCGACCTCACATAAATACTTAATCATTTCCTATTACCGAAATCTCCCTTTTACATTTACAACCGATTCAGTGGATGTGACGTAACTCGAGACGTACGAACGTGCGAAGTATCCCAATTGAAAATGTGGTAAGCTCTGCGCTTGTGTTACGGGTACAAGACATCTGATATGCTTAATATAATAGACATACATTATATTGGTATTTTTTTAATTAAACATTTTTAAACACCCAGACCAATGAGTGTGAGTGTTTGCAGATATATACAAACACTATACCCCTCGGCGGGATCGAACCAGCTACCTCTTGCGCCGCAAACGGGCCTAGGCCCACTACACCACTGAGGCAGTCAAATTGTCAATTGACGATTTTTTAGTAATCATAATAAAATCGTAACGCTAACTATTGCATTAAATCATTAAAAAGCTTATAAAAATATTTCATAAAAAAAAATGTTGTTAATAAAACGCTCAAGCTGTTAGCTTAGACCATAATTTTATGGGACTTAGCACAGGCGATAGTGTAACTTTAGTGAACGTTGCACGCCAAGATTAATTCTATAACAAAAGGTTGCGATCTTCCGGAAGGACATATTACCTCCTGGGCCCTAGATACCGTGGTAATGTTGTAGGTATTTAGGTAATAGGTTCATCACCATCTTAATATATAGCAGGAAGACGTCGAATACTGCGGAGCTTATTTTATTTTCTCATATATATTAATTGTGTAATTTTATTATTTGTCCTATTTTGTTTCCATGCACTGTTTTCGATACCCGGTTAAACCTAATTGTTACAGGTCTCCCGCAATAATAATAATAATAATAATCATTTATTTCAGGCATCTAAGGCCCATATAAACATATACCTTATGGACTCACATTCATAAAAATATAAATCTTATAAACTAAAGTGTCAGAATCGTGGATCATCTGTTACGGCGGTGTCGCCTTGCAGTGTAGGCGACCGATGAACCGTCGAAACTTGACCCCTTGCGGCCAAAACTGCTCATTCAGGAACGTCGACAGATGTTTAGTTGGAACCCGCACCATAAATGAACCGAAGCTCACATTACTGCGGGATTCCAACCTTTCGACGCGAACCAAAAATGCAGTCTTGGTTCGGATGTATTCCACCACAGCCTCGGAGTTCACGGTGTGCGAGACGCGCGAGATGTAGATTGGCGTGGATTGCAATACAGACTTGCCTCGTGCGTGGACCACTGCTAAGTGAAATTGTAAAAAGTGTATTGGTAAACAAATATATTTGTATTTTTTAATTATACATTACGTTTTTTTCCTAGATTTAATGGTTATCTACGTCTACCGTGAAACTGTGATTTTTACTAAGTGCGATTTAGCAATCTATCTAGCTATCGCTTTAAATGGATAGATAAATTGGAGCAAATATTATCAACTTGTGTAGAAAAATTAATACGAAGTTACGTAAACTAATCCCGCATTTCGCTAGTAAGTAAAGTTACTTAGTTTTAATTTATTTTCGACACAAATTTAGTATATTAGTTTTAATATATAGGTGAGTTTAATCACTTTGATAATATATAAAGGTTTAAATTTTGGAGCAGTAGAACTTGAGATAAACTGTAAAACGACTTTTGAAAACATGCCGTATAAGTGTTCCATTAAATCGACTATAACTTTTTTATTCTTGGCCATTACTTTTAATAATTTATTACTTAATCCTCAATTTGTTACTTAATCCTCAATTTGTTTGGGAAGATCGGATGTAAGATCACTGACAGCGCATGCACACCAAATGCAACGTAGGATACGTTGCCTTTGTCTAATTGTAGTTTTTAATCAGGAACCCTTCGGCGTCAAGAGCCATCTATTCTACTTGATAGTTATGGTCTACCTGCTGCCACTTTAAAAACAGAAAGCCGCTTCAACTCTGCAAGAACCGCATCCATGTCAGCTGGAAGTGGCGACTTGGGTGCACCCACTGGAGCAGGGCTGCGAGAATTCTTGCAGGAGACGCACTTCCATGTAGACTTTCGATCCCCCAATCGACGGTATCCAGCTTCGGTTATACCAGCACAGACGAAGTCAACCCGGGCATGACATACAGAACACTGCGGGCCATCCCTGATTTCCTCCTGACAGCTATGACAGTTGACCATTGTTAAAACTAAGATTCCGCGACCCAAGATCACAATCGGTTGGCAATACGATACGAGAAATTAGCGTACAACTGGCAGTGTAAGCGTGCGCACGGTCTGTTGTCCACAGACTATATTCTATAAATAAATCGATGTTGAATTGGTGCGGCTACAACAGCGGGTGAAAATTCATATGGCGCACTAATACATCGTCTTTACGGGCTATCGCGATGGTCTTGTCTATATTAGAGGGCAATGATTTGTGTCGCGTTGCGCACTATTTTGAAATGATGTAATTGTAGCCACGCCCTCGCCAAACATCGTCTTTGCCCGAATACTTCGCGTTGTAACGACGTTATATTCGCCGTTAACCGCTTTGGTACACCAGTAACGGCCGTTCCCAATATTCAATCTTTGATTATGGATAGATAGCTATCCTCGACCATGAGTAACTATCTATCTATCTTTTGAGGCCGTCCCAATAACTCCTACAAGTATTATCTGAAAATGAAAATGTTTTTTATTCAGTAATAATAGGTACATAGTGTTTTTAATCATAGTGATGAACAACCTTTTAAGTGTTAAAGAACACTTGTGCTAGGCATTCATGCATTATCTATCTCTATTTAACTGTGGATAGGCCGCCTATCCGCACCCTCCTTTGCGTTTCGTTTAACGCAGAATCACAGAGAGGGCCGAGTATGAATCACAACAATATTATTGCTGCACATTGCTATATTTTTAAACAAATTAAGTCCTTAATTAAAAGTGATTTATACAGCGAATATTTATCATAAATAAATTGGTACAAGATTTTTTTATAGTCAAAATGTTGGAAAAATGTAATCAATTAGGTTCACTGACACGCTGTTGTAACGGAACGTTTTACATGTCATGTCAAATGACAGATTTTTAGCCGTTGTTTATTTATTTTATTTGTTTATTTTGAATCGAAATCTACACGAATATAAATTCTATTCTCTTTCGATTCGATTTCTCTCTAATAAAATCTACCGACGCCTCGCCTCACCAAGCTTGGTTCTGTGTTTATTTCATTGTGAATTGTGTGTGATTGATTAGTGACTATAAAAAATGAGTGCAGTAAATGCATACCGCCTGCCTTGGCTAAACATATTATGGGAAATAATAATTATTTAATAAGATCTTATGTTTTTTGTGAATAAACGCTTTATTCATTCATTCAATTGTGTTTAGAATTCAGTAATTCAGGTATTTTGGTTTAAGTTTTGTTTTAATTTATATAATAAAATGGGTATATTTCTGTAAGTAATTCGTTGACTGCAGTCTTATTTAACCTAAACCTATACTCAAACTCATAGTCTTCATATTTAACTAAATAATTCACACGTCATTTTCTTGAGCATAATCCGAGTCCGATACCCAATCGCTCAATTGTTCCAGAAGCGCCAAATCACTTGAACTCGTACTTGACTCAGACATTTTTTAACAAATATTCGTAGGTAATCAATGTATTTAACAGAAATATTCACAATAATTTTACTTGATATCTTCCCCTATCCTCAGAAATCGTAGGATCGTGCTTTAGGTTACTAGAGTTTACCAATGTTACTGACAGATAGACCCTTTGCTATTATTGGGACGCATGAACTGTCATTTTCATACAAGCTGCTATCTGTAGATAGCTATCCGTCCTCTCATCGGTAGATAGCAGCCAGAGATAGGATTGCCTACCGCTAGTATGTTTATTGGGACGGCCAAATTAAAGATAGATATTAGCTGTTTCTATCGTCAGTAAGGCAAAACAAGAGATAGATTGAATATTGGGAACGGCCGTAACACCATAAGGAGTACCTGAGCATGGCTATCTCCATAGCTGTAAATCTATCTCAAAACTAAAGTTTTTAATATGTGTAATAAAAAATATCTATGTATGTATGTCTATTAAGTAAATCAGATTTTATAGTACCCGAAACAAAAGCTTGGAGCATACCATGGACCATATTTTGGGTGGATTGTCTGGAAATATTTATTTATATTTTTTAAGAAGGTATTACATTTGTATTGTACAATCGGTAAAATCCATTGTATCCCAAGGCCACGAGACAGAAATCATTTGAGAAGACTTCAAAAATATTCTTGGAAAACTCAAAGCACTGAGTTATATTCTAACCTTAGCCGTCAACATTTTCTTTGAACTGCTCTGGCTACAAAATTTCTGTACATTATAAAAGAAATCTTAAAGGAGCACTTCAAATGAGTATTCTTGTAGCTACACGGCCCTTCAATGTAAGGCAGCATTTACTTAGACAATTTTAACAAGACGATTATTATAACGGTATTTGCGGCGAATTCTTAAAGATACCATAAAAAAATTCATTGTTTTTTATTATATTTTTTGAGTATGAGATAACTAACTAGATCTTAATGCAAATTCAAGCGCCAAGTAAATTTTTTTTTTAAATTTCTTATTTTTTTTTATCTGTAAAAAACAGATATCCTAAATATCTAATAGCTTTTGCTAGTGGTTCGAATAGTTTTCATTTATCCTTTAATATACCGGGCTCGATTCCCATCGAGGGGTAAAGTGGTTGTAAGATCTGCAACTTTCTCCTTTGTCTGGGTTTTTAATATGTATAATATAAAAAATATATAACTATATCTATTATTTTAAGTACATCAGATGTCTAGTACGCGTAAAACAAGCTTAGAGCTTTAATTTAATACCATTAACCTACCAACACGTTAATTAAAGAAAATTAGTGACCAAAAACATTTTGTAAATATAATTTTAATTAACCTTTATAAAGGCTCTTTCAAATAGAGCGGGTCATTGTTAATGATCTGTGGCGGCCATTTTGTTTTGGCGGCATCTGTCAAATCTATTTTTTCTTATTCAGCCACTGATGCCAAAAATAACCATGGCAAGTTACACGGTTGAGCAGCGTGTGCAAATGATGACACTTTATTATCAAAATGAGTGTTCGTTAGTGCAAACGTTGCGCGCATTGCGTCTATGCTACAGCAGACTAGTGGCCCTTCAAAGTCTACTCTCCAATGCTGCCGTCCGTTATCTAAAAAGCGGCTAAGTCGCAAAAGCAAGTTTCGAGAAAAACGCAAAAAACGCGGCGAGAGTTTTGAAATAGCTGCCATTTGATTACTATTATTCATATGACAGATTTTTTGACACTGAAAAATAGAATGACGTGAGTACTATCGAATAGTTTTGCTTTAAACTTAACTTCCTAATAAAAATGATTCACAAAATGATTTTTTTCATTTAGTTTTAGCAATGATTTAATGAAATTGCTTAGTTTACACCACTTTAAAGCGGCTATGTATACCTTAACGGCGCTTTAGTTAAGGATTTGCACATAACTGCTTTTAAGCGTAGGATAGTTTATTTTGACATGGTGGCACCTGCCAAGCTAAAACAGGGTTTCTGTATTTTACGGCTTTTAAGCTTAGCATTAGCACGTAATTTGTAATTTTTGTTATTTATATCTTGATGCACATGACTAAAACGCAGCTATATACAAAACCTGTTTTAATAACCGCTTTATAGTTTTGTATTAATTTATTGATAATTCAGGGTTTCTACTAAAGAACTACGTTAAATGCTAAAATAAAAGTAATTAAATTGCGAAATTCAATATTTCATTTTAAAATCAAATTGTCTGAGGTCAATTATGTACTTACAGACTTATATCTTTGACAAGGTACTTATCTACCTATGTACTTATCGCGAAAAGTATAAATAAATATTTCCGGACTACTTTCACAGCATCCTAACCTAACCCCACACTAAGCAGAGTTTGTACTAAAAAAAATAAAAATAAAATCATTTATTTCGTATAATACAAGATTTACACGTCAATTACATTTATATATAAGTTTTACTTTCGTAAAAACTATACATGATAATGATTGTTTCATAAATTAATAACATATCAATATAGAATAAAATGCCATGCAAATATAGAATACTATGGGTGACTGATTATATTACATAGATATATTTTTTTCTTTTTTTTGTTAATACATAGGTACATATGATACATAGAAAACACCCAGACCCGAAACCAGAAATTGTAGATCGTACAAAATCTGGTCCCCCGGCGGGAATCGAACCCGTAACCTGCTGCGCCTCAGGCGGACGTTCGCCCTCCTGGCATTTTTAATCTTTTATTAATGTTTTGAGTTGAAA
The DNA here is from genome assembly GCA_929108375.1 of Gymnoscelis rufifasciata. Lineage (NCBI taxonomy): Eukaryota > Metazoa > Arthropoda > Insecta > Lepidoptera > Geometridae > Gymnoscelis > Gymnoscelis rufifasciata. The sequence goes on from OV815322.1 coordinate 11,634,726, forward strand.
AAATTGTAGTGTTCTCCTACTCCTTTTGGCTGACAGGTAAATTTTGCTAAAATGATGGAATAATTGTAGAGAGTTTGCTCAAAAGATCTTCACTGAAATCGTTTCTGTAAAGAAGATCATAATTATTTCGTTTGAAACATAATTCTGCCATATTTTTCAAATACGCTCTTGAATTAGAACTAAGAATGCACCTATCAGATACAACATTTAAGACGTTGATCAAATTTTCTGGCTTCATTGATTTTACTACCACTTTAGAGCTATTTATCGAAGCCACTGCTTCTTCAAAATCTTCAAAGTCGTTCCTACCTTCCTTGTTATAGAATTATATTTTGTGGTGTACCTGGTCAGCGCTCATGAATGTATGACCTGGTTCAAAATAATACAGTATGATACTTCCAGTGGCAATTAGATCACTATTTATCAAGTGTACTAACAACGAATACAGCAACCAATTTTGGGCACTGCAATTATCAATAATAATGGTGTAATGTTGACATTTTTGACATCTCGGTTCAGCAATATAAATAGGTAATATGTACCTATTATAATTATACTCATTATATCTTCTTGTTTTCTTCCTGCTATGTCGTCATTCCAAATTACGGCTACAGGTTTGGATTCGTTGATGGTTGGAAAGTTTGATTAAATGACACGAGCCGCTGACAAAATATAACGGATTTAAGTGATTCCATCCTTGGTAGCATTGTCACCTTTTCTAAATCAGCACTAAAAAATATCTGAGTATTGTTTTGTGCGATCTGCTTATGCGCATCGTACATTTATCTTGCTTTCTTGTACCTATTATGAAGCTGGATGCACATAGCACAGTCATTACAGTCAGCTTGAGTCGTTGCATCATGGGCAGACTGCAATTTGTGTAGTCTATAAGATTCACACATTTCACACTCTTCATTTCCAAGCCGTGTGAATGATATGTTCATTTGCCTGACATGCTTCCTATAAAGTTCGTAGGAAACTTTATTTAATAGATAATTTTATTGAAAGTGTTTATGCATTGTTGCAAATCTAATATCGCTTGGAATGTATTGCCGTAAAGGGGCGTGTTCGCGTCTGTAATGTAGTTTTACCGGGTTGAAAGATTCAACGTGTTGAGCTAGCAAATCTCGATCAAGTAGAGGTGTTCTTCTATGCAATCCCCCTTTTTAAAAGATTCGTCACCAGTGAATGGAGTATATAAAATCTTATCATTTGATTTTTCGAAGACTAATATTGTCAAAAAGAATTCTTTGCAAACATCAACCAAAACGCCATCCACATTTTTCAGCGAAAATTTACGTTTAGGGTTCCTTTCCAGAACCTTTGTGATTTTTATTTTTGGAATCGGGGGTGGGAGTGTGCATGGCCGATCGTAGATAACGGCTTTATAGCGAAGGAGTGCGACATAGCCGCCATATAGTGTTGTGGTTGTAACAAAAATCAAATCAAAACACAAAGCTATAAAGTGGTTAGGCGACTTTAACTTCTTTATAGCGAAGTAATTTGCACATAACCACTTTTTAGCTTAGCACTGCAATAAATAATAGAAAAACAAAACTAGACTTAAGAGGAGTTATGATACCTTAACCCCGTTGTAGCTTACCAAAATTGAGTAACGGCGTTTTAGCTGTGCATCTCTGGGCATGTTTCCTATAGCTCAAAATAGTTATATGACTTTAAATGCTTTTTAGATAAGGATTAGCAGATAGCCGTAATTTAGCGTTGCAATTTTAATATTGTGCATTTTTTAACCGCTTTCTTCCCATCGCTAAATCAGAAACTATAAACGATACGAATACGTGTCCTAGACAGATTGATAGAGAATTTTGAACTGACTATCATGGCATTTAAAAGTCAAAATTGACTAAATGTCACTTAGCCGCCTTTTAGGTAACGGACGGCAGAATGATTAAAGACCAAATTTGAGACAAAAAAAACACATTTCGTTAATATCTTGCACACTTTGTTCTTCCTTCTTGCTTGTTTTATTCAATTTTAACATCGTCCCGTCCTTGTTGAAAGACCCTTTATATAAAATTTCAGTATTTTATATTATTAGTTCACAATAAAAATTTCAGTATTTCAGTATTTCAGTATAAATAAATCATATAAGTATTTATATGATTTATTTTATACACATCATTATAACGAACTGTATCTGACATTTCCTTTGTACCTTTTTCCAATTATTCTGAGAATTAAAACAATTTCCAATTGCGTTTAAAATAAAAGAGCCGTGTTGGTTTAGTGGGAGCGCAATCGACTTTCATTACGAAGGTCAAGGGTTCAAAACCCGCACATCTGGATTTTTGAACTTGAAAAATGTACGTGCGCTTTTTAACACGTGCTTTAACTGTAAAGGCAAAACATCGTGTGGAAACCGGCATGTTCTGAGAACTTTAAAGAGTTTGAAAGACATGTGACATTCACCAACCCGCACTTCGCCAGCGTGGTGAGTTAATTCCTAATCTCTCTCGCCAAGAGAGAACTCCCTGTGTCCCAGCAGTGGGAATGTTAAAAAGGTAACGAAGATGATGTTTAAAATAAAAATACGGGTTTGTGGAACAAGCTTTATATCAAAGTACTTTAATGCTTTGACGTGGCGTTTTCACATTTTCAAGGTTGAAAAGCTAAAGAGAAGTTTTTGAAGCGCACGCTAATACAAAACAGGTTTAATTTGCAAAATACCTATAAATCTTGCATATAACTTAATTATTAGATTTAATATACACATTGCTATTTCTAGTTTATTTACCTGAATTGGCAGTAAACTTAACTTATTTATGCCTTATTTTGCAATGGCCGAAAAACTTTTATTGACTGTTATTAAGCATATTTAGTTAATAATGTTTTTATCAAACGTTATAGAACTTTGATGGACAGATCAGATGAAGGTTCCATCGTCCTTCAAATTATACGAAACTGTCAGAGATGCGATGGACAGAACCCGATGGAGGCAGATTATCCACTCCCGATGTTACTCCGATGCTGACCACGATCTTCAGATATGAGGGACCGACTACAGAGAGAGATAAAAACGAAGAAATAAGTTGTGTTGTGTAATCAAATCAAACAAATTAATAATAATAATTATACAAGTGGTAAAAAACTACTTAATTCGAGCTCAAATAAAATACCAAGAAGCCAAAAATTACTAGATCGATGAACATAAAACATCTCAAAATACGCATGGGATTCGAAGGTAGGACAACGGGATCGACCAAATTCGGTATGAAATGTCATTTTTCAATACAACTCGAAAACTACTTTATTGATTGTAATGACATCTCTCTCGCCAAGAGAGAGCAAGAGAGAATTCCCTGTGTCCCAGCAGTGGGAACGTTAATAGGGTGATGATGATGATGATGATGAATGACATTTTTATTACAATGATACTGAAAGCTTGCTGGTGGTTCAATCATAACTTATTTTAATGGGCGTTTTATTTATATTTTGTTTACTTTTTAATATAAAATAATGTACTTTTGCTTTTAAAGAGGTTTTTTTTTCATATATATATATATATATTTTTAATTGTAATTTAAGTGTAATATTTTATATAAGTTCCTTGTAAGCTAGCTTAAATATAGGCCACACCAAATTTTTGTAAGGGCTGCAGGTATGAGCCCTCGCATCTTATTACAAGTTTTTTACTTAGTTAGAGCGAGGAGTCGTCGAATCTGACCTTGGAAGTTTTACGGTGTAATTATTTTATGTAAATAGTTAATTAATGTACTTACTCCTTTTATTTAAGAACTACTGTAAACCTTTCTTTTGAAATAAATACATTTTATTATTATTATTATTATTTATATGCCAAAAAAAGCAACAACATTCATTTAAAAAAATAATCATCAAAATCGACACAGAAAAAAACATAGGTACGCGACGAGTTGACAACCTCCTTTTTTCGATATGCGGTGTCACACATAAAGAAAATAATTCTTTTTACAGGCAGAAAGAACAATTGTAATCCCTAGACCAAACATTAACCCATAAATCTCAAATTACATGAATAAATTACCCCAAAAATACATAACTACCCTCACATCTTCCCGGGAAAGTGCCCTCACCTAAATAACTAAAAGTTAATTCGACATGCAGGGACACGATATAAATAATTATACCCTACTCACTATGCCGACATTTTAACTGAAAACTTACGTAATTAAGTAAAAGTGAGTTTGATGAAAATGTATGAGGACATGCGGAATTGTTAGATATATTTTCTGGTTCAAAATGGTTGACGCAGAAAGCCTGACTTTTTTACTATTGAATTAAAATGGTATTTCGTTTACCTGTTTTCCAGAATTGGAATAAGACTTTTTTACTCGATGCAAAGATGTAACGTGTTTAACAGTCTATATATGTGTATATTTGTCTTTATTTATTTATTTATAATTTGGATTTTTCGTGTTTCGTAATGTGGTCCGGAGAAGCCCTAGAGATCTACCTTCTAGGTCTTCATGCCCATCTTAGACCACATCGTCACTTTACATCAGGTGAGATTGTGGTCAAATGAAGGCTTATCGAGCATAAGAAAAGAAAACATGGGTAGCGTCCATTAAAAATACAAAGTCAAAGGTTTTTAAGTAAAAGGCGTAATTTTAAATTATACTCCCTCTTCTCCTGTAAATCAAACCAAATGACTAGCTTCTGAGTTATGTTTCGAAACAAATGAGTTTATTGTAATAATTTTGCCAATGCAATAATTTACATTCAATGCGGTTTTTGTTCACAGACCATTAAATTTGAACAACTTATCATAACAAATGAAGCGTGTACGAGGGGCAAACAGAAATAATATGAAATCCTGTGATAGGATTTACTTAAATTTGATTGAACGAAATTGCTGCAGAGGGATGTAATTTTAATTTTTAACCACCGACGAAAAAATACGATTGTTATAAGTTTAACGGATAAAGTGATTTCTAGTTCAGTTGGTAAAAAACATAAAATGAACATAATACAATTAAATTAAAAAAAAAAAATTATGAAAGGTGACTTTTGCCCAAGTGTTCTTAGACATGTTTCATGAAAATTGAGCCGTTTAAAGGTTATGGGGGGGAGGGGGGGTGAAAGTGGGAAAGAAGACCCGAATATCTGCAAATATATTCGACTTATGTCTGAAATTTATGTGCGCTTTAAACACGTGCTTTAACGGCGAAGGCAAACATCGTGAGGAAACCGGCATGTTCTGAGAACTTCAAAAAAGAGTTTGAAGGACATGTGACATTCACCAACCCGCACTTGGCCAGCGTGGTGAATTAAGGCCTAATCTCTCTCGTCAAGAGAGAAGTCCCTGTGTCCCAGCAGTGGGAACGTTAATAGGGTGATGATGATGATGTCTTAAATGAAAGCGCATCATATCCACATTGCAAAATAATATTATTTTAATCCTTTTAAGGAAACTAAGGCTTTGGCATCGGGTTTTTTATTAATTATAAATTAAGATAATTGTTGACGTGATAACACTTACAATTTAAGTTCCCTTTAAGTACTTTTAAAATATATTTTCCAGTACTTAAAAGTACAGATCTTAAAATTCCTTTTAACTCGGAACTACTGAATATCTCATTATCAAAGGTTTCAGGAATTAAATCTATTACTGCATCGTATCAATTACGATGTTAAAAATGTGTTATATACTTTCAATAAAATTAAAAGGGAAGACAGTTCGAGCACTTTATGTAATTATGCACTTTATACAGCAAGCATTAAGCATTTTCTAAATATACAACTGTGATTTAATTTATTATATATTCATCATCACTTCAGTCTTAGGATATGCACTGGCTGGACATAGCCCTCCCTCAAAGACTTCAAGTAACCGCTACCTTCACCAGGTCGTCCGTCCATCTAGTTGGTGGACGTCATTCGCTACGTTTTCCGGCCCTTAATATAAGTCAAAGTCAAAGTCAAAGTCAAAACGTTTATTTCCTTAGAAGCCTATGCTTACATGGACAGGTCAACTTAAATCTAATTTAAATAAAAACTAAGAATACTTAATCAAGGAAATAACAATATACAAATTATTATTGTCTTATTATATTTTTCATCTATAAGCAAATCGTTGGGGCATTTAAAAATAACTAGTCTAGTATTCTGGGCTCCTGGATTCCATTCTAGTAAACGCAGACCGATAAATTTAGTTTAGTCCAGACATTGTAAATAACGCCTAATTGAGATTCACCGTTGAGATAACATTTAGCCGCGGAGCTTTCGTAAAAGCCTAATAGTTGCGGTTTTGTGCGGGTTAAATTACTCCTTTTGTATCCTTTCAAAAAGTAGCAGAGCATAGAAGTAATCTAAATAAATAAAAATGAATTGTTGTTCTTTATTGTGATTAAAACTCGAGAACGGATGGGACGATTGAGCTGATTTTGGTTTTAAAACGTTTGTAGTAGTCCAGGGTAGGTCTAAACGGTGAGCAAATAAGGAAAAATTGCCGGGAACTTTTTTTAACCGTGCGACGCCGGGGCGGGCCGCTAGTAATATAAATAAAATACAGTGAGACTACGAAGTATCGCGCAGAGGAGACCCCGAGAATGAGATACGCTATGTATTCCATCTCATTCTTTTACACGTTCAATCCTACAGATATATATGTTTGTCTCTTTCTTAAGGAGTAAACTCCAATAATGTACCAAAAAGTCACTATTCAGCTTTAAATCTGTTACAGCTCTAGTCTTCCGTGACTACCACAAGGACACTGACTGCATACGAAATACTAAAGAAATTGAGAACTTTTTTTTTATAATTTTTGATAAGCCTTTATTTGACCACAATCTCACCTGATGTAAAGTAACGATGTGGTCTAAGAAGGGGCATGAAGACCTAGAAGGTAGATGGCTTCTCCGGACCACATTACGAAACACGAAAAAATCGTTTCACGCACTGGCCCAGCCCGGAGGGTGGTGTCAAGCCGCGGCCGAAGCCTACCACCAGAGACTGTTTTTATCACCACCCGGAGGTCACGAGTTATAAATGTAACATTAAGTTTTAAACAAGAAATATATTATTCAAGAGGAAGTCATTCTAAGATCAATTATTATTTAAAATATTGCTATTTAAAACAGCATCATCTAGCTTCGTGGTTAAGCCCTGGTAGCAATTCTCAGTTTTTCATAATATTTCGAAAGCGGATAATATGAGCAAAATCACGAATTTGTGATTATGAAATGTTATATCGAACAAAACTAGCGAAACTTCATAAAATATCTAAATTCTACAAAACACAACACAAATTGCTTGAAAAATACTACAGCCCTCTGTTCTGGCCATAAAAGAACAATTATTTTGTACTAAATAACAAAAATCTATTTATTTTTATTGTAATAATTCGAGAAACTATGTGAGTTCCTAAATCGTCAGTGTTATAAATAACGATACAATTTTCGAGGTACACATTTGATATTTTTATGTAGAATAGTAAACACAAAATTTTTATTGAAAACACCCAGAACATGTAGAATATAAAAACTAGTGTCATTCGAAGCGCATCGAATTCTTTGCCATTTTAAGTATGCAGAGCCGGGTGTTATATTCAAATATTTATTTCCCGTTTTTCATAGAAAACCGACGTCATTTGTCTCCCACGTAAATAGTTGAATAAAACATACCCAGAACAAAATATAACGAAGATTTGAATTGGAAAAGCTACGAACGAGGCAACAGAGCGTTGCATACGCGCGTAGCTGCCGTATTGAAAAGCATTTGCTTAAATAGACGCGAAGACTACATAAAAAATCTCTTAAGTGTTTTGTGGTTTTTTACTTTAACAATTCAATAATTATGTAAAAATATAAAGAACATCGAATTATGACGTCATCGCAAGGTTTAAATCATTTTATCATTCAAATCGAAAATACCATCTCGAGACGTTACGCGAAACTTTTATGCACTGCATCGTCTTAATTTTTCGTTTGCGAGAAAAATGAATAAACATAATCTAAATCATGGACTTATTCTATTTTTTAATGGCAAGTTTGTAGAGAAGTAAAGTAAAGGATTGCAGCTAAAATTAAATAATTACCTAAAACAAGAGCTTGCAGAATAACTTCAAACACTGAAAGCTTGTACTTTATGTATAAGTACTGGCTTTGTTTACTTTGTACTGTGTTTTGTGCTTAACATATTCGTCAGACCATTTCAGTAATGAAATGTTCTGACTAATTTGTTGTTTGTTTTGTCAGTCAAATTGTGGCATTGGCAACCACGTTAAAACAAATATTGTGACTTATAATAAATATTATCAATAAATGACTATTATGACTATTATTATTATAATGACAAAAATAGTATATTTTTAACCAAAACATAAGCACTATGTACTCCAACAAAATAGAGCTCCATCTAAAACAAACTGCTACTTACCATCAGAATAAAGTATTCAAATTGCACTCACCACTTGTTAGGGGTGAAAGGGGATAGAAATGCAATATGCACCCCTGAAGGGGAGAGTGGGAATAGTATTGTTCATAGAACAAGCAAACAAAACCCGCGTAGTGTAGGTATTTGTTATTCATTTTTGGTGGGAAATGTTTAGAGTAGCGGGAGTTTTATTTTTCGCCTGAAAAAGTTATCTGTCGTCCATTGCAGAAAGGTTTTAAAATTTGGACATGTTGAAGTTTCTGTGGTTATAATATATTTTTAGCGCTATAGTGATTTCGCATTTCCGATCGAAATAAATCCGAATCAGGAAATATGTATCTTGAAAACTCGGAAATATTGATTTAAATACAAGAATCTATCACTATTTAGTTATATAAGTGCTTTTATTAATTAACAACATTTAGTTTGCTAAAGATTTATCAGTATTCGACCACGCCCTACAAAAATGTATACCTACGCGCTAACCTAACCTAACCCAGCAGACATTGTACTCGTTCTCGTTTTATTCTAATTTTCTGCCGAATATTTTAATTAATTTATATATCAAATGTTTTTAATTTTTCTTATTTTAGAAGGTAAGTTTTCGCACAGAAAACCTTTACTTTTACAAGAAATTTGCGAGGCAAGTTGCCAACTGCCATACAAATTGACTAGCAGTGGCCCGCCGTAGGTCCTACCGCGCGTTAAAATGAATTTTGCAGCGGAACTACATATTCTCTCGCGGGTATTTTCCAATAGTATTCTTTATCCTAATCAAATATATAACCCCTTTCTATACTAAATTTCAGTCAATTCGGCTCGACCGTGTTGCCGTGAAGTCATCCAAATACACATATACACTAACCCATCTATAATATACATATTTTATGTATGGAAGTATGGATCCTGCTTACGATTCATACATTCATCAAACACATTTCCATACAAGTTACTCTTACATTTTATACCGTCAGTTAGCGGCTAATGTGTTTTTAATGGCATACATTTTGTATTGAACCTCTTTAATATGGACCCGAAATATACCGTGAATACAGTATTTATAGACATTGTAAATATTAACTGGATTTATGGTCGCCATACGAGCATGAATTAGAATTTTAGATGGAACAGAAAGCTAGTAGGGAGATTTAGTGGTAATGTTTTTACAAAAATACACACCTTTAAGATATTCGCATATTAATTTTACAAGATTTAATATACACTGAATAAAATATTATTTTCCCGTTGTTTGTCTGGAATGAAATCTTCTTAGTTTGCTTTATGAAATTATTTACGGCGTATTATTGATATGAATAATGATAATATCATACTAGGTGTTACAAAATTGGTATATAAAGCGGAAGTTGTGGGATTTTTCGTATAAAGGTATAACAGTTGATAAAATATTTAACCCCTTTTTCGAACCACTTCCGTTTTATAGAACACCAATTTGGTTCTATACTAACAGTGCCCCGAGGTGTTATCCGCGTCTTAATGTCATTTTCAATAGTAAAAGCCTTTATTCAGACCCAGATGGTGCATTGATAACTTAACCAACTGACTCAGTTGAGTCTATGACACCGTTTGTTTGCCCTTCTTTGGCAAAGGCCTCTTTCTAGTAAACTTTTTTACAAGTTAATCGAAAACTAGGGTTCGAAATCACACGTAACACAAATACTTATACTATTTAGTATCAAAGCCGAACATTATGTACGTTATCTTACACATGTAATTAATTTGACATGGTAATTAAAATAATAATTAATTCTTGACATTCTTAATCATTGTTAATGAAAATTATGATAAATTGACATTATTTCGTGTAATTGGAAATTATTTAAATGTTTTATATGAATTATTAATGTATTTCAGATTTTGACATTTAAGAATAATAAAATTGTGATATTAATTATTATTATTTTTGAAAAGTTGTGGCATTGGCAACCACGTTAAAACCCATATTGTGACTAATAATATATATTATCAATAAATGACTATTATTTTTATGACAGAACAGTATAGTCTTCACTTTGATGCCGAGGAGCGATCTACGAAATTTATATCTCCAAAGTTAAGGGTCCGATGCGTTGAAAATATTCCCGACATAAATAACGAAGACCCTTAACAAGACGTCGAGAAATTCTCTAAATGAATTACGTACTGTATAAATCTCAGTGTTTGTTCTTTTGGAAAAACGGGAAAAGAAGAAATGTGGGTTTCTTTATGCGAGGTTTTTTCAAGAAATAAGAATGTAAGTGCTTCACATTGTTGTAATCTGTTTGTTGACGATCAGTATTAATTTATTTAGTAAGTGAGCAACCGTATTTAAATTACAACGTTTAAGGTATCATTTATTGTTCGAGGAGGTTTTGTCTGTTCACGTCCGTAAGTGGTACCCCTATGAATCCTTACACGTGACCTCCGGGTGGTGCTAAGAACAGTCTCTGGTGGGAGGCTTGTCACCACCCTCTAGGCTGGGCCAGTGCATGAAGCGATTTTTTCGTGTTTCGTTATGTGGTCCGGAGAAGCCATCTACCTTCTAGGTCTTCATGCTCCATCTTAAACCACATCGTCACTTTACATCAAATGAGATTGTGGACAAATGAAGGCTTATCTAACATAAAAAAAATAAAAAGGCTCTGTGAATTTTATTTGTAAATTGCTTTGTAGGTTATTTAAATATTGGACACATTTCCTTTTTATTACCGACCCCAACCGAAAAAGAGGACAACACCTGTAACGCAAGTGTGACGTGTCTGTCTGTCAGTGGCATCATAGCTTCCGAACGAATGAAACGATTGCAATTTTGTTTTTATTTGCGCGAGTGTTCTCACACAAATGTTTGATGAAAATCGTTTGAGCCGTTTTAAAGTTATGGAGGTAGAAAGTGGATACAAGATACAAAGTGGGGAAAAGAATCAAATATCTGCAAATATTCTCGAGTGGGAACTCAAAATAAAAGCATGCGCTTTTGCGCACGTGTAAATTACAAAATAATATGGTTTTTTATTTAAAAAAATATTTTTGCAATCGGGGTATGTTTCAAATTAAGATTATAGTTAAAAAAAAAATAACTAACTAAAGGGCGTTTGGCAATCCTCACTGTGAGTCTATGGTCACTTTAAAACGAAATAACTGGATGTTTTAGGGGACCTAATTCATAACTTTAGCCTTAGGAAGTTCACTTTTGGACATAGACATATTATGTAGATTTCTTATGACCAAACTGATAATGATATAAACAAAAACTGTTATTTCAGGTAAAATGTCAGCTATGCTATGTTTGAATTTGTCTTTGCAATATTATTTGAGAAATATTATTTAAAAAGTATTAAAAAATCTTAGCAGATAGCATATTCATACACGGTAATATAGATACTATAATATAATAAACAATATATAAATATAATACAATATTAGGCTAATAAATCAAGAAATAATTTTACTTGACCTAAGAAAGTGTTCAATTGTAAATTATTTATAAACTTGTATAAAAACCAACGTACAAAGTTACAGTACTTGCATTACTCGTATTTCCATGAGTAAAGTTTAACGTTATACAAGTAGTGAAAGTAAAAAGAAATATATTCAATTCAAACCCCTACTGAAAAAACCGGTGCTGCAAAAAGCTAAATTTACTGAATCAGTAAACAAAGTAAAAGAACAAACGGGCGATTGATATATTTTATTGAATAAGCAACTTTTGTCGCCTCTATAAGGCCGCTCGTCTAGCGTCGAGAGATTTTTTTTTGTTACGGTTTGTCTCACTTTCATGTATGTCGTTTATGTAACACCAAATACTGTTATTACCAACCTGCCTGCCAAGCGTGGTGAGCATGGCAATGTGATTAGGATCAACAAGGGAGGTGACAGTGCACTCCTAACGTGTCAAATAATAATAATGTAGAAAATTGCATTGATAGTAAACAGTTATTTTACTTTTCCTTAAGATCATAAGTGATAAAGCTGAAAAAGATGAAATGAGTTGAAAGATTTTATTTAGACACTGTTGTGTGAAGTTACTATCTATATAAAAATACCTATAATAAGCTAGTATGCATTAAATTCGCTTTGTAACATATAACATACAAATTAGTTGTAAAAATATAAAATAATTACCGAAATAAAAGTAATTAAGTTCCTCTTCAAAATTATATAATTTAAATAACCTACTTTAAAAATAAATAAATAAAATGGCGCAACTTTAAGTTGCCCGTCCACGGAACTCTGAACACGGCACGCAATGATTCAGTGGCAAGATTACCATGGTCGCAAGGGATCACGAACATCAAAAAAATCACGGCGATATATTACAGGCGCCATTTTGTTTTCCTTATTTTGCTTTATAAATAAATCATTCGCTTTGTATTCAAGTGGTGTTTCTCATGGAATTAAAAAGGATAAAAAAACGCCGTTCAAGACAAATTTTAAATAATGACTAAGTAAGAGCATATAAAGCCGTGTTGGCTGAGTGGGAGAACTTTCGACTTTAATTCCGAAGGTCGTGGATTCGAAACCCGCGCGGTGCAGCTCTGGATTTTTCTTCTTTAGACTTCAATACACTGTTTCGTATATATATTTTTTAATAATTTTAAGTTCAATCATTACGTTTATTTTTTAGACGCACAAAATGCAACATTAGAACCTGCCTAAGAGAAAATATAAAAAAAAAGTGTAATGTACAAAGTAGGCAACGCCACACAAAGTCTCACAGAACACCCTCATTCTTGAACGTAGATACATCCCCGGTGTAAAAATAAATTTAATCCGTAATTAAGTTTTAGTGAGCTTGCTTTAGGTAATTAACCATTCCATAGCGTCCTTGGCGCCATTGAGACAACGAGCATTTTTACTGCCCGTAAAGAACTGCTGGAATTACCTCCACTCTTGACTAATTATATTTTTCTTGGGTTTCACCGCTAGCAGCGTCTCGGTGATGGAATAATATACCACCTCTTTAAGAACTTTTAGTTTTAAAACTCGGTCAAGGAAACTCGCTAAAATTAGACATTGTGTTTAAGATATTATACACCAAATTAAAAAGGCACTGTGCTTTTAAAATGAAGATTGTGGAGGATTTAAATTTATTTTTTTATTGCAGAAAAAAATTAAGACCCATCCGTATCCGACATTCTCTGTAAGATTGTAGAGAATGTCAAACCTTAATAATTTTTAAGTGATGAACCTCACTTCATCGTTCTTTTATGCTGGACATTAGTTTCCATCAAAGATTTCTTGTTATATAGGTATTTTGGTTTGAAGCAGCTGCATCCACTATGAATACACAGCATTTACCATCATGTTAGATTGTGGACAAACAAAGATCTATCCATAAAAAAACTAACTAGCGCTGGTCGATTTGCGGTCTCCGTTCGAGCACTTTTAGATAAGAGATTATTAGATTAGTAAGTGATGATCTATAACAGTAAGCCCTGTTTTGTATTAATAAGTAAATAGTCTTAAAATAAAACTAAAAGGTGTTAAAACGTCAGCATTGGTTCGTTTTATTCCACAGCCATAACCTCACACCGTCTGTCCCTAATTGACGTCTCGAGAAATAATCCTAAAATAAAAAGGATATATTTTATCTCTTCGGCATTTATTTTTGTATTGATTACTGAGACTTTGTCTAGGGGTCAAACGGATTTATTTAAATTTAACGCTTGTTGAGCTAATCAAATTCAGAGACAGATTAAATAAGTTAGGATTGGGGTTTTTGGACGAACTTTAGTCCATGTGATGAGTTTTTGATTTTAATTGAAAATATGTATATCGGCCAAGTGCAAGTCAAATGCTCAAGAGTGGCTCCGTATATTTAAAAAAAATACAAATTGTAGCTATTTAAAGTATTTTCCCAATTTTTATTGTGATTTTCAGTTATATATCAAGAAAAGTTATCTCAAGTGCAGCGTAGGACGTCCACCAATGATGAACCGACGCCTTGGTTCAGACAGTGAGCTGAAAGTTTATGAAGGCGGTTTATCTTCAGCATCAGAGCTCATTCAGTTGACACGATGATCATGATATATTATTACTTCCGCCAGAATGCTTCTTAGAAAATAGTTTCAGAACAGACAATAGGTTCAAAACAAATTTAAACCGGTTTTATATACGGAATCCTAAATGTTACAAAAACTTAAATTAAATAAGTGATTTTAGACTTTCAAAATAATTTTATTTTATAATGAATTAACGAAAATAACATAACTTTTAACGAAAATCAGACTCATACTGGTGATTTTACTCCCAAAAATACAGCCACATTTACTCAACGCTACCGAACACGTTAAACTGAAAACCCGCATTCCACTACTCATTTTAATTCACTCAGATATCCCTTATAATTCTGGCTAATGTGTTGCCATCAAGCCGAAACTCGGCGGTATTTAGCAAGTCAATGTAGGACATAAACTATGAATTCGGCGCTTCTGGGTCACAGACCACCTTTCAATTATGCCCCGGGCAGTAAAACTAATGGGTAACCCTGGAGTTTGTTTAGATGGGACAGTTGGAGGGCGAGTAGACAGTAATAGCGAGATCGGATTTACGGTGCCTTCAAATTGGGCGTAGAAGTGCGACGCCGACGCGGCCAGCGGAGCGTTTGACATGTTATGTCAGAAACGTAACTAAGGCTACGTTTCTTCGTCTTCATTTTTTATATTAGTAGGTAGTAACTAGTAGTTAGTAGTACCTAGTAATAATTATTTAAGATACAAGATACAAAATCATTTATTTTCAATGTTTGGTTTTACAAAACTTAGACACGTCAAAAATATAATACAAATAACAAAAAAAAAATATCATAGGCGCTTAAAGATAAATAGGAAATTAATTTATTGTATCTGGTTTCTTCGCTTTTTTTAACCCCCGACCAAAAAAGAGGGGTGTTATAAGTTTGACGTGTCTGTCTGTCTGTCTGTCTGTCTGTCTGTGTCACCTCCCGAACGGATGGAGCGATTTCAATTTAGTTTTTTTTTGTATGAAAGGTGAGTTTTGCGCGAGTGTTCTACGGATGGAGCGATTTCAATTTAGTTTTTTTTGTATGAAAGGTGAGTTTTGCGCGAGTGTTCTTAGACATGTTTGAAAATCGGTTGGGCCGTTTAAAAGTTATGGGGGTGAGAGTGGGGAAGCAAAACCGAAAATCTGCATATATACTAGTGTGGGGTATCAAATGAAAACGCATCGCGTCCACATTACATAATATTATGTTGTTTTACATTTAAGGAAATTAAGGCACTTTAATCGGGGGTTTTTCTTAAATTTTAAATTTAGATTTATTTACAACAGAGCAACGAAGCGATTAGAAACTCTAGCTCATTTTTGTATTAAAATATTGTATTGAATTTCACTGTTATACAGCCTATTTATCGAGGAAGGCTATAGGCTCGTTCCCTATGAAAATCCATAAAACTCGGGCAATGCCGTGGCTTGAAAAGCTAGTCATAATAAAATGTCCGTCAAGCCATCAAACTATCAAGCTACATCAAGAATATGATACCTGAAATAAAATTATAATTTACGCTCTTGCATAAATAACAAAGCTTACTTTGTACGAGGTAATTTATCTCTGTTAAGCTTTCATAGAACTAAAGTTACAAACTTAATATACAAGACTCATAATGCATTTATTTTCAAAGCTAACAAAGTTCTGAGAAGGTCGTTTGATGTTTACAACAGCTTTGAAAATAGTGCGATGTAGTGCGTAGTGATGTCTTCAATGCGGAACAGATGTTTTACAACCACAAGATACTTTTAATGCACGAATTTTAGGAATCTATTTACACTTTTTACCCGACTGTGCAACGCAAAGAAGTAGTAATGTGTTGAACAGCCTATGTAACATACATGTTCCTGGCTCTCACTATACAGACCAAACGCTGGGCCGATTTCTATGATTCACACGTCAATCGATCCCTCTTACGAAAAGTGTCACTAACCACATGATGTTAGTGAAAATTCAACATGGCGACTGGACAACAAAATATATTCATGTGGGGTATCGTAGAAGAGGTATTTAAAAATCATTTTTCAGATTTTCAACTTTTTATATTATTATATTGTTTCTTACTTTCAGCTTCTGTTTCAATGCTTTAGAGCGAGACAAAAACTTCCTTGTAAATAAATTAAGTACGTACCCATCTAATTAGCTTTCTTTCGTTCTTATAGAGAAACTCTCGCCACGCGACATGCAACGCTTTACATAGTGATGAACATCTTGCCTTTCATTAAATAAAATTTCAAAGAGAAAACTAATACTAAATTTACTGGCACCTAGCTAAAACCAATATGCTTCGTTAATATACTACTCTATCGCCGCCGGCGGTGAGACAAGTCTTAGTAATTAATTCAGTTACTATCACAGATCATGTCACATAATCCATACATATGGAAGTACCTACTGAAGAAAGTGCCAAGATATAGAACATCAAAGTTCAGTGGGGGCTTTCGACGCTTAAATTTAGTACAAACCACATGAACATGATTTTTTTTTAATGTGAATGACAGAATAGTTATATTTTATTCAAATAAAGAAAACGCACAATTAACAAAATAAAATAAGCTAAATAAAATTCAAAATACAACTGTACGGGTTGTTCGTACATCATTTTTGCTTAACATTAAAGAATTCTTTAAATAATTCCACTGGCCCAACTTCTACTTCTGACCTTGACTAAAGAGTGCACAGTGCATGCATTCCTGTTGTGATTAATAAATAATAAATAAATAATTCCGGACTACTCACACAGCATCACCTAACCCCAAACTAAGCAGAGCTTGTACTATGGGTGTTAGGTGACTGATATACTACATAGATACTTTTTTTTTGTAAATACATACATATGATACATAGAAAACACCCAGACCCGAAACCAGAGATTGTAGATCGTACAAAATCTGGTCCCCCGGCGGGAATCGAACCCGCAACCTCCTGCGCCTCAGGCGGACGTTCGCCCACCTGATTACACGAATAAGTTAAATAAAATTCAAAATACACCTGCAAAAGATGTTTGCGCATATTTATGTTGTGCAAACAGAATTCTTTAATAAATCCACTGGCCCTAACTACTGTCACTAACCTCGACTAAAGAGAGCACAGTACATGCATTCCTGTTGTGATTACACGTAGTAATGACGGAATCCGATGACCCTCCGTCCAAGGGCGCCCGGATTGTTGTGGCCAAAATATTTTTGCATGAGATTAATTTGGGCCCAAAATTCTGGGGCATTAGGACGGGAATGGGCCATGTTTTTATGAATAACCTTTATTTTGTGGTTATGGTGGTTAGTTTGTGTTTATTCGTGAGATTTTGGGTTGTTAATGGTAATGTAGGTTAGATTTTAAGTGTAGGGTTGAGCAAAAAATCTACCGCTGTTTTTTAGAAATACGAAACAAATGCAAAAACACTTTAAACTATACTGAGTGTACACGGAAATAGAATCTTCTCACTAAAAAGCGATCTCTTTCTTCAACCTTTGGATGGAAAATATCTTACTTGGTGAAATAATTAGTAGGAGTTAAATATGTTTCCTTATTTAGGAGATAGTGACACCTTGAATACTCGTGATGCCAGAATTTAATAGTTCGGAAGTTTTGTTCGCAAAAGGTGGCTAAAAGGTCATGCAAAGGTAAGCTTATCAATATTGAAATGTTCTTACAGCAAACCATAAGGTATAGACTACGGTTACTCAGACTGTAATTTCTCTTTACAGCTGCTATTATAATTATGCGAGTTGACAAAGTCCCAGACAGTTGACAGAATTTAAAAGTATTCCATACCCAGTTACCCAGATTATTCATTAAACATAACAAAAGTTATTTAACTACAAAATACAAGTGCTATAAAATAATACGCTTGCCATAGCAGCTCTATTATAACAAAATTCTTACTTAAAACAGCAAAAATTAAACTTCAACCCTCGCTGAATCGTGAGGTTATTACCTGAAAATTAAGACATAACATTAATATGCAAATCGCTGCATTTGCATATTTAAAAGATAAGCTGAACTAGCTAGATCCGATGTGAAGTTAAATTTACTGCGTCTAGACCTGCTTACCTGAGCTAGAATGGATTAACTTCTAATATAGCGAGCGATATTATATTCTTGGAATACACCCTTGTATTTGCAGAGAAATGCATAACAAAGGGTTTGAACGTGTTTTGTAGAAGGTTAATAGGTAGAAGCGAACATGAAAGTAAACAATGCAGATATATAACATAAGTTAGAAACAGATAGGGAACTTTTTTATAAATGTGTGTTACAGAATTCGACTTAGATGTTTTCAACAACTGTAAATAATGATTTATGGATACGGTTCAGAATATGCTCATGGAAACATGTAAATCGTTCTGAGTTATGTTTGTATTGTGATTAAGTTAGTAAGTAAAACTGTTTGTTTTCCGAATAAAATAAAATAAAATGGTCGTTCATAGGTGATAAAAATTCAGTGTTGTATAAATAATAAATTAGTAGATTTTTATCTTACCTACGTCTAATATGGTACCAACACCAACGATTTGAAGTCCTAGAAATCTTAGTGAGCCCGCGCCATATTTGTATGAAGTTAACCTAGTTTTAGCACATTTGAATCAGAGTACATCAGTGCACATCTTGACAACAAGGTTATTGGACGCATTAGCATTTTTGTTCATTTTTAGCATAAATTCACAAGCAAGTTTAAAAATAACACGATAAATGCATTATTAAACCATTGCTAAATAATTTCACTCGTAAATATAGCGATTTAATAAAATTCCAATTATTTATTTTCCTAATTATGCTTTAGACAGTACAAACGACACGAATAAAAGTTGTAGGTACACGAAAGAGATTAAAATTTCTAAATACCATGGAAAAGAAGGAGATAGCATCTATTTTCGGTATTTCTATGCCAAACATCAGTCCCACGGATTTCGTCGGTCAAATGTGGCCTATTTATACTTAGACTTATTTGGAATTTAGTAATATAAATCTAAAATCATAGACACATACTATAATAATCTATTCTGATTCTAATATAAACCGTTAAATTTTTATCGATGTTTTTACTCATAACAAACAAACAGGTCGTGTTAACTTGCATCTAACACCCCGGTTACATGTAAGTGATTATTCCAAGCGAGCAACTAAAAAGAAGTAATGATCGTTGTATTTTTATGTTAGTATCTCTATGCCACTGTGCTTATTAACAACCGTCAAAAAAGAGGGATGTTATAAGTTTGTCGTGTCTGCCTGGGACATCAAACCTCCCGCACGGATGGAGCGATTTAAATTTAGTTTCTTGTATAAAAGGTTCTTTTTAAATTATTTTATTTATTGTTTACAACAATTTTTATTTAACACTTAAATAGCAACAAAAACCACTAAGGTCTAAACTAGTGCTATTTAAAAACTGACACAGGTTCTCACTAACCTATTAGGTGACATGTTTGATGACAATCGGTTGACCCGTTTAAAAGTTATAAGGGTAAAAGTGGGGAATGAAAACCGAAAATCTGTAAATATACTCGAGTGGGGTCTAAAATGAAAGCGCAACACGTGCACATTACAAAATAGTATGAGATTTAACTTTTAGCGTAAAATAAAGTTCTGGAATTGGGGTTTTATTTTGAATTTACATTATTAAGCTCTGTATTCGTGGACGATGGTAAACTGCGACAAACCATACGCAGTAGCCACCAATGAGAACTGAACGCCCTGGTTAGCATGGCAACACCAGGGGGCACTGTAAGTAATAGTTGCTTACAGTCAACACGCTACACAATTTAGGTAATTCAGACTGCAACACAAATAATGAGATAACTTACCAATATACTGTTTCGTGAAATCATTTACACACCATGAGCGATGCCAAAGTTCATTATTATGGTATACTTATGCATGCTTTTAAAACAGACTGTTTTCGCTGGGCTACTTATTTCTTTGTAATAAATAAATGGCCGCCGCGCACCACTGGATTTTTCTTGTTAAATTTATGTGCGCTTTAAAGACACGTGCTTTAACGGTGAAGGCAAAACATAGTGAGGAAACCAGCATGTTCTGAGAACTCTAAAAGAGTTTGAAGGACATGTGACATTCCCCAACCCGCTCTTGGCCAGCGTGGTGAATTTAGGCCTAATCTCTCTCATCAAGTGAGAAGTCCCTGTGTCCCAGCAGTGGGAACGTAAATAGGAGTGTTTCCGAATAAATATATGTTGCTACACAACAATATCTAGCCCCGTAGTAAGCCCTAATGTGGTACTGGTACTAGACATCTTATATACTAAATATAATAAACATACATACATTTAAAGATATGAATTTTGAATATTAAAGACCCACCGCGCCACAGAGGCAGTAATTCAAAGGTCAATTTAATGACTTGTCAGTTTTATAAATGACAGGTTTGCTTACAAGCAATCCTCTGTTTGAAGATTTTCGGATGGTTATGTAACCAAAATAGTATAAAAATAGATTTTCAAATCAAAATCAAATCAAATCAAAAATTATATAAATTAAACATGTTCAATAAATGGAATAATAATAAACCAAACAAAAAAATACATTAATAAACATGAAATATAATTTTCAGATATTTAGTGGTTTCATACCGCGAGCTGTTCAAACTACGGTTTGAATAGCACAAGGGCTCTTTTGGAGTGGGTCGTTTAAGTACTTGGGTGTAAGAAACAGCGGTTCGAAACGCCCAAGTACTTTTAGAATGTTTAGATTCTAACCATATATTGGGTCCACCCACCTTAAAATAAAAATGTGCAACTCCGAATGATCTGACTATAGTCCAATGATTTCAAACCACTTATTCGACTTGAATATTAGTAGTATAATTATCTTCAAAGTCAAATAATTACTAATGACTTTACTACGGGATCATTCATAGCTCCGATTAGATTTTGTTAGTCGGTCGGTAATAAATGGATTTGTAGGTACGCACGAAACTCTTCAAGGTGAATGATACTACTAACTAATAATGTCATTTAGTGACTAACTTCTTAACGCATTCATCATTCATGACTTTGATTCGATTTTGTTAGTCGGTATGTAGTAACTAAAAATAATATTTAATTTATATTACTTTGATATTTCATGCTAACTGTTTTTGGCTTATTTTTTTCTTGTTCTACTAAACAAACAATCCAATACTTCGACTAATCGAATAAAATGTATGATTCTAACTCTGTCTTACTAAGTCTTTCGCTGGACTCCGGTATCCGCGTCGAATAACGAACGAACCAAACGGCATTTGGTAACGAATCGAGTCGAATCGATTGACTACATTACATTGACACGATTACAACGATTATTCGGATTATTATTCATTCGCCCAACTTCCGATTACTAACTAAATTAGTTACTAATCTGCAGCGAATCCGAATGAAACCATTCACAGTTACCTAAAAATCAATAATTTAAACTTTAAGCATAAAACAGTGATGGCTCTGGACTGGCCCAATAGGAGTGAAACTTTCCTTTTCCCTACATCGACTTAAAATCTTATTTTGCTGAAAATACATCCATCTTAACTTCAGTAAGTAAAGCAGGACAATTCTAATTAATAAACGTGTCAAGAGCGATTAAATTTACAATTTTAATGTTATTTATGACAGCAAGTTTCGCAATAAAGAACACAGGAAGCTCTGGTAATTGATTCACTGCGATGCAGAAATCAGGTCAAGTTTGTGCGGTGAATGTCTGAAAACCCCTGGATCTTTTCAAATTAAATTGAGGTAATTAGATTTTGAAAAAGCTTCTCTATAGGGTCGAATAAGAAATGAGTGGCACACATAAATTACAAATAAATATTTCTCTCTCTCAGAGAACGAGATAACTAACTTATTATTATTATTTGCATTATCAGCTCTGATAATTTCAATATTCATCTCCACGATACAGGCTTTGCCTAGTGTAGGAGATCGCTGGTTAAATTTTCTGCTAAATAAACATTTTTCATTTTATTCATTCATTTAAAGGAGTGCCTAGACCAGGTGGCCGTTAGGATTTAAAAAATGTTCTTGAATTGAAGCAAAGGTTCGAGAATCGTAAAGGATGTTCACCAACAAGTTGGTAAAAGCTGCTACCGGTTTCCTGATGGTTAGAATTGCAAGTCGCTTCATAATTCATGAATCATTTATCGAAAACCAAAGAAAGTATTACATAATTAAAGCAGTTTTCCTATGGAAATAACTGGAAATAATTCCATTAATTGAGGTTTATGTACATCAGTGGAGTTTCATAATAAAGAACATAGGAGACTGCGAGAAATTGCTTCACATTGCTGTAATCTAGTATTTGCGGTGAATGCCTGAAAATTTACTTACACTGTGTTAATTACACTTTAAGGAGCTTCTTCTATGTAGGAGTGAATAAGGAATTAGGACAAAAGAGATATAACAGGAGTTATCATTAATTTAATGGATTAGAAATCGCGAAGTCGGACGTTGACTCTATAGACTATATAGACGAGTGTTTTAATACAAGCTACTGGATGTCGTTTCCAAACGAAATAAATAGAAGTCATTAAGTTTAAGTCCAGCAGTCGTAGAGACCTACACTGCTGCTGATGATCATTCTAATGGCATTAATGACAGCAAGTTTTGCAATAAAGCTTATAGGAGGCCTCCGCGTAATTGATTCACTGCGATGTCGAAATCAGGTCAAGTTTGTCCGTTAAATGCGGGCAGGATTTATGATAAAACAATATTTTTTTTACATGAGTTTGTTATTCGTATTATTTATTGCTTCGCAATGCCTAATGATATAATGTCACTTATCGAGCTATGGAGAATGTTATTCGAGGGGTTTCTTTAAAGATAAAGAGACCAGAGGTTTTTCTCTGTTCACGTCCGTGAGTGGTAACCCTCTGAATCCTTACAACTGACCTCCGGGTGGTGCTTAGAACAGTCTCTGGTGGTAGGCTTCGGCCGCGGCTTGTCACTACCCTCCGGGCTGGGCCAGTGCGTGAAGCGATTTTTTCGTGTTTCGTAATGTGGCCCGGAGAAGCCATCTACCTTCTAGGTCTTCATGTCCCATCTTAGACCACATCGTCACTTTACATCAGGTGAGTTTGTGGTCAAAGGAAGGCATATCCAACATAAAATATATATGTATATTATATCATTTGACGACCTCTGTGGATCGGTGGGCCAAGGTCCGCCTGAGGCGCAAGAGGTTGCGGGTTCGATTCCCGCCGGGCGACCAGATTTTGTACGATCTACAATTTCTGATACATATTTGAGATATTTATATTTATCTACGGATGACTAGGACAGGCTGCTCCGGACAAGATTCACGGGGTATATGCATGCATTTCAACCAAAATAACACGAAACCTTTGAGGAAGGCCTATGTTATTGTTTACGTGTTTAAGTCGTATGACCAACGTAGCCATCTACCTTCTAGGTCTTCATGTCCCATCTTAGACCACATCGTCACTTTACATCAGGTGAGACTGTGGTCAAATG
This sequence comes from Gymnoscelis rufifasciata, assembly GCA_929108375.1. Taxonomy (NCBI): domain Eukaryota; kingdom Metazoa; phylum Arthropoda; class Insecta; order Lepidoptera; family Geometridae; genus Gymnoscelis; species Gymnoscelis rufifasciata. Next base: position 11,658,558 of record OV815322.1, read on the forward strand.
AAGGCTTATCCAGCATAAAAAAAAGGTGTGTGTGCGATTCACACATGATAGAAGTGAAACTTCAGTAAATCGACAAAAGAATGAAAAGAATAAAAAAAAAGCAAAAAAAAAATACTATGCAAAAAGATTTTGTTCGGGCGGTCACCCATCCAAGTACTGGCTTCGCGCAAAGTTGCTTAACCTTGTTAGCGTTTAAGATTGGCTCTTATTTCCATTTCCGTTGTATCCGATTTCAAATCACAAAGATTCTAAAGAAGTTTCACTTCAAAAAAAAAAACGTCCAACGACTAAAACGATGATGATGATAGTTTCATTGACCAGATTGCTGACATAGAACTGCTATGAGTCCAACAAAACCCTTCCCATTCCCGTTCCACTTTGAAGGGGTCCTCGCAGGTGCAGTACCCTCGTCAGTCGCGGCCGTCATTTTGAGACCACTTAATATCCAGGACTCACCGGTGTCAACCAGATTATTGCCAGCTGAATCTTAAACATTGTTTGTTTATATTTTAACTGTGATGGACTAGTGACACTGATATTATGTAGGTATACCTAAGATTAAAAACAAAAGCCGCTTGAGATACAAGTAGATTTTTTACAAAAAATAACCGATATTCAGTTTGGATTATATACATTACGTAGTGCCCCGCGGTGTTACCCGCGTTATAATTATTTTAACCGCGGAATTACACTTTCCCGCGGCTTAAAGTATGTCCTTTCTCTTGCTCTAGAGATTCTGTGTACCAAATTTCATTTAAATCGGTTCTGTGGTTTTTGCGTGAAAGCGTAACAAACAAACTTACATTCACATTTATATATGCAATAAATAATTAGGGATGAAGAGAAATTGAATAGATATTTGTATAATTAAAATAACATATGACCTAAACCCATGTATAACCAATTCCTGTACCAAATTTCAGGCTTATCAATTTAACCGCTTTGCCGTAAAAGACGAACAAATAAACACTAACTCTATTCCTTTCTGGGTGTTTAATATGTATCATAAAAATATCTATATATGTATGTATATTATATTAAGTATATCAGATATCTAGTACCCGTAACACAAGCTTAGAGCTTACCACGGGGCTAGATGTTGTTGTGTAGATTGTCCGGAAATATTTATTTATTTATTTTATTTATTTTTTTCATAATATTCTATTACCCGAAATTTATTGAATAAAAATATTTGATTTGATTTACCACAAATACATAAACACGGCTTAGATACAACCATTGTTTAGCGGAGTCTTAGTTTAAGCAGTAAGACCGAAAATATTCGGACTTGCATTGCAACTCAGCTACTTATTTATGAGTTCTAAAGTGTTTGTGTGGACTTGCCCAAATAATTTGTAACAGTGAACGGAAATAAATGATGTTGAGTTTAAGTTTGAGTTGGCACGTGGGTTATTACATAAAGATATATAATTTTGAAGAAAATTTATTCATCTTATAATAATTAAAATATAATTATATATAGGCAAAATATAATTTTTAATTCAGGTAATATTTAACCTTTAATTTAACCTTGGGATGGAAAGGTTTAGACATCCCTTACAAATCTTAAACCATGCCAAACATCACAACCGTATAGTAATATTGCTTAGCAAGCAAAGTAATAGTGCTTGTTAATATGACAGTAAAAAAAATCTTTTCACTTTTAATAATACGATCTGTTATTTTTTATCTGGAAGAGGTCGCCTTTAAGCGATAGGGCCCCGCCCATGATACACTTGTTTTTCTAAGTGAATGAAATGAAAATGAAAAGAAATATATTTATTTTGATACATAAACAAACAACAGTACAGTAGACAGCATAAACAAACAGACACAAGAAAAATAACATAAAAAAATACAATTGCACAGCTGCCAGGCTGTGCTGCTATGTACCAAAAAACGTACGTATGTTGTTGTATTTCTGTTTCTCTGTGTGTACAATAAAGAGTTTTTGTATTTATAAAACGACAAAAAATATCCAAACATTAACTTTGACTTTGAAAAACAAACATCTCTAGAAAAGCTTCAAAAGTTGTTTAAAATGGAGAAAAACTCCGCAATCGGCCCACTCAGTTAGAAACATTGTTGAGGACTCTAAAAGTCGCCATTTGCCGAACGGTCCGCCCTGAACCGGATTATACCGGATAAAAGCGGATCTGGAACCGATTCAGAATGTGCTGAATAAACACAATGAAGGGGTCAGGGGTTTGTTGCTCACTGCATTTGATTTTTGTCTGTGTATCTCCCATTTATTTGCACTTGCTATCAAACAAATATATCTTCTAAATATATAAAGTTTCCATGTCACAATGTTAGTAACCGTACTCCTCCGAAACCTTACAAAACCTTATTTTATTTTTCATGTACAAAGCAACGTTTGCTGGGGTCAGCTAGTAGAGTCTCTACTAGAGATATGTATAAATGAAAACTCTAAACTAAAGCTTCTGCGAGTTTTTGCCGGCCTATTTAATTCTCAGCTGTAGAAAGTACATTAATATATCTAATAGATTTAAAAATTTTCTTCCCACGCTGAATCGGCTGAAAGAAGGTTACAGAAATAATCATTTTCTGCATAAAAATTTAAAATAGTTTAACCTTTAAAGTGAGGTTTGTCACTTATTGAAAATAATTAAGATCTATCTAATAGACTTCAAAATATCATAATTTTTATTATAATACTCTCCACGGCATGCACGTTAGCGAACGCAGTATTTTGTGTTAAGGTCTATGTAAAATAATGCGGCTGCCTATCTTCTAGGGAATATTAATTTATCAAGGTTTTTTTTATTTATTTTACTTTTACGACAGACTTATGTCTATGCTTATTCTATGAATTTACTTATAACTATTGAGTTTACAACTATTACCTATTACACACTTTTATGGTAAAGACAAACGTTAGCAGGTACTTAATTTTAATAATAAATAAAAATAAAATTATAAAATAATTAAAATTTCGAAAATACCTATTTTTAACAGGTTTACGTAATATATTATATGAATCATTTTATTTAAACTATTTCTGTTTACAACTATTACGTGTCTAAACATTAATCTGGGTTGAGGACATCTAGGTAGATAAATTCTTTGTCCATAAAATAAGAAACAGGTTTTCCAGAGTAAAAAATCTTAAGCAACAGGATTTAATGAAGCCCATCTCGCGATTGGATCAAAGTGATTCAATTGTGGAGACATTACTCGTACTGAGAATAGTTTGTTTTTGTCTGCCTCAGTGGCGCGGTGGGCGAGGGTTCGTTTGCGGCGCAAGAGGTAGCGGGTTCGATTCCCGCCGAGGGTCAAGTGTTTGTATGTTCTGCAAACACTATCTCCTTGGTCTGGGTATTTAATATGTATAATAAAATATATCTATGTATGTACTTATGTCTATTATATTAAGTATATCAGATGTCTAGTACCCGTAACACAAGCTAAGAGCTTACCACGGGGCTAGATGTTGTTGTGTGGATTGTCCGGAAATATTTATTTATTTATTTATTCAACGCTGTTTTTGTTACTATTTAAATTATCATAGTATTTCTTTAAAAGGGTGGAGGACAAAAAAGACAAGACAAAAGGACAAGATTATAGAAAAAAAAATATACGTATTTTTGCTCCTTTTCTTGCAAACTAAAACTCAAGACAGTGCAATAAAATTTCGTGTGACGTCACATATTTGTGCAATTTGTACTTAATTTAGCAATCACGAGCACTCCAGAACTGATTATTGATGATGCTCTATATCTGTGCACTTTCTTATTACATTGATAAAGCAAAATATAGGTGTCCAGTATTTTTGGACAGGCTGAAAGACGGACTGAACAGAATATATTTTTTTCTAGTAGTTATTATAACAAGTAGAGTGCCTAGTATATTTATTCAGTACTTTGAGAGCATGTTCTCTCACTCAGACTATTATTTAAGCAAGATATCTTAATATGTAACTATAGTTTTTTACATATGACTTTATACGGAGATGGTGAACGAACTTAACAGCGAACTGTCAAGACAATGTTATTTCCTTGATATTTTTTGTTTAAGCAATTTAGTTTTACTAATTTTAAGTTGACCTGTCCATGTAGGCTATGTGCTTCTAAGGAAATAAACGTTTTGACTTTGACTCGTTTGCAATTTTTATCCACACCTTAACAGAAATTTGAAAGACTTAACAGTTCGATAGACCGTCCAAGTTTTACCTTTGAGACTCTTTCGGTTACTTTACACAGTCATTAAGAAGTAACTTACATGTTAAGTATACTTAGGACAGAATTCAAGTCTAACTTTGTGAAGGAGGTCAATCGTTGAATCCAGCTCGGACTAATCACACGGCCGTATCTAGGCTAGGGGTTACCCTAGCTAGGTACAAATGGCTGGTGAATATTTATAGAGAGATAGAGAAAATTAGTTGTCAAAGTCAAAGTACATTACACACACACATTAGTACAGTACATTATTTCTTTAGAAGCGCAGGGCTTACGGACAGGTCAGCATAAAATAATCAAACTAATTTGTTTATACAAAAATTATCAAGGAAATAACATTGTCTTAACAGTTCGCTTCAATGTTTTATACTGAGTTGAGAAGCGAATAGAACAACACAGCTGTATCATGCAAAATTGTATAAAAACCAATTTTGTAGATTTAACAGTTCTTATTTATGTGACTATTATGTGAGTAAGTATAATTTCTAGTTATAATATAGATATTTATTTTTGATTTGCATAACGTTGATATGGTACAGACCGAAGAAACAAACTAAAAATTGTAGACCATAAAACAATTACAAAAACGACCCCTTTTGTCTTAAGCGAAATTGTGTCTATCTGTCTACTAAGGCCCGTATTAAGAAACCACATGGAACTCTAAGTTCGATTAGTTCTATCTTGAGTGCACATTTGACAACGTTATATAATCAAGTTTGACCTACCAAATGAGTACTCAAGATTGAACTAAGGTTTGAGTGTGATTTGTTAATACGCCTAAGATCTTGAAAATAGGTCCGGATCATTTTTTTGAGTTCAATTTCAATTAAGCTATTACAATCATCTAAGTTTATCATCATCATCAACACCTTATTAACGTTCCCAATGACGAGATATATACAATACAACCTTATTCATCCATATTCAACCTTATTCATTGTTGTGGCCTTAATTCACCACGCTGGCCAACTGCGGGTTGGTGGATGTCACATGTCTTTCAAACTCCTCAAAGTTCTCAGAACATGCCGGTTTCCTCACAATGTTTGCCTTCACCGTTAAAGCACGTGTTTAAAGCGCACATACATTTTTCTAGAAGAAAAATCAAGAGGTGTGCGGCGAGGTTTGAACTCATGACCTTCGGAATTAAAGTTGATTATGCTCCCACATAGCAAACACAGCTTCTAATAGCTTCATAAGCTCTCTTGAATATTTTTGTACACAAATAAATATCTTTCAAATCAAAATAAAAATTTTAAATTTAATATGGCTGACATTATGAATATCGTTGTATAAGCTCTGCTTTGTTTGAGATTAATAACCCACCCCAATACCCTTGCTCGTATTCCCGCGTCTTAATTTGTGAAAAAATAACTTTTCAGCTTAAAACAAAAGAACACCCATCCTTCAAGTCTCAAGAAAATTTTGATGGATCGGATCCGAGTCTTGGAACTGGTTATTAGCGATATGATCATTATGATAATAAGCCTTCAGAATGATGTATTGTCAAGATGATATTATCATTAGCTGGATGCACCTGATACTTACTGATGGGGATAGAAAACTTCTGAAAGAAACAACATCATAATTATCTTTTAATTTTATGATTGTTTCTCACAATATTATGACATTTCTGATACTTGACTTAAGCGATGCTTTCGATGGAGTGGATCATGAAAACTTTAAACGGATATATTAAATATTCCATGATTTGACGGTTTCTTTCCAATATCATTTATGTTTCTGCCGTAATATGTATTGAAGCTTTAATATTGTTAACCCTTAAATATAACGCCAAATATAATACCTCTATAATTAGTGTTCCCAATAAAGATTTTTTGAATTTTGAATTTTTGAAGTTTGTCATCGTAAGACTTTAAAAAAAAACAAAAAGGGCAGAAAATAATGATTTCCCAATTAAAATTTTAAGATACCTTTAAGATAGATAGATATTAAGGTATACTTCTACCGCTAACTAATTAACGTTTCAGTTCAGGTTGTAAATTAGTTTGTAGCATATCTACTAAATTGACAGTATTAGATGTTAACTAGTTCTGAATACTTAGATTGGACTGAGATAGAGTCAGGTGTGCCGAAGAGATATAAACAGATATATACATTATACACAGCTTTTTAAAAAGAATATCAATAATATTTCGTATGAATATGTTTCTCTGCTTGTCCCTTAGACTGATTATTGGCGAAACCATCATTATTATAATAAGCATACAGGGTATTTACGAGATATATCATCTCGAAAATATTAATAGCTGGATACCACCTCATACTAATTGGGACCGAAACCATTTCAAAGACAAGAAATCAATTGGTTTTAAATAGAATACTATAAAGTTTTATTTACGTCATAAACATACAATTAAAATAAACATAAAAGCAGTTTAACAAAAATAGTATGTACTTTTCACTCAATTTAAACTCACTTCGTCACTCGTTCACAGTTCAAATTGGTTTTCACTCAGTTTAATGCTGTAGAAGCTCAGGAAGCTGGCTAAAGCGCTTTTTTCAGTGGGTACCACTGAAAATAAGCGCTTAAGTAAAGCGCAAAGCGCAAGGCGACAAAATAACCTATCATATTTTAAACAATATTAAAACTTTAACGAGAAACACTTTGTGATAAGTCTACATACTCGCAAGGCAACAACTTAAGCTACAATTTGTTGCACGTGCCGCAACCTTTTTTCTAAGCCCTTCGAAGAAAAGTTGATCGACTAAGTTCTTAGTATTTTTGCTGGGAGCTTATCGCGTCGTCACCATTTATCAATTTCATTAAACATTATTTCAGTACAATGGGCAGCCTTATCACTGTGAACAATATCTACCAAGTAACCTTGGGTAATAGAAGGATAGATAAGAAATAAACAAAACGGCATAATGGAGTCAAGCAAAAAGTTATTGTATGGTTCTATAATCGTATACCTACCTATAGCTTACTTCTGGATATGCGATCCTATACGGGTATTTCAATCCGAACACAGCTGTCAATCGGCTGACATTAAACCAGGCGATAAATTTCGCCACACGCCGGCGATAAATATCCCTTACCTACAATCTAGCCGTAATTAGTACTTATAGCCAGAGTCCGCAATAGGACCTGATTCTAGAAATATTCTGTTCACAGAATATATGACATTCAGTTTCTTTATATTGAATTTACCAACGCCTTAATATGTAAAGGATTAGGAAATAAAATCAACTATTTTATTTGTTGTCTAATTTGAAACTTGAAAGAGGCCCTACAGTTAAACATAACAGAAGAACGTTGCATCGAGAACTCTATTATTTTATTTAAATTACTAGCGGCCCGCCCCGGCTTCGCACGGGTAAAAAAAGTTCCCGGCAATTTTTCCTTATTTGCTCACCGTTCAGACCTACCCTGGACAACGACAAACATTTTAAAACCAAAATCAGCTCAATCGTCCCAGCCGTTCTCGAGTTTTAATCAGACTAACGAACAACAATTCATTTTTATTTATATAGATTAAATATTTACGGAATAATCGCGCATCACCTAAATCCCAACTAATTTAATTTGATTTTTACTGAGCAAAAAGTAAACAACATTTTAGTTTTTTTTATTGTTCTATTTATGGTACTTATCAGTTTTTAGTGTCTTGAACGAGTTTCAACTATAGACCGACGACTTCAAATACCAGAATCCTTAACGAGAGGGCGCAATTAGTGAACTGTAATTGAGGGATAGGGGATTGTGTAGGGTGGCTTATAGGGGATTGGAGTGTATCTTGATGTGTCATCATCATTTCAGATTTCAAATAAAGGAAGGATGAACTGTTTCGAAATTCGAATGTCAACCACCGGTATATTTAACCCCCGACCGAAAACAAGGGCGTTATAAGTTTGAAGTATCTTTCTGTCTGTAGCATCGTAGATCCCGACTAAATTTTGAAATAGATTCATTTGTATGTTGATTTAGGTGACTTATAAGTTTCCTTAGACATGTTTGATGAAATTCGTTGAACCTTGTAACTTTTTAGGGGTAAAAGTTGTTAAAAATATACGAATGTACAAATATACTCGAGTGGGGTATCAAATGAAAGCGCTTTACGTGCATATTACAAAATCATATTTTTATTTAACTTTTAATTGCGGAACTGCAAATTTAATTGTAACAATAATGAATGAGATTTAATAACACTTTATTACACTTAGCCCACATAGTAATGAAAAGCAGTTGCCGGTCGATTTCAATGAATCATCTCTAGGTATTCCCGATAAGATGGTCACTCAGCGACAAAGGCTTTTATTGTTTTTTTGTAAACATAAAAAAAAACTAGGTACTGTTGGATTTTCGCACATTTATTGTTCCTCTCTTTGGTGAGCCACGGCGCCAAATACACACATAGGTACATGCACATAAACACACTTATACACAGAGAGAGAGAGAGAACATTTTCTCGTTCGCGAACTACTTATAAGACTGTGGTTTCTAAGTTGTTTTTAATGAATTTTTGACACCCAATGATGAGCTTCTTAGTCCACCAGCGCAACATTATAAAACCCCAATCACTAAACAGATTAACAAATTTGTGAAACATATTTTTTCTCGGTATAATGTTTAAAAAAATAAGGGTATCAAATAATGATTTCATGAACTTTCCATCTACTTTCGATGAACCCCTCAAATCAAAAGTAGGCTTTATCGCGGCTGATTTACAGCAAGAAAGTTAATTCAGAGTTTCGGACAAAAGCTTAATTATATCCCTTTGAGAAGTCGTCGTGGTTCGCGCAAATGAGCAATATGTTAGCTGCTTCAGTTATTTAATTTTTGAATTTGTATGTAGCTTATTAACAAATTCAAGTATTGGATTAATTATATTTAATTTAAGACCTTTATTGTACCTACCTAATTTTTCCTTATAATATATGATTTATTATGATTATAAAAAACTAAACACAGTACTTATTGATTTTCGAAACGGCTACTGATGTCGGAAATTGTTTCGATAGTCAATAGTTGTTTAAATATTTTGGTAAAGAAGCTTAGATTTAAATTTGGTAAGTTTTAAAATACCTTGATCATTATCTTTTCTCTATTTTTTTTTTTTTTGTGGTTCATATAGGTACATAATTAGACTCAGATTCAACATATAAATAAAGAGTGTAAAAGGGATCTGCTTCGTCGCAGCAGCAGTCGTGTTTTAAAAATAGTCAGGCTTACATCTACCCTCAAAGATTATTCTTATCCCATTATGCCTGAGAAGGGGCCTAACAATTGAATTTTTGTTTTGATATTGAGAAAGTTGCCGTAAAGTTGCTAGTTTGTAATTTAGTTTCCCAGCTAATACGAATCGTGTTCATTATACCACTTCCTTCAACCCTCCTTTGAAAGAGATTTCTTTGAATATCAACTTTTCGTTGAAATAATATTTACACATTTTAGCTAGTTAAGATTTCGGTATTTTTCTTAAGGTGGAAAACTTTTTCTTTGTGGACAAAATTTACTTTCATGATGGAAGGGTTGTTTTGGAAATAAAAAAATTAAATCCAGTGTTGCTAGGTTAGGTTACTTTGTATACGTTTTGAGAAGTAAATAAAAATTTAAGTTTTTCTTTAAAAATAATAAAAGATGAAATCTAATTTTAGAAATCCTACTAGATTAAGAAGGCGGGCATTATACTACTATTTTATTATATTATAATAATCTAAAAGCAGTGTTGATTAAGTGAGAGTACATTTTTACACAGACTTTCATTCCGAAGGTCGTGGGTTCAACCCCAACAAGCACCTATGGATTTTTCTTCTTGAAACATGTATCTGCTTGTAGGCAAACATCGTGACAACAAGGAAACCGGCATGCTCAGAGAACTTGGAAGAGTATGAAGGACATGTGACATTCTCTTGGACAGCGTAGTGAATGGCCTAATCTCTTTCGTCAAGACGGAAGTCCCTGTGTCCCAGCAGTGGGAACGTAAACCGTTTTGCTTTTGCTATGCTTATGCTTTGCTGTATTGTGATGTACAAATTATTCTACTTTTAATTTACTACTCAACGGTACGGTATACCGGTACGGTATTTGATACGGGTATATTATATAACATTTTTCATAGCCGTTCGTTCATTTCACTCCGCATATCTTTCAAATAGCAGAAAAGATTTTCATAAAACATTGCTTAGAATACTTAAGACCCTTCTTGATCATTATCCATCCACGAAAAAAAGGACGGGGAAGGGAAGGGACCAAAACAGCCGCAAGAAACAAAGTTTTTAGTTTTCTCTGGTGTCTTAGCTAAAGTTTGAGCATATTTGCCGGTCCTCACATTTTGCATACTCAACTTTCTATATCGTCTGCTCTATATGATTGTTCGTGCTGAATGAATAAAAAATAAATAAACTTGAAAAGTAATAATCGTACATATAAAAAGAAACACTAAAATAAAAAACAATTAAAATAATGCAAAAATTTGCAGTCAGAGGGGTTACCCATCCAAGTACTGACCTCGTTTATGATTCAAGATTATTTATTGATAACATAGGTTACCTACAGGTCAGGTTTGTATAAAGGTACATAGTTTCAATTATATCTACGTTTTTCCAATAAAATAACAAATAAAATGGAAATATCATTAAATATAGGTTAATAAATAAGTCATGAAATGTCAATTAATTTATAAAAACTGTTAAAATAAAAATTGTCATTTAAAAATAGATTATAATAATAATAATAATATACATTTAATATCTAATCTGTGTATGTACCTATAATATGTAGGTGAAAGAGTTAATTGCGGTTTAAAACTTATTAAAAAACTACGTACTAGATCTCGTTCTAATCAATTTTAGTTGGAACGTCATATATTTTTTCAGATTTAACCTTCTATTATTTTAGGGTTAAAATTTTTACCACTTTAGAAGTGTCACTCGCGAAATCTATAAAGTTTACAAAAAAAATATGTTTTAAACCTCTGATTATTTTTGAAGACCTATCTTTTGATAATAGAAAATAAATTTTGATTGCACATAATGGTTTGAGGGAGAAACATTTTTTGAGTTCCCGTTCTTAGTATGGGGAAAAATCATATTTTTTTTATTTTTTAAGGTTTTTGTGATAAGTTTCAAAAATATATGTATCTAGTGTTTATAGTTACGAAAAAAAGTGGCTGTGACACACGGACAGACACACAGACATGACGAATCTAAAACGGTGTCTTTCTGCCATTGGTCTACGGAATAATTTAGCAAAAATAACAATTCTGTATGTATCCATCGCAAGTACACTTCAAACTGCATTTTAGTTGACAATTCAGAAAGTTTCAGCTAAAGCGCAACTTGATTTTTGCTAGAACTTTATGACAAAGTGCTGAAAAATAACATAGTGAAATTTTTACTGCTTTCTGCTTGTTTTGATCGATGTGTTAAAACCGGGAAATATATGTGTTTTTGGGTTTGCGATAACTTGTTTGTTGCTGTGTCTTAGCACTTAGGAGCAGTAAAATAATACAACTGTACACAGTAATCAAACATAACATAGTAATCGAATTACGACTGCCTCAGAAATCGGTGGGCGGAGGTCTGCTTGCGGTGCAAGAGGTAAAGGGTTCGATTCCAGCTTAAGGAACATTGTTTGTGAATTAAAAATATTCATGTATGTTATTATAATTATTATTTAGCCCATACTGTCCCACTGCTGGGCAAAGGCCTCCCTACCCTTCTTCCACTCTTCGCGATTGAACGCTGCGACAGGCCACGTATGTATTCATGTATGTGTACGTATATATGTATAAATTTGATATAAACGATATCTATCAGATTAGTATCACGGGGCTGAATGTTTCTAACTAGTCCAGCAATATTTATTATTTACTAGTGGCCCGCCCCGGCTTCGCACGGGTTTTTATTCAATTTTTTTTCCCGGCAATTATTCGATTTTTTCTCGCCTTTTAAACCTTCCCTAGACCTCCACGAACATTTCAAGACTATGATAAGATAAATCTGTTCAGCCGTTCTCGAGTTTAAATCGGACTAACAAACAACAATTCATTTTTATTTATATAGATAGATTAGATATGGATAAAAACACTTCTGTCTGACAATACTTACCGATATTAAAATCGTTAATAAATTAAAAATAATTTCGAGTCTTTCTATGGTCCATAGAAAAATAAATGACTACGTAAGACTATAAAAACAAGTTGGGCTTTTAGCAATAGCCTCAGTAAGTCCCAAACGCAAATTTCATAGCTTTCGCAAATAAATAGGAATCGTTTGGTCAGATTGAAACAAGATTTACAAACAGACATTTTGTACAAACAAACGTACTGTGACGTCAGCTGTTCCGAAAGAATTTCCATTGCATGTCGAAACCTCATCGGATTTGGGTTAAGGAGAAATGTATATATTGTGACGGATCAGCATTACTTTTTTTAGATTTTTCAGTTATTATTCGTTTATTTATTGGCTGATATCCTAAAGTTGGTGCTGTACTGAAGGTCTAATGAAGATTTTTTAAATCGTAATTATCGTGGTTTTATAATATTGATTAAAGAAGAAGTATTTAAAATCATTTTGTAACAAATAAATGGTTAAATAACAGTCTTAACATCCGTGGCCTGCATTAACAAAATTCTGATATAGCTCCTTCTAGATTTTCTAATTGGCAGGAACAATAACTTAATATTACTAAACAATCACCACATTTATCTCTTAACCTATGGAAAATTCGAGTAACGCCGAGGTCAACATTATTTTCGTGTGGTATTTTATAATGTTACTTACACTCACTGTTAAAAAAAGTTTGTAGTGTCAATGCTGAAAAATGCTGAATTAAGCTGGTAACATCAGTTCATCTTGCAAACAAAGCAATACAGATATTGTAATCTTCCCGCGACATGTGTTACCTTTGACTCAAAAGACAATCGGAATCGGTTCAAGAACGATTTTGAATGATGTATGTGGATTAAGGCATAGACTAAAGCGGAAAATGTGTTTTTAAAATATAATTAAATAACAGGCAAGTTAGTAGTAAACAGTTACCAGAGATGTTATTTCATTGAAATACTTATATTTAAAAAGCAAATCCAATATGCAAAATACCTTTTTTAAATAAAAAAGTTTTTTCAAAAAAAAATGTTTAAAGCAAATTAAAGGAGCGCGCACTTGGCCATAGTGTGGCAAAAGTGTCCATATATTTATTAGCGCGCCATTACGCGGTTGGCGATAGCCTGGTATTCATTTGCCTACGCTCGCGCTAGCCTAAGCTCGACCATCATGTGTATTACAGGCTTTAAAGGAGCTCCGAGAACACACAACACAAGTCATTGTGATTCTGAATCTCTGAATGAATCTCCCCCGCGCAAAGTTTACAACTTGCGCCACACAATTTTGCATTCAAACAATACCCAAATGCCTAAATATAAAGAAACGAATACAATTTATAGTCTGTAGAACACATGTATCCGAGTTTCAGCTTTATTTCAATGCATTATGCATCATAATACCTTGCATTATGCACGCGAGCTCCCAACACGGGCCAAGTAGGATTTTGAATTCGAAAATTTGTTTTCATGAAGATATTTGAAGTAACATTTATATTTTAAATATCATAATGTTTTTATGCTGTAGGTTATATGTATAGTCCTCAGCCATTTTGAGTGGTTCCAACATTTTAGTATGGAGCCTAACATATTGATGACGCATGTCAATAGACAGAGTAAATGCTTACAAACATAATTAGATAGAACATAGATTAAAATCCTTAAGTCTTACGGTTTCTGAGATGTATTTCCATAAATATACAGGGTAAGCTTGAAGGCCATGTGTGACATGCCCTTCAAACTCTACAAAGCTCTTAAAAGCCGGTTTCCTCACGATGTCTGCCTTCACCGCTAATGAACAAGTTTAAAGCGCAAAAACATTATTCAAAAACAAAATCCAGAACACTGAGTGGTTTTGGGTGTTACACAAGCATAAATACAGATTATCCTTCCACCGGAAGTTAACATTTCCACGACAGTAGGTCAACAAGCCAAAACTAATTACTTCTGTGTTTCTGTTACAATGCAAGGAACGTCGTTTTAGCAGTAAGCATGCAGTTAGCATGCAGTTAGCAGCTTGCTAACGGCTTACTGCAGCTATTTACCATTTCAAATGCGGTTTGTAGCTACCTTGGTTAATATAGAAAAGCACAGGCCTTTCATTAGATAAACAAGATATAGGATACAAAATCATTTATTTCCATAGTTTTATTTCACGAATCTTGGGAAAAGTCAACGAAACACAAACAAATTGAACGTAATTATAGATTAATAGGAAATAAATGCAAGGTGAAGATACCTTGATGATGCTTTTTTTTCAAAGAAGCGATTAGAGACTTGAGCTCATTTTAGTTTGAATTACAATAATTATAGGTCATTATTTTTATGGTCCCGTAAACAAAGGGTAATACAGGACCCTATTACTGAGTCTGTCTGTCCGTTTGTCACCAGATTGTATCTCATGGACCGTGATAGGTAGAGTGTTGAGATTTTGGAGGAATTATGTATTTATATTGCAGCTATAACAACAAATACTAAAAATACATAATAAAAAAGTAAATAAGAAAGCTCCTATGCAACCTGATTTTTATAAAATTTTGCATCGTTGCACCGGGTTGCGCTGGATAGATATATATATATGTCCCATCTTAGACCACATCGTCGCTTTACATCAGGTGAGATTGTGGTCAAATGAAGGCTTATCCAGCATAAAAAAAAAATAAAAAAAAATAGGTGACCGCTAGAATCTATTACACACACACATAATATATTTTTTCTTTTTTTAAGGTTTTTTACAGCAAAATGTATATAAACTCAACACGGAACACTTGGTGTAGCATGATTCCCTCTCAAACTCATAAAATGTATTTAAATTTATTGTTTTAGCAGATTCCGTCCCAAGCAGTTTTGTCTGAAAATGTAATTTATTAAGCTTTTTACAAGGATTGTACATTACAATATTTTTATATTTATTGATTGATAACTTGTTGCTATTCTATGGGAATCTTATTGTAGTAGCGTATACATTGCCCGTTGAAAGATACAGTAACTATAAGCAGCCTAGTGTCAGACCTTGGCTTTGCTCGGAAGCAAAAACCTTTCTCTTGAAACACTACCGATCGCTGAAAACCGCATAAAAATCGTACATTAGTTTAACAGCTTATCGCGAACGTAAAAACAGACGGACGTGGCGGGAGATTTTAATGTATAATAAGTATATAGATAGATAAAATTCTCCTATAAAAACTTGAACAAAACTTGAAATGAACGTAAGATAAAATAACAAAATTCATTATATCTAACTTTTAATGTAGAACATTAACAAAACCGACGTTATTCATTACGAACCACTTGCGCAGATCCATCTCAGCTCAATAACATTAAATATGTCAGGAATTCGCCAAAGATATTTACTCTCTGAATATGAGATCATTAGAGCTATGAAGGATCTAATAGAAATGTTAGGCACGTGTTCCTCGAACTAAGTGAAACTTAAACGTATTCGTAGGTTCAACAAGATTCAGTATGTAGAATAGAATGTAATAGAATAATAATTTAATGAACACAAAAAATAACATATAAAATTTATAAATATTTGCGAATAATCCAAACAACAACTCTAATAGGTTTCATCAAATATGTCGAGAATTCGCTTCCAAGCTTTTTACTTTCTGAATTTGAGATATAAGCTTATGGGATATTAATGCAAGGCACGTGTTTCAGGAACTAAGTCAAACTTAAAGCGTGTCGCTACATAGGTAAATCAAGATTCAGACACAAATAATATCATAATAAAAACTAACTTTGTCTCTTTCTAACTAAAACAAAATTGGCAATGATCAAGCAAGACAAACGAATGCTACCTGCATTTTATAAAAAAGTTTTAGCTAATTAAGCATAACTTGGAATGTTATTGTTGTATGTATATTATTTAGTTAAACAGGTCTTAAATCAACCGACTTCTAATGAGATAATTATAGATTATTTAATGAAATTTGAGGAATACATACAAAATTTAAGTGGGACCAAAGGACGAGTTTGGAAACAAGAAAATCATATAAATAGTATGCGGAAAAAAAACTGAGGTAAAAATTAAATTAATTCGACTATTTTCTCTTGGACTATTTTTCATATAACTTTTTACAATACATATTGGTTAATGGTTAATTATAATTTAAACATGATGGTAATGTTTTATGATATAATTTTCATCTTCGTATCTCTTGTTTCTCGATCTCACACTGTCATTTTCAATAATATTGCAGCAAAAGAAGTCAAAACTACTCAGTCTTCACACATTAAGGAAACATGCCATTTCTAAAAACCTATACAAAAGGCTCAAACTCTGAATATTGAAACGGCTTCATGTCCGCGTTATCGGCGTTGTCAGGGGCCCTCGGCCGCGTGAGGGCCCATTACGAGCCAGAGAGCTCCTTGACATATTTTAAAATTTCAT
Organism: Gymnoscelis rufifasciata; assembly: GCA_929108375.1. Taxonomy (NCBI): domain Eukaryota; kingdom Metazoa; phylum Arthropoda; class Insecta; order Lepidoptera; family Geometridae; genus Gymnoscelis; species Gymnoscelis rufifasciata. Next base: position 11,675,219 of record OV815322.1, read on the forward strand.
CTTCGTGAAATAGGGACAGACTGGTGGCAACCTGGATCAATGTTTTATCCAGATTTTAGAATGAAATTAGGTAATTTCCTTACGACATAGCCAAACGTTCTCTTCATTAGCTCTTTGAAGTGGCAGTGGGCAGGTCACATAGCACGTAGACCGTTGGGGCCGAAAAGTTCTCGAATGGAGGCCGCGGATCGGCAAGAGCAGCGTCGGACGCCCACCAACAAGATGGACAGATGACTTGGTCAAACTTGCTGGCTCACGGTGGATGCAAGTAGCGACCGATCGGCATAATTGGTCGTCTTTGAGGGAGGCTTATGTCCAGCAGTGGGCGTCTAATGGCTGAAATTATGAAGATTATGAATTTCCCTATAATATGAGTTAATCGTTATATTAGTACGAATAAGTGCGAAAGTAACTCTGTCTGTCGAAATTTAACGACAAAACATCGCAACCGATTTAGATGAGATAAAATTTAGTATTCAACTTTAAGGGATCAAATCCTGATAAGTTCAAAATAGTAATGATACTGAAATAGAACAGAGAGATTATTCTGTATTTAGTAACAGAACTATTCCGAACTTAGTGCTTGAACAGTTTGCCTTTACTTAGGTAACAATATCATACTTAACTCATAAGTAATAAATCTATTAAATTCTAAAATTGAACAAAATACTCTTTAACAACACAACAACAAAACTTATACAAACTAACTTATACTTATACTTGATTAAAATATAATTTGATAAGCAGATTGTTTTAGAGCCTGTGAAAGGACATAGGCTAGGATTTACAGTGGAATATATCAATCCGCGTAAAAATCCATTACAACGCCGATAAAACCCAAGAGTTAGTTTTATCTGTCTGCTATAGTTCGGCCGTTCAGAGAATGCGTTTGACACCTATTAGTTTAGTCACGACTAGTGATGGGCAACATAACACTGAGTTCGTTACCGTTCTTCCAAAATGAAGCCGCGTTATTTTTAAGATTATTTTCGTTTTAAATTGGCGTAAATATTTAAAATTTATATTTTAGTATTTAAGTGGAAACAAAAAAAAGTTAATATTAGGTCCTTACATATGAAATTGGCGTTTTGTATGGGAGGAACAAAAAGTCGAATATTTTTTAATATAATATATTTAATTAATCAAAGTATGAACCATTATTTTCTATGCACTTTTGCCATCTTATAGGTAGTTCATTGATCCCTTTACTAAAAAAACCAGTCGGACGGGAATCAATAAAATCTTTGAAGGCGATTTGGACTGCCCCATCGGAGTTGAATTTTTTCCCTTGCAAGAAGTTATCCAAATTTCGAAAAAAATGGTAATCTGTTGGAGCAAGGTCCGGGGAGTACGGAGGATGTCTTAGACTTTCCAATTGAAGCTCTTCTAATTTAGTAGCCGTCTGTTGCGCAGTGTGTGGTCTAGCGTTGTCGTGAAGCAGCAGTGGCGTGGAGCGATTGACCAGCCTAGGTTGTTTAGCCGCTAGCTTTTCCATCATGGTTTGCAATTGCTGACAATAGACATCAGCCGTAATAGTCTGGCCAGATTTGAGAAAACTGTAATGAACAAGTCCGGCACTAGTCCACCAAACGCTTACAAGTAACTTTTTTGGGGTTAATTTTCGCTTGGGGCAGGATTTGGCTGGCTGGCCAGGATCCAACCATTGCGCTGAGCGCTTCCGATTATCGTAAAGAACCCATTTTTCATCACAGGTAATGATTCGGTTTAAAATACCTTCATTATTGTGCCGGTTTAGTAATGTAACGCAGCAGTCGACGCGCGTTTGCCGGTTTGCTTCAGTCAATTCGTGAGGTACCCACCTTTCAAGCTTTTTAATCTTCCCAATTTGCTTCAAGTGAATTAAAACAGTTTTATCACTAACACCGCAGCCTGCAGCTAACTCGGACGTGGTTTGCGATGGATCCGCTTCCACAATAGCCTTCAACTCTTCATTATCAACTTGAGTCTCAGGCCGTCCACGGGGCTTGTTCTGCAAGTCGAAATTTCCAGAACGAAAACGTTGGAACCAAAAACGAACTGTGTTTTCTTTTGCAACACGACCGCCATACACATCATTCACCCTTCGAGTTGTTTCCGCAGCACTAGTGCCACGGCGGAACTCGTACTCGTAAATAATGCGATATTTTAAGTTTTCCATTTTGTAAAATGAGTGACGCAAACAGAAAAAAACAGAAGAAAAAAAACAAATGAATGACGATCATCGAAGCACAAATACATGAGTCTATAGCTGTACAAATTTGAATTTGGAATTCCTTACCAAAGAGGAGAAATTTGTGATTAAAGTGGCCAGTACGAAAAACGCCAATTTCATATGTAAGGACCTAATATTAATATAGTAAAATTGTTTTTTCATATTCTTTGTTACAAAGTTACAATCTGTATTTCTATTGAATAAAGTATAATTTATTAAATTACGTAAATTATACGCCAGTTCAAAGTTACATCGCCTATTCGATCACGACCTGTCAGAAACGCAATCTCTAAGCAGCCAGACTAGATTAGATTTTATATAGGTACTTACAAATATTTTATTTTAGCAAGTATATTACAGGAGTACGTAAATAAACCTAAATGTTCATTTGTACTATGAAATAAAATCCTTATTTTAAATATCATTAACTTATATTATAAACTATGCATGATGATTCATCTCCCATCACTAGGTAGTTCGGCATGCCCATTAATATTACAATGACAGCTATTGTCTGTACTAATAAGAAATTCAGGACTTCATAGGCGTGATTTTTCAGACATCTGTCAGGAACGCATTCTCTGAACGGCCGAACTATAATGGTGCGGATACATTAATGCCAACGGCGAATATTCGTGTCTATGTGTGTGGCCGGGTACATCGTTGCAAAGCGAAGTATTCGGGCGAAGACGATGTTATCTTTGTCCGCTAATGTAGACAAGAACATCGTACCAGTGGGCTTAGACAATGTAACAATCGATTAGAAAAAGCGATAGTAGAAAAGTCCAAAAATGTATGGGTTTGACATAAGCCTTAGATATGTCACGTGATCTGTTTATAACGTATCGAATATAAGTAGACAATGTACATACATGCATTTCGATTTCACCAAACGAATCGACAACATCGAACGATTATTTCGCTTTCGCTACGCATTTGTATGAAATGCGTAGCCAAGTTACACTTTTGACAAGCGATTTCGCTTAGCAGTCGACTCTCTTGATGGAAAGGCCAGCGAACGCTAGTACCCTGTAGTTATCGAAACAAAATGGCGATTTTATAAACAGCTCTCGATGACTTCTCTTCGCACCATATATATTGAAACACTTCCATTTTTATAGTATTTTAAGAAGCCGTTTTCATAGCCAAAGACAAGCATTTTAATCTCCAAGTAGAATGCCATATAAAATTTCTAATCTTAAAAATTCTCAGCTGACAGCGTAAAAAACGTACTTTTCAAGTATCTTATGAACAAGGAACAGGGGACTAAGTGGGTAGTTAAAATTGAGCGCTTTTTACAAGCAAGTGTTGCTAGGGGTATTTCCTCGTAATGAGGAAAATGCTTATTTTTCTTAGTTAATAATTTTGCTTGACAACGGCTTTGGTTGTGTACTTTTGGATTCGTTATGTATGTGTCTGTCTTTCTTAATATATAAAGAAAAAAAAAAAATTTTGTGTTCCCTGTACTTAAAAACTGAGACTCAATACAAGATACAAAATCATTTATTTCCATTGTTTGGTTTTACAAGCCTTTGACATACTTAGACATGACTAAGACATTAGAATAAAAAAATATTATCAAACCAATAGGTATCTATTGATAGGACTTCAAAAATAATACTGTTATCTTTATATATAAATCTTCTTTAAGTGTGTTAGTCATTGAACTCCTCCTACGGCTGAACCGATTTTGATGAAATTCTTTGTGTGCGTTTAAGTGGGTTCGAGAATTGTTTAGATTCACAATACAGTCAACTGGGGGTGTTACGTACGAAGCAGGGTCGGACCGCTAGTTCTTTGGAACTAGCGGTCCGACATAAATTTCTCAAGAAGAAAAATCCAGAGGTGCGTGGCGGGGTTTGAACCCACGACCTTCGGAATGAAAGTCGAGTGTCCTCCCACTTTAGCGCTAACACGGCTTTTTCCAGTTTTTTTTTTGGCTTATACCAGTAGTGTGCCTTATATACAGGCAATGCCGTCTTTAAACTATTTGAGGCCCTGGGCACATTAGGATCATGGGGCCCCTATGACCTTGAGAAAACACTATTTAGTTACAATAGATAAAGAAAGACAAACAAGGTTCTAAATTTATTTTTATTTAGTTACTAACTATAAAAAAATAGGAAATATAAAAAATAATCTACAAAAGTAACTCGCTTAACTTAAAATCCTTAGATTAATTCTATGTTGATTGCAAAGGTACCCTTCTAGATTTAAGATGAGCAAAATCGTTAATCACATCTTCAAAATCTATGGTATTGAGAATATCACATTCTATGGACATCAGCGACAAAGTAGTTAATCTCTCTTGAAGCATTGTACTTCTTAATTCATTTTTTATTCGTTTCAATTTGGAGAAGGAGCGTTCTCCGCTGCAGTTAGCTACCATCATACTTAAAAATATTCTCAATGCAATTTCTACGTTAGGAAATGTGTCTTCAATTTTGTTTTGCTTTAATAGATTATATACTTCCTGTACACTGTTAGATGCTTCATTTTCACTCTGAACATTTTTTAAGTATTCTTTTAAATGTTGACATTCTATTTCTAACTCTTTTTCATTTACGTCTTCGTGATAGATTTGAGAAAATTCTTTGCATCCTTGTCGTATCTCTTCGGAATTCAGAGTTTTTAAGTGAAAAAATAAACTAAAACGTTGACTGACAGTCTCATATGAACTTTGTCGCTGTTTTAGATGAACACTCAAGGTATCGATTATTGGGAGAAAGGATTCTACGTTGAAGCGCTCTGGAAATGGAAAACATTCAATTGGACTGATGGCGCAGAGCCATCAAAAAATTCCAGCCGTGAGCTTCTACGTCTTGTTCTTTGAGATAGATCCTTGTAGTCAGATTCTGGGTTATTTTCTTTGGCAGATGATTCGAAGTTATCAAATTTATCCCTGAGGTTAGTAATAAAATCATAAAGTGAAGTCAACAAATTGGTTGCAACGTCCAGTGTTATTGTTTCTTTCTGAAGATAATTACTTGTTTTGTCTATTCTTTCCAATATGGTGCTCCAGATTTCCGTCAGTATAATAAATTCTAGATTTCCCATTTTTCTAGACAGACTAAGGGCTTCTTGTTTGTTAGGTGCCAAATTCACATTTTTCCTTGATTCTTGTTTGTAGACCACTATACTTTCCCGACATATTTGAAGCATTGTCGTAGCTTTGTCCTCTGCAATCTTTTATGGGAATACCATGTATCTCTAAAAAATTTAAGATGGTCTCCGCTAAATACTTAGATTTATGCTCTTTAATAGGTATAAATTTCAAAAACCTTTCAACAGGAACACAGTCTTTTTCACAGACTAGTTTCGGCCCGAGTCCCACACGATATTTTATACCACATCTGTATAGTGAATACTGGTTACCGCACGGGTTTAAGGTTGGAAACCGAGCGATTGACCTGTGGGCAATCGCTGAGTTTCCAACCGCAAATCCGTACGGAAACCTAGTGTTTACTATGCAGGCGTGGTATAAACTAAAGCTAATTATAATAATCGGTTATCATTTGGTAATCTGGCAGGAACTAGGGGGCCCCATTCGATCGCGGGGCCCTGGGCACGTGCCCATAGTGCCCAGTGGGGAAGAGGGGACTGTATACAGGTACATTATTTTTCAATAATATAAACAACTGACTAGCCATCTACCCTATTATACCATATCTCCAGCTTCATAGCTGCGACCAGAGAGTACCCGTTACGAAGTCCTCACAGTAGATTGCTTCGCACGCTGTTCTCTTGTAAACTTCATTTTTACCTATTCACGCCTGCCTCCATTAAAGCTAATGAATTTGGGTTTTCGGTGCAATTGCGAGAAACATAAAGGTTACTTCCCACAATGCTGTGCGAAGAAACTGTTGGTCAGTGGGTCTTTAGCTAGTTAAGGAGAAGTCTGTCAGATAAGTGTACGCATATTTATGTACACAGTTTTTTATTGCTAGTACGCAGGAGCGACTATTACGATTACCGCCGAGGGGTTAAGTGTTCGTATGATCTGCAAGCACTTTCTCCTTGGTCGGCGTGTTAAATATGGATAGCAAAAAATATATATTCATGTATGTCTCTAAAATAATATTTTTATCTATTTATGCAAGACCAACAATGCGTTGATTTTTCTTATTACATTTCATGTATAACATATATACTTATATAGGATTTATTTAATATGTAAAGCTTATTTAACATTTTTCTTTTTTTTTATTATTTCATCAATTTGCAACGTCCGTCGTTTTTAGTTTTTCTCCAGTCCATCCAAAGGTTGTTTGGAAGAGATCACTTTTAGTGATAAGGCCGCCCATTGTTACACTATTATTTAATATTTAGTTCTTAAGCATTGTTCTGTTGTATTATATATTTTTATGTGTTTCAATAAAGAGTATTGTATTGTAACATCTTGACGTAGCATGGCAAAAATAACGTGTTGGCTAAGTAGGAGGACACTCGTCTTTAATTTAGAAGGACGTGGGTTCAAACCCAACCGCATTTTTCTTCTTGAAAACTTAAAGCGCGCTTTTCACCAACCCGCACTTGGCCAGAGCGGTGAATGAAGGACGATTCGGTATATTTGCTTATTTTTATGGTTTTTTATTTGTTAGATTTGTCTCAACCCCGAATAGCAGAAGAAATATTAAAAACGTTGGAAATAAATTAATTCAATTAAAGCGTCCCTCGCGGGCTCTGCTGGATTAATGCTGGCTGTACACACGCGCCGAGACACCCCGAGACAGGCCGAACGCGAGTGTGTACAGGGCGCTCTCGTCTCGTCTCGATCTCTCGTTCTCGTCTCGGTCGCTCTCGGTGGCTTGTCGGTTTTTTGCGCCCGAGTCAAAGGGTCTCGTTGGCTCTCGCGAGGTAAACGAGAGCGAGCATGTACACACTCGTTCATTTACTTGCTCGCTGATAGTATTTAATATTTTTTTAATTTAATTTTAATTTAATTTAATAAAAATTTTTTTTTTCTTATTTCTCCATGGTTTACGAATTTTCTTTTTATAGTAAATGTTAAAAAAATTATAATAGCTCATGGCACAAACACAAATAGCAGCAGCAATTTCTACGTCCATTGTCGCGTGAGTCTTCAGTTCAAATGTTAGAACGCGTGTGTACAGGCATGCTCTCGACGAGACCCCTCTCGGCCGAGACATTCGCCGAGAGGGTCTCGGCGCGTGTGTACAGCCGGCATAATGATAAAAATAGGAATTCTTAGAAAATATAAATATTTATTAAACTGGAATATTTCGTGTGAATAGCAGATGAAAATAAATTTTCCGATTTTATCCTATTCGCTGCATCATCGTCATCATCATTTCAGTCGCAGGACATCCCTTAATAACTTCCAGCTACACCGTTCGGCACATGTTGAGCCAACGCCTATTTCGGCTCACAATCATAAAAAAAAATCTTTGAATTTGTGTTGTCGACATAGATGTCTTTCTTTATTTTCGGTCTTCTTTTCTATACCGGTCGAGAGCGATTTGGAACCACAATGAACCAGCAGCTTTCACAAAATCTGTTCGTCTTATCGGTCTGACGCTGCTTTTCACTGGTAAAATAGTAACCGACACTTAACCATTGAAGTACAAAAATCACTCGTACTTTAACATTGTAGTAAGTTAAATCAATAAAACATTTTACTTACCACAACCTCAGAAGCACTCAAAAAAGTAATCATTCAAGCTGGGGCCACTCAAATATTAACCTGCACGGTTTATGGGCAAATTTATTGTCCGCCATCTTAGAAGCCTTTCCAAGATGGCTGCGCCCGTGACGGCAGTTTAATTAAATATTGAAAACAGTTTTGAAAGATTTATGATCGGTTATTTTGGCTAATAGATGGAGGTTATTTTGAGGTAAACTTTAGTTCTTGTTGAGAAGGGGCGTTTGTATCCTTCCTGGTATTATGGTCACTTCATCTTAGAAATTTGCGTGTATTCAAATTGGATCTCTATTTTCTCAAAAAGCATCCCAGTTAAAATATGTTTCTAATTCCTGCTACAGTTAGCCCTGTTATTAGTTTCAATATGGTACAGATATTCAATACGTTGAAAATAAAATACAATAAAACACATTTAATAAATCGATAATTATTTCGTTTTGTCAGTACTTTATTAACTATATTAGAAACTATATCAATTTCATTAATTTATTACAACATTACATGTCATATTAACATAATGAGATTACACTGAATCATCATGAATGTCCCTATTCATAGCAACATAGCTAATAAATGAACATAAATTTGTTACAATATGCTAATTCCACCAATTTAATTAGGCAAACAATAAATTTATTCATACCCTTATCTACCAAATGGATTGTGGGATGTTATTGTTAAACGCTGGATTCAAATCCCCCGAGTCCATTACATAGTGAGTTTACGGCGAGTATAGTTACGTTTTTAGTGGCCGACGCCGTTACTGGCCGTTGGCGTTACGCTAACGGATTATTTGCCCTAGGGAGTGGAGTGCGTTTATCGCAAATATTTCATATTAATACTTCATTAAATTGTTTGGGTAACATAATTGAAAATGTATTGTCTATTGCTCTAGTAAAGTCTGATAGATTGTAATATTGATAGTTTAAATGCACGTCATTTTACTTTGTTCATCTTCATTTCAATTGAAAATTACTGACTGGTCATGGTATCAAAACTATGAAATGAAATGAAAATGAAAAGAAATGAAATAAATTTTATTTATGAGTAAGGTAGTCATCAAAGACATAGGTCTCCTACAAACATTTTCACTTATTTCTATTACTAGGTATTACTTGTGAATGCTTGTAAAAAGTTTTTTAATAATCCAAGTATTATTAACTCAAGGTTTTTGGTGTAATTGTGAACCGTATCGTATAAGTCGGTTAATTTTACAAAGCAACTAAAATAACTATACATATAATGTGTCTCAAAGAACTTTGTTGTTTTTGAGACACATTATTATGATAATGATTTTGAAACCCTCAAAAAAAAATTCTTTAGTTATGATAGTTTCAGCTTCCAAAAAAAATGATAATTAAAATCCTCTCATGCAACTAAAACAACGGTCATTCGGAACAAACAAAGAAAATGTACTTAGAATTAAGGTCAAAGAATTAATTTAGGTCAAAAATATCCAACATAAAATTATGGATTATAATCACTAACTTGTCATTATCACATTTAAAAATATTTTCATAGAAAACACAAGAACAAAATTAACAAGATAAAATGACGCGAACTGCGTTTAAAAAAAGCTAAGCTGAAGTTCTAAATTAAAATATCCCACTCTCTATTTTTGATTCATTCATCGTGTACCAAATCAGGCATCGAAACGTCATCAACGACGTGCACAGATTAAACATATAAAAAAATAGAAACTCGCTAGCAGAGACACAAGAAGAAGACAACATCGATCGCTCGATAATCCCATCTAAATCCAATACAAAATAGCCTGGCCAACTTTACTGAGATTAACAGCTACGTCTGTGTCAAATTTGATCCAAATCGGGTTTCGTTTGCAATACTTGATTTTCTCGCGAATGTGGTATTTTACAGCGGTAAAAAGGGGCCTATGTGTTATTCTGATATAGCTGCATTTATTAATTTATTGGAAAACAAAGTAACAAATCAATATAACACTAGAGCGCATAATAAAAGTTTTCACGGATATAAAACAACAACACACACATAGATATACAACTAACATTATCTACTAAGAAAAACTGAGGGAAAATCAACAGAAAAACTCTCTGCTCATCAGCTGCCGTATTACTGTGAAGTTTTCTCAAAATCCATTCAGTATTTTTTGAGTAAAAGAGCAACAAACACAATTACATCCTTTCAAACTTTCATTTTTTGAAGGGATTCTTAGAATTCAGCTAAGTAAACTATAAATTTCATATCGTTCTTTATAGCTCAAAAAATACTTTTAAACATTTAAAAGAAGACATTAAAAAGTATTTTGCACACTTTAGAGGATCGTAAACGGGGCACTTAGCTCTTAAGCCAACTATCCACTGGGGCAATGAAGTATTACAATGTAGCTCTGAAGCCAACAATCCACTGGGGCAATGAAATATCACAATGTAACTTTCATTCTGATCGCCATTTTTATTTCCTACTACAGAAATTCATAGGATTGTTTCAATAGGTTGTTTTGAATAGTGCATAACGATAAGCAAACATTTTAAGAGGATGAAATGTCAATATTACTGTGGAAATAGAACTAAAACCTACCAACTTTTAATTTTGGGTTTAAACAACGAATAAATAATAGTTTTTAGATCGGTGTTTTGGAGGGTTTTGTTTTAACATTTTCATGTATCGTCGATTCATAGTAATACTACTAATTGATAAGCTTGAAGTTACTTCGTTCTCTATAATTGATAGTACAGTGCGCTACTGTAGCGCACTGTACTATCAATTAAACTGGGGAAGCAAATAAATAATAATAATAATAATAAATAATAATAAATATTTCCGGACAATCCATACAACAACATCTAGGCCCGTGGTAAGCTCTTAGCTTGTGTTACGGGTACTAGACATCTGATATACTTAATATAATATACATACATACATAGATATTTTTTATTATACATATTAAACACCCAGACCAAGGAGAAAGTGCTTGCAGAACATACAAACACTTGACCCCTCGGCGGGAATCGAACCCGCTACCTTTTGCGCCGCAAGCGGACTCGGCAAATTGAGTGGTATTTTTTCAAGTAGAAGAGTTGAAGTCAAAAGTTAAATGCAAATCGGTCAACACGTTTATTTCCTTAGAAGCACAGGGCCTACGTAAATAAAACAAAATAATATCATTATATAACATTGTCTTGACAGTTCGCTTCAATGTTTTATACTGAGCTGAGAGAGAATAGAACAACACAGCTTTTTCAGTTTATAAAATTTTTAACACCCGACCAAAAAAGAGGGGTGTTATAAGTTTGACGTGTCTGTCTGTGAAATCATAGCTCACGAACGGATGAAGCGATTTCAATTTAGTTTTCTTCGTATGAAAGGTGAGTTTGGCCCAGGTTTGGTCTTAGACATGTTTCATGAAAATAGGTTGAGCCGTTTTAAAGTTATGGGGGCGAGAGTGGTGAAGGAAAACCGAAACTCTGCAAATATACTAGTGATGGGTATCAAATGAAAGCGCATCGCGTCCACATTACATATTATTATGTTGTTTTACATTTAAGGCATTGGAATCGGGGGATTTACTTAAATTTTAAATTTAGATTTATTACAAGTTTACAGTTGATCCAAACTAGTAGGAATTTCCCAGAACTTTCAGCTGTAGGTGCAGAAAATCCATGGGCGAACAGCTGTGGAGGCAGGTCTATAGGTTTCAACAATATAATCCATTTCGGACACACAATATTAGATACTACATTAGGCAGGTACGACACATACAATAATATGTATTACATGAATGAGGTACTACACATATAAAACAATATTTTAGACACTTTTAGTAGCATAATTATAATTTAAAATATTACGATCAGGTAACTTGTAAACTTAATTCTCGATATATTCCTTCAAATAATGGCTAAAGGTTGCAAGACATATGAATTAAAAAAAAATTAAGTTCGCCTCAACTTTTTATTCGGTATCGGGTTTTTCGTAAACAGCCCTCTCGGCGACTACGAGTACTTAATAGTAAAACCAAATCGTTAATTTCAACTAAAGTCTTTATTTTTTTGTTAGCCTTATGTGTCCCACAGCTGGGCAAAAGCTAGGCCAATTTCCGTAAGTAATCAACTATATTCCTCTTTACAGTAAACATTGTATTAAAGTAGCATATAACAATCTCTTAATTTTTTTTTCTCTTCAATATTACGAAAGTTTTCAAAAAACAATGTTCTTAAACTTAAGCGTTGAGAAGAAAAACTATGGTAACACGGACCCTAAGTAGCAATAAAAATAATGGTCGCAAACTTGAAGAGTTGTCTCATAAAAAGAGAGGGGACTGTATTTCGGACTCCGAAATATTTTAACGACATTATTATAAATTGGCTAAGGACGTGTTATTCACAAAATGGTTTTCCCTCCACGGTGCCGGCATTGATGACATAACCTTGATGAATTGTGCTTCTAACACCTAAAGAACTTTTTAAATCAGATTAGTAGTTTAGAAAATAAATTGAATAACATTGTTATTCATTATGATAATAATATTTCAAATTTGGTTGAAATTGCATAAATTTAATGAAATGGCATAAATTTTATGAAATTGCATAAATTGATCTAATGTGTAATTCGGCGAGCTGCCAGCTCTCTGCGAGTCCAATACAACAATATCTTTAGAATGCTGATGCGGCTGCCTCGCATGATGATTGATGATGATGTTGATGTTTGTTTGATTGCAGCGCATCAGGGATGTTTGCGGAGGCGCGCACGGACGAAAGTCGCTTCCCTACTCGCAAGAAAGTCGCTTCCCTACTCCAGCGTGCGCGAGGCAGCGGCAACGGCAACCTGAAGATGATTGGTGCACGGACAGACTGCCCAATTCAAAACAGGTGAATGCGGGCTGCGGGACTTATCGTAATTTTAAATTTTTAATCTTATAATTTCATTTTTATTATATAACTAGCGGCCCGCCCCGGCGTCGCACGGGTATAAAATTTTCGCGGAAATTATTCGAATTTTTCTCGCCGTAAAAACCATCCTATCTCTCAAGTTGGATCGAACTGCACATGGTGTGCGAATTTTATTATAATCGGTTAAGTGTAAGTTTAGGAATCCGTTGAGGACAAACATTGTGACACGAGATTTATATATATGTATTAAGATTTTTATATAATATTAAATTTAGTTTGACATTTTGTGATATTCCTATTGTGATTTATATTGTATAATTTTAATAATCTACATCTAATCGATGTATGTTTAATTTTTATGTTTATTCTAAGTTTTGTGTTTTAATTTTTATGTGGATTGAATGTAATCTGAAATAAACGAATAATAATAATAATAAATTCAATGAAATTGCGTAATTGATCCAAAGCTTATGTTTAGTGACATTATACTTATAATGCAGTAATGCAAGAATAGTTTCTACTACTGTTGGGTTAAACGTAATCTTAAAAACTAAATTATGCATAAATATGTAATTATTTATTTAAAAATTAATCAATAAATATTTCCGGACAATCCACACAACAACATTTAGCTCCATGGTAAGGCTCTGCGCTTGTGCTATGGGTACTAGACATCTGATATAATTAATATAATATTTAAACATATAATAGATATTTTTTATTACCTATACATATTAAACATGAGAAAGTGCTTGCAGAACAAACAAACACTTGACCCCTCGGCGGGAATCGAACCCGCTACCTCTTGCGCCGCTAGCGGGCCTCGGCCCACCGCGCCACTGAGGCTGTCAAAATATTATATTATTGTATTTTTCAATTCATTATAGTGTCGTCCTTCACACGGTCCGTTCAAAGGGGGTTTGATATTATATACTTTTCGTAATCAAACTCTGAAATATTATTCTCTTTTCATATTTCTTCTGCTAGAATTAAATTTTGGATATTTCGGAGTCCGAAAACACATGGCTCGGAAGAGTCCTACGTCACCCGTTACCGCGCGAAGCGAGCATAACTCGGTAGACATTTTAATATTTTGCTACTCTCTCCTGCCAAAGATATTAAAAATTCCGACCACTATTCCTAAACGAAATTTCTGGTATATTGTTGCATGAATTATTGTTGAATTATTTTATTTTCATTCGATTTATAGAAGCTATTATTAAAGGGTGTGATAGATTTCTTTATTTGGTTTGATATTGTATGCTTGAATCAATTTATTATTTAGATATTATGTTTAACCCTCGTCTTCACTTACTTAAATTTGTACGTTTAACACCGCGGGACACTGCTGGTTATTCATATATTCCAAAATGAAAGGAAGTTGTTTTTTGTTTAACACCTACTTGTTAAATACTGTTTTTGTTAATTCGGTTACTAAAATATTAACTAAAAATGTAGGTAACAAAATTTGTTTCATATTTTGATGATAGTCACATAACCCTATTATAATTATGGTAAATTCTTCTCTTGACAGAGCGGTCGTGGTCGTCATGTGTCGGCGGTGTGGGCAGATGATGTTCGCCTCACGACAGCGCGCCACTTTTATCTGGTTAGTTAATATACAGTTCATTACACATGCACACGTGCGTTCAGTTTTCCTTGCATTACTATACCAATTACTATATATTTTATACGACGAAATTAGAATGCAGCATACAATTGGAAATCTACGAGGCAAGCAATTGTCTATCAGTGTCCATTTTACAACAAAAAAAGTGTGTGTGTGTCAGCTACCACGCACGATTGGAGTTTACTCCTTACGACCGATAAATATGATATATATCGAATAGAAAAAAAGGGTAAATGAACGCATCTGCTAAAATGATAAGAGAAACAAACATATATCTGTAATTATTCGGATTATTTATATTACTTCAATAAAGGGTATTACATAAAGTATGTTACAAAATAATATAAATAAAACACAATGAGACTACGAAGTATCGCGCGAAGAGGAGACCCCGAGAATGGGATACGCTGTGTAATGTATTCCATCTCATTCTTTTACACGTTCAATCCTACCGATATATATGTTTGTCTCTTTCTACGTTACGCCTCAACTTTTCGTGTTACACTTGATTTTACTCCTCATACAATTTCCATACCGGGTCTTATAACTCAAATCGTTTCTTAAGGAGTAAACTCCAAAAATACCGAAGATGATCTGAAAAAGCTTCGGTCACTAATACTTAATGAACTTACAATGCAAATCTTCTTAACCTGAGCTGTCGAGCGATCTTGAGCCACACTATCTCCATTTTCGGGTACGTCTTTAGTGGACGACTGTACCAACTTAGTTATACACCCCTCCAAATAAAAACCAAGCGAAACTTACCTGTAATATCATGACAACAAGAATCACAGACGGCGCTTGTACTAAGAATCGAAAAGGTGCCCTGCCTTTCAGCTCTCACAAAGCTGAATTTTCCGTTGGTGTTTCGGTACAACAGGATTCTGAACCGTACGTCTACGTGATAAAGCTCTATAATGAGCGAGAACAGTTGACTTAGTAAATGTATTGGAGCCTGAATGAAGCTTAAATACCCATTCAACTCTTGGGCTATGCAATATTTATGTAAATGTCCAGTAAGGCGGTTGAGGGAAATTTCAAATCGCTACTGCATACCTGAAAATGCTGGGTATTAGATATTATTCGAGAAACGGCTAGACGCTGAAAGTTGCCTGTAAGGTTGGGTGGGCGTTGGGTGTTGTATTTTTATCTTTTTAAAGCTGTGGTTAATCTTCGACACAAAAAGCAGACCAATTTGGATATAATTATATTACAATCCACAATCCACACAACAATATCTAGCCCCGTGCAAGCCTGTCAGCTTGTGTTACGGGTACTAGACATCTGATATACTTAAAATAATAGACATTCATATAAAGGTATTTTTTAGTATACATATTAAACACCCAGACCAAAGAGAACGTGCTTGCAGAACATACACACACTTAGCCCCTCGTCGGGAATCGAACCCGCTGCCTTTTTTTTACGTATGTCTCGGATAACTTCGTCGTCTATGAACCGATTTTGTTTTTTTATGTCTTTTCGCTATTAGGTCAATACTCGTAGTAGTTATAATTATTTCGTGTAAGTAAATGCGAGATTTATTCAACCAAACCTTAACGTAATTCCAAAAAGATTGCCTATAAAGTCTCATTTGAAATTCAAGCCAATATACTCCGCTTCATTTCAACCACAATTTCATCCAATAAAAACAAGTTACGCGTGAAAGCTATCACCGGCAACGTAACGGGTTATTGTTTAAAAATAACGTGTTTTTTTAACGGTTATTTAATGGAATAACAAAGTGCTCTGACGCCGACCTCAAAGTTTTATTAGCTTTGGACATTGTGTAGAAGGGTTTAATTTTGCAGCTCAGGTACTATTATGACACTTCATAATCTAGTATAATTTCATATTTAACCGACTTAAAAAAAAAAGACTATCAATATACATTATAACTAATTAGCGTGTTCTAACAAACAAACAAACAAACTCTTCAGCTTTGTAATATTAGTATAGATATACACATTTCTCAATGATATATATTCTGAGTTGTAGATGGATTGATATAAAATACTTTATTACTCACATCAAACCAAGAAACAATACAAGAATAAAATAAAAACTTAACCTAGAATGTGTAATGGGCAGTTTTATTGCTTAAAGCAATTTCTTCCATACAACCGTGGATTTCTAATATCTAATGCTTAACCTAAAACTAGCCTATACTTAATTACATTTACCTTTATACTACAAGAGATGAAAGACATTTTGTCATACATTTACTGAAAATTTTATGGCTCGTTATTTAAAATACAAATTTATATATAGATAAGTCCAATACTAGAGACCTATTACATAGTTCTCAACAAACAGACGGCCATGTCAGACAAGTAAAGTATTCTAAATGGAAAAAACATCAAAAAACTAATTAAAATTGATCCGAAGTTTTCGACAGATCGGGACAAAAAAGCAATGTTCAGAAAATGTTCGGACAATGTTTGATTGGACCCTGAAAACGTTCAAACGAAACTGCTGAAAACAATCGTAATAAAAGACTCAAAATCCCTTAATCCGAGACCGTGTACTGTTTTGTAGGAAATATGTTTTAACGACACATCCAAATGGATTAGTTCGTTAAAGTGGGAATGCATTTGTCGGTTTAATTCCCAAGGGATCAATGGCACTTTTATTTATTTATTTCATAATCTAAATCAAAAGTTTTTTGTATTAACTAAAATTTTCTAATGTCATACATCCTACTACTATTATAAAGGCGAAAGTTTGTAAGTATGGATGTATGGATGTTTGTTACTCTTTCACGCGAAAACTACAGAACCGATTTAAATGAAATTTGGTACACAGAATCTCTAGAGCCTGAAAAATAACATAGGCTACTTTTTACCGCGGGAAAACGTCATTCCGCGGGAAAATACATTATAACGCGGGTAACACCGCGGGGCACAGCTAGTATTCAATAAACGGACAAATAATAATAAATCAAACAGCAATTTCAATTTTTTTTTATTGCTAAGTATTTCTTTTATTGTATTAAAGATGCAAAAATATGCATCTTTAATACAATGAAATAAATATAAATAGATTTTATCTCTTAGGGAAACTATCAGCGCAAACAATATTAGTAGAAATACATAAAAAAATATGAAGGCCACTGAAAGGAATCCACATTTAGTAGATTTTTAAATTTTTTTTTTACTAGGTGTTTTATAATGTATAAGAAAAGGAATTTCTTTATAAACAGTGGATTTTTGAGAAGGGACTGTAAGGGTAGACATATTAACCGTATAGTTACAAGGAAACGGTCTTAGATCTTAGGACTATCCATATTCTAAAGATATACTGACTTCACAGATTTTGGAAAATAATACATTTGAAAACGAGAGTGAGTTTACCGATTTCATATAGTTTCGCTTATTATGTTCGATATGACATTTTATAATCACGAATTCGTAATTTGCTCAAAATATATCGAAAAACTGGGAATTTCTCTCCTGGTCCAATCTAGATCAAATATGTATGAACAGAAATAGGTTGACGTTTTGTTTTACCAAACAAATCGTTGGGATTTCCTAACTTTAATTGGAATGTCAGAATTTTCATCGAGAATTATTATTCGATCTAGTTCCGATGTAGTTTTTACCTGACACCATTTTTTTAGCAATACCATTTCCAGGTAGTTAAAACGTAGTAACTGACAGTGATTGCATCTTGTTAACAACTGACACTGTTATGTTATGGAGATCGGAAAAAGTTGCAACATTACTCGCAATGTTATTATGGGCATGGCTTTGAAAGTAATTAAATTATTTAAAATTTAAGGAAATTCTTACTTGACATATAATTTGATTCCTCGTCAACCAATATATAGGTTAAAATATAAATTTATTAAAGAAAATTATCCGTTTTCTTCTTCAAACTTCTATCAGTCTGTGTATATCTATTACATACACGAAAATAAAGAAAAATTCTGCTCGTAATCCAATAGACAAACACAAATTTATAGGAATTATATTATATCAGTAAAATTCGTAGTTTGCTTTTTTGTTCTAAGCTTGAATATTGATAAAGTTTATATCATTTTGATTATAATTATAAACGTTTAAACTAATATCTCCAGATATTTAAAATTAATTAAGTAAATTATAAATTGATTGACATTTTGATTTGATTGTCATGAAACCATCTTGCACAATTGATCATTTAAGTTTTTTTTAAGTACAATTGGTTAATCCAGTTAATAATTAATTCCGTGTAAAAGCTTAGTCAATTTGGGGCGTACGTTAGACTTTTTGTTTTTAAAATAAATGTGTTATGCGTGTAGATTAATAGCAGTTACTTTTGAGTAATTGTTTTAAAGCTTTATTAGTGACAGTGGCTTTGTAAATTTTGTCAAAATTATATTATATTACTCCGCTGTTTTCAAAAAAGCCTACGTGAAATTAATGGTTTAGTTGTTAATGGTATAATTATATTTGACATTGTAACCTCATTAAATATTTTTTAGGTGTATGTTACTTTTGTGAAACACATGTTTTTTTAACAAAACTGAAGTCACTGAAAACTCGTTATAATCTTCTTCTCCGTCGTTTCTTTGAAGGTATAAAATTAATATTGTAATTCGCGTTAGTTTTTAAAATACTTAATTACGTATTTATACAACTATGACCTGTATATTTTTTACTATTATATTGGTAAGCGTATATATCTATATAAATAAAAATGAATTGTTGTTCGTTAGTCTAATTAAAACTCGAGAACGGCTGAACGGATTTATCTTATCTTAGTCTTGAAATGTTCGTAGAGGTCTAGGGAAGGTTTAAAAGGCGAGAAAAAATCGAATTATTGCCGGGAACTTTTTTTACCCGTGCAACGCCGGGGCGGGCCGCTAGTAAATAATAAAATAAATGATGGGAAATAATGTAGGAATAGTGTTTATGATGGTCTGAAATTTTAAAATAAGTAAATTTTAATGAGAATGTTCGCCTGAGGCGCAAGATGTTGCTTGCGGGTTCGATTCTCGCCAAGGGACCAGATTTTGTAATCTACAATTTCTGGCTTCCGGTCTGGGTGTTTTCTAGTAATTACAAAATAAAATGTATCTATTTGGTACATTAGTCCCCTAGCACCCATCATAGTACAAGCTCTGCTTAGTTCGGGGTTAGATGATGCTGTGTGATTTTAGTTAATATTTCTATTTTTATATAAATTTTATATGCAATTTTGCTCAGTTCCTTAAACGTTTTTTAAATAAAATCGTTAAATAATTAGGTCTGTATTATAAATATAACATATAATCTTGCTGATTGTATTGTGTGTTTGTTTATCGTCCTTAGAATAGAGATGCGCGATACGATATTATGCTGTATCGATACAATGCAATGCGATATATCGATACTTGACCAAATACGTTGCGATTTATAAAATATGGATTGATACAATTGGTTGCAATATGAATCAATGCGTTGTATCGATTTGATACAAACGATTATTTTGCATATTTCTACCTCAGAAGCTAGAATATACAACATGTAGATAATAGCCTACCGCAAAATGAAATCCCCTGGACACAAACTAGTCCTCTCATTTTCCGCCCCCCGGCACAGAGTTCTGAGCCAGGGTACGCCAGGGTACGCCCGGGAACAAGTAATGAAGTTTTTAATTAACATCAACATGAATTAAATAACTCTCGTGATGAGATCCGACAGTGTTTGTTTAGGCTTTCATTAAAATAGACATGTGAGGAAAAATTTACTTGAAATAGTATCGTAGGTTTTGTAGATGAAAATGGGGAGAATTTTTGAATTAACAGAAATGGTTTCGTACCATTTATAAAAACATTTAAAAATATTAATTTTTTTGAGAAGAGAAACTTTAGTAAATCGACAAAAGAATGAGATGAATAAAACAAAAACAAAAAAAATACTGTGCAAAATGATTTTGTCCGGCCGGTCACCCATCCAAGTAATGGCGCAACGTTGCTTAACCTTGTTAGCGTTTAAGATTGGCTTACCTGTCGTTTTTTTCCGTCGCATCCGGTTTGAAATCACAACGATTCAAAAGAAGTTTCACTTCAAAAATAACTGTTATCTTTAAGCTGTTCAATGTCGGCCATTTGTAATGCTAAAAGTTAGCATGAGCGTCTGCTATTCTAAGCTTGCATGCAACATAGGTTACTTCTGGGCCTAGCATTCCGATTATGCATGACTTTTTTCCAAGCACAGAGCTAGCATGTAGATAGTTTTTACTAAATCATAACTTAAAGCATATTGCAAATCACTGTATATTGTAACTATTGGAATTTATTTTTGTATTATTTTATAAATAAAGTCTAGATAACTCAATGTATTTACAATCCATTCCCATGAGCAAATGAGGTAGCAATTAAATAACTACCTACAAAATTGTGATCAGCACACGGATTGGCTGTGTTTATGTTGTGTCCAACAAACATTATTCAATTTTATTAATTTGTTAGTCAATAAGCCGTGTTGACTAAGCGGGAGGACACTCGAATTTCATTCCAAAGGTCGTGGGTTCAAACCCCGCCACGCACCTCTGGATTTTTCTTCTTGAGAAATTTATGTGCGCTTTAAACTCGTGCTTTAACGGTGAAGGCAAACATCGTGAGGAAACCGGCATGTTCTGAGAACTTTAAAAGAGTTTGAAGGGCAAGTGACATTCACCAACCCGCACTTGGCCAGCGTGGTGAATTAAGGCCTAATCTCTCTCGTCAAGAGAGAAGTCCCTGTGTCCCAGCAGTGGGAACATTAATAGGGTGATGATGATGATGATGTTAGTCAATGGCCGATTCTTTGTTTCAGATTTGGATTGGCTGTTAACCCCGCAGACTCGCAGAGTGCCGATCGGCACACGTAAGTAGATGATACATTTATTTATATTTTATTATTTGCATTAATCTTTTATATGCCATATCATTAGAATGGTCATGGAAGCACAAAAGTAGTTTGAGTATCTTAAATTTTTTATATAAATATTTTAATTCAATTCAATGTGACTCATCGACACCCTATTAACGCCACCACTACTGGGACACAGAGACATCTCTCTTGACAAGAGAGATTAGGCCTTAATTCACCACGCTGGCGAAGTGCGGGTTGGTGAAAGTTCTAAGAACATGCCGGTTTCCTAAAGATATTTGCCTTCACCGTTAAAGCACGTGTTTTTACGCACATACATTTTTCAAGAAGAAAAATCCAGAGGTGTTTTGCGGGTTTTGAACCCACGAACTTCGGAATGAAAGTCGAGTGTGGGACAACACGACTAAGTGGGAGGAGCGGGAGTCAATATGACTGCGACGGATATGATAATTGTAAGAAACTGAAAACGAAGTTTTCATTGTAAAGTTCGCAAGAATTACCCCCTTAGCTTCCCAATGAAGTGTCAAATATTCGGAACGACAAAAAGGACACAGAATTTTTCAGTAGTCCCTCAAAAAAGTTTAAAACTCTCTTCTGAATGAAAACAAATAAAACTCGAAATCTTCCCAAAAGGGTTTGACCTTCTTCCCATTTCCAGCGCTATTCATAAAATGCCCGGAACTTTTAGGCGCATTAAAAAAGATAATGATTAATATTAGGCGGTCGAAAATGTTGACGGCCCGTCAAATATTGAATGATTAATGCGTTCTTTTGTTTGGTGGGTCGCATTGTCAGGGCGCTGGCAAACGATCACTTACATTGCCGAGGTCACTTTAATACTAACAGATGGTAGGCGGCGGAGAAAGCCTTCTCTGTTTGTTGTACCGCGGGGGAGAACCAACCTTATGAAGCATGCTCCTCTGACGCGCAGCATTCGCACGCTAAATGTGCTAACAGAGACCGTAGATCTTTTTTATTCTTGCCAAAACGAAGTCGCAAAAGCTATGATGTATATATTGTGTTATGTAAAATATTAGGGTGATTGATTTAAATGTGAATTTTGAATGTTTTAATGTGTTATTGATTTTTTTTATTTTATTTTATTTTTATATACCTACTTTGGTTACTTTTATTAAATTTCATTAATTTATTTCTTATGTACGTGAGTAATCTTAAAAATTGAATGAAATTAATAATAATAATATGTATATGTATTATAAATTTATAATGTAAATTGAGTTCTCTGTTGCATTGGGAAACATCCTGTAACGACAGAGTAACAATTGTTGTTGAATAAATAAATAAATAAATAAATAAATAAATAAAGATTTATTTAAACTTCAATATAGAACATATTGAGCAAAATTTTATTCCCCAGTAAAAGAGCTTGTGTGTTGCGGTTAGAAAATAGAAAGATAGAAAAAAAAATATTTTGGACACAACAGCACATTACAGAATACAGGTTACTGTGTTTCTTACCGGAAGTAGCACTTGTTTTAATTTTCTTATTTCTTCTGAGATTTGTGCCAACACACATTCATAGATCATAACTACAAGGTTCTAGCTTAACCAGATAGGAATACCAATTCTCAAATTTGTCCCGCGACACGAAATTTATTGTATAACGGCAGCCATCTTGTGATCCCATCCTTCCGATTTGACCATCTTTGAAAATCCTGTTTTAACCCAAAAACTAATGAAATAATGACCTTCAGTTGTGGAACCTTGGTACTTTATACCTTACCTTATACCCTAGTACCTAGTACGTACACGCTAGTGCGTGTACCCCGTAATCTACAATAATTCTCAAGATGCATAGTAACAGTGCCGTTCTGCTGCGTGTAATCTTCAGAAGAAAAACAGGTCCAGGGGAAAAACCTGAAAGTTTAAGCCTAGACAGTAGGTTTTTTAACCCCCGACCAAAAAAGAGGGGTGTTATAAGTTTGACGTGTCTGTCTGTCTGTGTGTCTGTCTGTCTGTCTGGGACATCATAGCTCCCGAACGCATGAATCGATTTTAAATAAGTTTTTTTTTGTATGAAAGGTGAGTCTGATGCGAGTGTTCTTAGACATGTTTCATGAAAATCGGTTGTGCTGTTTAAAAGTTAAGGGGGTTAGAGTGAGGAAGGAAAACCAAAAATCTGCAAATATACTCGAGTAGGGTATCAAATGAAAGCGCATCTCGTGCACATTACAAAATATTATGGTATTATACTTTTAAGGAAATTAAGGCATTGGAATCGCGGGATGTTCTTAAAATAATTATTTAGATTTGTAATTAAAGAAAACAAACAAAACGTAGCAGAACATAATGTATCTGGTCGTCGTAGCCAATTATCGAAAATCGAGACCGCTATGATGCGAATTCTTTATAGCTAAGCACAACGCTTAAATATGGATTGGTGATCATTTGGGAATGCCTTTCGTGCTGATTGTATTGGTGCAAAAAAAAAGTGCTCAAACGGGAATACTCGTATTTCTCGATTACAATAGCAATAAAGGCATTCTCATGTGTTAACGTCGCCTTAATCTTATTTTCACCATTTAATGCTACGAATCGAGTTATGTTGTTTTTTTTGTTTTTTTTTTATGGAAGATAGAGCTATGTTTGTCCACAATCTCACCTGAAAAGATGGAAAGTGTCGATGTGGACGAAGATGGAACACATAGATCTAGAAGGTACCTATTCACTCTTGTCTTGAAGACACTCAGGTTGTAGTAATTAGGAAATACAGCAGCAGGGAGCGAATACTACTAATGTTGTTACTATTAGCACAGAATACATAATTGCTATTAGCCCAATTTTGTTCTAAAAAGTCCTTATAACACGTAGGTATAATAATATACGTTAAAATCATCAACTGCCTGCCACGTAGTTTGGCGTATTCGTGAGAAAACAACATGGCCACAATGGATGTCAACTAAAAATTGTGCACTTCGGTATTTTTAATATCAGATTCTGTCCTTTTGGTCTGTGGATATTTTTTATCCTTTTATTGCGATCGCTGTAACCGAATAGTTGCGGGAGTTTTTTTTTTCACAAGCTTAAAAAAAATATCCGTTTTGTGACACGACTGTAATTTCACGGAAATACATAAAAAAACAATCAAGTATGTATTTTCATAAATACATTTCTCTTTATGTTATGTAACTTTGAAATTTCTACGGTTTAAACGAGATCTTGTAATCTTTTTTTAATACGTACGTATTAAGCTATTGAAATACGAGGAACCCTAGTAGCTATGAGACTTATAATGCGAAATTTAGATAGTTAATAGGTTTTTTTTTTATTAATATTTCATCCGTTAAGCTTACACGAGTTCAATTCGAGTTACATGAATTTGAATTAGAGTTAATGATTTTCCGAGTGTTTTCAGTACAGTCTAGGCCGCATTTGCTGTGATTTTCGGCACTTTTCGGATATTTCACACGTTGCACAGTAAATATTTCTCCTAATTGCTAAAATCATTGAACGTGAAAAGGTAGTCTACAAAATTTAAATTTATTTCTTAACTGCGTATATTTTAAAGAAACATCAGTTAATTAAATTCAAACAAGATTCTGTGTAAAGGTTTATGAAGCTAAATTGGATGTTTCTGATATAGGAAGGGAAATATATTTTACCATTCTCTTTGAAATGTTAAGTTTATTTATAATGTACATATTAACTGAGTTTAAAATGTATTAACTGTGTTTTGCCAACTGGTCTGTGACTGGGGTATCTATAATACGGCTAGTACTGTTACTTTTTAGTAAAAAAGCCGTGTTGGCTAAGTGGAGCACTCTCGTCTTTCATTCCGAAGGTTCAAACCCCGCCCCGCACCTCTGGATTATTTCTTCAAAACACGTGCTTCAACGGTGAAGAGAACATAGTGAAACCCCGGCATGTTCTGAGAAGCTGAAAGAGTTTTAAAGACATGTGACATTCACCAACCCGCACTTGGCAAGCGTGGTGAATAAAGGCCTAATCTCTCGTCAAGAGAGAAGTCTCATCCGTCTCTCTACATCCGCGTTTGGCTAACTTGTGTTTATTTTGTATTTTGTGTGTGATTTCATCCTTTTCGCATAACAAAGAATAAGAATAATTTATTTGCATAAAACATGAGTGTATACATGGTAGTAAGTTTAAAAAAAAAAAGTGTTCTACTTGTTTTGCCAATCCTGGCGTGCAAATTTGAGAGGGCACAATGCATTTGGTCACAAATGTGATTTGTCTGTGAAATATTTCCTGATTAGTTAATTATTATTATATGTAGATACATCTTTAAATATATTTTTATCAGTTATATAATACTAAAATTTGTTAAGAAGGAATGTTTTATCTGTATAATAGCATTTATGTATAAGAATATTCTTAAGTCCGTTCTTAAATACTACTTCTAATACTATATTTAAGTATATATACATAAGCACTATATTCTTCATTATTATCAACTGCATAAAGTTCAAGGTAGATTAAATCTGCTTCCAACCAAAACAACTTGAAATAAATTGCATTTGATTGAACTTCTAAATTTATTAATATACCCATAAATAGCTATCAATTTTATTGACATTAAGTTTGTGGTGAACGTTTTATAAAAAAAAGCAATTCCACCCGCGTTAATTCACGATCCTTTCTCACTCTGGTAAAGAGACTGCATACCGTTCTCCAATAGGTCTTTAAGAAGCACTAAAAAGAAGACCCCATCAAAAAAATTAATATCTCCGTCAAATAAAAGTGGAGATTGCTAAGTGTACATCATACAACTATACCTATCGTATATGAAGTATGTATGTATGTTACCTGGCAAATTGGGCGACATATGGCTGAGACATGACAGATTGTGCTAATGATAGGCGTCGTAATTTGATCAGGCACCTTAATAGCTGTGAGTGGCATCATCATCAGCTTAAAGGACGATAGTTTCTTATTAAATTATAAGTTTAAGATGAAAAGCCAAGTGTGTGTGTGTACCTCTATATGCGGGACTGAAGGGAGTAGGCTGGAAATTGTTAAGCAACACAAATTTGCTTAGAATTGCCTTTTTTTGTTGAAAACGTTGAAGAGTTGCGTTGTTTTAACGCACTAATCTCAGAAACTTCTGTTCTTTAATTGCTAGACGGCTTATTTATCAAGGATAGGTTACTTTTCCGCGGGAAAATCCATAAAATACGGTCAAATTAAAAAGCTAGTGGTTAAATAAGTGAAATGTTTAGGATCTCAGTTAAATAAATTCTTTTAGACATTATTTACATACATCTAGAAGTCCGTCAGACTATTACTAGAGATTCATAAATGGTAAAAATAGTATAAGTACCCCTTTTTACGTTCCCACTGCTGGGACACAAGGACTTCCGACAAAGATTAGGCCTTTATTCACCACGCTGGCCAAGTGCGTGTTGGTGAATGTCACATGCCGCTCAAACTCATCAAAGTTCTCACAGAACATTCTGGTTTTTGCCTTCACCGGACATGCACATTTTAAAACGAATACTTATATTAAAACAAGATTTTTGTTAAGAATTTTTAAAGGTTTTTCAAATCACGACCTTCGGAATAAAAGAGTGTTCTCCCACTTAGCCAACTTGGCTCTCAAGACTCAGCGGATGGTAAAATAGAAACACCATAAACTATTTATTTTAGATAACACATATTGTTCGCGCCAACACGCTCACAAATCACATAAGTTCTCTTCTGCAAGGACCAATCGCAGCGCTCCACATCGTCACGTAGTTATAAGTAAATGACACCATTGGTCATAATTGTTCCCCCACCCTTATATCCTAGCAAACTGTAATCATAATTCACATTCGCCATATTGCTCAATAGAAATCAAGACGTTGCACTAAAAATATCTTTTTTTAAATCATCCAGATAGGAAAAGCTTAGGACCCAGTCGTAGGTAGCCAGTTTTCAGATCAAAAAGGCTTTGTACAAGCCCGCTATCGTACACATATTGAAAAAGGACATAGGAATATTTCGTTAAACGACCGGATATGCCGCGGGTCGGAGGTTGCTTCATTACTTAGATAGACGCAGTTACTAGACAAAAATCGCGTGGGAGTTAAGGCGAAAAAGCCGAACTTAACTATTGCGATAATTTCGCAATTTTTATAAAGTTCTGTAAAACTTTTGCATTTCCCGCGATCTTGTCATAATAATGTCTTTTGTTAATGTTTGTTGTTGATAATTTTATTTGTTTTGTTTGTAACCGGAAGCGGAGCTGCGGGCCGGAAGACTTCCTTCCGCTTGCCTTGATGATGAGTTTGAAAAAGATGAAACGAAATGGGAAACCGATTAGGTTCTGTGATTATCTTCTACGCAAATAATATTTTCTGATTGACTTGTTGGTGATGGAAATGGTGAAATGAAATCAAAAATATATTACTTTCCTGTTGTCAATCCCTACACAATATTTAGGAAAAAAAATATTCAATAAATCAGGATAGGATAAAAGAAACAAAAATAACGCTTACATTATTTTTATATTAATAAGGGTACAAAATGATTTAATGATAATTCGTGTAAATGAGAATTTTTTTATAAATATATATGAGACTTAGAAAACCCTACATAATTGACTGCATCAGTGGCACGGTGGGCGAGGGTCCGGCGCAAGAGGTAGCGGGTTTGATTCCCTAGAAAAACCTAGAAAAAGCTTGCGAAAATATGATTATTAAAAATATATCTAAGTATATAATGTATGTCTACTACATTAAGTATATCAGATGTCTAGTAACACAAGCTTACTAAGGGGCTAGATGTTTTTGTGTGGATTGTCCGAAAATATGTATTATATATTTTTTTTTTTTCATTTATGTCACGTACTTTTGAGTACATCCAATCTAAATGATAGGTCCATCACAAGTCAAGTCACCAAAGAATAAAAATACCTTTATACTTCCCATTAATTTCGCAAAAATGTGTTTCAATTCGCAAAAATAAATTGTAGTAATTTGTCCACCGCAACGTTACTAAGCGATGTTATTTGACAATATCCGAATAGTACTCGCCCATTTAGGACACAGGGGAAAAATAACAGTTAGTACACTTTTTGATTTTTGGTTTGGGGGGCATTCATTACCTTTCTGTCACTAACTAATAAAGGAGGTAAAGTCCTAAAGACTGCGTTAATGTATTACTTGCATATTTTATTAAATAGATATAGGAGGTTTTTGTCTGTTCACGTCCGTAAGTGTAAGTGTCCGTAGTTAACCCTCTGCATCCTTACACGTGACCTCCGGGTGGTGCTAAGAACAGTCTCTGGTGGGAGGCTTCGGCCGCGGCTTGTCACCACCCTCCGGGCTGGGCCAGTGTGTGAAACGATTTTTTCGTGTTTCGTAATGTGGTCCGAAGAAGCCATCTACCTTCTAGGTCTTCATGCCCCATTTTAGACAACATCGTCACTTTACATCAGGTTAGAATGTGGTCAAATGAAGACTTATCAAGCAAAGAGTAATACATATTAATCAGCTGTTTATTTTTGCCTGCGTTAGATGATTGCCGGGTCGATGTCATCTGACAAATTGAGCTATTAAGTTTCAACATTTCAACAATTGCCGTCTTTTACGAATTCCGTTTTAATAATTGTACAGTTTCATTCCATTGTTAGGAAAGGGTTATCGCTGAAGACAAATTACAAGCGGTTGGAAAAATTGAGGTTAGGGAAAATGGCAAGAACCACGAAAGCCGGAATTTACCTACATACTTCTAACAATCTTCTTGTTAATATGCGCTAATACTCTAGTAAATCTGAGATCCTAAGAATATATATCTAATAAGTTATGAATCAAAATGAGGCCACAAGTATTTTCAATAAAATGAATGGTTACTGAGATTCGCATAAAAAATGCATTCACCTAGTTTTAGGGATCCGTACACAAGGGGTAATACGGATCGTCTTTCTGACTTTCTTTTCACACGGAGAGACAGACGATACAAGCACGATTTTGACGATAATACATACCCTTGAGATACATCTCAAAAACCGTTATAAACAGGACGTTTACGTACGTTACGTTTACGGAACCCAAGTGTAGTATGAGTCCACCTCATACTATAAATATAAATACAAAATATCATCCATTTGACTGCTTCAGTAGAGGTAGCGGGCTCGATTCCCGATGAGGGTAAAATTGTTTGTACGTTCTGCAAGCACTTTCTCCTGTCTGAGTGTTTAATATGTATAATACAAAATATCTAAACATGTATGCCTATTATATTGAATATATCAGATATCTAGTACCCGTAACACAAGCTTAGCATCACAGGGCTAGATGTTGTTGTGTGAATTGTCTGGTTTTTTTTTTTTTATCAACAATAAATATATTATAATTAAGGACTAGTCTACAAAATCATGTGAGCCATTGCGCACTTGACCATAAATCTCGCCGCTTATTTTGTACTATACATACCTTAATGTATATTTACTAATTACAAACTAATTATACAACGATTATAATCCTAACACTAGGTTGCTGATTTGAATTTTTAAATTCCTTTTTTTTTTTAATTCAATTAATTAAATTAAATGATTTTGAAAATTATTGTTTAGCTGTATTTAATTGCTATTCCCTATCAAGTACTGATAGCATATTCAATTTTACTTTTCACCTGTGACCTGTGTGAGTCCATTGTGCGAATAACACTGCATCCCCACGATCGAATGGACATCATTGGTCGGGGAAAATATTTCCGTGACCATGTTATGGAATATTTACAGTTTTTGGAGGTTTTTTTCTGTTCACGTCCGTAAGTAATTAATGTGTTTTATTATATTATAGACATTCAGATACAATGTAAAAATTGTGAATTGAATAAATTTTATGAATTATGAATTACACGTGACCTCCGGGTGGTGCTAAGAACAGTATCTGGTGGTAGGCTTCGGCCGCGGCTTGTCACCACCTCCGGGCTGGGCCAGTGCCCAGGAAACGTTTCGTAATGTGGCCCGGAGAAGCCATCTATCTACCTTCTAGGTCTTCATGCCCCATCTACCTCTAGACTACATAGTCACTATACATCAGGTGAGATTGTCGTCAAATCAAGGCTCATCTAGCATTAAAAAAAAATGCATATATGTATTTTATAGTGTTTCATCCTTATAATTTTATTTAACATTACAGCATACTACTTATTTTCCTATATTCGAGTTGTAAAAAATGTTTCTCGATACAGCCTTAGCCTAGTGAGGAAACTGTCAGATATTTTCTCCAGTAGATGTTAAACTGCTCTACGAAGATACTTATGGCTTTTTGTTAAAGAAATGATGTTATGTTTTCGTAGTAATTACATTTTTTTTTTCTATGTTTTGTAATTGTATGTATTAATTATTATGAAAATAAATCATTTCATTACTTGCAAGAATAAATAAATAGGTTATACATGTCCTCCATCTCAGGCCATACGAATCATTTATGTACGTGTTTGACAGAAAACCCGCTTCCGCTTATCGCAGCGTCAGGCCTTATTCCTATAATTTCTGATGCTTTCCAACCATCTCATAATCATCATAGAAAACTAGGATAGCATTAAAAGTCATTCTAACCAACACTAAAGATTATTACGTCATTAAAGATAAAAAATAAGCTCGGAAAAACCAGCTGGCAGATAATATTTCATTCATAAACAAACAGTAACTGGAGTAAAGCCTTATTACCCAAGATTACCTCTTATATTCTAGTGCAAGGAACCATTATTTTACTTGCAATAAAATGCAACGTTTCCCATCAAAGAACTGTTGTTATCCACTTTTCTAGGAGTATACACGGTGTTTGGTTTGGAGACCGCTGGCAATTATGGAGACTTTTACAATATTGTTCCGACCTTGTAGAGTGTATACGATCCTTAGATCTGTATTTATCTACAAATGTAATTAAATAATATATGTTTGTATTTATAAATAAACTAGCTGACCCCAGCAAAAGTTGTTTTGGAAAATGAAAAATAGATGTTGGCCGATATTAGACCTAATCAATATGCTCACAAAATTTCATGAGAATCGGTCAAGCCTTTTCGGAGGAGTACGGGAACGAACATTGTGACACGAGAATTTTATACATAAAGAAATGCTCATTCACGCAAATATTGCTGAATGGATTTTGCAGAAACTTCATAATAATAGTGGTTGAATATTAGAATAACACAAAGGCTTTTTTACTTCTTTAATTATTTCAAATTCTTTCATTAAATATAGCTGTTGGTTCTCCTAATATAATAAACATAAAATATAAAAAATATTTATTGACTTAAGAAATAAAAAAATGTCTACGCCATTTTCGTGATTTCACCGAACGGTGTTTCCATCCATGCATAAAGACTTCTTTAACTCGCGCTCATTATCTTGCAAGAGTAGATTGTGAGCAAAAAAGCAGTGTTTTAATAAGGACCGAGTGTAAACTACCAACTGGGACACCTTAAGGGGTTGCACTACAATTTTACTCAAAATTTATTCGAGTTCAGTTTAGTTTTTTAATAATAAACTTTGGGGTTGAAGCGACATTTAACGAGGTTTTTACGGTACGGCGTTCCACGCGTTTTGTAGATGTGAGAATAACTATTTTCCGAGGGTACTTAGAGTTACTTTATTTTTCTTGTTGAGACTGATATTATTTAATATTAAAATAAGGATGTCATGTAGAAATTATCTCCCATGCTGGTGAAATCGTCACTGTGTGACAAAACCCTCTTTGTACATAATAAATCAAGAATAAAAAAAAAAAAAAAGGTAGCATAATAGTAAAATAGCGTTTATTCATAAACATACAAACTTTGTCATTTGTTTGGAAAACAACTAAATTAAAAGAAACAACTGACGTTTCTTTGGAATCTTTCTTTCTTAATTATTTATTGTGTATAATTCGGGCCGCGGGCATCGGCATATAGCTATAGTCCCCATCTCCTCCCGTGGACGCAGAAGAGACAAGACGATAATTGAAGATAACTCGAGACCTAAAAATACACGCCATATTCAAAACTAAATCGGAAACTAAGTCGAAGTCGGTTAATCCCAAACACAAAAAAAAAACATCCTTTTTTGTTCAAGGTCAAATTTTCCAACATAAGAATGAAATTAACAAAGCAATAAAGGGTATGATGGCGGAATAAAATTGCCACTTACCGAAACAAACATTAAAGTGAGATTTCAAACAACTTAAATCTGACGTCTTTTAGTTTATTAAAAGTCATCGTGAACGCGATGTTCTGGTCTACATAAGCGGACAAAGATTTTCGTCGCGTTGCGCGCTACAAGATTCTGAACTGACGTAAATGTAAGCCACGCCTGCGCCAAACATCGTCTGTGCCCGAATACTTCGCATTACAACGATGTACCCGGCCACACATCGCGATGACACGAGTATTCGCCGTAGACCTTGAAACCACTTAAGTTATTTTAAAATATTTATGCAGAAAAATATTTTATGCTTGTGTAATTGATAGCAGGTCGGGGCGCTATCCCGGAGGAGCAAGGTTTCTGCATTCTGCTTAAAAAAATTAATAGTTTAACATAAAAGTGAGGAGACTTTTGGTGTGATTTTTAATACGTGATAAAAGTATTAAAAAATTACACCATAAGTCGATGAACTGTGTTTAAATTCACTGGTCGATGCAGTAGATTTAAGTATCCCAACCTAAGCTTAGATTTATTGTTTTATTTCTTAACTAGTATGCCGTCAGACCCTTAACAGTTCTTTAAAATACCTACGAGGCGGGAAATTGGTTCGCCTATTTAAAATGCCGGGTGAGCGGCGAACTAAAAGTGGGCAAGATAAGAAATTTAAAGAAAATAAATGATGGCGCATTCTTGGGAGCAAAAGTATACTTACTTTGGGGGTTTTTGTTAGAGAACTTACCTACTGCGAAAGAAGGAAAACAATTTGTCAAATTGGAAATGTACTAAACAGAGTAATAGAATCATCATTATCATTATTTTTAACCCCCGACCAAAAAAAGAGGGGTGTTATAAGTTTGACGTGTCAGTCTGTCTGTGACATCATAGCTCCCGAACGGATGAAGCGATTTCAATTAAGTTTTTTTTGTATGAAAGGTGAGTTTGGCCCGGGTGTTGTTAGACATATTCCTTGAAAATCGGTTGAGCCGTTTAAAAGTTATAGAGTTGACAATCAGGATCTTAGGATCTACTGGTCCGATATGAAAAATTATTTACCTGTTAGATAGATTATTTATCGAGGGGGGAAGGAAAAACGAAATTCTGAAAATATACTAGTGTGGGGTATCAAATGAAAGCGCATCGCGTCCACATTACATAATATTATGTTGTTTTACATTTAAGGAAATTAAGGCATTGGAATCGGGGGTTTTTCTTAAATTTTAAATTTAGATTGATATCTATACTAATATTAAAAAGCTGAAGAGTTAATTTGATTGTTTATTTAATTGAACCCTTAAATCTTAGGATCTACTGGTCCGATATGAAAAATTATTTACCTGTTAGATAGATTATTTATCGAGGAAGGCTTTTTATCGCGGACAAAATATACGTTGTCCTTCAGGAAACGCCGTGGCGTGGCTAGTATAGAAATAAAGTAAGTAAATAATAAAGTATTTTGGATTCCTGGTTTCACCAATGCTCGCTCTTAGTTAACGTAATAAATAAATTGTGGGTTCAGAAAAAATTGGACTCAAGTCGGTCGGATTGACTTAACTAGAGGATGCTATGTACTGCGCATATTTTGCCAATAAAATTGATAATTTCAAGCGTTATTATTTTTTGCTAATAGCTTCCTTTTCGCGTAGCTTTTTTTTCTACTTGCATAATATTCCATTGTCAATTTTGTGTATTTTTTGTATCTTCGTAGAATTTCACATTCATTTTCTTTGAAAATAGATAAGATAAGATAAATAAGATAAATATTCTTTATTGCACACATAATTAAAATCACAAAACTAAAAATAAGCACTTAAGACTATGCGACAAATGGCGGTCTTATCGCTAAAGAGCGATCTCTTCCAGACAACCTTGAATGGATAGGATTATTGGGAAAAGAAGGGGACCTGTGTGCTAGATACGAAAGTATTATAAGGAGTATTATTATAACAATAATTTTACCAAAATATGAAAATATATATAAATACTATAACTACAAAGTTTATACAATATAAATACATACATTTACATATATATTATATTGATACTAATACATAGATACACTAGAGAAAGTGGTTCGCATTCAGTTACTAATGGACAGATAATGTTCCTTGACCATGTTCTTGAAAATAGGTAGTGACTTAGCACGCCGTACCGGTACCGGCAGTGCATTCCATAGCTGAACTGCACGCACAGTAAAAGAATTAGCGAAGAAGGAAGTGAAGTGAAGAGGTATTTGGAGCATAAGAGTTTCAGATGAGCGTAGAGATAGAGAATGGGACACATGCATAAAAGTGAAACGTTCTTTTAGATAGGAGGGTGCAGAGGCTAGAAAAAGTATATTGAAGAGAAGAGTCAGAATGTGAGAGTTGCTTTTTACTAATAGTATACTTTTTATATATTTTTTTCTTTATTTATTAAGGTTTCGTTCATATAAATTTTTGTTTAGTTAATAAGCCCCGAATGCTCGTAGACTTTACCATTGAAATACAGTTGAATCTTACCACCTTATGATAAATCTTATTCGACAGATAAAATACAAGACTTCGTGTGAACACAGCTTTAAAGGAACTCAAGTCGATTCGTATAATTTTTTCTCAATACTTATCCTTAAACTTAAATAAAAACTTTTAAACAGCCGATTCAATCTGAGTAAGCCAAGTTCTGTTATTGGCGAAAGTTTACCAATTAAAGCAATATTGCTATGGTAAGATGGCTTCAGCGGTTTGCAGATTATCTATTGTGCTATAAGCTTAATGCGAAAAGTTTCCTTAATCGATTCTTTGTTTTGGAGATTTCGATTTTAATAATTTAAGATTTTGTGACAGGGCATTAATCAGATGGGAGGAATAGTACTCGACTTCGTAAAGGTGGTGGTACACTGGAGCGGATACGCCTGCCGTTCAGCTTGCGAGCTCTAATGGTAAAAGCTGAAAATCTGTGTTTGCTCCATGAGCTAGTTTGCTGTTAGCTGTAGCCTTTTTATAATTGCGCGACGCAAATGAGCGGTAATGTGTTTATCAGTCTATGTTTGTATGTACGTTCCTTTGTCCCATTATACAGACCAAACGCCTGGCCCGATTTCTATGATTCACACGTCAATCGATTCCTTTAGTACGTCGTGAACATTCGACATTTTTTTTACATTAATTATTCTGACTTTTAAGGCATATATAGACAGTAAAAAAATAGTATTATTACTACCTATTAGGTATTATAGTACTAAATCCGTCCCCACTAATGATCACGTTTGTTGTATCGGATCCCCCTTATATATTTTATGTATTGTGTTTTTAGTAGGTAATAAATCAAAACGTCCGCCGGGCGATGGTCCGCAGGAGGTTGCGGGTTCGATTCCCGCCGGGGGACCAGATTTTGTACGATCTGCAATTTCTGGTTTCGGGTCTGGGTGTTTTCTATGTACCATATGTATGTATTTACAAAAAAAATGTATCTATGTAGTATATCAGTCACCTAACACCCATAGTACAAGCTCTGCTTAGTTTGGTGTTAGGTGATGCTTTGTGAGTAGTCCGGAAATATTTATTATTTATTTTTGTAGGCTTCGGCCGCGGCTTGTCACCACCCTCCGGGCTGGGCCAGTGCGTGAAGCGATTTTTTCGTGTTTCGTAGTGTGGCCCGGAGAAGCCATCTTCTAGGCCTTCATGCTCCATCTTAGACCACATCGTCACTTTACATCAGGTGAGATTGTGGTCAAATGAAAGCTTATCAATAATTAAAAAAAAATAAAAAAAAAAATAAAAAAAATTATTTATTTTATTTTTATAACTCAAAATTCTTCTTTCTTGTCCTTGAGATAGCCTGGTGACAGACGGACAGACAGACGACGAAGTATCAGTAATTGGGCCCCGTGTCACCCATTGGGTAGGGAACCCTAAAACACACAGCTCGGTTTTCTCTGTATTTTGAAACAAAATTCCTCTAATTACAAATAATTATTAATTGTGTGAATATTTAACCAAAGTTATTAATAAATTTGAGCCATTGATTAAAATTTATAATTAAGTAATATTAAACGGTATTAAAACATGAAATAATAATTGATAACGTAATTACCATTATCTGACTAATTTACCTGTCATACCATAATATTTATCATTATCAGAGTAATCTGATAGCATTATAAAATTACCGAAAAACAATCAATTATAAATTGTATATTGTTTTACTGTTAAACGATTTTCAGATAAAATACCTTTTATCGTTTAATAGGTAAGGATTTACTGCGATAAAATATATTTTCCCGCGGAAATATTCACATACGCATGCAAGTACGTGGCATTAGCGAAAAATTTTACAAAATAAAAAAAAATTACTACGGAAATAATGTTTTTTAGAATAACAGCCATAAACTGATAACATAACATATAAAGTAAAACATTCATATCTTAATATATATAAATCTCGTGTCACAATGTTTGTCCTCAATGGACTCCTAAACCACTTAACCGATTATAATAAAATTCGCACACCGTGTGCAGTTCGATCCAACTTGAGAGATAGGATGGTTTTTACGGCGAGAAAAATTCGAATAATTTCCGGGAAAATTTTATACCCGTGCGACGCCGAGGCGGGCCGCTAGTTTATTAATATAATCTTTAATTATACACATACTTTTATGCAGACTACATTGCAAATTTCCTTTAAAATTAACTCAAACTTAAATTAAAGTTATAACTTTCAAGTCTCAAGAAAACCGTACAATAACAGCGTACTAAAAGTTAAAGTGGATATAGCTCATCACAGTACGTACAGGGTGTAAAACACGCGGAACAGGAAGTAGGTACAGAGTGTACTGAACACGCGGCACAGGAAGTAGGTACAGAGTGTACTGAACACGCGGCACAGGAAGTAGGTACAGAGTGTACTGAACACGCGGCACAGGAAGTAGGTACAGAGTGTACTGAACACGCGGCACAGGAAGTAGGTACAGAGTGTACTGAACACGCGGCACAGGAAGTAGGTACAGAGTGTACTGAACACGCGGCACAGGAAGTAGGTACAGAGTGTACTGAACACGCGGCGCCCAAAAGTTGGCCCATCACGGTTTACAGCCACTAACAAACACCGGTAGATGGCGTAACACTATGAAATTGTGTAAGTTTCTAGTGTCTATTAGTGGCCCGCCCCGGCTTCGCACGGGTTTTTATTTAATTTTTTCCCCGGCATTTATTCGATTTTTTCTCGCCTTTTAAACCTTCCCTAGACCTCCACGAACATTTCAAGACTATGATAAGATAAATCCGTTCAGCCGTTCTCGAGTTTTAATCAGACTAACGAACAACAATTCATTTTTATTTATATAAAAATGATAAAACCATTTTGTCTTGTTGTTAACCCCCGATCATAACAGAGGGGTGTTATAAGTATAAGTTTGACGTGTCCGTCTGTCTGTGTGTCTGTCTGGGACATCATAGATCCCGAACGAATGGAGCGATTTCATCTTAGTTTTTTTATGAAAGATAAGTTTGGTGCGGGTGTTCTTAGACATGTTTCATGATAATCGGTTGAGCCGTTTAAAAGTTATGGGGGTGAGTGTGTTAAAGGAAAACGAAAATCTGCAAATATACTCGAATGGGGTATGAGATGAAAGCTTTCAAATGAAACATTTCTGAATGTTATGGTGTTTTACATTTTATTATAATCGAACAGGGAATTTTGAGATTAGCAAAAACCAACTCTTCTACTTATCATTACATTTTTTAAATAAAGACGTAGCGCGTACGTTTTTAAAGACACGTATTGTAATAATTAAATTTTGCAAAGAAGCATAAAAAAATAACGGCCTCCAATGTCTGTAGATTTGCACAAAAAAAAATTGTTACCACTTTGTTAAAAAAAATACCATTATCATTATCACCTGGGCATAAGCCTCAACAAATAAACGCTATTTCGAGATACAGCCAGAAAGGTAAATGTGAATTATTCTGAAAATATATTTTTATGCCATTTTTTTGTTATTTTAGCAGGACTTGGTGATTTGACGGTGAATTTAAGGATTAAAAACAGTTTATCAAAAAACCTATTTCGTGAATTTTGTAACTGAAAATTACGAAAACTACTCAAAACTTACAGGAATATTTTAATGAAATCACTTATTTCAAATGAAAATTTCTACGAAACTTAAAATTAATCAAATTAATTCGAGATCTAAGCAATTAAGCGAACACGATCTCACT
Source organism: Gymnoscelis rufifasciata (assembly GCA_929108375.1). Taxonomy (NCBI): domain Eukaryota; kingdom Metazoa; phylum Arthropoda; class Insecta; order Lepidoptera; family Geometridae; genus Gymnoscelis; species Gymnoscelis rufifasciata. Next base: position 11,713,722 of record OV815322.1, read on the forward strand.
CTATAGAGAATTGTAAGAAGTTCGGGACAAACTGTCAGATTCTACGTCTAGGCGACATTAGATACTTAGTAAATGCTGTCATCCTTCTCTTTCTTGCCTAAGGCTACGAGTGGAGTGCTTGTGCAAGCGATTTAATATGAGCAGTTTAAATATTGACGCTAGTATTCATAAACACTGCAACTTCTGACTAATATAACTAAACTAGCGGCCCGCCCCGGCGTCGCACGGGTATAAAATTTTCCCGGAAATTATTCGAATTTTTCTCGCCGTAAAAACCATCCTATCTCTCAAGTTGGATTGAACTGCATATGGTGTGCGAATTTTGTTATAATCGGTTAAGTGGTTTAGGAGTCCACTGAGGACAAACATTGTGACACGAGATTTATTTAGATTAAGATTAGCTAAAACACACAATAAGCATATGAATGTCTTATTTTGCGACGATTATAGAGAAAAACAAGGTTGAAAAGCGTTATGAAGGATTTTAGGGAATTTATCGTTTTTGAGGAATAGCCGGACAGACAGACAGAAGAAGTTACTTTTGCATAATAGTATAAGTTATCCGCCATAAATTTCAAACCCGCTTCGCATCCCACCCCACCCCATCTAACAAGGGTTCAAAATTAAAACAAGACAGTTGTCAGTCGATCAATCTTTGTGAACTGGTGACCTTTAAACTTTCCTTAAATTGTTACTTCAGTACAACTTGGAGTGAGCGTGAAATTGTTTGAATAAAACTTATAAGACCCTTTTCAAGTATGAAGAAACCACTGTATCGGGTTTTGAATCCGAGTGACGTTAAATGTGGCATACACGGTTTTATTTTGATATTGCGTTGAAGTAGACCAGTTACAGCATCCAGCCAAATCGCACCTGACTGCCTCACGATATTTGCCATCACCGTTAATGCACGTGTTTAAAGCGCACATAAATGCCTCAAGAAGAAAAACCAGAGGTGCGTGGCGGGGTTTGAGTCCACGACTTCCACGAAGTCCACGAATGAAAGTTGAGTGTCCTCCCACTTAGCTCACACGGCTCAATTCCATCCATTTGACAGATTTTTCACAACTAACATTTTATCTTTATCTGTCAAAATCAAAAAAATCTATGGGATACTCGTGGTAAGGCTACTTGTCCATTTTGCACCTGTCAATATTTTCACACAACAGCCTAGATGTTGCTGCTTATAGATATATTTATGTCTGTGATTTACTGAGTAAAAGACAACCAGACAAGAAAATATTCCTATAATAAGAGCTCCGTGTTTTCTATATGAATAAATTGAGGTAACAGGACACCAAAATTTTTAATTGGTCTCACATTTATTGAACATTTTCATTTTATGTCATTTCATTTCTAATTAACTAAAACATCCTTATTTTCGCTAAAAGTAATGTTCCGTGAAAAACATTAAATACGGTTTTTCATCAATCATTCGTTCAGATGATAGTTATTTTGTTGTCATAACAATTGATGACGTAAAAACGCTGTTCAATTTAAGGCAACCTCGATTGCTCTGTCAACTTGATTGATGTTGTTTGTGAGTCTTGAGAGTAAAGGCAATCGCTCATTTAGGTATACTTATCGTAGTTATTCAATGACAACTAATACAAGTAGGTGATATATAAAATGGTGACTTATTATCTCTTATTACCTCACTGAGTCTGCTGACCTAGTCCTGAAATTTTACGTATTGATACAGAGTGGAAAAAATACAATATAATAAAAAAAAACACAACAACACCATAGAGGAACCTTGTACATAGGAGACAAATGATAGTAAATAACAGTTACACAATCATCGCATTCACTTCCCACGTTTCTCATGCTTTTTCAAAGTCAAAGTCATGTCACTCTTTTAACTATCATGGTTTTTAACAATATTGAAACTTGAAACGGACATAACATGATTTGACGGTTTTTGAGTTTTCCGATATTTCGACACGAACTACATTATTCGCATGTTTTCAGATATAGAGCATCAAAGCTCCGGCGTGTGGCTTGTGGATTATGCTTTCAATACATTTACTCGAAAGTATTACTTTACGCAAAACTTCAATGCACAGTCGTCTTGATTTTTCGTTTGCAAGAAAAAAGATATAATACATGTGAACTATTTTTTATGTTATCTAAATGACAGACTAATTATTATTTATGAGTCCTTTACGCTATTGATGTTTTTGAGGTCGGACAACGGATTCTTGTTAAAACGTACATTCTAGGTCTTCATGCGCCATCTTAGACCACATCGTCACTCTACATCAGGTGAACTTGTGGTCAAATTAAGGCTTATCTAACATTAAAAAAAAAACGGGTATGTTTTCTCGTGCACACGGCTTGTAGGTGAGCGCAGACCATTACGTGATTCAAAGGTAGTTCTGTCTTCGGGTTCATCTACTAACAATTGCACTGTTTTCTGGAATCGTTCCCAATTCTACAGATTCCCATCTCTACAGATTCCCAATTCTACAGATTCTCTTCTAAAACGTTTAGAGTTTTGGATTTATTTCATAGATAAACACAAGTTGTATTAGCAGGCTGGATTTGATAGCTTGAAGATTTAAAACCCTCGGCTTTTCTCTTATTTATGGACTTAGGAATTTCATATTAAAGCGATTAAAGTAACCCAACTTATTTACACCGTTAGTCAACTTCAGTCAAAGATAAGTTGGAACAAACAGAAAGATGTCAAAGTCAAAGTCAAAGTCAAAACGTTTATTTCCTTAGAAGCCTATGCTTACATGGACAGGTCAACATGCATAATGCATATGCATAATGCATTAAGTAATAAATTGGCAAACAATCTCTCCATATATATATAATTTGATCTAGTTTTAACATGTAATTAAGATGCTTTTAATATTTCAACCTTTAAGTGGGGTTTATCACTTTGAAAAACATAAAAAGCTTTTACCTCATTCGTTCTAAACTGTGGTACTTCGTTAAAGTAAAATTTTCACTAACATTGTTATTTTCTATTAAAAATCAGTTATCTAACCGGTATTTCCTTTGGATAAAGAAATAAGATAGAAAGAATTCGTTTTGGTACAAACAAACAGCACAGTAAACAACAAAAAAGAAAATATAAGCGAGACAACAGATAAATAGCTGCCAGGCCATGCTGACATGCACCAAAAAGGAGCAGCCTCAGTCTAAAAATGTTATGCAAAATTCAAGAATGTGGGTTATTGAATAGTCCTAGTCTCTCAAATAAGCAGATCTCCGCAGTGAGGGCTGAGAGTTGAGTGGGACGGATGATAAGTTCCAACGGTCTCTAATGGGTCAGTTGAGAGCGATTACGGCTCTATTCATAGTAAATATGTGACCTTACTAAGCTTGTGAACGGATTTTCTAAGCATCCTCTGAGTGAAAGCGAGAAAATTAAGATCAAATATAACCCGACTGCTACTACACTTGTTTGAATTTAAATGAGAATGTGGTTGTTACGCAACTTGTAATCGACATATAGATCCTAAACGGTAAGTCGGATCGAAAAATGATAAATGAAAACTATTCAACGATACCTTACATGACAAAGTTTGTTGACTTTTTTATTTTTTTGATATAATGGCGTCCAGTAGTCGATACATTGGACATCTTTCTTTTCTGTATTTTATTGTGATTTGTTACATTTTTGTCAAAGTCAAGTCAAAGTCAAAGTATCTTTAAAAGTATTATAAAGTTATAAATATTATAAAGTTATAAAGTATCTCTATATAATTACAAGTAGTTTAAATGGTAGGTATTACATATGGTTTTGTATCAATGTAATTTGCCCAATGGAGCGTGCAACATTTTGATGATTTACAACAAATTAACAATAAGAAAATTCAATGAATAATTGTATATAAATAAAAAATGAACATTTCAATAATTTTATAAATCATATTAAAATAAATAAAATAATAATAGTTGATGATTAAAATTAATTACACATTACATTTATTTGCCAATGGTTTTGTCATTTAAATATTCGGCAACTGTATAATAGTTTTGAATTAGTTTAAATTTTTGGCAGTAAGAACAATCTTATAAAAAATGCCAATGTCCACTACTGGACATCGGCCTTCAAAGACTTCCAGTAACTTCGGTCGGTCATCATCACCCTATTAACGTTCCCACTGCTGGGACACAGGGACTTCTCTCTTGACGAGAGAGATTAGGCCTTAATTCACCACGCTGGCCACGTGCGGTAGCTTCGGTCGGTAGCAGCCTGTAACCACCGCGAGCCTGCTACCTTCACCAGGTCTTCCGTCGACCTTGTACCTACCTGGTAGCTTCAATTACTTATAGATAATTTTATTATACCTCAAATACAAACCCTTTTTATAACTTTTTAAATTATCATGGTTTTTAACAATATTATGATTTAAAACGGGTAACATACTATGATTTGACGGTTTTTGAGTTTTCCGATATTTCGACGCTGTTGCAAGCGCCATGATCACGGAAACAACTGGCGACGGGCAACGGGGCTCATGTTAGGGAATCTATTATGTTAACACCTTTAATGTAACCACATGATGCAACAAATAAATAAAAAAATAAACAAGTTGCAAAACAACAAGTTGTTTCCGTGATCATGGCGCTTGCAACAGCGTCGAAATATCGGAAAACTCAAAAACCGTCAAATCATGGTATGTTACCCGTTTTAAATCATAATACCTTTTTATAACATTCATCCCCTCAACCCCTCAACGGGCAAGGGGCAAAGGGAGCAATTATGTGGGAAATATATCGTATGTAGTACCTACCTAACTCCTGTATTCCCAAAACATTGCAGAATTCTATTATTACGAGCTATGATTATTATTATCATAATAATGGTAACAGCCGCGCAGATAACCGTAAAAATTACCCTCATGTAGGTATGAGTCTGAGTACATAAAAGAACAATAGCTGGGGTTTTATACGACAAATTTAGGTTCTCTTTTGGTTGTGTTTGGTCGTTGTGATGGCGATTAAATTTCTTTACAGGTAGAAGATTGAGACTTACAACCTAAAGTTACGTATTGTATAATCATGTAAAAAGGTAATTTTTTATTTAAACTGAAAATTCGCAGTAGTTTCAGATTCATTGTAATTTTGCTCAAGTACGGCAAATATTTTTGCATTGAGAGCGAAATCAAGATTATCGAAGAAAACCATAGCAAAGTAGGGTTAAAATTTAAAATCACGCAATAAATATTTGATACTTTTATTTATCCAATCAAACAAATTTGTACGCTTGATACTTTTCAAGTTTTTTTTTATTGCGAATGTTTACAAAAATAGGAAAAAAGAAACAGAAAGGAGTTTTAGGTTTTGTGGATAACATTTTCATTTATTTAAAAAAAAATTAGAATACAAGTTACAAGGGTTTTATAAAGCTGGAGAGTTTGTTTGTTTGAACGCTCTAATCAGAGAAACTACTGGACCAATTTGAATATGTATTTCATTTTTAAATAGCCTATTTATCAAGGAAGGCTTCAAGCTACTATTTAATCGGGAAAATATGTCAATCCAACTTTGAAGAAGATTTGTTGAGAAGACAATCAATGAAGACTATCAACAAGTACAAAGAACAAACTTTCAAAATTTTTTACTGTTTTTTATTAATCGCTAAAACTCCGACAAAACCTTCCCCAAGCACTCAGTACGGTACCCATACTGCGGAGATTCCGAGGACAAACTCACTTCCGGTCACTCCGGAAATAATTCTACAGTTCCGTTAAATATGCTGCTGGATCGCCATTACAACTTTACCACTTTTTACAGATAAGCTAAATGTTTTGTCGGAGATATTTTTTGTGGGTTTTTCAAAGAGACAATGGAACGTTTGTAAGGACAGTTGTGTTTTGTGAATGTTTTGGTAGGCTTTTACAACGTGTGGACACACTGCAAGAGAGTTGGGATCTGAATTATTTTAGATTACTTCATTATTTTTATATCAATGATCATTAAATCATCATCTTTTTTATATTATTATTTTATGGGCTTACAAGTATTGTTGACTACAGTCTAGCCAGAAGGTAGAGACGAGGTCAACGATGGAACAAGTTTGCTCAGAAAAAGTATTTTCACTCTGGTCTTAAAAGTGGTCGGGTTGTATGTAATCGAAAAAACAGACTTAGGGAGAGAATTCCACTCCTTAGCGGTCCTTATGGTGGTATCATCATGATATTTTAAGATTTTTTAAGTAAGTTGCAAACTGTGTGTTGGTTTATAACTGTTATAAATAATAATAATAAATATTTCCAGACATTTCACACAACAACATCTAGCAGCGTGGTAAGCTCTAAGCTTGTGTTACGGGTACTAGATATCTGATATACTTAATATAATAGTCATACATATATAGATATTTTTTATTATACATATCAAACACCCAGACCAAGGAGATCGTGCTTGCAGAACATACAAACACTTGCACCCTCGGCGGGAATCGAACCCGCTACCTCTTGCGCCGCAAGCGGACCCTCGCCCACCGCGCCACTGAAGCAGTCAAATTATTTGTAAAAAGGTATCGGAATAATTGAATACTTAAATTCAAGGAATAAACTTAAATATTTATAAAAGGAGGGGTTGATTATTGATAATGATGACATGTCTGCATAATCTTTGTGATTTTACGGACATAAACTAAAGCAATCTATACAAGTATGTACTCCTAGTTACAATATTATATATAAAATTAAATTTCACACAGTTTTTATGCTCATGAATATAAATAGAAGTTAGAAGTATAATCAAATGGAAGCCAAGATCTACAATTTTATTACCTAAAACTGTTTCCCAAATTCATCCGTTCGCGCAATTTCCTTGGAAATGGTTAATATCTGTTCATATCTTAAAATAATTCATGGATATTGCTTCCTCGATATTATTTATTATTTTATTTATTTATTTATAAACCCAAGTCAATATCAAAAAAACAATATTACCGGACTTGTACCAGCTATACCCCCACTGTGCTCCCAATACTACACCATTTGGTGAGCCAACGGTTACGCTTGCACATTCTTCCACGGATACTACAGAAAAAAAAATTACCTACCTTATCTTAACCCTAATCTTGGCTTTAGACCCGCAAAACAAAAAATGAAACATCTAGAACTTTTACCACTGAATAAGAAACGATAAAGCTCAGGATACAAAGGTTTTATGAACTTATAAAGTAGAACCCGCTACCTCGTGCGCCGCAAGCGGACCTACGACCACCGCACCACTGACCTTAAGACACTTTTTTTTTACAACTAACACAACAACTTGTACAACTAATCTTCATTATATACGCAATTCGTACTTGCAGCGACATTTTTTTTATTGATAGGCCTTCATTTGTCTACAATCCCACCTGATGCAAAGTGACGATGTGGTCTTAGATGGAGCATGAAGGCCTAGAAGATGGCTTCTCCGGACCACATGACGAAACACGAAAAAATCGCTTCACGCACTGGCCCAGCCCGGAGGGTGGTGACAAGCCGCGGCCGAAGCCTATCACCAGAGACTGTTCTTAGCACCATCACGGAGGTCACGTGTAAGCATTCAGACGGTTACCATTACCACTTACGGACGTGAACAGACGAAACCTCCAAAACCTCAAATTTCCAAATTACTTATTTTTACCTAACCGAAAAGCTTTATTTTTTTACTGTAAGATATGTTGTTGATTTAGTTCCATCATTTAATACAACTTCCATTTAAAACCAGCAATTAAACTGTCCTCATGGAATCCCTACCCTACATCCGGTCGCAGGAAGTGGGTGTGGTCTGGCGGTGGCCGACGCATTTCACTAAAATGTCTACGTAGTCTTGCGTCGGACAACAATTATGTTAAGTGAGCTAGATCTTTTTGTAGAACTTAATGATGTCAGTTTTAGGGATTCATAATGTGCAATATAATGTGGTTCTATGTGTGTGCTGCAGCATGACAAACAGGCAATACCCTAGCCTACTAGCCTGATTTTCAGTATTGACAGTCGTGACGAGTCAAACAAATCACCAACGCAACAATAAGACCTCAATGTTTTAGCGTTTTTTTAATCCAACAAAAGCAAATCAGAAGAACGAAAAAGATTAAGTTGAGTTTCACAGACTTAGATGTAGGCTTTTGTTTGAAAGTAGGTTTTTTAAAATAGTTTTAAGATATAGAGATAGTAATTATTTTATTCTAGATAAGTCTTCATTTGACCACAAACTCATCCGATGCAAAGCGACAATGTGGTACAAGATGGGGCATGAAGACCTAGATGGCTCCTCCGGGCCATATTACGAAATACATAAAATAGTTTCACGCATTTGCCCAGCCCGGAGGGTGGTGACAAGCCGCGGCCGAAGCCTACCACCAGAGATTAAAAAAATTACTATCTCTATATCTTAAAACTCTTTTAAAAAACCTACTTTCAAACAAAAGCCTACATCTAAGTCTGTGAAACTCAACTTACACCAGAGACTGTTCTTAGCACCACCCGGAGGTAGCGTGTAAGGATTCAGAGGGTTAACACTTAAGGATGTACAGGCTTCTTCGATACAGGCTTAGCCTAGTGAAGAAGTCACCAGATACAGTACAGATACAGTCTGCTTTATAAGTTATCTGCAAATAACTGAAGGACACCTTACGTCTATTAGTTTTATTTCAAAGTGTGTTTAGAATATAAGTCTTAAGTCTTAAGGACGTGAACAGAGAAAACCTCCTCCTTCTCGTTTATTTCCTTAGACGCTCATGGCATACATGGACAGGTCAACTTAAAGCTAATTTAAATAAAAACTAAGAATATTCAATCAAATAACATTGTCTCACATATTTCATCATGTTTCATATATACAGAGCTGAAAAAACGCCTTTTTTCTTAATGATCCCTTCCGAGATCAAAACAGAATTACCATCGTCTACGTCAGCTCTCATCTCACCACAGCACTTAGACTTTCCCTTTACAGTCTATATTTTCCAGCGCAGAGCCCGGGGCCGACGCTCCTCGCAAATAGCGATGCAATTTCGCACCACAAACAAACCCGCGCGCTTATCATAATATACTCGGAGCAGTTTATTAAAGTAATAGCTTAAGATTATACCATGGTTTAGCGGAGTTGATTTTCTACAGATTACATTAAGTTGATTTGCTTATTCAAAAGTTGTGGAAGTGTAAAAGAAGTGAAAATTGTTGGTCCGCAAAAACTTCCAGGTTAAGTTGAGGCCGAACGATAAGTGTATTTCAGTTAAAATAATCCTTTGTTTTGATTAAATTTTTCGATGAGGTCATATGCAGTTCTCACTTGGTATAGTCAACAGCAGAATAAACTGATAAAATAGGATCCCAAAATAAAAATAACAGTAACTATTGTAGTTTGTTAAAAGTAAAGGAACAAATAACGTCATCGAACTAAATCACATTTAGTTCGATCCTCGGTGTTATTATGATCATATTCTTTTGCCCGATTAGAACTTCATATTAAATTTACACTTTGGTATATCTTATTACTGCCAGGTGTAACACATAGTCACACTATGGGACGTTCTGAAACGTTGATTTTAATCACATACTTTTGCTGTACCATAAGTTTGGTCGGACACAGCAACCTGCCAAGACAGGATTTGGCTTATCCCTTATTTTTTAGTCTCTTCAAAACCCCCTATCCTACTTTTTTGGATGGAATTTTGTACCACTCTTTCCTCATTTGGGCGAATCTACTGAGAGTCAGCTTCTCCTACACAGCAGGCATTTTTTTTTTATCAGTTAAGGATTTTAGCTATCGGCTCCACGACTACCAGTGATTCTCGAGTTATCTAAATTCGTACTTAGTTAATATGCTGTCGGTTTATTGTAAAAAATATCACCTATTCAATTTTGTATGTTAATTCCTCAAATATTTCTGCACGATGCATTTTAAAAGATTGAATGACATGCGTTCGAAAAGATTATTTTCAACTCGACTTTCACGATTTTCCTCAAGCATGCATCCACAGAAATACTATAATAATCATCAAGGATACAAGATCTTTTTAAGTTAGATAAGCCTTCATTTGACCACAATCTTGTTTGATGTAAAGTGACGATGTGGTCTAAGATGGGACATGAAGACCTAGAAGGTCGATGGCTTCTCCGGGCCACATTACGAAACACGACAAAATCGTTTCACGCACTGGCACAGCCCGGAGGGTGGTGACAAGCCGCGGCCGAAGCCTACCACCAGAGACTGTTTTTAGCACCACCCGGAGGCCACGTGTAAGGATTCAGAGGGTTACCACTTACGGACTTAAACAGTAAAAACCTCCAAAATACTAGGCCTTACCGCGAAATTTAGCATAAAATTTAAATTATTTTTTATCTGAGGCTAGTGCAATATACTTTTAAGTATTACTGCAAATTATGATAAATTCTACAGCACTGGTGATTTTTTTATTAGACCTGCTTCTAACGGCTTTTAATACAATTGAAGCAAAGGCCCAAAGCGCCTAAGAACCTTGCAGGTTAATAAACAAACACTGCTGTAGCTCAAAGCAACCTGTTTACTAGCTCCATACAGTTACTTCACTCGAATATTTGATTATATCCCCTGCAGAGAGGTAGCTTGATTCTATTCCCAGTGTTTAGACAAGTTTGTTTAGAAATTAAGTTCAATGCATATTTTGAACGTTGGTCAGCAGTTTTTCCGGCTTAACACAAAAACACCGCTTAGACACGCGTTCAACAGTTGTTTAGCAAAAGTGATCGCACAGATCATATGATAAATATGGTGATCCATATATTTTTAAACAACTGTTAAACAGGTGTCTAAGTCGTGTTTATGTTTTTGTTGTAAGACTGTTTACTTTCATCAACTAGGAGAAATCTCCTATAATCAGTTTCGATTTTCGTTATAGTATTATTAATGTTATCCAATTTTCTTAAAATAACTGCTTTTCCCATTTTTAAGCGATAGTCAATGGTACCATAAAATTCACATATATACTTTTATGGTGTCCCAACGCTGCAAATTCCTGCATACACCTCCAGTATATTATTATAATAATTCCTATCTAATTTAAGCTAGGTACAGTATTCAAATGCAAATCAACAGTAATATCACAAAGTACTCAGTCATAGTATTTCTATTAAGTTAATGAATTAACAAAGGCGGATTGCGAGCTCTCATGTGCCCTACCACGAGTAGTCACTAACGACTGTTGGAGGAGATTACAATATGTTGTAATAATTTGACAGATTATTAAAAACTAAAATTGTATCTATATCTCTCAAATGTATGATGAGCCAACAACATGTTGTAATCTCCAACAGTCGTGAGTGGCAACTCGTGGTAGCTGGTCTCCACAACATTGGCACCATGTTTTGTACAATTTACCTAAATTACTTCCTTCGTAATGAACTGCTTACATTCTGCATATTTGCTTTATTATTGAGTTTTGCGCAGGGAAATTAATTTATGAAATCATAAGGATACCTACACCTAGTATGGCATCACCCAAGTAACTTTATTAAGGCTTTATGCACGGTAATAACTACTATCTATACAGTATTCTAAATGCATAGAAACGGTTAAAACGCGAGCTTTGCCTAAGCGCCTATAGATTTGCACATCAAGCTATCGTATTTCATGAGATACCAACAGTCTGGTAGCCGACAGTTTCAATAACACAATACATAGGACATCATAAGATACATCTTAACAATCATACTTATTTACTTATGTACTATATGTCTATACTATATTTATATGTAGATATCTGTATGATAATGTTATTTAGATGATATTGTTATATTTTTAATATTGTGCACCCTTACCTCCTTTCTATTTTAAGTAAAGTTTTTTCCATCCTAAGGTTGCCTGAAAGAGATCGCTTTGAAGCGATAAGGCCGCCTATTGTACCACTTTTTTTTTAATTTATTTTGTTTTTAACCCCCGACCAAAAAAGAGGGTTGTTATAAGTTTGACGTGTCTGTCTGTCTGTCTGTCTGTCTGTCTGTCTGTCTGTCTGTCTGTCTGTCTGTCTGTGTGTCTGTCTGTCTGTCTGTGTCACCATAGCTCCCGAACGGATGGAGCGATTTCAATTTAGTTTTTTTTGTATGAAAGGTGAGTCTGGCGCGAGTGTTCTTAGACATGTTTTATGAAAATCGGTTGTGCCGTTTAAAAGTTATGGGGGTGAGAGTGGGTAATGAAAACCGAAAATCTGCAAATATACTAGTGTGGGGTATCAAATGAAATCGCATCGCGTCCACATTACATAATATTATGTTGTTTTACGTTTAAGGAAATTAAGGGATTAGAATCGGGGGTTTTTCTTAAATTTTAAATTTAGATTTATACGTTTATGTTCCTGTGTTGTGTACAATAAAGCGTTTTTGTATTGTATTGTATCATAAGTTAAGTTGAAGTTGTAATGCCCCAACGGGGCTCACGAAGGGAATCTATTATGTTAACACCTTTATTGTAACCACATGATGCAACAAATAAATAAATGAATATATTCTCGGAGTGTGTACTCTGGTACACAGGCAGTCGAGTCGAGAGTGTGTGTGAATGTTTTTTTTTATATTCTCCATTATCACACCTATTGATATATTTTTTTGAACTAAGTAGATATAATCGGTTCACGAGTCATGACGTTGGGGTGAGTGGCGTTAGGGGCCATTCCTTAATTACGTAAGGACAATTTTCGTAATTTTTTACCCCCCCCCCCCCCCCACATCACAAATTCGGAATGAGCTCTCTGCTACTGTTTTACTTGATAACTAATACATCTTCACATCCAATTTGACTCATGGTTCTAGAGAGAGAGATAGAGAAAGAATTAAATATTACTGGGCAATCCACACAATAACATTTAGCTACGTGGTAAGCTCTAAGCTTAAGTATAAAATAGACATAATATGAATAGATAAGTATTTTTATTTAATTTAAATTTAAGATAACTTTATAGCCAAGATGTAAGAAGAACTCGTATATAGCACAAGAAAGTATATTATTTTGTTGTTGAAAACAAAGATACATAATTTTTAATTGAGGACCACCCCTAATACAGTCACTCAAATACATATATATATCTAAGGAAGTAGAAAGGTTTATAATTATTTCCTTCGTAGTCCATAATAAAATCGATATTGCCTATAAAAGTTATAGGTACGTCGTGAAATGTGTTATTGCGTATGTTACGATCCTCCTGCTTTGTTTACTCTGGAAGGAGCCGAGGTCAGGGCCCACTGCTGTGCTGCGCTACTGACGGGTGCCTAGCTTACTAATGACTTGATGGCTAATATGTATAGTCTTTTATATAGAAGGCAATGAATTATGTTTTTGGAGTTTATTGGAGTTTACTCCTTAAGAAACGATTTGAGTTATAAGGCCCGGTACGGAAATTTTATGAGGAGTAAAATCAAATGTAACACGTAAAGTTTAGGCGTTACGTAGAAAGAGACAAACATATATATCTGTAGGATTGAACGTGTAAAAGAATGAGATGGAATACATTACACGGCGTATCTCATTCTCGGGGTCTCCTCTTTGCGCGATACTTCGTCTCACTGTATTTTATTTATATTATTTTGTAACATACTTTATGTAATACGCTTTATTGAAGTAATATAAATAATCCGAATAATTACATATATATGTTTGTTTCTCTTATCATTTTAGCAGATGCGTTCATTTACCCTTTTTTTCTATTCGATATATATCATAATTATCGTTCGTAAGTAGTAAACTCCAATCGTGCGTCGTAGCTGACACACACACACTTTTTTTTTCTAAACACTTATTTGACTCAATCAATGACATTTATTTCTAGGAACAAGTTTGAACATAAACTAAAGTATTATTAATACGCCGTGAAGCCAAACCGTGAAGCCGTGTTGGCTAAGTGGGAGGACACTCGACTTTCATTCCGAAGGTCGTGGGTTCAAACCCCGCCACGCACCTCTGGATTTTTCTTCTTGAGAAATTTATGTGCGCTTTAAACACGTGCTTTAACGGTGAAGGCAAACATCGTGAGGAAACCGGCATGTTCTGAGAACTTTAAAAGAGTTTGAAGGACATGTGACATTCACCAACCCGCACTTGGCCAGCGTGGCGAATTAAGGCCAAATCTCTCTCGTCAAGAGAGAAGTCCCTGTGTCCCAGCAGTGGGAACGTTAATAGGGTGATGATGATGATTATTAATAAAATAAATCTTAGAAACTTTATACATATTTAACACCCAGACCAAGGAGAAAGTGCTTGCAAAACATAAAACATATTCGACCCCTCGGCGGAAATCGATAACGGTTTCTCTACCTGCGGCAGTTAAAAATATATATATATATCTTTAGTACTACCACTATTTTCAAATTCACTGCACAGCTACATAAGAGGCTAGACAGTTCTGTAATTATAAATCTCAACATAAAATGGACTCGTCTTTTGGTGTTCAGACAAAGTTAATTTAAATGCAAAGTTCGCGTTCAGCAGTGGATTCGCAGCTCATGTTAGGTTCTTATATTTAATGGGGTATTTTAAATTTTATGCAACGAAGCGAACCTGGATGTCGTAAAGAATTTTCGAATACCTAGGTAATATAGATTTACTTGTTATACAGTTTGTAGAATTGCCCTGCCGTTATAGTTTAAGGGCCTATATCACAATGTTCAAGTAGCTAATCAGTACTTAAAGAAGGCATTGCCTCAGTAGCGCGGTGGGCGAAGGTCTGCTTTCGACGCAAGAGGAAGCGGGTTCTATTCCGCCGAGGGATCAAGTGTTTGTATGTTCTGCAAGCACTTTTCTTGGTCTGGGAGTTAATTATGTATAATTAAAAATAACTATATTTGGCCGTCCACTATATTCAGTATATCAGATGTACCCGTAACACAAGCTTAGAGCTTACCACGGGGCTAGAAGTTGTTGTGCGTGTTGTCCGTAAATATTTATTTATTTATTTACGTACTGTTATGAGTTAGTGAACAAATGCATTATTATTATTATTACCTCTGGAACATGCTGTCTCACTCAGATTATGTTATAAGTGAGCAAGATATCTCTATATTTATCTATTGATAAGCTACCTTATTGTTTGTTCTTAAAGCCAGGCGCAAACGTTCACCGACCAACGTCCGGTAGCCAGCCACTATCATTTCACACGATTTTGCATATATTTTGCTAAACGCGGTGGATGCGTGTGTTCGGTGGCGGCCACTGGCTTCAGTCGCTAAAGCAGTCTCAACGAACTCTAGAAAGCTAGCTCTCAAGAAACAGAAGCTTCGATTACCGCTTAGGTGCTGGGAGGCAATTCTCGCGCTCATAATATTAGATACTATAACAAATTTTTAAAATATCGGAAAATCAGTAAATATTTGATGTTCTTTTTTCAATATTAAATGATTTTGAATGTGATTGTTCTACAATTAACCTTCAAACGGCTAATTAATCTCGTCCTCATTATTTATACAAATTCGAGAGGAAACCGAAAAAATCTCCCGAGTTAAGGTTATTATCGAGTTAGTCATAATATCATACGTGCGAGAATTTCCTTCTACAAGGATATCTTCTATAGGAATACTCTGTATAAGGTCCAATATATATAAGTATTAATTACTATTTTAATGTACAAATACTTTGAGATTCCTCTTCTCGCATTATAAAAAATAAAATATTCTTAGGGATACAAAAATACATAAAATATTCTTCGTTAAATTGGCTATCTACTAAAGACAATTTAATAACTAAATCCAACAAAAATACCCGTTTCTCTTCTACGACACTGTACCCTAACTCACCAAGATTTCACGCAAAAAGCTTGATGTAGGTATATTTTAGGGGTCCACAAAAATTCCCCTTAAGAAAAACGTCCAGCAATCTGTTATCTGTGGAATAAATCATTCTGATGTTGTAACACAAATGGGCAAAGTTAACGTTTTAGGGCTCAATCAATCTTTCTCTTTGAAATCATAAATGGATGAGCATAAACACAAGTTTATTTGATGTATTAATGCTATGAAGATACACTATTTCAGGTAGGTTTTACCTCAACCTCCTATTATCTTTTCAATGTAACATACATTATTCGCTTTTATTTTTTGCTATTACTCAAGTGAGTTATGACGAGTCTATATAAATATAAATATTTTGACAGACAGAGAGACGGACCACCAATTGATCAAATAAGGCTCGGCGCAAACGTGGCACTGACTACAGCCCCCGGCGCCGCGCCGGTCGTAACCGCTGCATCTGCATTATTAGGTCAGAAGCGAGCGACAGCCAACGGTGCACGGATGCCACCAAATTGTATAATCCGTTCTCTGCTATAAGATAAGAAGGGTGGAGTTGCGGGACAGTGGCGCGTATTAGCGTCTTCTGCGGCCCGTAGCGACCACAAGTAGCGAACACTAAGAATACGGGGGATACGATGGAGATAAGAGTCCTATTCGTTTCTCAACTTGTTTCAAAATTAAAGCGAACTGTCAAGACAATCTTATTTCTATGATATGCTTTTTAGTTTAGGTCAATTGTTAATTTTCTGAGGCAATTAATTTTAATCAGTTTTTAAGGTTTTTTTTTTTAATTAATGTTTGATTTTGATTGTTGTTCTATTCGCTTCTCAACTCAGTGTAAAAAATTGAAGCGAACTGTCAAGACTATGTTATTTCCTTAATTATTCTTAGTTTTTATTTAAATTAGATTTAAGTTGACCTGTCCATGTAAGCATAGGCTTCTAAGGAAATAAACGTTTTGACTTTGACTTTGACTTTGACTTTGATTTTGACTTTATTACTGTAGCAAGTAGTCGCCATCGACAACACGTGAGATAATAATAGGCATAATAATCTAGCTGGCCACCAGTCGCTGTGGCCCGTTTGCGCCGAGCCTGAGGGTTTATTTTTTGAAAGCACGAAGTTGCAAAATATTTATTACCCAGTAAAAATAAATCTAATGTTTTTTTTCTGTCAACGATAAAATATGTCTAGAACCACCAAACTAATGATTTTCATCTGGGCTAGTTGTTCTTGTTTGAATACTCATCAATATTTAAGTAAGAATTCATAATTAGGAAGACTTTTTCGATTAAAAACCCTTTTAAATTCAACATTTTTAAACTACACTGGAAACACTATTTAAACTTTTCACTTTTCCAAAAGATCAAATGAAACTTGTTAAAAAAACTATTACATTTGAGACTACGTAATTTTCTCTACTCTATTTCTTACGGCTAGCCGTTGGGGCGGAAAAGTTCTCGACAGGAGACCTTGAATCGACAAGCGCAGCGTAAGACGTCCCTCTACAAAATGGACGGAAGATTTGGTAAAGTCTACGGGTTCTCGGAGGATACAGGCAGCATCCAACCGAAATGACTGGAGATCGTTGAGGAAAGCCTATGTCCTACGGCTGAAACGATGGTGATGTCGATGAATTTCTCTTTGTTTATTCTCGACTTACCTGACCCGTTTTAAATTATATTAAAGGAGACAGATATTATTTTATTATGAGATGTTTAAGACAATTCTTCAAAGAGTTCGAAATTAAATCAAATATAAATAAAACTTTTGCTGGAAAATTGTTTTCTCTGGTCCTTAGAGATTTTATCTGGTAATTTATAATTTCTATTAAACGTACAAAATTATTATAATTAGTTGCTTTTATTATTTTATAGATTTTAAACCTTTTGTGTTTCTTTGTTAAGAAGTATATTATTATGCGTGAATCGATAATGATTATTTTGACTGCTTCAGTGGCGCGGTGGGCGAGGGTCCGCTTGCGACGCAAGAGGTAGCGGGTTCGATTCCCGCCGAGGGTGAAATTGTTTGTATGTTCTGCAAGCACTTTTTCCTTGGTCTGGGTGTTTAATATGTGTATAATAAAAATTTCTATATATGTATGACTATTATATTAAGTATATCAGATATCTAGTACCCGTAACACAAGCTTAGAGCTTACCACGGGGCTAGATGTTGTTATGTGCATTGTCTGGAAATATTTATTTATTTATTTATTATTTTTTAAGTAAAGGGTGAATTAGTTTGGCGTGGGATTTAGTGCACCCTAACACAAAACAAATCTTTACCGGTTAATGAAGCGTAGCATAACAACCAACACGTGAACTTGAAAACAAATTTACTTTCTCAATTCGACGCGTATACGCTTAACTTTGTACTGAGCAGTCCGATATTGATATAGTTTTAAATAAATCTAAATTTAAAATTTAAGAAAAACCCCCGATTTCAATGCCATAATATCCTTAAACGTAAAACAATATAATATTATGTAATGTGGACGCGATGCGATTTCATTTGATACCCCACACTTGTATATTTGCAGATTTTCGGTTTTCCTTACCAACTCTCACCCCCATAACTTTTAAACGGCCCAACCGATTTTCATGAAACATGTCTAAGAACACTCGCGCAAGACTCACCTTTCATACAAAAAAAACTAAATTGAAATCGCTCCATCCGTTCGGGAGCTATGGTGACACAGACAGACTGACAGACACACAGACAGACAGACAGACAGACAGACAGACACGTCAAACTTATAACACCCCTCTTTTTTTGTCGGGGGTTAAAAATCGGCTCTTGTGAGGTTTAGATAGCATAGTGAAATAGTAGTAAATATAACTGTCATAATTATACACGCTACGTAAACGTAAGTCCTTATTGAAGTGCTTGCACACTCCACACACAGCACACACTCAATGTAAACAGACAACGCTACGTCAGCGGAGTCGATGCTACGTCAAGCAGGTCTCGAGTGATTTACACAGGAGCAACTGTGTCTTTGGCTTACAGAATAATTAAGCGATTGTC
The DNA here is from genome assembly GCA_929108375.1 of Gymnoscelis rufifasciata. Taxonomy (NCBI): domain Eukaryota; kingdom Metazoa; phylum Arthropoda; class Insecta; order Lepidoptera; family Geometridae; genus Gymnoscelis; species Gymnoscelis rufifasciata. The sequence goes on from OV815322.1 coordinate 11,732,468, forward strand.
GATTGGCGATTTTTTTTGTCGCAACATGTTCTTGTTATAATTTGTTTTTATATAATTCTAACCTTATGTTTACTCAAAGTCAAAGTCAAAACGTTTATTTTCTTAGACGCACAGGGTATACATGGACATTTATGTTTTTGTTATATTTTATTATGATTGTTTCAAAATAAATGCTACATATTCTTGTTCTTATTGACTTGGAAATATATCTGTGCAGAAGAAGAAAATAAAATAAAATATGGGCGTGTCGGGACTTCTGACATAAGTTATAACTGCAACTTAGACTACTTGCACCGCGTGCTGCAGGCGTGAGAGAAAGTGATGAAAGATGTCACAAACATTACGTAACGAACCGGTTTGTTTGATAAAAATTTAAAGACAGGTATTTTTACAATAAAGATTTTCTTACTTTCTTTCTTGTTTTTCTCTTTGTACATCCAGAGTAAAAAAAAGAAAATAGTTAAAATATAGCTATTTTGCTCAGTCACATGCGAGATGCTAACCTTTGCTTACTTCACTCGGATTTTGTGATATAAGTCCTTAAGAGATTTTTAACTCTTTCTTAATCTGTTTTTACACAACTATGAACACCATAACCAGTAAATCTTGGTAAATATCCCGTTATAAATCTAAATAAAGTGTTGATCACCATGATGGTTTAAAAAGTTATGTCCTTATTATATAAAAAGACAGGTGTTTTCAGCAAAGTCTGCACTCCGCGTACTTCACAAGCTTCATGTTAACAAACAACGCTACGCAGAAGTCTACAAAGCTACGCCGAGCAGGCTTTAAGTGAATTCTTTGGGATGAACCGCGTTTCTAGGTAATGTGCTAATGCGCATAAACCTTATAAACAAAGCGTGTTCTAACATGAAAAGCCTAATATAATAGACAAGGCTTCCTGTTTTCCCCCTTAAGAGAGTCCCCCTTAGGGGGTAAAACTGTACCCTAATGTAAAGAATGTCTATAATTCCCCCATTTCGTTTTGTTTATTCCACTTACCCCACTGAACGTCGTATCACTTTAACATTGTGAAGTAAAACGTTGAGTATAGCAATTTTAAATAATTATGATGTTAATCTATAAATTAACATAAGTTTAATGACTGGTGGTGCGGTGGGCGATGGTCCGCTTGCGACGCAAGGGGTAGCGCGTTTGGTTCTTGCTGAACATAAAACACTTGGCCCCAAGTGTTTTATGTTCTGCACGCACTTTCTCCAAATACGTGCGTTTAACGTTATCGAAAGATCGAACTTAGAGTTGAGTTTGGTTTTATTATGTTATAGATAGATAGATAAAGATAGATAACACTTTATTGCACACCACACAAACACACACAAAAACAAACATAGACTTAGCATAATAATAATGTTGGAGTACATCTCTTCCAGGCAACCTTTGGATGGACAGGATCAATAGTAACAAAAAAGACAGTGGTGTAATAGGAAGTAAACATATAACTATATAACACACATAAATATATACATATATACTATACATATAGTAATACTGTTTTATAAATATACAATACTTACTTGAGAAAGGGACAAATGGTATTGAAAGTAATTTAAAGTGATTTTAAAGGAATAAACTTAATAAAAAGATGTGTTATGTTCGTAACCAAAAACTTTTTCACTCATACACACTTTCAACAGTTTCCTTTGTGTTAAACCATTCATTTGTAATTGTAACTAGTGCTTTACAACTCGTTAAATAAAAGATTTTTCTTCTATTTATCCAAATGATACAAAGCGTAGAAAAGTGAAAGGTAAAAAGCTTGAATGAGCAATCAGCGCACTTTGCATAATAGGAAAAACAAAGTTTGTTTGTTTGTAACTCGGGATTGTGGGAAAAGGATTTCTTTTTCAGCAGAACAAACGCTTTGAATAGTACTAGTTTGTTTTTAAACATCTCAAAAGGTTTTCTACTCGTCGCGTAGTTTTTAATGACTGTTTATTTTATAGATAGAGGGTCAATTGTTTGTATTTTTTACAAGCACTTAATAATATATCTTTATGTGAATGAAATATAGGTACATCATGGTAATTAGAGCTAAATTTTGTCCAGCTATGTCGCGCCTCGAATAATTAATGTGGTAGGTACATTTTAATACATTTTAGTCAATTACTTGGTCTAGGTGTTTGATATGAATAATAAAAACAATATCTATGTCTATTATATATATATATATATATAATATATAGAGGTATATGTATGTCTATTATATTAAGTATATCAGATGTCTTTACTTAGAACTTACCACGGGGCTAGATGTTGTTGTGTGGTGGCGAAATATTTATTTATTTATAGACTTGCTGATAACTGAGGCTTCGGTCGCGTTTAATGAAGACGTTTTAAAATAACCTTTTTACATTAATATAACTAGTTCGGGTTCTTTACGGACATAGTTCTTTACGTATCATTTTCTCTCACTCATTCATTAGTCCTTTCGCAGCTATTATAGGGAAATGCAGTAATTAAATTTTCAAAAAAAATTCAGCCATGTTTCTATTATAAATCTGAACAGTTGGTTTTGAAATGTTTGTTTGCCATTAGATTTTGTACTATCTAACATTTTTAGTTTCGCCAGAAATTGTATCTATAAGTATATCAGTCACCTAATACCCATAATACAAGCTCTGTTAATGTGCTAAGTTTTAAGGGGTTAGGTGATTCTGTGTGATTAAACCGGAAATATTTATTTCATTTTTATTTTGTTTGAACGCGTTAATCTCAGAAACTATTTAGGATTTGAAAATCATCGAAATGATTTAACTTTATCGCGGAAGGATATAAGCTATTCGTTACCGCGAGAAATCCAGAAACACGGGCTGAGCAGCATGTTAAGCTAGTTATCCGATAAAAAAACTAATCGATCTAAACATAGCCGTGTTGGCTAAGTGCGAGCACACTCGACTTTCATTCCGAAGGTCGTGGGTTCAAACCCCGCCACGCACCTCTGGATTTTTCTTCTTGAGAAATTTATGTGCGCTTTAAACACGTGCTTTAACGGTGAAGCAAACATCGTGAGGAAACCGGCATGTTCTGAGAACTTTAAAGAGCTTGAAGGACATGTGACATTCTCCAACCCCCACTTGGCCAGCGTGGTGAATTAACGCCTAATCTCTCTCTTCAAGAGAGAAGTCCCATTGTCCCAGCAGTGGGAACGTTAATAGGGTGATGGATGATGGATGATCTAAAACAGCGACTCATTAATATTGTCATGTAAAAAATGTGTAGCTGTTACCAATCACAATCCACTGAATACTGAACTTAAATATGATTTCCCTCAAAGAAATCCATTGAAAATCACTTTCCACGAGCCTGAAAGTCATTCAACCTTGGTTCTTCTATTTTAACACAGCTCCTGCAATCTTTCAAGTCAGTGGCTTCAGTGATATGACACTAGTACAGTGCACACAGTCTAGGAGAAACAATTTGCAAAGTAAACAGCAGAGTGATATGATAGCACTGTAATTCTCTTCGCGGTTCAATTTATTCTGTCGGGGCAACGACGTGTGGTTCTCGTGGATGTTTGAAAAGAAGATAAGATATTATATATATATGTAACCTCAAAATTTAAGATCGTTACTTAAACCATCCCTTTTCAGGTTCCATCTTTATCCATTAAATATCATACCATCACATTCCGTTCCATACCACTCCATTAAATTCCATTCCAACACATCCTATTCCCACTTATAAAAAATCGTTTAAATGGACATGAACAGTTATATTTCAATCAGTTCGAAGGATTGCGTCTGCGAAAATTTGCAACACTGTGTTGCAGAGCCACACCCACATCCAGAATAGACTGAGTCCTCTGTAAAAATATATAATTATTATTAAAGTAACAGTTAAATAAAAATAAAAATGATTAAAAATACCAATTCAGTAGTAGTATTTTACTACTGAACTTCCATTAAATACTAACCTATTGTATTCCATTCCATTCCATCTCATTCCGTTACTCTTACTTAGTTGACCTCCCCGAGTAGGCGAGTATGTTGTGTGGATTGTCCGGTATTCATTACGTTCCATCCCATTCCATCCCATTTCATACCATTCCATCCCATTTCATACCATTCCATCCCATTACATACCATTCCATCGCAAAACATCACACGATATTTTTATCCCATTACATCCCTTGATAAGTATTTATACCACATCCACGATTTATCTCCTCGCAGACTTGCACCACAATCGTTCCAAGCTAAAACTAAACGGTCCGCCGCGCGCCGCAGCGCAGCGCGGGACGTGTTCCAAGATTTGCACATCTATACACTCCTGACGACCTGCTAAGTGGACTTTCTTCACAGAAATATGTTTTATACGTGGATGGAATACATTGTTGGGTTTTGTTTTGTTTTTAAAATGAGATAGTTCGTTCGTGGGCGCTATAGAACCTGGCCAAAAGAATGTTTAAGAAGATATGCAGCATACGGATAGGCAGCGGTGTTTTGGAACACAACACGAGATAATGAGCTCGCCAGCCCACCTGCAGCCGACGACCTATTGTCATAAACTGCTGGAACGATTTTGATTAGTATTTCGCTGGAAAATAGCTGGTGATAATGGCGAATACATATTAACAGCGGGAAATCCATAAAACTCGTAAAACGCCAAAGATCTACAGTTGTAGATATCTACAAAAGTATATATTTACACTAGCAGCGCCCCGCAGTGCTACTCGCGTTACAATGGATTTTCCCGCAATAAAAAGCATATACCAAGTTATAATCTATCACCATTTAAAATTTCTGTCCAATTCGTTTCAGCCATTTTGCCGTGGAAGACTGACAAACAAACACATACAGTTTCATTTATATTTATTAGTATGGATTGGGTTTAACAAAATTATGACAAGAGTCAGCAACTAAACCCTAAGCACCCCTGTTGACGTCCCCACAGCTGGGACACAGGGACTTTTCTCTTGACGAGAAAGATTAGGACTTAATTTCCCACGCTGGTCAAGTGCAGGTTGATGAATGTCACATGTCTCTCAAACTCTTCAAAGTTCTCGGAACAGGTCTCGTTCCTTACAATGTTTGCCTTCACCGTTAAAGCACGTGTTATACACGTGTGTACACATGACTCGGGAATCAAACCTCAAACTCCCAGTTCCCAAACACCACTACACCGAGAACTTTACAGAGATGTTAGCTCGCTTACATTTTCAGTATCGTACGTCCAACAGAATTAAAATGTAAATTCTTTCTCGTTTCAGTTCAGAAGTAAACAGTGACTCTTTCTTTTTCTCAGTGAATTTGAATTTTGTTTGGTTGAGGGTTTCTTAGGTAAAGTTTTTAACTGCTCATGGGTTAATTTAGTAGCGAATAATAATAATACGGTGAAAGGAACAAGGCTTCGGCCAAAACTACGCGTCAGCAACGCGGGAAGCGGGATGCGGTGCGGGATCCCATGCACGGAACATTTTTGACAAACAGTCGTAATTTTACCTAATGTTGTACCATGCGTAGTTAAGTTTATTTTAGTTTAACGTGTATCTTTTTAAAAAAGATACAACAAAAATAGGGGTGTTATCAGTTTGACGTGTCCGTCTGTCTGTCTGGGACATTGTAGCTCCCGAACGGATGAAGCGATTTCAATTTAGTTTTTTTTTTGTAGGATAGGTGTGTTTTGCGCGAGTTTTGTTAGACATGTTTAATGAAAATTAGTTGTGCCGTTTTAAAGCTGATGGGGGTAAAAGTGTTGAAGGAAAACCGATTTATTTACTGTGGAAATGCAACGGTTTTGTAAATAAATCGAATGCATCTTAAAGCAGCTTATATCTGAACTTAAGCCGCCGCCGTTCTTTGAGAACACACAACCGTATCTTAGCGATAAACGGATTTTCTCCTATCGATGGATTGGGAATGATTATAAAATCTATTCTCAACTGAAAAGATTTTCATTTACAAGAAGCATTTAATTTTTGTAGGAGATTAGGCCAATAATATCTTAGAGGATATCTAGACTATTATTATAAAGCTGAAAAATGTGTTTGTTTCAATCTAATCTCTGGAATTACTGAGGTACTCAGGTCCGGTTTGAAAAATATTTGAATAAAAATTAATTAATTAAGAATTAATTTCAGTGTGAGATGTTAAAAATTTTACCTACCCTCACTGCACTTACATTGACACTAATAATTTGAAACACTAACGTTTTTTTCCGTTTACGCCTCGTCTTTTTTACGATACCAGTTGCTATGAACGCGATCAAATCAGGCTAATCTCGTTTTACCGCCCAACTGACTTCAAATTAACATTTTCAATGTTGGAAATTGGTTAAAAAAAACACGATTTTTATAATAAAATGGTGAAATTGGGCCTAAGTCTTTTGTCTTTTCACTTCTATCTTTTATTTTCCAAATTCAATACCAAAACCTCATCTGCAACATATTTCTAAAATCAAGGTATTTCAATCCTACATCTAGTAGATTGATATACCGATATTTTATGAGTTTGTAACTCCTCATAAAATATCTTCCACAAAACGGATGCTTTAACTCTAAATTCCCTGAAATTGCCTCCACCGCACCATCTCTCAGTAATTATATACACACTCCACGGATTTCACATTTTCCTCTAGAACATGGCTTACAATAAACACTCCATCGTATAAATTTAAATAAATTAATTAAATACCTGCTTTTATTAATGTAAAACAGGTGAGCTTGAGCAATGTGTTATTCGTTTAGGCTATTTTGTGGGGCTATAAAACAAAATTACAACGTTTATTATGCAAAGTGCCTATTTTACTAATTGAAGGAAAATATTACAAGTTTTTTTTAAAGAAAACCTCGTCACGGTACGCCGGCGCTGGGCTAAAAAGGCGCTGTAATTGAGAGGCGAATGTTTTTGTGCTTTGTGGTATTAACAAATTATATATTTCTGGATAATAGGCGAGACGACTGAAAATAATAATTAGTCCTTCATCTAGATAATTAAAATAAATATTATAAGCATATGGAAACCTTGTAACTGTCCTCTGGGCGCATGAAAAAGGCGCTGTAATTGAGATGCGAAAATTGTTGAGTTTTGTGGTAAGTAAGAAATTCATATTTCTAGATAATAGGCGAGACAACTGAAAATAATAATTATTAGTCCGTCCTCTAGATTATTAAAATAATTTTTTAAATACACATCAAATTCAGCTATTCTCCAAATTGTAAAAAAACTAACAACTTCTGGTTCGAATATTTTTATCTATTTAAAATTCATCATTATGTTCACGATGAATAAAGTGTTCTAAGGAAACTTCATAAGGTGTTTGAATTCAGTAAAAATAGTTTTTCCTATGTATCTTCTATATATATAAAAAATAATTGCTGTTCGTTAGTCTCACTAAAACTCGAGAACGGCTGAACGGATTTATCTTATCTTAATCTTGAAATGTTCGTGGAGGTCTAGGGAAGGTTTATAAGGCGAAACAAAATCGAATAATTACCGGGAACACAATTCTGAATAATTGCCCGTGCGAAGCCGGGGCGGGCCGCTAGTAACTAAATAAATGTTTTTCTTTATATCCTAATCCTAATTCCTAATCATACTAATGTTATAAATGCGAATGTAAGTTTGTTTGTTACGCTTTCACGCAAAAACTACTAAACCGATCCTCATGAAACTTTGCACATATACTCTTGAAGGTATTAGAAGTAACATAGGATACTTTTTATCGCGGGAAAAGATGTAAATCCGCGGGCAAATCCATTTAAACGCGGGTAACACCGCAGGTCTCAGCTAGTCCTAATCTTAATACATTATATATAAATCTTAATATATATAAATCTTAATATATATAAATCTTAATATATATAAATCTTAATATATATAAATCTTAATATATATAATTTTTTAATATAAAAAAATTCGCACACCATGTGCAGTTCGATCCAACTTGAGACATAGGATGTTTTTACGGCGAGAAAAATTCGAATAATTTTCGGGAAAATTTTATACCCGTGCGACGCCGGGGCGGGCCGCTAGTGTTATTATAAATGCGAATGTAAGTTTGTTTATTACGCTTTCACGCGAAAACTACTGAACTGATTTAAATGAAATTTGGTACAAAGAATCTCTAGAGCCTGAAAAATAACATAGGCTACTTTTTACCGCGGGAAAACGTCATTCCGCGGGAAAATCCATTATAACGCGGGTAACACCGCGGGGCACAGCTAGTAACTGAATAAATATTTTTCCTTTACACAACTAAATAAATCAGTTTATAGTAAGGTTCATGGCTCCATACAACGTTGACGTGTAACAAACACGGCGCTCGCACTCGCGAATCTAATTAATGCGCTTTCAAGATTTTAATTTACAGGATTTCTCCGTTCTGTGATGAAATACACTGTTATGTTTGTTAAATAGATGTATGTAATTGTTTCTAATTGATTTGATATGTAATGTGTGTATTTAATGAAATAAAAAGTGTGCCTATCAAACTTGCTATTTATTGAATACGTTTTTTTTTCATTCATATTCATATTCATTTATTCGTTGATTCATGTGCTTACAAATGGTGTTAAGTTTTATATATACCCTGACATGAGCCCCGTTGGGACATTACAACTGATACAAAAGTAGTCTTAGACTATAGTAGGTAAGAAACTTATTAACTTTTGTTCTTGCTATGTCGGTGACCGGCGTTCTTCTGCGTATATCCTCATTTCTGATTCGATCTCGTAAAGAAACCCCGAGCCCCCTTCTATGGCTCGCTGAGCGACCCTATCCTGCGCCTGAAGAAGATACCTAAAACTTTCGTTGCCAACTACTTTCTTATGAATAGACATGCATTATTTTTATTATTTCTTAATAGCTTGTTAATAGACTCTCCCTTAATATCATTAATAAGCTCTATTCAGAATTGTTTTCCCAGTAATTATTCGATTTTTTCTCGCCTTTTAAACCTTCCCTAGACCTCCACGAACATTTCAAGACTAAGATAAGATAAATCCTTTCAGCCGTTCTCGAGTTTTAGTGAGACTAACGAACAACAATTATTTTTTAAATATAAAGAAGAAACATAGGAAAAACTATTTTCACTGAATTCAAACACCTTATGAAGTTGTATCAACTTGTAGCTTTATCCGTAGCACAAGCTTAGAGCTTACCACGGGGTAAGATGTTGTGTGGATTGTCCGAAAATGTTGATTTATTTATCAATTTTGGCTTAAGTCGACCAACGGCTGAATTAATTATTGGTGTTTATTATTACTAAAGTCCGTAATAGACAGTTAGAGGCAACTGCGCCATTCCGATTCGCAGGTTCGATTCCCGCGGATGGCACTTTATGAGCCATTAAAGTTTACAACTGAATTGACACTAAATAACAGATGTATGTGGCTATTACAGCAGTGCTCGTGGAAATCCAATTACGGGGCTTAATAGAAGCTTCAGTGGATTAGTGGTGATGATCTACGATTGGTCACATGTTTGATTCTCCAGAGGATAATAAAAAAATTGTTAAAGATTTTTCTTCTGTATCGAATCTGATGAATAATACACTTCTGTATTTTTTTGCAAAACCGTCAACAAGATAGGGTTGATGAATAAAACAATAATAAGTTCGTCATAAAGATAATATAAAAAAACATGTTTTTTTTCTTTTATCGTGCAAACGAAAAATCAACACTTTACAGTGCATTGAATAATATTGACCAAAACTTGGCAAAAGTGGATGCATACTGCACCTTAAATAGTTCTATTGTAATGTATTTTTAAGAGTTTTTTTGTGTCTGTGTATTTTTATGTGATTAGGTTAAGAATTTAATAAAATAAAATAACTACCTATATATTTCCGGACTACTCACACAGCATCACCTAGCCCCAAACTAAGCAGAGCTTGTACTATGGGTGTTAGGTGACTGATATACTACAATAGATACATTTGTAAATACATACATATGATACATAGAAAACACCCAGACCCGGAACCAGGAATTGTAGATCGTACGAAATCTGATCCCTCAAATTTACTTAATGGATCTTGTGTCAGATAAATAAATATATTATTATTATTACAGTGCATTGAAGATTCGCGTGACGTATTTGCGCAGCTAACAGACGACGGACTAAACAAAATACCTATTTTTTTTGTATATAGTAATCATGAATATTCCAAGTTGCAAATAATTGTAAATTATCATATGGAATTTATCTCAGTAATGAAATTCTCTGTTTTTTTTAGGAAACTATAAAGCCTCCTGAACGAATCTAGGGTTATTCCATTGTAAAAGTTTGTATGCTACCGTTCATTTAACATTCTCTTCTAATATATAAAATTTCCATGTCACAATGTTAGTTACCGTACTCCTCCGAAACGGCTATAACGATTTTTACCAAATGTTATATGCTTATTTAGTAGGTCTCACAATCGGCTACTATTTTTCATTTTGCTAAACAACGTTTGCTGGGGTCAGCTAGTTTTGTTTATATTTAAGTTTTTGCCGCCCTCAGCAGCTGACCGTTGTAACCCCTTTATGCAAAACGGTAGGTTTCACGTTGTTCGGCGTGCTCTTGTGGACAACAGAGCGCCACAGGTCCTAAGGACCCCACCAGGTAATATTTTGGTTTGAATTATTTGATGTCAATACTTTTTTCTGATATCCATTACCTTAATAAAATAATTAATTTGATAAATGTCAACGGCAAGTAACCTAGAATTGATTCTAAAATCTGGCATACCATTTTTTCATTTTACCACCAGGCATGCCGAGGGTTAAAATCATGATATTTTTTTATTACTATTATACTATTACTTAAAACTTATCTACACACTACTACTACTCTTATATTTTTTTTTCAATACCTTTGTACATTATGATACGTCGAAAACACCCAGAACCGTAACCAGAAGTAGTAGATCGTACAAAATCTAGTCCCCCGGCGGGAATCGAACAACCTCTTGCGCCTCAGGCGGACCTGCGCCCACCGAGCCAATGAGGTCGTCCATAAATAAATAAATAAATATTAACATGAAGAACAGATCGCGCGATGCGTATCACCTTGGAACGAGGTTCTCGCTCATATCTCAATAAATTGCTTCCAAAAAGAATACGGCCGTTTTAATTCATATTATATTATTATGTAATAAATTTTTACAATAAGTTAATAAATCTTCACCTCAAAATGTTAAGTACCAGTAGTTAGGAGTGCTTATTACCTGCTCCATTTCACATGTTAATCTGTCTGTTTGTCCCATCTGCTGGCCGGATATCCGCATTCCGGTTACATAATAGCACTTAATTGTCCGGTTAACGCGTAATTAAACCGGACTGGCCTACAATTTAGTTAAGTTCCAGAAAGTGTTTACACTCTGTAAACACTCACTGTTAACACTCAAAGCGTCTTTCTCTGAATGATGAGACCTCATTTCGGGCTGGTCTTAACTATATCTTTTCGTTTGCCTATCTTCCGCCTTGCTAATAATAGATTTTCGACGGTATAAAGTAGCTTTTGTCTTTTACTGGGACAACGGCAATGTCTGTGTCAAATTTGATACAGCTAGACTAGGTAAGCCATACATCCTACTAATCTATAATATAAAATGAATCGAACATGTGTTGGTGGCGCATAACTCAACAACGCCTGAACCAATGTGGCTAATTTTATTTTTTTAATATTTCTAGAAGTCCAAGGATGGGTTTTACTTTTACCAGATAAATTCCAAATTAATTTTATTTATTATTGCCGGAAAACAATTTTTAGTCAAGTTTATTATTAACGGAAAGACTTGTGAGGATGTAAGTGTGTTTGTAGCTCTTTCACGCAAGAACTGCTGAATAGATTTGGATGAAACTTCACAGTATATCAGAATAACATATAGGCCACCGCACACAAATGTGAGGCGACTAGAATATACACATTATTTAAAGACTTCAATCTGAATCTAAAAGCCGTCATTCTGATTATTACGGAATAACGGGTCATTCCGCAATCTGCACCCAATGATTAACTGGGTCATCAACAGAGTTTGCAATTTACCGGAAATTGGCTTATTTTACACGTCTTTGGCAAAATTCAACGGTTCCCAAACTCGGGATAAATATATTGTGTTATGTATTAATTATGAATAATTTTAATCTTGTATTTATTATTATAATATAATTATAAGTACGAATATAATATTATTACAAAAATATATGGATATATTTATTTAATTGTATGTGCGTTGTTAACACGTGGAGGAAACTGGTTTCTGAAAACTTGGCTTTAAGGACATGTGACTTTACCAGCCCGCACTTGGCCAGCGTGCTGAACTTATGCTTTATCGGCGTATTAAATAAAGATAATATCCATCCCAAACATAAAAAAAACAAAAGTCATAAGAAATAGTAACGCGGTACTCTATCAACAAACAATTGATACCATTTTGAATCCTTTCGCAAACTTTGTAAAACACTTAATCAGCAAGTCTAATAAATATGATTGTCATCTCAAAGGTGTTATTAAAAAGCGTTATTATTTCAGCAGTATTTTTCTTCAGAAAAGGGGAAAGAGTAATCATTTCTCGGAGGCAATAAAATAATTTGGCTGGTCGTTACCTCGCAAGCTCGCTACACATTTAGGCCGCGCTCCGCTGTCTGTTTGCAGAATTTACACAGAACTGTATCTCTATTATATTCCATTCAACCTCAATAGTTTGCATGGAAATTGCATTAGTTTTTTTTTAATTTTTTATATAATAAATAATATTTTTTCATATGTTAAAAAAGCCGTGTTGGCTAAGTGGGAGGACACTCGACTTTCATTCCGAAGGTCGTAGGTTCAAACCCCGCCGCGCACCTCTGGATTTTTCTTCTTGATAAATGTATGTGCGCTTTAAACACGTGCTTTAACGGTGAAGGAAACATAGTGAGGAAATCGGCATGTTCTAAGAACTTTAAACAGTTTAAAGGACATGTGATATTCACCAACCCGCACTTGGCCAGCGTGGTGAATTAGGGCCTAATCTCTCTCGTGAAGAGAGTAGTCCCTGTGTCCCAGCAGTGGGAACGTTAATAGGGTGATGAAATAATAAATACACTTTTACAATGACTTATGATATCTTGAAGCCAAGACCAAGATACTATAGTTATCAATTAACAATCACGCATCTAAATACTATCTACTTATGGATTTTCTCGCGGAAATTTCACAGTTTTATGTAAAAACGCACACATGCGCTCATCATGTTTACTTACGAGTATATCTAATCTTAAGTTAATAATGTATCCTTTTGTTTTTACCCGATTATTGTATGTGTGTGATTGGAGTTACAAATAAACGTTTCATCTATCTATCTGAAAGTATCTAAGTCCCTCCCCACCGAAGTTTACTTCATTTTATAACTTTCTTGCGGAAATTAGACAATTTCAGCAGTTAATAAAAAACGGTATTATTTTAATAAATTTCTATGTCACTGGATGTCACTATAACTCGGAGTGGTCTGAAACCAGCGTTGCTTTGTGTCTTAAAAAACATTTTATGTCAGTAATAGAAAAGTCTAGGGATTAGTGACATAAAATGTTTTTTTGATATATTATTATGTTTTAATCAATAAATAAGAAAATAAACTTTCTTCATCTTCAATTTTCCTTCATCCTAACCAAAAGTCGACTTATTTTTGCTAAAAAACAACTTATTTCGTAGGCCCATACCTACTAAATACACTATACGGCATTTCCGAGGTCTACGAGACGTAGGCCCTCTACGACGTAGCTCTACGATGAACGTCTACGTCGTTGTTGATAAATTTAGCTAAAGAAGCCGCTGATAAAAACTTGTGAAAATATTTGAATGAATATGCATATTATTTAAAGCCGTGTTGTCTAATTAAGAGCAAACTCAACTAAGATATCGCTAAATGGATTGTTAAGCAATACAATACAATACTCTTTATTGAGCACAACATAATAAAACACAAAAAAAATTGTGAATCAATGGGCGGCCTTATCTCAATATTTCCTTTTAGTAACCCCCGACGCAAAAAGATAGGTGTTATTAGGTTTGAAGTGTCTATCTGTCTGCCTGTGACAGCATAACTCACGAACGGATGAAGCGATTTCAATTTAGTTTTTTTTTGGGTGAGTTTAGCGCAAGTGTTCTTAGACATGTTTGACGCGTTTAAAAGCTATATATATATATAGGGATGAAAGTGGCGAAGAAGGATATGTCATTCACATTGGCCAGCGTGGTGAATTAAGGCCAAATCTCTCTCGCCAAGAGAGAAGTCCCTGTGTCCCAGCAGTGGGAACGTCTATAGGGTGACGATGATGATGATGATTGAGTTAGTTACCGGTGTGACTTCGTCTAAGAGCAGCGCGGCACTCGGCGGATCTTTATGGAGATATTATGCAACATTATGCACCGCGCATGCACTGGAGCTATCAGCGTGAGCACCACTCCGGGCTCCAGGCTCGCCTCTCTGCTACTGCCTGATCAAAACTTATCGAGCTGTTTCATTGTTTGCTGTATTTTTATAAGGACTATGAAATGGAATGATAATATAACTTTATAAATTAATAATAATGAGGTTGACGAAATAAGGTTAACAAATATCATGACTTGGCCCGTGAGAATGTCACCATGTGGAACGAGGAGTCGGCGATTATTGTCCCGATAGTCGTGTCCGATAACGGCCTAATAGCGAATTGTCTCGACCAACACCTTCAGAGGCTCTCGCTGGGAAGCTGGATCAAAGGTCAGATTCAGAAGGCAGTACTCCTGGACTCGGAGTGTATCGTGAGGAAGTTACTCTCTCTGCAGCCCTAGTCAACGGTCGCTTGAGCCTAGCTTTGTTTATGTAATCTATTGTAATAAATATATTTTTAACGTATCTGAAATGAAATAAAAAGAATAATAATAATAACTTAATTGCCACTTTTTAAATTATCATGGTTTTTAACAATATTATGAGTTTAAACGGATAACATACCACGATTTGACGGTTTTTGAGTTTTCCGATATTTCGACGCTGTTGAAAGCGCCATGATCATGGAAACAATTGAATTGTCTTTGTCATTGCGATTTGAGCAGACGGTTATTCACAAACGAAACGGTCTACCCTCTTTTGAGTCTTTTAATACGAGGTTGACAAACACTAGTGTTAAACCGTCAAATACCATGATTTGAGGGTCACCCGTTTAACGTAATAATATTGAAATGATAATACTTTAGATTGGGTTTAATTTAGTCTACCTGACACACTCCTTCGTTCCATTTTAACACGGTTTACGCCAAAGTGCACAAAAATATGCTACAAAATTCTTTAGACCCTGAGAAAGGGCATAGGCAATTTTTTACTGCGAGAAAATTCATTATAACGCGGGTAACGTCAACGGGCTCTGCACTTAAATTTGGCAAACCTATTCATTGGAGCCCAAGACTACTTTTTTTACGGAAAAAGTAATTACAATTATAAAAATCACTTTATTGTAGGTACACCAGAAACAATAGTTACAAAAATCACATATGAGGAAGATGTAAAAAGGGCGGCCTTATCGCTCAAAAACGATCTCTTCCAGGCAACCCTAGGATGGCAAAGACAGAGAAATACAAATTAGACAGAGACTGAGATAATTGGTATAGCGTTACACGAGTTTTCACCAGTAATTACTTATATCAATTAAATTTTTATCTGTATTACATAACACCGCGGGGCACTGCTAGTTGTCATATTCACAACATGTCAGTCAATTTAACGATATCAGAAGATTAAAAAATCTACCCTTAGTTTTAAAAATATAATAAGATTCCGCAAGCAAAAATTCAATCGCAAAATTGAAACAAACTACTTAAAAGAGCGATCAAAGAAGTTCGGCCCTAAGGCAATCTCCTCCGAATTAGCTGGTAGATTTGAATTTCCTTAAGGGATCAATCTATATCACTTTGTCCCTTATCTGACTTCCAGGACGAAAGAATGGCGATAATGCTTCAGGAATTTAAATTTTTATCCATATTTTTTTTTTTTTTTTTATTATGTTATTTATGCGCATTAGTTGTTGACCTGCTTGACGTCCGAACGCCACACAACACCAAAGGTTTTTGGCTGAAAAACAGCGCCGAGCGGCAACCGTTCGGCACATGCTGAGCCAACGCCTATTTCGGCTCACAATGTTTATGTGTCAACCAAATGAGTAGTACTGTTTTTTGTGTTGTATTTTTTATTATTGTAGTTTGGTTTTAAATATTCTGTATTTTTCTGTATTTGTGTTGTCGAAATAAATGTTCTTTCTTTCTTTCTTTCTTTCATTGACCTCTGTGGCTTGTTGAAGGAAGGTTTGAGGTGGAGGGAAAATTTTAGGAAAATTAAGACTAAATCTTATTGCTCAAAGCAATTTCTTTCAGACAACCGTGCAAACCAAACCATAACCAAATTTTGTACGATCTATAATTTCTGGTTCCGAGTCTAATAAGGAAAAAAAAATGTTGTGTGCCAGTCATCTATAATAGTAATGCGCCTATTTTGATTAAGGTTAAATAATGAGGTTTGATCAGACAATCATTTATTTGTTGTATATATTTTTAAATATTCAAACGGTTGGTCTTGAGTCTTGAGCGTGTAAGTCTGTGCTAAATTATTGTTAACAGGTATTATTATTTCAATACAATTATTTTAAAGTGACGTTACTGTAAAATATATACGATAGAATAAACTTAACTAAAACAATAACTATTGCTAGCTGATACCCGGTTACACGGTACCCTGATTTATTGTTATTTCTGTCTACGGGTGAAACTTAACAAAAGCTTAGAAACAAGTACAAATTTAAAAAAATATATGTGAAACCACCGATTATATAATATAAAGAAACGAAGCTTTTTTTCGCAAGTTGGGCAGATTACATTGCATGTTTGTGCTATATACAATGCCCCACTGGTGGGGCTGCATTGGTAGGGGAAATTGGAATAATTCTACTCGAGTAACTCTATTCATATTAAAAACGAGAATTACCCAAGTGAATTTCGACTATCCTACTATTATTAGCTTAGAGCTAACCACGGGGCTAGATGTTGTTGTGTGAATTGTCTGAAAATATTTATTTATTATAAACGCAAAAGTTTGTAACGATGTAAGGAAGCGTGTAAAACTCTTTCAAGCAAAAACTACTGAAGGGATTTTAATAAAACTACACAATAATATAGCTTACATATCAGAATAACACAAAGACATTTTACCGCGGAAAGAAACTGCTTTTCGAAAATACAATTATTACGAGAGACCGAATTGAGTCGAATTTGGCATGGACAAAAAAGACGTGCAAAACCACGGTCGGGCAAAACTTCCTACATCCCCAAAACAGGTACGAGTATGACAAAAGTATGACTATATAACTTACTCCTGCATAGAATAAACTACGGTGTAACGTAGCGTTTTCAATTAAGTTGATACCTATATCGCGTGCGCCTAAGACCCGTTGAGTTATGTTTATAGGATAGGTTACCGTCTTGCAAAGTAGCGTAGACGGTGCACTGTGGCTCCTACAAGCCGGGTAGAGTTGGGACACGGAGATTATAAACATGAGATACCGGGATTTTATCACTTTCGACTATTGGCCATGCAAAGATTCTAACTAGCGCCTCTAGTGTCAAAATTGTGAAGCTGTCTAAGAACGACACTTTTACAGTTTTCGTTACAATTAACGTCAGGGAAAACATAAGTTTTATATACAAATCAGATAAAACTTCAACAAATAAACAAAGTGTCGTTCTTATACAGTTTCTAAATTTCGCCGCTAGAGGCGTGCGGATAATCTTTGCATCGCCAATATTGTGTAAACATGCCCCGTATCATAAAAATACTTCACTTATTACATCCGACTTATAGGAGGTTAATAGAATGTTCCATAAAAAGTATTTTCGACAAATGACACTTTCGACTATATTGTGTAAACATCCCCCGTATCATAAAAATACTTCACTTATTACATCCGACTTATAGAAGGTTAATATAATGTTTCATAAAAACCATTATTCATAATCCTAAATTAGTGGTAAATCTGTTTAATAACAGTAGAATAAAAGATTTTCACCCTTGGTTATCAAAGGCAAAGTCAATACATTTATTTCCTTAAAGCACATGGCCTACATGGACAGGTCAGCTTAAAATTAATAAAACTAAATTGTTTTATACAAAAATTATCAAGGAAATAACATTGTCTTGACAGTTCACTTCAATGTTTTATACTGAGTTGAGAATGACACAAAAATTAGTCAGTATTTCTTTAAGATAGCAACTAACCCATCTCTATTGGCATTGGATCCGTATTTCAGGAGAAATCTGAATGGTTCGCAATATGCGGGTAAGCCACGGATACCGGCTGAGGCACGGCCGGATTATTGCAGCGCATAGGCGCAAATGAGATCCGTTATTTACAAGAGCTTGGAACTTACACCGATTTGTGAGATATGAGGACCTTACATCAAATTATCAGTACCATGGACTTATAGCGGTCTCGCCCACGTGGATTTTTGAGTGGTAAATCCCGCAGATATGGTGATTTTTATTGGGATTAAAGTCTTTTTTCGTATTCCCGACTAATATGTATGTAATATTTACAGAAAATTATTTGAGTCGAAGGGCTATGCTCGGGGTTTCTCTACGTGATCGAATCAGAAATGAGGAGATACGTAGAAGAACGCGGGTCACCGACATAGCCAAGCGAATTAGCTCGTTAAAGTGGCAATGGGCAGGCCATGTAGCGCGTAGAACAGATGGCCGTTGGGGCCGGAAAGTTCTTGAATGGAGACCACGAATCGGCAAACGGAGAGTAGGACGTCCACCAACTAGATGGACGGACGACTTGGTGAGAGTAGCGGGCTCGCGGTGGTTACAAACTGCTACCGACCGAAATTACTGGAAGTCCTTGAGGGAGGTCTATGTTCAGCAGTGGACGTCCTACGGCTGAAATGATGATGATGATGATTTGAGTCGATAAAGTCTGATGGGGTTATGAGCAAAAAAAAACAAACTTATGGATCCTTCTTCCGTAAAATTTACTATAAACAACAAAGCCGTTCTGATTACCATACATTTTCGAAGGTAAAAGTTAGTTTAATATTTTCGTATCTTCCACCAATAGGCCAGCAAGGTCGTTTTTATGAATGAAAGTAATTTCTTCACCCATGTCCCCAAAACTAAAGCAAGGAATTAATATGAGAAGTTTGATCAAAGAGTAAGTTTTCCAATCAGCCACCTCCTTTTGTGGTGGCAAGAATTTATTGCTCACGAAGTTATGAACGGTCGCAAATATGTTAGTAGTTGGTACAGAGGCTTTTCTTCATGGGCGACGCGACTTTGAAACGACCTGATCACGATGCTGAGCTGTCCACACACCACCTGCCCGGCGATGTCGGCTAAAGACTTCCTATAGAGGTAATCTCGGTTTCTTCACACCTAATGGCGGTTGGGGATGTGCGAGTAGTGTTTTAATTTTGCTTTCTAGCCTTGCAGCTTAAACTCCATTCTATTCTGTTTATGTAGAACCAGATAGTTTCTCGTATAAAATCTTACTCTATTTCTATACATTTCTCAATCAGGCTTCGGCACACCAAATGCTGCAGCAGTATTTGAGTCTATTTTCAACAAGTTTCTTGTATTACAACTAGCGCATAGTAAAACGCTCTGTTACTGTCTCAGCATTTGGTGTGCCGAAGCCTGATTGAGAAATGTATGTATGTATGTATGTAAGACGTACGGCTGATTTACATGCTCACTTAGTGGACCTACCATCAACGCGCACGAAACGCTTCTCGAATTCTTTTATAGTGCGCACCGCTAAGGAGTGGAATTCTCTCCCGAAGTCTGTTTTTCCGATTGAATACAACCCGACCACCTTTAAGATCAGAGTGAGTAGGCTTTTTCTGGGCAAACTTGCTCCATCGTTGACCTCGTCTCTGCCTTCTTGCTAGACTGTAGTCAAAAGTAAGCCCATAAGATAATAAAAAAAATAAAAAAAAATGTATGGGAATAAAGTAAGATTTTATATAACCTGACTATAGAAAAAGCTTCGCTTATAAAATTCATTATCACTTAGGAATAATTATACCTGTGACAAAATTAATAAAACTATAAAATATGCAATTGAGAACAATCTGTATGTTTCCCAACCATATCCTACTACTATTATAAAGGCGAAAGTTTGTAAGTATGGATGTATGGATGTTTGTTACTCTTTCACGTAAAAACTACTGAATGGATTTGAATGAAATTTGGTACACAGAATCTCTAGAGCCTGAAAAATAACATAGGCTACTTTTTACCGCGGGATAACGTCATTCCGCGGGAAAAATCCATTATAACGCGGGTAACACCGCGGGACACAGCTAGTAATTCATATAATGTAGACAGTGAGGTCCGCAGTCTATCATTGGTCTCCCAACTAGCACACTAGCGTTAAAACAACCTATATATGACTCGTATATGGGTTTCATTCGAGTATAAAAGTGTTAATAATACCCCTTACAGTGGAGCTATAGCGTGCTCTAAGGTCCTTATAACCACGAAAGAGGCCCACGATTTTACAGGTAAAGGTTATAGAAAGCCTGTAGAGCAGTGGTACAACGGTGGTGTAGAGCCTGCACAAGAGTGTTAATTCGTACTCAGCTACTACTTCAACCGGTATAATAGTGTTTGTAGATGGGTTTGTCAGAACTAGAGGTAATATAAAAACGTCGACTAAGAATAATATAAACACTTTTAACTTCATTAGACCTATTAAAAATAGTTGTTTGACACTTTGACGCGTAAGAGTTGTCTGAGAGTTTCATAAGAGTATAATTATGATACGTGTGTTTATTTTGTGACAATCACCGAATGGCCAAGAAATAATAAAGAAAGTAAGTACTTGAGTTATTTTTGTTTGCGAAGTGAAAACAATCTGGCGTTGTGATTTTACGGTAAGTGTATACTATGTTTCCCATCTCAATTTTAACGCGCTCTGGATTTAACAAAGATTTGAAATAAAATTTATGAAGCATAAATTAGGCAACTCAAATTTGTATCATTTTTTGATGTTTATTCCTAGTCAGTGGCATGATAAGTTAACTAACATCAATGGAATGACAAAAGTAACTTATAAAATGGAGTATTTATTGTCAAATATTGAATAAACCAATCAATTTATAGGTTATAGTTTACCAAAACAATGGCGAACTTAAATTAAAGCTATATTCTTCGTTTAAGTAACCTATAACACATATTGAGTTACAACATCTTTAGTCAAGAATGTTGTGCAGGCTTTAGTACACATAACAGTGCTTTAATAGACTTAAATTATTACACTTAGTTTCGCCAAGACAATATTACCGGCTAAGTATTTAACTTAACGAACTACGAGTAGATTAGGGTTCTTCAATGAAATAGGTAATCAAAACCTGCAAGTATTAGACAGTTACAAAAAAACAATTTTTTAATATAAAAACTTGTGAAGTATTTTGTAGGGGGTATTTTTATTCTCAATTCTGGACCCCGAGGGTATAAACTCTTGATATGTTTTTTTTTTAACTCTGCCTAAGTAGATACTGACTTAAATACCTATTTTGTTCAAGTTTTTTTTTAGGTATGTAGTAGTAGTTTTAGTCTGTTTTTGGGAACATTTCTTAAAACCCTTGTGCAAAAATTTACTGGCTCTTTTTTCTTTCAGATGGGCAGTATTATTTTGACTAATCATAACACAGACTCAGCGTCATCGTCAGCGGACTTGCCGATTGAATTGAATTATGACGTAGCTTATATCGAGATTCAAGCAAATTCAACAAATAACTTATCGAATAATACTACGCCTTTATTACAGGATTCAGTCAGCTTTTACATAAATAAAATATTGTTTTCTATAAACTACGTTTTTAATTTTTTTGTTAGTGTAGTAATTTTTGCAATATCACTAGATTTTTCTTCCGTTTCTGCTTCTGACTCACTAAGTAGAATCGTATCGAAAAAATTGTGATGTACTTGATCTTCTTCTTGTTCTCGTCTTTAGAACCCTCTTGTGCATCTACTCGAACTTGACCAAAATTACACGTATCATGACTATTTATATTTTCTGTTGCAGCGAATCTTCTTTATTTTTCGTTATAACTGGAATATCAGAATCTAATCGGATCATCACAACTACGTGATGTGTTTGTGTCATTTGACCATTATTAATAGAAACCAAAAAAAATGCATTCCTGTCGAATCCTTTTCTTACTGCACCTGTTTTCTTTTGTTTACTCCAAGTTTGTAGTCTTTTCTTTTTAATGTTAATGAATAATACTCGGTTAAAGTAATTTAACCAAGCGAACCAAACCTATATTTTATATATAACACGATTTGTATAAGATTGCCTCTGAATGATAACAGCGATCCATCTTTTTTCTAACACCATTACTCTCACGATGCCTTTATAGTGTATCTGCTTAGCACAATAAGTATTAGTAAAATTAAAATTACAGCTTGAACCTACACAAGTGAGTTATTCGAGACTTTTAGAGTTTGTGTCTTTTGCACTCTTGATAAACTCTGATTTACAACCCATGTCTGCACCTTATAGTCAATATTATACCTAAAGACATAAAAGACACTTCACTGTAACAACTAAACAACAATAAGTATTGACGAGTGTCAACGAGCACTGTTGTATAGATTGAGGTGCTAAAAACAGGTTAAAGCTATAACATCTTAACTATACTTGCTGTAATTAGCACTAATATAACCCTTAAAGCTATATAACATCGTTCATTAAAGTTCTAGACCCACTATTGGTTCTCAATTTATTTTCTAACTCCTTAATAACGTTATTAGTTGGAACTGAGATAATTATAACTCAATTAAACAGACAAAAGTTATAATAAAACCTGTAACTGACACCAAAATGTTAGTTGGGCTGGGCTTTTTGCTCAAGTATTCGGCATTGGCCATCTGTTCTGCATTTTATATGGACTGCCCATTGTCCAAATTCGTATGAATATGTAGGCGACCCTTGTTTCTGACCGTCACTTGACCCTACTGTATAAACTGGTCGACATTTCCTTGTGATTTGTACGGTAACTACAATTTAAATGTCTGGTTTTTAAATCCAAGTCAAAATAAAGTAACTCAGACGATATCATCGATACTTGTACACAATTGAAACTAATTATTAATTATAATTCGACTAATGTAGGGTTCTTCTTAGTCGGTCACTCTTGACAGAGTGGTCGTGGTTATGGGGGGTCCTTATAACGGGATGGGAATGCGCCGCCATTGTTCCCTGTTAGTTGCGTTGCGGGAGCAGTCGGTAATGGTGGACTGAGTCAATTTTGAGATGAGGTCCGACCACCTTGTTGGAGAGCGACCACGAGACCTCTTTCCCTCCATTCTGCCTTGTACAACTAGGCGCTCCATGGAGTTCTCGTTTCGCGCCACGTGTCCAAAGAACTTCAGTATTCGTATTTGCATTCGAATGTAGGGTATATCATCATCATCATCACCATATTAACGTTCCCACTGCTGGGACACAGGGACTTCTCTCTTGACGAGAGAGATTAGGCCTTAATTCACCACGCTGGCCAAGTGCGGGTTGGTGAATGTCACATGTCCTTCAAACTCTTTTAAAGTTCTCAGAACATGCCGGTTTCCTCACGATGTTTGCCTTCACCGTTAAAGCACGTGTTTAAAGCGCACATAAATTTCTCAAGAAGAAAAATCCAGAGGTGCGTGGCGGGGTTTGAACCCACGACCTTCGGAATGAAAGTCGAGTGTTCTCCCACTTAGCCAACACGGCTTCAATATATAGCGTAGGGTATATATTAAATATATATTAGAAACATGAGTTATTGGGTTATTAATGAGTTTAGAGATGTGCTGCTGTAATTAAGAGACTGACTAATACACCAAAGGTTCCGTGTATTTCATGTTTATACACTAAGCGCATGTTTTACCATCCCCGAGTTAAATAAAAAAATTGTTAAAATATGGAGCTAAATATGGAGGCACGTATTATTGACGTAACTAACCATTGCTTTGTTTACTCGGATTATGTGAGCCCTACATGTTATAAAAAGAATCACTCAAAAAAAAACAAAACACATGTTCTCTTATTTTCAGCTTTTGGTGTGAAATGTATCGAAATAGAGTAAGATTTCATCTAACCTGACAAAACAAAACACATGTTATGTCTTATTTTTTATTTAACCGTTTCTTTTTATAGCAATAAGTGTTTAAACTGTTGACAACGACACCGTATGCGCCGGTGGCCGTATTTTAAATCAATTATACAACCGACGAAAAAAACGGTGGAGGTTCAATTAGACACCTTAATATGTAACTATTATACATTTTTAGTCCTTTCATTATTGTAAAAGGGTTCACGGATTCGATTCCATAAAAATTTGGAAAAAAATAACCTTAAGGGTTTTTAAATTTATAATCACAATTTTTGTTAATTCATTGCTTAAATCGTATTGCCATACCCATTCAAAAGAGGAAAACATACTTTTAAAAAAAAGTTTACGGACGCAAAGCTGAAAAGTCGAAAATAACGAAGTTTTTCTTTAACCTTAGGGGTGCCGGAGGAAATACCCAGGCGGAAACCAACTTCTTACTCTAATGAAAGTATACCCAACCCATGTAATATTGAGTCGGCGCCATGTTTATGTAAAATGTTGAATTTTTTTTTTCAAGTATTTTTTCAATATTCATATCACCGTTACTTTTTGTACCTATCTGATGAATAATATTAATAATTTATTTAATATCAATAGTTGTTTCACAGTTTTGCAACGATTATAACTAACGAGAAATTTTATTTTATTTTTCCAAGTCACGTTATAATTAATTGTTCTGTGCTTTTAACAGTTTTTAGTGTCAGTGTAAAAAATTAAAGCGAACTGTCAAGACAATGTTATTTCCTTGATTATTCTTAGTTTTTATTTAAATTAGTTTAAAGTTGACCTGTCCATGTATGCCCAGTGCGTCTAAGGAAATAAACGTTTTGACTTTGAGCTTGTACTATTATATATTCTGTGTTTTGAGTCAGTTATACAATATATTATTGATATCATACCCGATGTCTAATTCATTAATTTAGGCACACCTAATTCAGGTATTGCCAGTATTGCTCACAAAACAACTAATGAGCGTTAACGGATTACCCGCAAAGCTGCAGCTACTGTAAGCCGGTTAACGGGTAACCGGGTACGAAATCAGGGTAAATCCGTAAATATCCGCCAATACTCGAAACGTGCACCTGGGACGTTGAATAAATACTTGCCTGCTGTTACTTTGGTAATGGAACGATGCAGCATCCATGTGGAACTATGTTATGTGCAGAACTGAGGCTGTATGGGTTAACAAGACAATTAACTGAAAATTGGAATGGTTTGCGGGCCTACACCGAAACCGGTATGTGGAACTCGATCAGTGACGAGATAAGTATGGTATTAAATATTACATCGACAAACTAGTCTACTCAGATCATTTGTCGAGGAAAACTTAACATAAGAACCCTTATTTACGTTCCCACTGCTGGGATGGGACACAGGAACATCTCTCTTGGCGAGTGAGATTAGGCCTATATTCAGCATGCTGGCCTAGTGCAGTTTTGTGAAAGTCACATGTTCTTCTAACTCTTCAAAGATCTCTAAACATGTTGGTTTCTTTATGAAGCTTATTCCCGGAAATCCATGTTTATTTCACCATGAATTTGGATATTTTAACTCAACGGATCGATAAAGGAATTAAAGGGAAAAGTTCATCAAGTGCGATACGATTTTTAAAATTCTCGAATTGATAGCATTATCCTTCTGTTTTTGTATTCGTATGGTTTTGGCTAGCTAAAGTCATCGTGAAAGGTTTTACGCGATGTTCTTGTCAACATTAGCGACCATAATGAGGCCACCATAAAATCGTCTTCGCCCAAAGACTTCGCGATTCAACGATGTACCCGGACACACACATCGCGTTTATCATGAATATTTACCGTACGCCATTAATACAACCTATATGTAGAAGAGACCATGACAGGTGCGCTTGATTTGGTATAAAAATACGAAAAGAAAACGAAAGCTCAGACTTATTTAATTTAGAAGAGACCTAGGTTGTAATCCAACAGGAAAACGAAAAGGCCGAATAAAAATCAAAGGAAAACTGAACAAAGAGTTTTCATTAAAGCAGATCTCATCAGACCGCACTTGAATAATGCAAGATGGCTGATTTAAATAAATTTCATCGAATGAAATACACTTGCGTTTGCGCATTACAATATTTATGAGTGAGCCCGCTGTATACTACTACCTACCCTTCGGCGTGACTGAAATTTTTACCCTTTTCTGCCGCTACTTGCCAATTACATTGAAGATGGGAAGATATCGAGTGTAGAGGTGGCATTTTCAGGACTATTTTGGTGGTTAGAAGTTGGAAGTTCTATAAACTTTCTTTTATAAATATCAATTTTAAATTTAATGCTTTTAGTGTAATTTTTTTACGCTGGATAAGCCTTCATTTTACCACAATCTCATCCGATGTAAAGTGACAATGAGGTCTAAGATGGTTCATGAAGACCTAGAAGGTAGATGGCTTCTCCGGGCCACATTAAGAAACACGAAAACATCGTTTCACGCACTGGCCCAGTCCATAGGGTGGAGATAAGCCGCGGCCTTCCAAAGCTTTCCACCAGAGACTGTTCTTAGCACCACCCGGAGGTCACGTGTAAGGATTCAGAGGGTTACCACTAAAAATAAATATTAATACATTTTATTATGAAAATACACTAAAATAGCAACCATACAAGATAACTAACTATAATATAAGTTCAATTTAACTATAACAGGGAATTACTCATATAAATTCAGAAGACATCACATAATTATATCAGGAGACAATAAGTATAGTCTAGTAGTCTAGTGAAAAGTAAGTGTCGATATGGGCGAAGATGGATCACATAGATCTAGAAGGTACCTATTCACTCTTACAAAGTAAGTAAAAGGTCCATTTTACTACCGCCTCCAGCGATATCTGGCCCCACGTCTTACAAATAGAGTTTATACCACATCCATAGCCTGCTTCGTGCAGGATATTTGCATCGGTGTACCCGTTCAATCTACTTTACGGATAGATACGAGGCTCCGATGGTAATACCTGCCTGCTATGAAATGAAAACAGTTCTAGAACCTTCTTCGAGCAATTTGACTGCACAGGGTAGAGTTCATGTTTTGAATTGGAGGATTTGGAACACCTACGTTTTAAATTAAGTCTTATTGAGGTAGGTTAAGTGTTTTCCTGGGTGGCCTAGCTAAGCTGATAGAGATGTAGGTAACATGAATATATATGTAATAATTCGCTCAAATTATAATAGTTTTTCATGGACGAAATAGTTATGGTTATTTTTAGGCAGCTAATGGTCGAGTTTCGATCAAGATACAAGATACAAAATCATTAATTCCATTGTTTGATTTTAGAAATCTTAGAAACGTCAAAAATAAAATACAAATAGCATTAATAGATCCATAAATAGCTTTATGCACTTTTACACATGATGTATGTACTTATGTAACTGTGATTATAACACATTTATTCACGCATTTTTCGTAAAACGTCTCCATTAATACTTTGTCTAAATTGCTTGCTTGAAATTATTTAAAGGTTCTATTGCACCTAGTTAGCGAGCAGTGTTTATTGCAATCTCATGGGAACTTGAGAAGTGGAAGCAAACAGTAGCAAACACGAACACTGTTCAGCCGGCCCATTTCATTTGCTTGCTTGTTCTGCTCTCGAGGTGCTCCAGACTTGATTGTTTCATGTTAAACTGACATTGTGAAGATGGTTATTTGATAAAATGTATATGTAAAGGAGAATTTCCATTCATGGACCAAAAAATGCACAGCCCTTTGCTTAGTTTCAAGGTTAAATGTGGTGAGAATTTTTGTATCTATTATTATTTGATTTAACAACAATAAAAAGTTTATTGTAATATTTTTTTTTTTAATAGAGCAAAGCTGTAGTAAGTAGGTAATTGGGTACTTATCTGTTTCTTTATAAAACAAACCAGGGTGTGGTTTGATCGAAAATCTCTTTCAAAATCACAAAAGTATTTTTCAATACCTGAAATAATCAGATCTCCCTCGATAACCATTAAATTTAATAGTAATAATGAAAGTAGGGGGCCTCAACAATCAAGAATCAATTGCACAGACCCCCATCGGGGCATTACCACGACATTCCGCGTCTATGGCGCGCGTTCCGAACGCCATAACCGGGGATTTTCCCAAACGCCCCCCAGGGGGTCAGATTTCATTTTCCCTAAAGAATGATACCCGCAAAGTGAGCCCATATATTTTGGGATTCGAGAAAATAATATCATCTTTGTGCTCTGTTCAAATTGAGAATATAGAACTTACCTGGCTTAAAAGTTTTGGAGTAAAATTGATGGATGGTTGCGAAATGGCTCAGCGCAGACGGTAGTTGGAATTTTAACGTCCCGGAATAATTCGATGCAAAGTGGATTACGTTGGTACCGTAATACTGATGCAGATACCTGTTTTACTCTGGAATTGAAATATGAGTTGGTAAAACGTCCCGAATGTAGAGTAATACAATAATAACATATAATTGTAGAATTTTATCATAGGGTTAACATTCAGAGGGGTTTTATGTGCCTTTACCCTGCAGTGGGTTAATAATGGATTATAGAAAATAAGTTGCATCATTATCTTCTTGTCTTTGTCTTAAATATTATGAAGTCTCATATCATGTTAGGTAAGCTATGATTCGCTGTGGTCTTAAGGTTAAATAATTTTATATTATTATATTCTATTCAACGTGCGGCCATTTAAAAATATTAACAGAAATATTGTTTATATAACAGAACAAAAAAAAAGGTGTGTGTGCGATTCACACACGATAGAAGTGAAACTTCAGTAAATCGACAAAAGAATAAAGAAAAAAAACAAAAAAAAATACTATGCAAAAAGATTTTGTTCGGGCGGTCACCCATCCAAGTACTGGCGTCGCGCAAAGGCTGCTTAACCTTGATAGCGTTTAAGATTGGATTACCCGACAGGTAAGCCAATCTTATTTCCATTTCCGTTTCATCCGGTTTCAAATCACAACGATTCTATAGAATTTTCACTTCAACAAAACTAAACACCTAGCTGGCTTTAGAGAAATAAGTTTTCATGACAGAAAAAAGTTTCACTCCAAAACATATAGATTAAAACTTTGTTCTGTCTGGCAAGTAGAACCAAGCAGCAAGGCAAGTAACTTGGACGTTCCAACGAACCTTAAGTGCGACTAATGTCTTATATCTTAATAGGAATCTTGGTTTCATAATGTCCGAGTCATCAGCGTTTTCCGAATGCCCTTAGTAAGGAGTTTTGCTGATGGCGCCATTTTTTTAATAACCTCTTTGGTGGAATGTTTCTTTTTAATTGTGTTCGCGGTTTGAGACAAATTGAGAGTTTTAAGGAGAAAATAAGTTTGTCATGCTGTATTATCAGATTAT
Organism: Gymnoscelis rufifasciata; assembly: GCA_929108375.1. Taxonomy (NCBI): domain Eukaryota; kingdom Metazoa; phylum Arthropoda; class Insecta; order Lepidoptera; family Geometridae; genus Gymnoscelis; species Gymnoscelis rufifasciata. The sequence continues at coordinate 11,761,917 of OV815322.1, forward strand.
CACATGGATAAACGTGAGAGCATGTTGAAAACAATAATAATTTGGATTATCAGGCGAGTGTGACCACAGTGGCACAGTGGGTAAATGTCAGATATTAAAAAGTACTGTGAAATTTAGAAAATTCCCCGTTTTATCTCATATTTGTTGAGATATTTTCATTTTATTTTTTATTTTGTCTGATATTGGTATATTAAGATCCCGTGCGCTATATATGAGGCAAAATTTGGATTTTTTTGTTCTAACGTGTTCATAATTAATGGGTCATTAAAACTACTTCGGATGGTTATTAACTGGAAGTTCATAAACAGTATACATTTTATTTCTGTCATTTATTTAGGTAGGTACTGCTAAGCTTGAGGAGTTGTAAAAAAATTTTGCTACTAATGTGTAATAGGGCTTCTTAATTAGAAAAAATATCAAACAAAGCTGCTAAACTAAAATGGGATTGGGCTGGTCTTGGAAAAAGGCTTCCAAATCGAAATGTAGAACAAAATATCACGTTCGCCTAGTGCGTGCCATTCACTACCTTTCCGCTTTATATACCTACCAATTTTGAAACACCTTGTATTAGAATAATTTATTTTTGTTTGGGTTGTACTTCTGTTTGAATCTCAATTTTTACATCTTCTACCACCACGCAAAATATACCTATTTAAAGTTGTCTTCTTTAGCTTAATGTCAAAATGATTATCACACATGATAATGGCACTATTAATCGAGATATTCACTAATAAACCTACGTCATCTAGAGGAAGTAATGCTTTATTCAATCAATACCATAGGTAGTGTAAAATAAACCATGAGTGCAATTTTTTTTCCACAAAAGTGGTGCAGACGTTTAACGGAAATTATTTTGCGTCCATTAGGTACTTATTACAGTGGATAAGACTGATAGGTGGAACCAACGTAAGTACCTAACGTAACGTCTGTCTAAACCAGACTTGAAAATTATCTCTCGCTAGGAACTCACTAAGTCAACCACTAGCAGCAGCATCTCGAACCCTCCACTTCGTTCCATCCCATCCCTTGAGTTCTTTTTTTTACATTATCATCTAACAATTAGATACCTACATGATACCAACAAACAAGCGGCATACTGGCATAGCATAGTGGCATTATTCATATTCCTTGCTCAGTCTCACAATGTCGGTCAAGTAGATCAAAAATGACATTGACAGAAATGTTTACGCCATCTATGAAACACTATATGAACTACGTCATAGCCACAGATGCTTTTGACGTTTCATAAAAAGCGCGAAACTCAAAATATTGACATTTCCATTGTTATTCAAGTGTCTTACAGCAATAAAACTCGTATGTTATCTATTAAAACTGATGAACTAAAAGATAATTAATTATAAAAAAATGGATTTTCTTTTAAAGAACCTTGTTAAAAAAGTATAGGGCGCCTATTCTAAGAAATAATATTAGAATACTACTTCCATCTATTGATATTTTAGGACAACTCAACTATAGTTCAGAATGTTTCCGTGGCGCTCACAACCCAAACAATGAATTTCAACATGGTGGCAATGTGCTACACAGTTTGAAAATGCAGGTCGTGTCATGCTTTGAAAAAAATCATTTTATGTTTGATTTTGGTGGAAAATGTCGGACCCTAAACGTGCTAATCTTATAACAGTGGGTGCGCCTAAAAGTGCTAAAAAGATTGTGAACAAAACAGTGCGATTAACCATAAATTTGGTCGAGAGCAACGAAAGTAAATATCCCGAACTGAATTACAAGGAACTAGTCATTGCAGAAGAGGTAAAATTATAACAGAAAATCATAGCAATTTACGCAACCATACTGGTTTTCCAGCTCTTTGTAATGCAGGCAATATGCTAGAAAAAAATTAAAGCGTTGCTTTGCACGGTTTGGCGGTAACAGATGGTTTCGTGAGAGGCTGTCGCCTAGGATGTTATGATATCTTTTTGCTTACGTTACATAGCTTTGTATTAGGATTGTGACACGAAATTGCGCTTACGGGTTGTATGAGAAGCCCAGTTAGCGGTCGCCATGTTTGCAACAATCATAGAACTCTGTTGTCAGCCTCTAACATCATTTTCCCAGGCCAATGTTTTGGTCCTCGGCACATCACGTTTCTATCAGTTTTAACTCTGTACTTAGATTTTTCTTTGATATTATCGCTTTTGCACATTAAGTATAATTAGCTGAGGACGTCGATGTATTGCTTACGTTATCGCAAGTCCGCGAAAGTGTCCATTGACCTATCATCCGACCCGTATTGGATTCCCCCGGTACTTGGCCGCATTTTTAGGTTATTTTAGGCTATCTAGGATAAAACTTATGCAAATGATCACTATTAAGTAAATAAAAGCTGTACATTTATGTGCTGTTTTGCATAAAAAAGTGTATGTTTTCGTTCCTGTTATCTTTAGTAACTAGTGAAGCGAAAGATAACACTGCTAAATAGTGTTGTACCTTTCACTCGATAATAGCGCGGGATTATTTTGTGATTTTGCAACTTTTTATGGAAAGGATAACATCGTAAGTATTAGTCGGGTTATGTACTTGGCTAATGTAATGTGCCTTGTTTCGAAATACGGCGCGTGCTTGGCAAGCAAGCTGATTCGTTCGTAATTTCGCGCATGTTGGCAGAATGATTTCGCGACCTTTGCTTGCGTTCTGGGATATTTTTTTTTCTTATTTTCACCAGAATCGATCGAAAGTAAATGGTGCACTCCTGGATTATGTGTTTTGGTGTCTGTGAGCGTGTGACAGTGATTGATTGATTGATAAGTAATGTATGAGTGTGTGCGGTATTCATTTGATAACGCGTATTTTTACGTCAATGAAGGCTCTTTATAGTGAACTGTGGCGATGATTTTACGTGATTATTTACAAAAGGTGCGTTGGTGAAAAGTTTTTTAAACAATTATTTTTTAATACAGAGTAGATAATGATTATTTAGTCATTCTATTTATGATTAACTAATAAGTTATAATTTGTCTTGAATATCTAAATTCGGGGGTGTTTGTTTACTTTTATTATTAGTATTGGAATCAGACAAGTACAAAACATTTTTGACATGTTTTATATTTTAACTAAATTTTGTGACACTAAACAATAATATTTGCACGGCTAAATCTAGTTGAATATAGAGATCGCTATTTTTAAACCTCTTGATCTTCCTCTTGCAAATAAAAATAATTTTAAATTAAAAAACATACGCGACTAATTGGTAACCTCCTTTTTTTGTCAGAAGTCGGTTAAAAAGATGCTTTAAATGCATTACAAATAGCAGTATTGCATCATTGACGTCACCTCGAGTTTTTTTGACATTTTATATTCTAACAACATATTGTAATGCTTATAATTACTATTGTTTATTAATTACCTGAAGTAGGTACCTGCAAATACTTATGTATTATTGCAAGATAACAGTAGATAGGTAGGTGTTCCTACGTACATACCTACTAAGGGCAATGACTTAATAATAATTAGTTATTCAATTGATAGAACTTTGAAAATATGTTTCACAATGTTGTTGGAAGACCAGATAGGTATTAATTATTTTTTTTTATATTCTTAATATAGGAGCACAATTTTTTGTTACCATCTGTCACTCAACAGTTCCATGATAAAAAAGTAGACTGAAACAAGTCAATCCAAATTTTTAACCCCTGTGCTAAATGAGGGGTGTTATAAGTTTGACTGTCTGTCTGTATGGCATAATAGCTCCTGAATTGATAAAGCAATTTCAACTATGTTTTTTGTATTAAGTTTACCATTGTTTGGAGGAGGGTGCTGATACTGCAACACAGTTATTATAACTATCACATTACCTACCTATGTGCATATGTTCTTAGACACTACTAGTTAGTTTGGTGAAAATCAGTTGATCCGTTTGAAAGTTATGGGGGGTGAAATTGGGGAAGTAAAACTGAATGTCTGCAAATAACCTCGAGTGGGGTCTCAAATGAAAGCTCACCATGTACACATTACAAAATAATATAATGGTTTTAATTTTAAGGCTATTTTGAAACTGTTAAATTGAAAAAAAAAAATATATCTCGATATAATTTCTGTAAGCATTTGTCTGAAAGTAATGGTAGAGGTAATATTATTTATTGGTTAATTTTCAAGAATCGAATGATGCAGATAATTAGTGCCCTATGTCGTGTAAATGTGCCCAAAATTTTATATTTGTGGCTCAAACGGCTCCAAAACTGATTTTGCTGCACGAACATTTAATGCGTATAAACTGTTGAAATAACCCTTGAAAGGATTCAATTAATTGATTTTATTCTTTTGCATCTACAATCAGTTAATTTATATATTTATTTTAACTATGAGCAGATTCTTTGTAGTTTTTATTTATATTCATTTCTCAGGAGAAGTAGGTACACTCCTGCACTGTCGCTCCTTCTTTGTCTCTTTCTAATAGTTAATTTCTCTTTAATCTATATGAGGGCAATGTAAGTTGTCTAGCCAATTTATTTGGGTGAGTTAGAAGTCTTAGTGTATATGTCCATCTAATTCTTATCTAATTTATGTAAACTATTTAACCTAAACAGATTGGCTTTACATATGATTTCTACTGGTTACAAATCAAAAAATATTTATTTATATATTGTTACACTGTATAAAATGAAGTTCTATTTGATATAGCTATTAAACTACCTAGGTACTTATTCTACAGATTTTCATGCTACATAGTACAGTCAGCAATAATTACTCGCAACTTACGCGCAACTATTCTAAGACATGTAAAAGATGCAATTTAAAAAAAATCTAACCACACTAAGAATCATAGTAATTGGTCTATTAAGTATATCACATGTCTAGTACACGTAACACAAGCTAAAAGCTTACCACGGGGCTAGATATTGTTGTGTGGATTGTACGGAAATATTTATTATTCAAAGTTGTGGGGGCTGAGTGGTAAAGAAAACCATATCCGTGCAAATATTCTCAAGTGGGGTATCAAATGATAGTTCATCATGTGCATATTACATAATTATATAATTTTTGTTACTTATAAGGGTATTACCTAAATATAATTTCCTGTTTCAGAGAAAGAACCGGGTGGAAAATGGCAAAACTGGTGGGCTGGACCCGTTTTCAGATAATGATGATGACGTTGAACGAGTTGCTAGGAAATTTGAACAGAAATATGTAAGTATGACTTATGCCTAGTACATAAAACAAAGCGGATTTATTGGTAAAATAGTTATATAAGTACTAGTTTATTTAAAAAATATTTAAGTACTATGGTGGTTCGGTGACTGATACAGTCCCCCATCGTACAGTGCTTAGTTTGCAGTTAGGTGATGTGAAGGGATATGGTTTAAATCCTATACTATAAATATTAGAAATGCTATAGTTTGTGAGACTGTATGTAAGTGTATTTTTTTTTTTAGTCACACTAATCTTAAACCAAATTTATATTTTAAGCTGTTCTAATCATTATAATATTGTGTAAAAAATACTAATTTTTCTCTATTTTTTTAAAGGGTTTGATTGCACACAAATTATTTTGAAAACATTTTGAATTTTGACATCTCATAAGTCTGTACTCATAATATTTATTTCCATAAATACACAGGGCATACTTAGAAATGAAAAAAAAACCGTACCTAATGATCATTAAAATTAGCTAGTAGAATCAGGTAGGACATTTTCACTGGAGAAGTAGGGGTTCCAAGTAACCTCAACATTATATTCGATAGCTTCTTCTTCTTATTTTGTTTTTTTTTTTATTTCCAGGGTAACAATAGCACTTACGGCAAAAAGAAAAGGAGATCAAAAGACGATGATTTCGCCGACATCGGAGCTGGGTATGATGAGAATGACTCCTTCATCGACAATACTCATGGTGTAAGTATTAATATTCTTTATTTTTTAACCCCCAACCAAAACAGAGGGGTGTTATAAGTTTGACGTGTCTGTCTGTCTGGGACATCATAGCTCCCAAACGGATAAGGAGATTTCAATAAAAAATTTTTTTTTTGTATTTAAGATGAATTTGGCACGTGTGTTCTTAGACATGTTTCATGAAAATCGGTTGTGCCGTTTAAAAGTTATGGGGGTGAGAGTGGGGACGGCAAACTGAAAATTTGCAAATATACTCGAGTGGGGTAGCAAATGGAAGCGCATCGCGTGCACATTACAAAATATTATGGTGTTTGGCTTTTTAAACTAAGTGTATTGTAATGTTCCTTTGGTTTGAATATATGAATTGAATTGAAGGAAATTAAAGCATTGGAATCGCGGTTTATTCTTAAATTTTAAATTTAGATTTATGAAAAGAACTTTGCACACAGAATACCAATAATTGATACCAAAATTGTCCTGCTACCAATAGACATTGACTACATAAAAATAGGTATTCTGTTAAGCCCATACAAAACTTTTTAAATGTACTTCAAGCTCACTACGTTATGATTATTATAACATTGTTTTCTGAGAGAGACAGAGAAACATTTATTGACACATCACAACACAAAAAATGTACAATAAAACAAAGAAAAACAACAAATAACAACATAATTTTGTGAGATGTGTCAAAAGGCCCAGTATAATGCAACCCCACACTTAGAGCGCGGAGGTGCGCTGATTTTCAGACGAGACCTTAGAACACAAACATCACGAGCGACGACTAAATGATTTCTGCTACTAATTAGCTTAAAAAAAAACAGTTAGAATGTACGTTATTTTGTGATTTTCGTAGAACGCGTACAGATAATTTTTAATTCACAGGTAATGTTTTAAAAAAAGCCGTGTTGGCTAAGTGGGAGGACACTCGACTTTCATTCCGAAGGTCGTGGGTTCAAACCCCGCCACGCACCTCTGGATTTTTCTTCTTGAGAAATGTATGTGCGCTTTAAACACGTGCTTTAACGGTGATGGCAAACATCGTGAGGAAACCAGCATGTTCTGAGAACTTTAAAAGAGTTTGAAGGACATGTGACATTCACCAACCCGCACTTGGCCAGCGTGGTGAATTAAGGCCTAATCTCTCTCGTCAAGAGAGAAGTCCCTGTGTCCCAGCAGTGGGAACGTTAATAGGGTGATGATGATGAATGTTTTAAGTTATATCAGAAAAATAGTTTACATAAAACTCTTAGTATCTTATGGTTCTAACAAGTAGATGGCGAATTTAATGTACGTTTTGAATTTTGTAAGGTTTTCGAGAAATCTGCTCAGAAAAAAGAATACTGATAAGGACCCTTAAAAGTGTCACGGGTATGTTGATCTTAAAATGAACGTTATCTAATATTCGCTGCAGTATGACGAGATGATACCTCCAGACATCGACACGTACCTGGGCGGCTTCTACATCAACTGCGGCTCGCTGGAATTCAAATCTGTACCCGTTGACCACGCCGCAGGGTCCGAGGAACCTAGGAGGAATAAGGTTTGGATTTCATATCTCACAATTTAATTATATTGTGTACCAATGGGCCACAATTTAGTGCTATGCTACTCATATTGTTTGGAGCCTGAAAATAGACTAAGCGTTTAAACCGCAGGAAAATCCAATATAATATAATGCAGGTAACACTGCGGGGCACTAATATGGTTTGACAATCCCTACAGCAACAGCAAGCCTTGTTGTAACCTCGAAGCTTGTGTTAGGGTTACTAGAGATCTGTTATACTTTATAATAAATATGTAATAATATGTTGCCCCATTCTGTTTCCTGTTCGCAACCGCCTAACAGCTTTATGTCAAATTTAAATAAAAACTAAAAGTAATCAAGGAAATAACATTGTCATGACAGTTCGCTTCTATTTTTTACACTGAGTTGAGAAGCGAATAGAACAACTCAGCTTGTATCTCATATGTTGTTATTTATACAATTTTTGTTAAAATAAAACTTGAGTATGAATGCACTATGAAAAGAAAAAAAATATATCTGATTTGGTGGTTTTAAGTTACTTTTCTTTTGTCTGTTTGTTTGTGCTGTCTACTATGCTGTTGTTTGTTTATGTACCAAAATAAATGTATTTCATTTCATGTTGAGAAAATTTAAACTTACACAGGAATATCTGATTAAATACCTTTGACAGCATAATTTCTGTACACAGAGGCGCATATCATCCAGCAGCAGCGAGGAGGAGTCTTCAGATAGCTCCTCGGACTCTGAGAGCCAAGACACCAAGCCCCAGGCCATGGCCAACGGGGCCCTGGATTCTCATAAGACTGAACATCGGAAGAAGGTACACTAATAAGGCTTGTAATTAGGTATAGCTTTTATGTTTTATGTATTTTTATGATTACTACAATTCTCAAATTTATGTATTGTTTATGGTATATCTGTATATATTGATATATGTATAATTATTCCTTAGGTATAAATATATATATATATTTTATATATGTATTTATTAATACTTCATCATTTTATATGTATATATATATACATATTTAAGTAAGTTTTATATTTATAGTGCCTGATTTGTTTTCTTGCACGCCCAGGATGACTGGTAGAGAATGCTTCTAGCATTAAGTCCTCCTCTGTACATTGTTTTTTGTGCACAAAGTATAAATAAATAAATAAATAATACTTTATCCTCTGAGAATTATAATCTTAAAGACAATTTTATATGATAATTTAGTGTATAGGTATTAAGTGGTAGAGGCCAGCCTATAAAGAAATGAAATTTCAGTGTTTATTTGTGAGAATATAAAGTAATTTATGCATGTCATGTCTTCAATAGTATATGTCAACGTATTAATGAAAATACTATGAAATTGGTCAATAAAAGATAAAAGAAAAGATACTTTATTTGCAAAAAACATGTGTAATATAAGATGACAAAATAAAATAACATATAAATCAGACATGTTTTGCCATTATTAGGTGTGCGAATGTTTATAAAATAATAACATGCGACTAAAGAAAATTAACAATGAAAATAATTACTTAAGCTAATATATTAATTTAATTGGAACTAAATTTATCATTAAAAAATTCGTCAATATTATAGTAACACTTATCAACAAGCATCTGTTCAAGTTTCTTTTTGAACAAGTTAATATAAGATTGTTTATATGTCATAGGTATTTTATTATAAATTATTGGAGCCATACATACTACACTTTTTCTTAGAAAAGCCGTTCTTGATGGATATCTACATAACCTATTATTATCACGTCTATTGCGCACTAGCTCGTCACACATACGTTGAAATAGATTGGGGTTTGACTTAACAAATATTACTATTTCTAAAATATAAAGGCCAGTTAACGTTAACAACTTATGCTTCATAAAAAGAGGTACACAGCTTTCTGTTGCATGGATGTAATCATTTTTTAACCCCCGACCAAAAAAGAAGGGTGTTATAAGTTTGACGTGTCTGTCTGTGGCACCATAGCTCCCGAACGGATGGAGCGATTTCAATTTAGTTTTTTTTGTATGAAAGGTGAGTCTGGCGCGAGTGTTCTTAGACATGATTCATGAAAATCGGTTGTGCCGTTTAAAAGTTATGGGGGTGAGAGTGGGTAAGGAAAACCGAAAATCTGCAAATATACTAGTGTGGGGTATCAAATGAAATCGACGCATCGCGTCCACATTACATAATATTATGTTGTTTTACGTTTAAGGAAATTAAGGGATTGGAATCGGGGGTTTTTCTTAAATTTTAAATTTAGATTTATAGATACATTTGTCATCATAATACAAATATTGATTAACATTATAAAAAAACTGATGAACTACATAATTTGTTCTTAAAAAAAAAGCATGTGTGTCTGAGTTGTATTAAACGGGCTACAGACTTCCAACCGAAGACACTGGAAATCTTTAAAAATCAATAAATTTCTGAAAAATAAATTTTTCATAAATTTATAAAATTATTAAAAGATGTTGTGGTTAAATAAAAATTTCATAAACTGACTACATAAGCTGGAGAATAAGTAACGGTATGTACAAGAACTTAGATTTAAATTATCTTTTACAGAAAAACATTAAGGATAAGCCGAAAGCTAAAAAAGTACGAAGAGCTGATTCATCCGCTGCCTCTGGGAAGCAGACTTTAGATGGTGAGTCTAACGCTAATTCTAAATGAGGGTACTGAGATCTGCGCCGCCATCTCGCCTAGGAGTGCTTTGTGCATTATCCCCCTGCCCAACCATGGAGTGTTCCCGGAGCGCATCCTTAAGACAAGAGTTACTGAAGGAATGTAAATTAAATGCCTTTTTTTTTTATGCTGGATAAGCCTTCATTTGACCACAATCTCACCTGATGTAAAGTGACGATGTGGTCTAAGATGGGACATGAAGACCTAGAAGGTAGATGGCTTCTCCGGGCCACATTACGAAACACGAAAAAATCGCTTCACGCACCGGCCCAGCCCGGAGAGTGGTGACAAGCCGCGGCCGAAGCCTACCACCGGAGACTGTTCTTAGCACCACCCGGAGGTCACGTGTAAGGATTCAGAGGGTTACCACTTACGGACGTGAACAGACAAAACCTCCAAAGAGAGAAGAGCCTTGGATGTGGGCTCAATACAGGGTGTCCTGGTGGATCAGACTTCTGTTGCAGCGGTCACTCTGTTTAAGTCTGCACACAAGCTGCTTGTAAATAGTAATTGATGTAATTGTACTTAAGATATTCCTATGGGACTGACATAGTTTTGTAAACTCAAAGTGACTAAATAAAAATAGAAAAGAAAAAAAAAAAAAAACCAGCCCAACTCCCTGATATAGCGGAGTAGGACCTTCGGTATTGTAACTAGTTGTTTGAGCAAGTCTGAGGATGTAGAGGTCTGAGACGAAGATGAATGGTGAGTGTAAATACATGAAACCTGGATAACTGAGACACCTCCATAACTGGAGCTGAAGATGAGGTCCCAACACTAAATTATTAGTGGGACGCAGTAAACCTCTATAGCTGGGCCCAGTCGTTGCCCGCGTTTTGGATTTTCCCGTGGTAATAAGTATAATTTTTTTTTGGAGGTTTTGTCTGTTCACGTCCGTAAGTGGTAACCCTCTGAATCCTTACACGTGACCTCCGGGTGGTGCTAGGAACAGTCTCCGGTGGTAGGCTTCGGCCGCGGCTTGTCACCACCCTCCGGGCTGGGCCGGTGCGTGAAGCGATTTGTTCGTGTTTCGTAACGTGGCCCGGAGAAGCCATCTTCTAGGCATTCATGCTCCATCTTAGACCACATCGTCACTTTACATCAGGTGAGATTGTGGTCAAATGAAGGCTTATCAACAATTAAAAAAAAATCTATATTTTTGTATTGTTTTCAAACAAGTGAGGCAAATTCTTCTGTTATTTATCTCTTATTTCATTCTCAAAAAGGATTAAAATTATGTTTTAATGTTTACATAATACAGGTACAATTATTAAACAATAGAAAATACAATCGCATATTTTACTTTATGAATAATACAATTAAACAGTGGTGGTTACTGTCAGTAAATTATAATAAATTTACTCTGTCTTAATAAGGTCCACCCTCAAACTTGCTTATTTAATTACTAAAACTGTATAATTACCGCGGTCAAATCTATGACAAGCTTGCGTCGCCTAGGGACCCCTACACTTTTACCCTCGTTTTCATAAAACGCCTATTTCTGGCTTATTAAGTATTCATTTATTTTAATCATTAGTTTGCATACACAAAATTTAGACAGGTCAAAAACACACTATAATACAGTAATTTACTAATAACTTACAAATAAAATAATAAAGTTATATAAAATTACTAGCGGCCCGCCCCGGTGTCGCACGGGTAAAAAAAGGTCCCGGCAATTTTTCCTTATTTGCTCACCGTTTAGACCTACCCTGGACTACGACAAACATTTTAATACAAAAATCAGCTCAATCGGCCCAGCCGTTCTCGAGTTTTAATCAGACTAACGAACAACAGTTCATTTTTATTTATATAGATTATCTAGAGCAAACTGAAATTAAGAAAAAATTAAACCCGACTGCGTCTTGCGTCGTTCTTTTTTGTTTTTTTTTTACTGTCTAAAGCCTTAGAAAATACATTAATGCTTGTTACGCAATGTTATGTTTATGTTACGATCGAAAAATGTTGAAAGAAAACTACCACTGATTTTAAAAACCTATTCAACGATACATGACGTAGATAAATTACTTACTTGTTTTTGAAATTTAAATTGAATTGTTTGACTTAATTTTATTTATATTACAAAATGGCGTCCGTAGCTGCCATGTTGAATTTTCAGTAACGTAATGTGTTTAGTGACATTCCCTATAACAAGAGCAATCGATTGACGTGTGAATCTTAAGATATCAGGTTTAAGAACGTTTATTTATCTCATAAGAATTTACAAAAAATTCACTTAATGAGAACAGTTTATACATTAAAATTAATTATTATATAGCATTCGGGACTTCATTCAAGATGTAAGAAGTATAAATCAGCCCGGGCGTTTGGTCTGCATAAATAAATAATAATATGGGGATAAAGGAACATGCATAAATATACTTAAGGAGTCTATTCACATGACCACTCCTTTGCGTTGCGTAGGTAAAACATTTTTTTATTTTTAAATTGATCTACATTGATCTCAATTTCATTGTCATACCGGGGTCAGGTCAGCACTAGATAGTAGAAAAATAACTAGAAATAATTGCGTATTTTCTTTTTTTAACCTTTTTTTGTCCCACTGCTGAGAGAATACCTCCCCTTATCCCTCGTCTAACAGTTCCTATCTAACGCCGTTTGCCATCAGCCCTCCCAAAAGTCCTGGAGGTCGCCTCGCCTACAACGCTTGGGTCAGGTCAGCATAAATTAGAAGATACTTGATGCCAAATGTAGCAACTCTCGTGTTGATATGCTGTCCTAGTACTTTTATAAGGACATCATAGATATATATGTATGTATAATATATCTTAGAATTGTGTGTGTGTTAGGTTAGGGAATTAAGACTTTCTTCCTTAACAAAAGAAACTTAGAAATTAATAAATTAAGTCTAAGAATTGAACGTTGACACCACACAGTTGAACTCGAGTTTGTTCCTCTCGTATTCATTTGTCTTAAAATATGTTTTAATATTTTATATACTACTAGTGGCCCGCCCCGGCTTCGCACGAGTTTTTATTCAATTTTTTTTTCCCGGCAATTATTAGATTTTTTCTCGCCTTTTAAACCTTCCCTAGACCTCCACGAACATTTCATGACTATGATAAGATAAATCCGTTCAGCCGTTCTCGAGTTTTAATCGGACTAATGAACAACAATTCATTTTTATTTATATAGATATAGAATATAGACAATAGCTCAAATAGTATATAACCACCACGTATGAATGGCTTATCAAGAAAAATCCTAGACAACCTATAAAAAGACATTTATTTTACACTTTTGTTAACTACAGGTTAACGTTTAGGATAATAACAGACAAATAATTAGCAATAAATTAAAATTGCGACTATAATTTGAGATTTAAACTATCCTATCTCTCAAGTTGGATCGAACTGCACATGGTGTGCGAATTTTATTATAATCGGTTAAGTGGTTTAGGAGTCCATTGAGGACAAACATTGTGACACGAGATTTATATATATTAAGATTTTTTGCTGTAAAGGGGCATCGTCAATAGGGAAATATCAACTAATTACTATATTATATAATTGAATCAGCTAAAACATACAATAAGCCTTTTAATGCCTTTTTTTTGTGACTGTTATAGGGGAAAAAGCTTTTATTGAAATGTTATTAAACGGATTTGACACTAATTTAGTTTTATGAATATCATAATAACTATTGTGGCTCAGCGGTCTAAAGTAGCTCTTGGCATCCGAAACGAGAGACTTCCACCGGTTATCCTGCGCTAGCTCTGACCAGTTCTCAACCCTGAGCACTCGCAGGAAATCATCATCATCATCACCCTATTAACGTTCCCACTGCTGGGACACAGGGACTTCTCTCTTGACGAGAGAGATTAGGCCTTAATTCACCACGCTGGCCAAGTGCGGGTTGGTGAATGTCACATGTCCTTCAAACTCTTTTAAAGTACTCAGAACATGCCGGTTTCCTCACGATGTTTGCCTTCACCGTTAAAGCACGTGTTTAAAGCGCACATAAATTTCTCAAGAGGAAATCCAGGGGTGCGTGGCGGGGTTTGAACCCACGACCTTCGGAATGTCGAGTCGAGTGTCCTCCCACTTAGCCAACACGGCTTTTTGGGAAATGCGCCTAAAATAAGGTGTGAAATATTTGTTATGAATATGGGGGTAAGAATGTTAGTTGACATTTTCATCTGTTCCAGATAATCACCCTGACGAGAGCGTGGACTCCAGGACTTCGCACTCGGACTCGCTCACGTCGAAACCCGCGCCCAGCTCTGAGAACGCCATTACTTCTGATAGCTCCAGGTAACATCTATATTGGCGATGCAAAGATTATCCGCACGCCTCTAGCGGCGAAATTAAGAAACTGTCTAAGAACGACACTTTGTTTATACATATCTGATTTGTATTTATTATTTATGTTTTTCCCTGACGTTAATTGCAACGAAAACTGTCAAAGTGTCGTTCTTAGATACAGTTTCACAATTTTGACAGTAGAGGCGCTAGTTAGAATCTTTGCATCGCCAATATAATTTGTAATCGTATCTTATCTGCCTTGTATATGTTGAGTCTATGTTTGATGCGGGTTTCAAGAATATGAAAAGGAAGATTATGTACAATACACATATCAGTGGCACGGCAGCCATGGCCCGTTTGCGGTGCAAAAGGTAGCGGGTTCGAATCCCGACGAGGGGTCGAGTGTTTGTAAGCACTTTCTTCTTGGTCTGGGTTATTCATATGTATAAATAAATAAAAAAAAGTGTGTGTGCGATTCACACACGGTAGAAGTGAAACTTCAGTAAATCGACAAAAGAATGAGATGAATAAAAAAAAATACTGTGCAAAAAGATTTTGTTCGGGCGGTCACCCATCCAAGTACTGGCGTTCCGGAAAGTTGCTTAACCTTGTTAGCGTTTAAGATTGGCTTACCTGACGTATTTCCGGACAATCCACACAACATCTAGCCCCGTGGTAAGCTCTTAGCTTGTGTTACGGTTACTAGACATCAGAATCTGATAAACTTAATATAATATACATACATACATAGATATTTTTTATTATACATATTAAACACCCAGACCAAGGAGAAAGTGCTTGCAGAACATACAAACACTTGACCCCTCGGCGGGAATCGAACCCGCTACCTTTTGCGCCGCAAGGGGACTCTCGCCCACCGCGCCACTGAGGCAGTATACTAAAAAATATCTATAATATGTACATAATATCTATTATAATAAGTATACCAGATGTCTAGTACCCGTAACACAAGCTTAGAGCTTACCACGGTGCTAGATATTGTTCAGAAATATTTATTTGATCCCGTTCGAAGTCGAGGCGGAGCGCTAGGCTAGGTAGACATTTTAACATCTGAAGAGTATACAGGGTGTCCCACGGCCATGCCACATTAAGGGCCCCCTTTAATATTGAAGATGGAATATTTTACAGAAAGAAAACTTCATTTAATTTTAAAAACAATTTAAACTACATTTATAGATTTTTGAAGAATCTCCAGCTGGACCGGGAATTGTACCCGTATAATTGGAATAAAAATCACACCTAATTTTACGATACCGATCAATAGGCTCAATCTTAATAGGTAATTTTTTTTTTGTTTTTTAATCCCCGACCAAAAAAAGGGTGTTATAAGTTTGACGTGTCTGTCTGTCTGTGGCATCATAGCTCCCGATCGGATGGAGCGATTTCAATTTAGTTTTTTTTTTGTATGAAAGGTGAGTTTGGCTCGGGTGTTCTTAGACATGTTTCATGAAAATCAGTTGAGCCGTTCAAAAGTTATGGGGGTGAGAGTGGGGAAGGAAATCCGAAAATCTGCAAATATACTCGAGTGGGGTATCAAATGAAAGAGCATCGCGTGCCCTAACTACTAAATATTATGGTGTTTTACTTATAAGGAAATTAAGACATTGGAATTGGGGGTTTTTCTTAAATTTTAAATTTAGATTTATAGATAGAACAAGAAGACGCATTATATACGGGGTAATTGCAGAGGTGTGTATCATGTTAAATCGTTTAAATACTTAAGAACTAATGTAATTTATTGTATAACTTTTAAGGGCATAATTTCTTTGTAAAAGTCTCTTTTTTTTATGTATAAATAATCTTTTAATTTGTATTTATTATCATTACAAACTGTCAGCTTGGTCCTAAAAAAATCTTATGCTGAGCCGGTGTCCTAGTTGCTTTTTTACTAGGTTAAGTTTTATTATGTCACAACTATGTATCATGCAACATTTATTTGTAATTATTTAAATACGAAAATAAACATTTTATTAATATTATTGAAGTGAAACTTCTTTAGAATCGTTGTGATTTGAAACCGGATGCAACGGAAGTGGAAATAAGATTGGCTTACCTGTCGGGTCAATCTTAAACGCTAACAAGGTTAAGCAACTTTGCGCGACGCCAGTACTTGGATGGGTGACCGCCCGAACAAAATCTTTTTAATAGTATTTTTTTTTTACGTGTGTGAAACGCACACACACCTTTTTTTATTATTATTATTAAATCCTTCCTACCATTTCAGAGACACGGAAACGAAGGACGTGAAGCTGCCGCAAGCTGTGACACAGATCCTGGACGTGATGGACGCCAGCGTGGCCAAGTACCTCCTGGAGCGACCCGCCCCCTCCGCCAGCGCGCTCATGCTGCAGTGCGAGAGCCATCTGCAGAGGTAACCTTCACAGGCCTAGCCTCCCCTCTACGCTTCAAGCACCATCCTTGATTGTCGACTGCTTCAGTGGCGCGGTGGGCGAGGGTCCGCTTGCACCGCAAGAGGTAGCAGGCTCGATCCCCGCCGAGGTCGAAAGTGTTTGTATGTTCTGCAAGCACGATCTCCTTGGTCTGGGTGTTTAATATCTATATAAATAAAAATGAATTGTTGTTCGTTAGTCTGATTAAAACTCGAGAACGGCTGAACGGATTTATCTTACCATAGTCTTGAAATGTTCGTGGAGGTCTAGGTAAGGTTTAAAAGGCGAGAAAAAATCGAATAATTGCCGGGAAAAAAATTGAATAAAAACCCGTGCGAAGCCGGGGCGGGCCACTAGTGTATAATAAAAAATATCCACATATGTATGACTATTATATTAAGTATATCAGATATCTAGTACCCGTAACACAAGCTTAGAGCTTACCACGGGGCTAGATGTTGTTGTGTGAAATGTCTGGAAATATTTATTTATCTAAGTCAGTTTCACCGGCCCGAACACTTGTTTTCCCGAGCAACTAATTTCGCTCCGACAAAAAAAGACAATTTATTTCCTTTGAAGCACAGGGCATTATTATAGTCTTAGTGTAGTATAGGTCGTCTGTAAGACATCGTACTAGCGATAAGATGAACCTATTGTATTTTTTTTTACAATAAAACCATTTTATTTTTATTTTATGTACAGGTCAGCTTTAAATTAATAAAACTAAATTGTTTATACAAAAATTACAAAGGAAATGACTTTGTCTTTACAGTTCGCTTCAATGTTTTTCACTGAGTTGAGAAGTGAAAAACACAGCTTTATCAGTTTTTTAATTATGTAGTTATTTCAATTTTGGAATTCTTATTTATTTAAACAAGATTTAAGAATACGATTTTTAGAGAAATTTATTTAAAAAGACACACCTACCAATCCGACTGGATGGAGCGATTCAAATTTAGTTTTTTTTTTATGAAAGGTGAGTTTGGCCTGGGTGTTCTTAGACATGTTTCATGAAAATCGGTTGAGCCGTTCGAAAGTTATGGGGGTGAGAGTGGGGAAGGAAAACCGAAAATCTGCAAATATACTCCAGTGGGGTATCTAGTGAAAGAGCATCGCGTGCCCTAACTACTAAATATTATGGTGTATTACTCATAAGGAAATTAAGGCATTGGAATCGAGGGTTTTTCTTAAATTTTTTAATTTAGATTTATTTACACTGAGTTGAGAAGCGAATAGAACAATCCAGCTCTCAAGTCTTACGTTGTTATTATAACCATTAAGATGCTTTTATTACTGGGATTTTGTGAAAGAAGACCTTATTATATGATATACTGTGTTTTTTTCAGGTTAGATGAAGCTCTGTCGGGCTGCGGCGGGGGCGCGGCGCGCGCGGCGCGGGCGCGGGCGGCGCGCGCGCTCGGCGTGACGCGCGCCGACCTGCTACACCGGAATGAGAAGCCTACGCGTAAGTAGCATTCTTATTTTTGAAGTGAAACTTCTTTAGAATCGTTGTGATTTCGAACCGGATGCAACGGAAATGCGACAGGTAAGCCAATCTTAAACGCTCACAAGGTTGAGCAACTTTGCGCGACGCCGGCACTTGGATGCACAGTATTTTTTTTGATTTTTTTTTACTCATCTCATTCTTTTGTCGATTTACTGAAGTTTTACTTCTATCGTAGCCTTTTTTTTACAAATGTAATAGTCGCCTGTAATTAGTGAGCCCGAGCGAGAGAGCAGATGTCGGTGTGTATGTATATTCACACTGTTTAATACTTGCTTGAGTATTTGAGCATTTAACGTGTGTTAGTGTATGTGAAAACTACGTGAGCTAATACTACTGTGCACTGTATGCGGCTGCGTATTACAGCTGTTTGGTAAGATGTCAGCGTGGTGTGTTATTATAAAATATCTTTTTAAAATTAATCAAACTACTTTCATTTTTAAACAATAAACTTTGTAATTATGCTACCCTTGTTATATATATTAATCTCATTCTTTTGTCGATTTACTGAAGTTTCACTTCTATCGTGTGTGAATCGCACACAGGCCTTTTAATTTTTTTTTAATATATTTTATTAACGAAAACTAGATGATGAAAAAATCTTGATTTATCTGTACGGGATAAATAAAAAATCACATATTCTTGGAGGTATTAAAAGTAACATAGGATACTTTTTATCGCGGGAAAATCCATTTAAACGCGGGCAACACCGCCGCAGGTCTCAGCTAGTATATTATATTAATATTTTTTTAGTAACCTAGAAATAAGAACTCCAAAATTGTAATAAATACAAAATTGTAATAACTGATAAAGCTGTGTTGTTCTATTCGCTTCTCAACTCAGTATAAAACATTGAAGCGAACAGTCAAGACAATGTTATTGATATTTTTTGTTTAAGCAATTTAGTTTTATTAATTTTAAGTTGACCTGTCCATGTAGGCTATGTGCTTCTAAGGAAATAAACGTTTTTGACTTTGACTTTTGTATCCTCAACAGAAGCAGCACCAGCCACGGCGCCCTCACAGCAGCCTCTCAACAACACAGCCACCGCCGCAGCCGCCACCGCAGCCCCGACCGCAGCCACCACCGGCCCGGCCGCGGCCCCCGCCGCCAAGAACAAGCGGAAACCGGCAGAAGAAGACAACCAGGATCTCAGCCTGCTCTCCGACGAGGAACGGGAGGCGCAGATACAGGATATTATTAATAGGCAAGTTGATACAGATAAAGATAAAAACGTTCATTATGTCATCAAAATAAATTTATCACTAAGATAAATTGACATAATTATTATAAGAAATCATTATTCCAGACATCTCAGGCCGATATAAACATATACCTTACAGACAATCATAAATACTCGGTATTTTCAGTACTTTGAATTTTAATTTTAGATTTATTATTCATATTATTTTCCTTCTTATTTATCTCTATTGTTTTTATTTATAATTTGTAAACTATAACTTTAATCTTTTATTTGTGAAATACTTTTATTATACTTACTGTATAACAGCACGCCAACAATGTTAGCAACCAATATAGGTTGGCAGGTAGAAAATGCCGAGGCATTAAGCCCACCTTTTTGTACAAAGTTTTTGTTCAAATAAAGTATTTTTAAATAAAAATAAATAAATCTTATATACTTAAAGTAGGTAGTTAGGTTTGTAATATATTTTTATTTATCATTTAATTTTAATTAATAATTGATTTTTATATTAACATTGATGATAAGTTTGACATAAGAATATTGTATAAAATCGTTTTTCTATTTTTAATGTAATTTGACGCAAACCCAATTGACAGTGCCCCTCCGGGGTGCATGTACAATTGTACATATCGACTTAAGATTGCAACAATGTATATACCTATAAATGTATAAATGTACATATTGTGAGCAAATAAATAAATAGATGTAAATTATAAATTGTGCAGATAATAGTAATTCTTAATGACATAAATGGTCACCAATCAGCATGTGCTATGACAGAACTAGGTCCTGTCATAGTGCTGGTTTTCCATGGTGACCAAAACTTGCGAGAAACGACTGCTGCGTTACTCGCAGAAACATTAAACAATATTGTATTTAAAAACAAAACCTGTAAATGTTTTAAACTAAACCTTATTATATTACACATAACCACTGCCGCTGTGTACGACGCGCTACTCAAATTTGCACGCCCAGTATTGGCAAAGCATGTAGAAAGAACACTTTAAAACTTACCACCGTGAATAAAAAAAATGCAAATAATTGATTTTTTTTCTACGCGGCCTAATTATCAATTTGGCCTGGCAAACTAATATAGAGACGTGGCTTCGTTCGATTTAAAAAAATCCGCTTTTTCATTTGTCGCCTTGTTGGCAGGCTAAAGTCTCCTGACTAAGCAGCCATACCTGTTTCTGACGTCTACAACATTATTTTATTAATTATTTGTAAATCCTCTTGAAACGACGAAAGTAAAGTAAGCAGGCGTCGAAGTTTGATTTAATTATATCATAATTAGTAATCTTTTATAGGACAATGAACCTTGAACCTAAAAAGTTTAGGCACCACTGCTCCTGGGGATTAAAACAGCATTTGAGCTCGGCTACCGAGATAATTTTTAACTCTTTCCGCGAATGGGGGATGAAAAATATATCTAGTACCCGCACTCACGTAGCTTACCACGGGCCTAGTTGCTAATATTTGCACTGTCCATCATAACTATCTGTCTTATTTCCAGGTTAACAGATTTGATTGAAGAGTTCAAGCCATCTATGTTCGCTAATTACAATTTGGAGTGTGAACGTGTGAGGGAAGAAAAGTAAGTTAAATAATTTTACATAACTATGCTGTTTGCAAACATCTAAACAAAATATTAAAATTTTATGCAGTTAAAGATTAAGGCACATCCGTAACCTTACTTCACCTTCGTATAGTTTCACTGCAAAGTGAGGTTTATCACTTATTAAAAATCATTAAAATCTAAACAAAAGTTTCATAAGGCTTGTTCAAGGAAACTAAGTTGATGTTATTTATACTAATATTATAAAGTTGAAGAGTTTGTTTAAACGCGCTAATATGGTAGAGAATGCTTCTAGCATTAAGTCCTCCTCTGTACATTGTTTTTTGTGCACAAAAAAATAGATATCAGGAACACTTCCGTTGTTGGTATATTCTATTTATTGAGGAATGCTATTGGCTATTTTATTACGGTAAAACTAGTTGTTCACATGGGAAAATCCATAAAATCGGGCAAACCTATCCAATGAATAAATTCAGATTTCTCTGACAGCATTGTACTGAAATGCACCTATCTTTCGTGAGGAAACCGGCATGTTCTGAGAATTTGGAAGAGCTTGAAGAACATGTGTCATTCACCAACCCAAACTTGGTCAGCCGTGGTGTGTAAGGCCTAATTCCTCGCGTCGAGAGAAGTTCCCGTGTCTCAGCAGTGGGAACCTTAATAGGGGTGGCTTATGTGTAACCTGGGTTCTGATAAGTGGATCTTAGATGATTTATAATAATAATAGTAATAATAATCATTTATTTCAGGCATCTAAGGCCCATATAAACATATACCTTATGGACTAACATACATAAAAATATAAATCTTATAATCTAAAGTGTCAGAATTTATGTCACCTTAGATCCAAGATTATGTATGTCTATTATATTAAGTATATTAGATGTCTGGCACCTGTAACACAAGCATAGGACTTACCACCGGGCTTGTTGTTGTGTGGATTGTACTAATGTGGCTATGGATTGTTATTTCTATGTTAGTCTGTAGTCAAAACGTTTATTTCCTTAGAAGCACATGGCCTACATGGGCAGGTGAACTTAAAATTAATAAAACTAAATCGTTTAAACAAAAAATATCAAGGAAATAACATTGTCTTGACAGTTCGCTTCAATGTTTTATACTGAGCTGAGAAGCGAATAGAACAACAGCTTTATCAGTTATAACAATTTTGGAGTTCTTATTTATTGGTGACTATTATAATTATGTAAGCATTGGTGTGCAATAAGATATTATCTATCTATTTATTATTAATATAAAGTCCTACATCAGGTAGTTGGGCCGGTCGGGGCTCGGTTAGGCAATGTGATAATTATAAGGTTCGGTGGACGGCGCGCTGAGGCGCCCAAATGAAAAGGTGTTAGCTCTTCTAAATCTCGATTTATTCTGTCTAGTAGGTACACGTTACAAATGATATTTTTTTTTTTTTTTTTTTTTTTCTGTTCTTGTTACTATCTACGATCAGTTAGACTTTTAGTAGATTTTATGGGTGATCAATGACTTGTAAAGTGGGCCCCCCAGTGGAAGCGTCCTCCTTTTATTCATATATGGTATTCCATGTTCAGTGATTAAGTATCACCATCTTCCTTTTCAGTCTTTGCTGGTATTGCTGGTTTTGAAGGTTTGCAGCTAGGATGTTAGGATGTCTCTCAAGGCGAGTGCTGTAGGTATCGGTTGATGATTTTATTTCCTCATCGACGGTTTTAATTTCAAGGTTTTTATGTATCTCCGCATTTGTAGTGTACCAAGAAACTCCACTTATAGTTCTGAGGAAACAATTTTGCATTCTCTGAATTTTAGTGATGTTGGATTTGGAGGCAGTACCCCATAGTTGAATCCCATACGTCCAGACAGGTTTGAGTACGGTTTTATAGATAAGTAGTTTATTATCTGTGGAGAGTTTACTGTTTCGGCCAAGCAGCCAGGCGTATGTGTGATATTTTATTTTAAGTTCCTCGCGTTTGGTGTTTATGTGTTCACTCCAAATTAGCCGACGATCTAGGTGCATACCCAGGTATTTTACCTTGTCTTGGTGGGGTAAGGGAATGCCTTCAAGCATTACGGGTGGGCAATTTCCGTTTCTTAGAGAAAAGGTGACTTGGACCGACTTTGTGACACTCGCTTTTATCCTCCATGTTCTAAGCCAGCTGGTGATGTTATCCAGCGCTTTCTGAAGCATTATAGACGCAGTTTTAGGGTCAGTACTGTTGGCAAGAATGGCGGTATCGTCTGCGAATGTAGCCGTAGTGACGTCCTCCACTTCTGGAAGGTCTGCGGTGTAAATAGTGTATAACACTGGTCCAAGAACTGAGCCCTGTGGGACCCCTGCCTTGATGTCATAGAACTGTGATGTAGCATTTCCTTCTTTGACTTGAAACAGTCTGTT
Source organism: Gymnoscelis rufifasciata (assembly GCA_929108375.1). Lineage (NCBI taxonomy): Eukaryota > Metazoa > Arthropoda > Insecta > Lepidoptera > Geometridae > Gymnoscelis > Gymnoscelis rufifasciata. Next base: position 11,785,312 of record OV815322.1, read on the forward strand.
GGTCAGATAAGACTGCAGCAAGAGGTAGTGGTTGTGTGGTAGGTAGGACTTTATTTTGTACAGCAATCCTCTGTGCCAGACTTTATCAAATGCTTGTTGTATGTCTAAAAAAGCTGAGGAGCAATATTCCTTTTGTTCAAGTGCCTTACGTATGTGCTCGTAGACACGGTGCACCTGTTCTATTGTGGAATGTCGCTGACGAAACCCGAACTGGTGATCAGGGATAATCCTTTTTGCTTCTAGTATGGGAGCCAATCTGTTGAGTAGGATCCTTTCAAAGACTTTTGAAAGTGTAGGCAGTAGGCTTATCGGTCTATATGAACCAACTTCATAAGGTGGCTTTCCATGTTTATGGATCATGATTATGGTTGACACTTTCCATAATTGGGGATAATACTGGGTTCTAAATATACCGTTATAGAGCATTGTAAGGAACACTATGGCTTTTCTCGGTAAATTTTTCAATACTTCTTTGGGTATCAAATCGAAACCTGGTGCTTTTTTATCTTTGAGATGTATTATTGTTCTCCACACCTCCTTCACAGTGACCGGTCTTGTGGGCAGGGCTAATTGAAGGTCTTGGTTCAGTACTTTGTCTACTTCTTCATTCCCGATCGAATCTCTGCATTCGTTTGGAGTGAACACTTGAGCCAAGTGCTCTGCAAATGCTTCAGCCTTTTCTTGCGAAGTTTTAGCCCACGTGCCTACTTTTAGGGGTGGTTTCATTGGGTTTGGTCGGTTCATATTTTTTGTGAACTTCCACGGAGAATAATTTGTTGAAGATGTTGCAGTTAATCCTTCTAGTTTAGCACAGAGTGTTGCATCATGCCACTCACGTATCTTTTCCTTAAGCGTTCTAGATAATTCATCAAGGGTTTCTTTGTCTTCCTTAAAACGACCATGATGCCACATCCTGCGGATTCTTCTTTTTTCTAGAATCAAGTTTTTGATATTCACTGGTATGTTGTCATTTTTACCACGTTCGATAGGTGGAGTCGAATTCCAACATGCTTGTTGTATAAGCATAGTAATGTATTTGGCAGCGTCTTCAATATCGTCTTCCTTTTTTAAGGCGACCTTAAGCTTTATATTTTTATCCACATAGTCTCTGAAATATTCCCAATCAGTGTTTTTATTGTAGAGGCTTTCAGATTCGTTGAGTTCTACCAGTAGGTTGCTACATGTTAGCAGCACAGGTGTGTGATCGGAGTCTCCATCAAGGCAAGATTCTGTTTTGAGGAAGTGTCCTGGTAAGCCCTTGGAGATAAAGAAATCAAGTAAGTCAGGTTTTCTCTTGGGGTCGCTTGGCCAGTAGGTATGTTCACCAGTTGATAAGACAGTGAGATGTTTTTTGTCAGTGCAGAGTTTCAGTTGTCTTCCTCGTGTGCTAGTGGTGCGGCATCCCCAATAGACGTGCTTTGCGTTCCAGTCACCTCCTGCGATGAAGCGGTTACCAAGAGTCTGGAAAAACTCAACGAAGTGTTCCTCTTTAATTTTGTGCTTCGGCGGGCAGTAGACAGCTGAAAAGGTAATGGGACCTGCTTCCTCCATGACACATATCGAGCAAGCTTGTATGTGCTGTGTTTTGTATTCAGTTAGCTGATGATAGCTTAAAGATTTTCTTATAAGTATAGCTGAACCAGCATGAGCAGTGCCATCAGGGTGGTTAGTTAGAAATGTATCAAAATCATCAATTTTAACACTAGTTGTCGCTGTACCATGTGCTTCGGATATGAGGACAATGTCTAGCCCATGATTTTTAATAAGTGTAGCTAGGTCTTGAGTGCTATGTGATAAACCATTTATGTTCCAGGTAGCTACTTTAAGCGTAATCATTATGATATTTTATCTATGAGTTTTACTATGAGGTTCATAAGTGTGCTCATTTGTTGTATGATTTGATCGAATTTTTCTGCTTGTTTTATTAGCATTTGTTCGATTACAGGAAGTGGGTTCTCTTTTGGTTCCCAATGAGGGTTGTTATCACGGGTCTGGTTTGAGTTTTCTTTTATAAATGGTTTCTCTTTGAGGATTTTGCTGTATGTTTGTTTTTGTGTATTGTTCACTTTCAAGTTCTTACAGTTCTCAATAGCTTGTTTAGGTTGATTGATTCCTGTTTCTTCTTCAGATTTATTGATCATCACTTTTGCTGTAACAAATGATATAAGCATAATATCTATCTAAGTTAAGAGACATCGTATAGGTGTAGGGGCATACATCACATAATGCACAAAACACTCCTAGGCGAGATGTCAGTGCAGATCTCGGATCCTCCGCTTAATTAAAATTTCCGAATTAAAGTTTTTTTTTTTATACTGGATTAGCCTTCATTTGACCACAATCTCACCTGATGTAAAGTGACGATGTGGTCTAAGATGGGGCATGAAGACCTAGAAGGTAGATGGCTTCTCTGGACCACATTACGAAACACGAGAAAATCGCTTCACGCATCGGCCCAGCCCGGAGGGCGGTGACAAGCCGCGGCCGAAGCCTACCACCGGAGACTGGTCCTAGCACCACCCGGAGGTCACGTGTAAGGATTCAGAGGGTTACCACTTACTGACGTGAACAGACAAAACCTCCTTAACCTCCTTGTTGAAGTGAAACTTCTTTAGAATCGTTGTGATTTGAAACCGGATGCAACGGAAATGGAAATAAGATTGGCCTGTCGGGTAAGCCAATCTTAAACGCTTACAAGGTTAAGCAACTTTGCGCGACGCCAGAATTTGGATGGACGCCAGTGACCGCCCGAACAAAATATTTTTGCATAGTATTTTTTTTTATTCTTATTAATTTGTTGATTCACTGAAGTTTCACTTCTATCGTGTGTGAATCGCACACACACCTTTTTTTTTATTAATATAATGTTTACTATTGTCAGGAAGAAGCTGATATCCGACGGCGCGACGGTGGAGAAGCGCCTGCCGAAGCGGCGGTTCCCGTGGTGCGCGCGCTCCAAGGCGCTGGTGGCGCGGTGCGCGCGGCTGGCCGGCGCGCCGCCCGCCGCCGCCGCGCTGCTCGCCGCGCGCGTGCTGCCGCTCTTCCCCAAGGGCTTCTGCCGCATGCCCACGCTCATGAGGCAGGCCAAGTCAGTACCGCGATAAACAAGCTTATTGTATAAATCTAAATTTAAAATTTAAGAAAAACCCCCGATTCCAATACCATAATTTTCTTAACCGTAAAACAACATAATATTATGTAATGTGGACGCGATGCGATTTCATTTGATACCCCACACTAGCATATTTGCAGATTTTCGGTTTTCCTTACCCACTCTCACCCCCATAACTTTTAAACGGCACAACCGATTTTCATGAAACATGTCTAAGAACACTCGCGCCAGACTCACCTTTCATACAAAAAAAAACTAAATTGAAATCGCTCCATCCGTTCGGGAGCTATGGTGCCACAGACAGACAGACGCACAGACAGACAGACAGACACGTCAAACTTATAACACCCCTCTTTTTTGGTCGGGGTTTAAAAATATCGGATTACCTTGAGGATAAAACTGCTTCGGACGGAATCTGCTCCAACACAAAATCAAAAACAAGACTAACGAATAATTATTGTAAAGTTTCAATACAAAACTGAGCTAGAGTTTCTAATCGCTTCTTTGATCTAGTGTAAAAAAAGCGAAGCGACCAGATACCGTAAATTTATTTCCTACTTATCTTTAAGCACCTATCCTATATTTTTTTTTGTATTTTATTTTGACGTGTCTTAAGTTTTGTAAAACCAAACAATGGAAATAAATGATTTTGTATCTTGCTCACCTTCTCATCCGGATGCAGGCTCTACGGAACTCCGAGATTCGATTCAGTGCGCTGTCTATAATAATAATAAGTAGCTAGCGGCCGGTGATTCTCCGTTTTGATATATTTTTTTTACAGTAGGTAGTTTTATATGTTTTTTTTTGTAATCTGATGTAAAAAATATATTTTAGACGTGTTTCAAATGATATAAATTCATTCGACTTAGTGTGCACACATGGACAGGTTAACTTAATGCTAATTTAAATAAAAACTAAGAATAATCAAGGTAATTGCGTAGTCGTAACGGTTCTCTTCAATTTTTTACACTGAGTTGAGAAGCGAGTAGAACAACCCAGCTTTCATCTCTTATGCTGCTATTAAAACAATGTTGGTGTGCAACATGGCTACCGCATATACATTTAAACGTACACCAGTGATGGTTACCTTCTCATCTGGATGAAGGCTCTAACGAGCTCCTCGATTCGATTGAGTGCAGTGTCTATCTACGGCTTCAGGAAATAATTCAAATTATTTCAGATCAAAATCACATACAATTCAAGTAACAATAAAGAAATAAAATGTCACAAGGAAAAAATACTTAAATGTAAAAAAAAAACATTATTTATCTATTACTGAATTAATTTATTAAAGATATTAAAAGCTCTGATTTATTAATCTTAACTTAGTTTGATACCGCTTCTTTATGGACAGTCTGGATGTGGACGATCCGGTGTCCTATTCCCGGCAGCTTGCCATGTAGAATCTAGGTGGCTAGATGATTGACGCAGCACATGACCGATCTAATATCACCTACTAAGCGGAGATCCGCGTACCTACAATGTCCTGTCTACCTGTCTTATCCGAGCCTATTCCACTAGGATATTAAACTATTTAATCAAGGTCACCTGTTGCATGTTAAATTTAACACTTATTTCCGATTAAGCTTTTAGTAATTTCTTTGGCGATGTGGGATGAAAATTTACGTGTTACATCTTGTGCTCTTAGTACCTATTCTCTCGCTCAAGATTCGAATTATGAAAGCAATTTTGCACTCTTGTATAACAAATAACTGTTGTCTTGTTTCAGTATAAGCAAAGACGTGAAAATCCCCGAGATCAAACGGCAACGCCACGCCTCCGCCATGCTCCCGCGCGCGCTACCCCCCGCGCCCCCCGCGCCACCGCCCCCCGGCCCCCCCGCGCTCGTGTCCCCGCCCCCGCACTTCGCCGAGCAGCTCCAGTTCCCCAGCTCGCTCACCGTCACCGCCACCCTCAAGCCGTCCCCCGAGAAGGAGCCGCTCCCCCAAATCATGAACTCCTTCTCCCTCAGCAAGGACCTCATCGTGGAGCGGGAGAAGGACAAGAGGGACGAGCCCTCTCCCTACGTTCCTCCCAACAGCATCGGCAGCATAACCATCACCCCGGTCCCCACGAAGGACAAGAGTCAGAAACCGGTCCCGAAGGACCGACCGAAACCTGTCACCGATAAACCCAGTCTGATCAGGATCAGATCGCCGGCGGCGCTCAACGAGAGCTACAGCAAGAAGGATACCAGGACGAAACCGGAGAAGGACAAGCCGAGGGACAAGTTCGATACGCCGCTGCAGATAGACACGAGCTCGGTCCGAGACGGACAAAAGAGTCAGGACAGTCCCAAGCAGCCGACTAAGCAGATCAGCCCGAAGGAGATCGAGAACCTCCGGGTCAAGGAGAACAACATCCCCCGGCCGGCCCTGGTGCCCGTGCAGCACTCGCCCACCTTCGCGAAGCCGGAAAAGAGGCCCGAGGTGAAAAAGACGAAGGATACGGCGGACAGCAAGAAGAAAAAGGACGTCATGATTGTGTCGGACCTCGATCCGCTGTCGGACGTCGAACCGGTGGCGGTCGACGATAGTTCTAGTGATGTTGAAGTTATAGAGAATGACAAAAGTGAAGTGCCTTTGACAGACAATAAAGTGCCAAAAAATGATGAACCTAATGATGAATATATTTCTAAGGTTATAAAGGATATTAGGGAAATGGAGGTATGTTATTTATTCATTTATAAAGGGTTCATTTCATCACAGTCGCACCATCATTCACCAAACACCCATAACACAAGCTCTGCTTAGTTTGGGGTTAGATGATGCTGTGTGAGTAGTCTGGAAATATTTGTTTATATTTTTATTTTATCATTGGCTGTCTATGTAAACCGCTGTTTTTTATTAAACAAGTATCTACACGACTAGAAATACTTAAATAGGGAAATACTTCAAGCTTTCATCATCATCTTTTCAGCCCTAGCACGTCCACTGCTGGGGATAGGCCTTATTCAAAGATTTCTAGTCATTTAGGGTTGAAAGCGGCCTGCATTTGCTGTCAACCCACAACCTCTACTAACTGTCCCCCTAGTTGGTAGACAGCAAATCATTCACCCACCTGTGCGATTAACGCCTTTAAAACATCTAAATAAACTAAAATCTATACTAATATCAATCTGAAGAGTTTGTTTGTTTGAACTCGCTAATCTCAAGAACTGCTGGTCCGATGTGAAATACTCTCTCAGTCTTAGATAGACCATTCATCGAGGAAGACTGTATGCTAGACTTATAATAAAGTGCTATTTACCTTTTGCAGTGTATAAACATGTTATGCAATTGCAAATAAAGTCTGCAAAAGTTCTTCCGATGCTGTTTTAGAACTGCCCATTTATTAGATAGTTGCTTAAATATACTATTCTTGTTTCAGAATTCACAAGAGCCAAAACATAACAGTAACTCGTTTGCGGGGATCTTAAATAATTCCAATGGTGAGTACTATTACTATTATATAAAGATATTAAAATTATTATTACGCCTTAAAATTAACGATTTTATGGGCAAATTAATGACCTCTATGTTTAAAGTTGAAACGGTCTTATTGTTTGTGTTTGTATTTTGAAGGACTTCTTAAGAATAGACTTCTTAGAAAACAATTCTCATTTCGACACTTAAAGTTTATTATTATGTGTGGTTGTGTAATTTTATTTACCACAAAACATTTATCTGTAAACCAATTTTTATGATTATTTTTTTATAAGAAAGCCCATTTAAATTTTAATACGAATCCGTCCAGTATACTCAGTAGTTCTCGAGTTATATCCAGCTACTGATAATTTTCCCCGTCCGAATACAGGGGTGCTAAAACTTTGACGTGTCGGTGCATCTCGAATGCATGAAGCTATTCCAATTAAGTTTTTTGTTTTAAACGTGACTTACGCGCTATTGAGCAAGTAAGCCGCTTAAAAGTTGTGGGGAAGAATTATCGAATATGTGACAATATACTCGAATGGGGTCTCAAATGAAAACGCATCACGTGCACATTACAAAATAATGTTTAATTATTTATTTATATTAGAAGTCGACTGATTTTAGTGAAATTGATTTTGTTCCAATCAGCAATGCACGGGATGGGCGAAGTAAGGAACGGTCTGTGCGGGACTCGCAGTGACAACGATAAGTTGTGAGTGCGTGTGTCATTAAACAAACTTTACTAAAAATAATAATTACTTATTTCATTATTTTAAGCCATTGCCTCTGTTTAGTGCGTTTTTCGCTGAAAATACGTTTCATCATCATCATCATCTTCCTGACCTTATCCCACATTACGTGGGTACACAACATGCTATAATTACGTTTATCGTAATCCGTTTTAATCCTTCTTCTTCTATGGAAACTTCTCTCTTCTCTTCTAAATATTGGTGCGTATTCAGACTTAGTCTAAAGTTTATTACGGTTTAGGTTGATGTCATATGGCTTAAATGTCATTGCCATTAGAGCTATTCTGGTGTAACTTCCTGAAACTGATTACGATTTAATTTAATATTTCTAATTTTATGATGATATTAAACTATTCTACTAAATTTAGAGTCACTACACCACACCAACACACCCACACCTGGGAAAAAGATCAAAAATTAAGAAACCACAGAACCAGTAGATATTATTAATCGGGATCGAGAGCTTACTAACAAGCAGCGAACGAAGCTCGGGAATATTTGTGTGTGTGTGGATTTAATTTTGGATTATTAGGTACACTTAGCTTAAGTTGTAGTCAGAATAAGAAAAAGGCTTAAAATTAGTCTGATAAAAAATGACTAGTTCGCTTTAAGCAAAGTCTGAATCGGCACTAATGTTTCCTATAAATGTAACTATAAAGCTTTATTTTGTTTATAATAGAATATCTTATTATATTAGCTTATTAAATTCTGTATGTAAGGCTGTTGTCAGACCATTCTATAATCGATTGACGCCATAGATAATTGCTTTGACGCCACAAGTCCCTGGTAGAATCGATCGATCGATTGGTTGAACGGTATTCGTCGATCGATAGTTCCTATCAAAGCAATGATCGACCTCAATCGACATTTATTTATTAATTTATTTCAAATACATGGAGCTCTATCATTACAGGTTTTACCTATTTCAATAGATCCCATTAAATTTCGCGATAAAATTAATTAAAATTGGGCATAAAATTTCAATTCAAATAAACATCAAAACATATTAAGCACCTACTTAATTCAAACACACAAAATTGTACATAGAACTAATGATACACCCACTTTTTACATTTACACCTACGCAGTGTTTTTTAATTTAATGTGTGTTTTCAATCCGCTTGCCATCAAATATAGGTTACCTAATTTTATGTTGCTAATATCCTTTTTGTTTTTGGTGTGTTTGCTTCTGCTATCGCAGGGAAAATAGAAATTACAGTCCCTGGAGTGTCGAAACACAAGCGGCGAATACGGCTTAAGAGACCTGCGGTTATTACACGTTGGTTTATCATTTATTTTTATTTTATTTTAGCTTATTTCTTGCCCATATTCTAAAATAACATACTGTAGAAATCTGGTCTACAAACTTACCGTATGCGAAATAAATAGCGAAGCTGTTATATAATATAGAGCTATCATACGACTGACAACAATCTAACCAAGATCTATCTTTAACCATTGACTTATTTACTCAGGATGGTAAAATAGTGCCATTACCTGTTTACTATTAAAAATACTACATAAATCATACATTTGGAACGTAATTTCAAAGATTCACTAACAACATAGTTGGTGAATCTTTACCGTACCTTGCAGTTAAGAAACTACATAAAATATAAGGTACTGCTACCACACCCGAAGTTGTGTCAAATATTTTAGGATATGGGCAGAAATCTTAAGTAGTTGTTCCACATGCGATATCGCTTCATTTTATATAGTTTTAGACTGTAGTTACTAGATTTAGAAATAGTTTTAGTAGTGTTTAGAGAGTAAATTGGGACTTAAAAATGGGGTATTTAATTAATTTTATTGTACGTCTCACCCAATCCCGTTTGTTGCAGCGCAGAACGAACTTCTTTGAACAAAACGGATGGCTGTAATGGAAACACTGGTAGGTATTATTATAACTTTACCTGAATATATACATTTCGCAATAGGGTAAATTACCTATTAAAATATTTCCGGAAAATCCATACAACATCATCTAGCCCCGTGGTAAGTTGTAAACTTATGTTGCGGGTACTAGATATCTGATATCTATACTAATATTATAAAGCTGAAGAGTTTGTTTGTTTGTTTGTTTGTTTGTTTGAACGCGCTAATCTCCGAAACTACTGGTTCGAATTGAATAATTCTTTTTGTGTTGGATAGTCCAGTTATCGAGGAAGGCTATAGGCTATATAACATCACGCTACGACAAATAGGAGCAAAGATATAGTGGTAAATGTGTAAAAAACGGGAGAAATTATTTCATCTTTGAAGCCTTCCGTTGCGTGCGCCGTGAAAACGGTTCAAGATACACAAAAAATATGTATTAAAGAATAATAGCTCTTTTAATGATCTAAAAAATAGTCCGCGATAGTATATGTCTATCTTTTAAGATTAACTCACAAAAACCGTTTTTATGGTACCTAATTTGGTCGAAATAATTTGTTTAAGTTGTATCAACATTATAATCTTTATTCAAATAAATATGTTGTTGGTTAAGAGTACTTCATCCATTATAACGCGGGTAGCACCGCAGGGCACAGCTAGTAATTAATATAACAGACATACATATATAGATATTTTTTATTATGCATACTAAACACCCAGACCAAGGAGAAAGTGATCGCAGATCATACAAACAATTGACCCCTCGGCGGGAATCGAACCCGCTACCTCTTGCGCCGCAAGCGGACCGTCGTCCACCGCGCCACTGAGGCAGTCACACCTATATTTCTTGCAAACGAAAAATCAAGACCAGACATTAAGTTTCGCGTAACGTTATGATGTCGTACGATTTGTACATAAATCTAAATAATAAATCTCTTAAAATTTAAGAAAAACCCCCGATTCCAATGCCTTAGTTTCCTTAAAAGTTAAACAGCATAATATTTTATAATGTGGACGCGATGCGCTTTCATTTGATACTCGAGTATATTTGCAGATTTTCGGTTTTCCTTCCCCACTCTCATCCCCATAACTTTTAAACGGCACAACCGATTTTCATGAAAGATGTTTAAGAACACCCGCGCTAAACTCACCTTACATACAAAACAAACTAAATTGAAATCGCTCCATCCGTTCGGGAGCTATGATGTCCCAGACATACAGACAGACAGACACGTCAAACTTATAACGCCCCTCTTTTTTGGTTGGGGGTTAAAAATTCATACTTCTCTTCGGAACTTTGATACACGGAATCACTTTTTGATTAAATTGATAAAGGGAAAAGTAGGTTTCCAGTATTTTTAGACGAGCTATATATATATATATATATATATCATATATATATCAGACGTATTCTACAAAATACCTACCCAGGTATTCTAAATAAACCTAATACCTATAGGTATGAAATATATTTCATAATTTCGCTTCTCAACTCAGTATAAAACATTGAAGCGAACTGTCAAGACAATGATATTTTTTGTTTAAGCAATTTGGTTTTATTAATTTAAGTTGACCTGTCCATGAAGGATATGTGCTTCTAAGGAAATAAACATTTTTGACTTTGACTTTGATAAAGTCATCGTGACATTTGACCACATTCTGACAAGGTGGTATTACAAAAATGTGCTGTGTGAGGAAATATTTTCCCTGGTGTTTTTCAGCGAAACAAATTTGAGCATATCATTATATGCTCAAATAATATACCTAATGCATAATTGCAAACTCAATTTCCTTTAAGGCCTCTATTTGTCGAAAAAAGATCGTAATTACGATTTTAAATTTGTGTCTATATTGTTTCAGGTTGATAACACCAAGGAGATGATCAAATCATGAGGCGGTTGTTAAATATTGCACGGGACATAGTATATTTATTGCAAGAGTTTTATATAACAATTTGAATTGCGCCTGGTATTGAAATAAGGTATATTTCATATTGAAATGTGTTAGAAGAACAATTTTTATTATTTTTGTCATAACAAATTAATATTGATTGCGATTTGAGTTATTGTTTGAACTACATCGAAAATTGTATAATTTAATTATGATACAGAAGTTTTTTTTTATTTAATTTTTTACTATTCAGAATGTTTAAAATTAAAATAAATGTATTCAATAAACCAGAAAATGTTATATTGGTTAATATGTGATAATGCGATTAGATGGTTTCGTTGAAATGGAATAGTCTTAACAGTTAAAGAAGAAGTTGTTTTTCAAATGATTTTAGTTGTTATATTAAATTATATATATCTTATTTCTGTACCAGGTATATGTAAATATGTACTGGGATGCATTACTTTACTACCACAAACAATAAGCACCCTTAATACAATCCCACTGCTGGGACATAGCGATTTCTCTTTTGACGAGAGATATTAGGCCTAAATTCACACGCTAGCCAGGTCGGTTTGTTGAATGTCTTAGACTCTTCAAAGTTGTTAAAACGCGCCGGTTTCCTCACGATGTGTGCCTTTACCGTTAGAGCACGTGGTTTATTAACACATTTGCATCAAATACAAAAACCATACCAACTTAGTTGTTAAATATATATCGATATTCTGAATTATCTATGTTATAAATAATTCTTGATTGACACTGTATTTTTCTGATAGAGATAGCGAATAATCAAGTTAGAAACCACGAAATGTATTATATAATAAGCTAGATGACTAAAAAACATATAACATATAATGATTTATTTTTTATTTTTTCCAAACGAAAAAATTGTGTATTAAAGTTTTGCGTGACGTAAAGCTTTCTTACGGTTAGTACAAAATTAATACGTTAAAAGTCTCTATAATAAACTCCAAATCTTTGATGCTCTATATCTTGGCACTTTCTTATTGAATTGATAAAGCGAAAAATTGGTGTCCATTATTTTTGGACGGGCTAACCGACAGACAAAACAAAATACCTATTTTTATGTAGTCAAAAACAGACAGAAACATCTCAGTACATATTTGTATAGTAAGTTAGTATAACCAGTTGAGGTTATTGTTGCGCCTACTAAGTTATATAGAAACCCATATTTTGTATGAAATTTAAGTTTGCGGGTCTAAGACGGTGTTTAGTTTTTACATACAAACACTATCCCATAACTGTCACTATGTTTGTATGTTTTCGAAAAATGTAGAAGGATTTATACACGTTTTTGCTTGTAAATCTTAATAATTTTAATTTGTTTAGCGGAATCTTTATAATATTAATGTAACTAAGTATTGGACAGAACTTGATGTAATTTTAGAGAAATATTATGCAAATAACAACTCCTTCATATCCTTCTAAGCCGCTTATGATAAAGACAACTAAGGGCCTGTTTCACCTTCTCCGGGTAAGATTAGACAATGGTTCAAATCAATTCAATTTCTTCTAATTGGACTCTGCGCTTGAAGTGTGAGTTTGCCAGTTTCGAGGTAAATAAAATTGTAATTGAAAAATATGTTACTCAGTTGAACGCCATTTTGTGTCCCCCTTCGAGGCAATGGTCAAAATGAGAGCATTCTCGCTTTGTCATGTGACTGAACAAAATAGAGCTTTTTCACTCAGTCACATATGACAAAGCGAGAGCTCTTCAAATATTGACATAACTAACGATTTCTTTACTCGGAGTTTGTGTAATAAGCCCCTTACTCTTAGAATTAAAAGGATTTGAAATGTATTTAATTAATTACATGGAATTTTTTGTGTTATAATTTAATTAAACGTCGTTTTAGATCCATTTAAACTTACTCCATTGCTGTAGTAATACTCCAGCTGTTATTAACTATTTTACAAGCGATTTCGATAAGGTTTTCCATTTCATAACGGTTTTATCTGAGTTTTTGAATACGTAAGTTAGTTCCTACCGGCATCACAGATGGCGTGCACGTCGCTGTTTTATTATTACTAGTAACTTACCGTTTCTTTCTCTTTGTCTGTTGGTATATCATATCTTTTGATTTATATTTGAGGTCAATTCTCGTGTGGATGACAGAGCAATCGATAAATATCACTTAGGATTTGCGGGAAATACTGTTTGGTCGCGTTAGATGGCGCTAGGGAGAATTTATGTCCGTCAAATTACATTTGTAGTTCCACCCAGGAATAGACAGGTATGTTTTAAAAAAAAATCTGTTATAGTACTAAATCATTATCCATGCATACGACTCAGTTTGGAGTTAGACTATCTATACTAATACTAGCTGACCCCAGCAAACGTTTTGCAAAATGAAAAATAGATAATAGCCGATTCTCAGACCTACTGAATACGCATATAAAATTTGGTAAAAATCGGTAAAGCCGTTACGGAGGAGTACTGTAACTAACATTATGACATGGAAATTTTATGTGTGAATGAATGAATATTGTTTGAATTATATTTTTGACCGCGCTGATCTCGGGAACAACTTTTTCGATCTGAATATTGCTTTCACAGCTTTAAAGCCTATTTAGGAAAATATGTCGTTTCCGCGAAAATCTATAAAATTCGGGCAACGCGGTGTTAGAATGAAAATAAAGCGCTTATTGTACATTCATTGTCTTGTGATATTTATTCGATTTCAATGTCATCATGGGTTAGAGGATCTACATGGCGTAAAACTCTCAACGTTATTTTCAATAACTCGCAATGTTTTTAAAAAGCACCATATCCTGAGAAATAAATAAAATGTCTTCCCGTCATCTCACTGATATATCTGTATTCTGCTTGAATAAAAGATTTGAATCATGAAGATTTTCTAAGCTTAAAAACCTCATTCAAAGAATAAACACTCCTGTGAACGTTCGCTTTTGTGTATACCTACTATTTTAATTTTCTCTTAACTATAGACCTGTAAAGAAATAATTACCTGTAGAATTTAACGGGATATTCACGATATCCGAACGGATAGTTATGGGATATCCAACGTTTGGCATATCCAGATATAAATAATGAAAAGAAAACCTGTTAATTTTACTGAATAATTGATTTCTATGTTTTGTACAATGAATGGCAAATATTAAAATCCAGTGATATATGAACATTGTAGGTAAAGTTATTTTTTATTAAGGTTATTATATAAATCAGCTTAGTCAAAGACATTTTTTTTTGTTTGAATTGTGGACGAAGATATTGTTTGAATCGGTATTTCCAAATTATGCCCATTGTAATGATGATAAATAAATAAATATTTATAATTAATAGCAAAGTTCTGGTTTATCTTTATAACTCCCATTATTTTAATACATTATATTATTATTGTTAAATTACTCATAACACAGTTGGCCAGCGTGGTGAATTAAGGCCTAATCCCTTCAAGTGACGTCACTGTGTCCCAGCAGTGGAACCGTAAACAGGGTGCTTAATGATGCAGAATTGCAGATCTTCAATATGTTCCTAATATGATTCCTGTTAAATCGGGAGTGAGCTAATAATATAACGATTGGGAATGGAAACCTTGTACCTATCGAAATAATAAATATTGAGTTGTTTGATAAGTCTGAGTCGAAACGATAATTATTGAAGAATGGACTTTCCTATTTGTTTTTCTTAAATTGTTCCGCGTTTTTTTCTAGTTACCTCATACTATTTTATTGGTTTTTTGATTTTGAATTTTGATGAATCATTGATAGCTGATGCTTGCATGATGAACCCATTCTAATATAATAAATCCCGTTGTCGAGTTAAATTGCATAATCACGTCCATTACGCAGGCGTGCCTATAAATTACATTAAATCCCAAAAATGATGCAAAAAAAATTGTGCCTTCTTGGATTACTTTACAAAGTTTTATTCAATAACTCGGTTCTTTACCTCATTTTTTTATTCATTGTGCACAAAAAAACAACAGTTCCATTATGTAATTTTTGGTTCTCAGTTTTTAGTTTTGTTTCTTTTTAAAACAATTAGTGTATAAACTATTGAAATACAAGGAAGGTATGAATGAGACCATCTCATTTTCTCTCTTTTCAAGTTTATTTGAATTTGTAGAACTCTCTATCTGTCACAGCGTGGTGCCAGACCTTTATACAAACGACGAAGTTAGTTATGAATGAGATAAAGGGTGTACCTACTGACTCAGTGGTGTTTTGATATTAAAAGTGGCTCAAAATTGAAACGAGGATTTAAATTAGAAAGAATAAAACAGCAATGCTTGTGTTATGTATTTTTTTATTAATTTCACAAAAGTATTCATCAAAAGCCACAGTTTTAAGGCTTTTAAGCTGTTAAAGCGTTCCGTAACATCCCTCCAGTATTTCTTCAACAGTGAGCTAAAAACCAGAATTCACAAGCTATCTATATTAATACTACATAAACTTTACATTTTATAGAAAATATTGACGTCACTCTACCCGTAAAGGCTTAACGAATCGTTATTGTAAAGTCTATTACAAATCCCATGAGAAATACAATTTTAATTTTAACTATTGTCTCGAGTACTTAAATCTTAAATCAAAATCTCATTCTTAATTTAGCTCTTAAGCGTGTTCTTTTTATATCAGAAAGAATATGTTTAGGTCTATACCTCTAGTTAATTTGTTGGTAGTAGGTATTTTTTGAGTGACCAAAAACTATTAATTTTTTTAATGTAAACCCTAAGATTATTAACGGACGATAGTTCAAAATAAAATTGGCACCCTCAATGTGCTTGGAATAGATGAAAATTACGATTACACTTGCTTTAACGGGTTTTCACATTTATAGCATAGTGATGCGCGGCTGTGAATAAAACGATTATTGATATAACAGTTGAATTGGTAACCGCTATTCAGTTAATCGAGAGTAACGGTTAACTTGTTAATGAAAAGCTATGTTTATATTTATCAAACATTTACTGATGTTGCGTGTTTAACAAATTAAGCTTCAACTTAAAAGGCTTAGGCCAAAATATAATTTAGCGTAACCCCGTTTAGGATTATAGGAATACGTAGGATTTTTTTTCCTTTAATTGATGAAGTTGTATGATAATTATTTTTATTTCCCTATTAATTATTCATAGCCACGCTTCTCTATATATTGCCCTAAATATCACGACTAACTACTAACACAGTTGTATTTTTGTCATGAGTCGTGATTCAAACTCAAGTTTTCCGTGAAAGTTACTATTGAGATGTTATGCCTGTATATATTATCAATTTTATATCTTAGCATTAACGTGTATAACACTATGTTTACGTATAATAGAATAGCTCAGTGTATATATAACATTATAGTGTGAAGCGACACTGATCCTAAAATTTAATTATAGGTATTGAAGCTATTTTGTGATATCTAATTCGAATTTCCTATTCTACGTGTGAAATGAAAATGGCTCTTACTTAAATGTGTAGTATAAAATTCGAAATTAAACCTGCTATAACTACCCAGCTATTGTACAAAAAATAATTTGAAAATTATGGATGATAAATTAATCAAGTGCCATTTCCTTTTCCACTTACAAATTACAAAGTACTTGAAGTGTCACTACACAGAGAAATAATGCGATTAAATACACAATTCACAGCAATTTGATGAAAGATACACCAATACAAACTGTCAAAATCTATATACAGACTAAAACGGTCAGATCGTTACCGAAAAGCGTTTTAAACTAGCTACAGTCAACGCTTTTCGCTAACGGTATTATAATTCCGAAACATTCGTAGGTCCCAATATTCACCAAATTCATTATGCTTCGTAAGCTAAGCGGACTATCTTCTGTGATATTTTACGATACAATTTTATTTTTCTTCATGTTACATTGCTAACCAGCTTTACAACAAAGCTACAACTAGTGTGTATACTTGGGAATTATCAGATGACTACATTTTTAAAATATTTTTATATATCCCTATGAAACAGTGAAAGCTCGAATGTGTTTCTAACACCCTTATTGTGAGGTTGTCTTTCTTACTTACCACAAAAAAGAGGCCAAATAACCCTTTCCGTGACTATAACATCCTCTTTTGTGTTAATTTAGGTATGAAATTTTAGGTGGTTTCTTCACTTTCGTTTCTTTTTTGTGGTAGGTTTTCATAAATTCAGATCGTTTCTTGCATAATATGCAAACTAAATGTTTCGTGTACAACGCTTAAAAGCTTACTTATAAGAGTATAAATAGATAATTAAAGATCTCAATGCGATGACATACAAAATATATTGATCTTTCGCAATAGATGTTCTTAACCTTTAAGCTTAAGCAAAAATAAACTCTTCCTATGTTACTATAGAGTATAGATTATTCTACAAGGTGTTAAGAAAATTATTATCTAGGCTTATACCGTGCTCGACACCAATCATTAGTAGCTAGATACAGCAGAGACTGACGAATAGCGCAATACATTTATCAAAATACGATATTGAATGTTCGCTCCACAGCAAGACCGCGCTTGGACTAGAGTCTGCCTTGAAAGCTAATGGGATATAAACTGTACAGCTTCTATTAAAAGGTGACTCACACTGACCATCTAGCTAAAAGTGATCCTCCTTAACATTATACAAACTATTTACATTGCATCATTCCAATAATACTTTCGTCCTTAAACTAAACAAACTTGTAACACCGACGTTGCACTGCCGTTCACAGTTTCAGCATTTTTACAATCTTATTCTAAATGGACTAGGTTTTCCGGTAACGAAGAGACCATTGCTTTCAATTTATCACACTGAAAAGCTATTAAATTGTAGGCACTAAAATTATTTAAAAACTAGCAGCGTTACAGCTTCACTAGTTTCCCCGAGATGACTCTGGACAATGTTTAAATAGTGTCTAAATAACTTACAATATTGAGAACTTAACCTAGATCTGATATAAGGACATCGATAGCTTTATGCTAATGATAATTCTTACAGGCTAACTTCCGAGAATCCATACGTTATTGTAAAGTGTACTAAAGTTCAACAGTGATTAATAAAGTTATCCTATTGTAGCCTTTAAGCGATAGTAGATAATGGCAGAAATTGCACTTTGTTATGGGAATTTGATTAGTAAAACCACTATACATACATTACAGAGTAGTAAAGCATTTTTACTAATTACGTTCCCAAAACCAGGAGTATAGGTATATTAGAACTATATTGTTCTTAACATTCAAGAATAAGGCTTTCCAGTCATCTTTCAGGCAGTAAAAATTTCCGTAAACACTATTTTCGAAATATTTTCACAACAAATGTTAATGTAAAACTATCAACAAAACCGTTTAATAAAAACCTTTATCTATGTAACTAGTTTACAAACCCGTTGTTAGTGATGTGAACTAGTTAATACCTAGTAAAAAATATTGCACATTAAAATATCAGTCGAACATAAAGAAACTAAAATTATGAAGACTTATTTCTATTGCATTTTATCTTAATTTAGCCTTAGCCGCGTTTTATATTTATTTACTTATTTTAATGCAAAATAACGCTAACTATACGAACAATTATTCTATATCATTTCATAGCCAACAAACGTCATTCCTTGGGAAGACAAGACAGAAGTTCTTTTCATAAAACATTTTCGTGATATTAAAAAAAAATAGTTTCATTACCACCACTGACTTAGGAAATTGACAAAATGGGGATTGATCCACAACTTTTATTAATAGCAAGTAATCAAAGGCTGAGAGATCATGATAAACCCCCAAAATGATGTCTGCAATGGAGACTTAAGTAATTACGTTCCCAAAAGTTCCATGTTGTGTTAACTATTTAAATGTAGGTAGGTATACCTACTGAGTTCTGTCCTAATTTCTCCCTTGCGTCATTTAAATGTTATCTAGGTACATTAGTAGTTTAGTATGCTGTATTTAATCTTTGGGGCGTCGGCAGAAACACCGCTATTCCCAGGAGATTTTAACCGTACATTGTCGGTGGGACTATTTGTATTCCCTTCTCAACCAGTGATATTTATCAAAGTTAAATTCGTTGATTGAATTTAACTAATAGAGTTTGATACAGTTGAAAGGTATTTTCACATATATGTAGTATATAGATTATTCTGACATATTTCCTCCCTTGTTTCATTTAAATGTAGGCTCTATGTAAAGGCTAGACTTCATTATTTCCTCCCTTGTAAGTATTTTTCAAATGCAGATATTGAAGTGAAACTTCTCTAGAATCGTTGTGATTTAAGACCGGATGCAACGGAAATACGTCAGGTAAGCCAATCTTAAACGCTAACAAGGTTAAGCAACTTTCCGGAACGCCAGTACTTGGATGGGTGACCGCCCGAACAAAATCTTTTTGCACAGTATTTTTTTTATTCATCTCATTCTTTTGTCGATTTACTGAAGTTTCACTTCTACCGTGTGTGAATCACACACACACCTTGTTTTTGTTTTATTTTCTCTCTCGTTTTACCTAAATGACTGCTGTATAAAAGATAGTTGATGTAGTTCTGTCTCGCCTCCCTTCCCGCCCTGCCAGTGGTGTGCTGCGCTATGCGTCCTCGCCGCCGCCGCGCTGCTCCGCGCCCTCCAGATCCACATCTAAACAGAATTCACTGTCTATAAATCTTACTGAGCTCGATATATTCATAATAATAGTCATTAATAGTCATTTATTGATAATATAGATTATAAATAAGTCACAATACCATTACAATTTAAACGAATATTTTGAAAATAA
Source organism: Gymnoscelis rufifasciata (assembly GCA_929108375.1). NCBI lineage: Eukaryota > Metazoa > Arthropoda > Insecta > Lepidoptera > Geometridae > Gymnoscelis > Gymnoscelis rufifasciata. The sequence continues at coordinate 11,805,061 of OV815322.1, forward strand.
GGAATTTAAGTGGTAAAGTGCAGACTCATTTATACTGTATAATAATGTTTATTTTGTTAACTTTTTAGTACCTGGTACCTGTACTACTTATAGTTTTTTATTTATATTGTATGTCCGAAATGGATACAATTGTTGAAACTTATGTTACATTTTAAGACCAAATGTAAATGCATACAATTTTACAATAAAAATATTCTTATTCTTATTCTTATGGGTTTTAATGTGGTTGCCCAATGCCACAACTTTTTCAAAATATAATAATAACTAATAACACAATTAATTTAAATGTCAAAATCAGAAAAAAGTACATTAACAAATTTATATAGACAATTTAAAAAATGTCTTATTTATAACTAAGTACACGAAATATAAATAATGTCAATTTATTATAATTATCATTAACAATGATTGCAAGTGTCAAGAATTAATTAGTATGTCAAATAAATTAAAATAATAGAATGATTATTCACCAATTGTTTAATAATATTGTCACTCAATTGAGAATTATCTCAGATTATTATGGAATATTAAGGCATCTCTCCTCTTTAGTTGTCGTTCCATCACACACGGTCCTCATTATTATTTATTTATTTCTTAAGTTTGTTAACCGTTGAATACTCTTATTCTTTTAAGTTTATCTAGTGCACATTAATAGTAATTTATTGATAATAAAATTATACGTCATAATTCCATTTTGCACACATTACATATGTGATATTAGATCGCAACATAGAATTTAGGTTTTGATATAAATAGTTTAGTCGTAAATTTTGTGTGTCTGCTAAATAAACAAGTAAAGAATGAGATTCGTCGTCGTCCCACTCGCATCGCTAAAAAAGAGTTAAATATAATTCACTCTCAAAAACACATTCTGTCACTCACTTGAGAATCTAGCTTAAAAACTTCACTACTAGGGTATGTCCCTCATGGGAATGGTTTTTAGTACCTGGGTCCGTCGGCGAGGGCGACTCGGTTCAGGAGGCGCGGCGGCCCGTGAGCGAGCCCACCAGCGACTTGAGCGCGTGCCCCAGCCCCCCGCGCGCGCCCTCCGCCCCGCCGCCGCCACCGCCCCCGCCGCCCTCCGCAGACTTCGTGCACACGAGCGCGGCCGCGCCGCCGTGCGCGTCCAGGCATTTCTGGTAGCGGAGCTGGAAGGGTTAACATTGTTATGCATCTCTCATTCCATCTCATTCATCATTCCGCACGAGGAATTAGAGAGAGGAGGACCGCGGAATGATAGGGAATCACTACGATCGGATCTATTATAATCTTTAGTGGATCGGATCTTTATAACACACATGAAAAGAAGGCGAAAGTCTCCCGGCATTGATGTCTTTTGGGTGGATTGATCGGAAACCAGTAGATATTAGATACGTAGAAAAACGGTCACCGACATAGCCAAATTAGTTCTCTAAAATAGTAATGGGCAGCAATCTGCCCATTGCAGATACATTTGCCATATAATTATAGCGCGTAGAACGAACAGCTGTTGTGGGCGATAATTTCTCGACTGGATACCACGAATAGCCAAGCGCAGCGTAAGACATTCACCTACTTGATGGAGGGATGACTTGATAAAGTCTGCGGGTTCAAGCAGGCCGCTTACAACCGAAAAAACTTGATGTCATTGAGGGAGGGCTTTGTCCAGCAGTGGACATACATATAACGACTGAAATGATGATGATGATGGGTGTATTTTTCGCCCAAATGCAAGCCTGAGCCGGATTTGACGATGGACCTCTTTATACTGTGTACGATAATACATAGTTAGTAAATGATAGTTAAAGTATTTTTATTTTGTTTTTGTTTATTGCCAGTGTCTGAAGATTTTTTCTTTAACCTGTGTTTGTTAGAATAGAAAATTCTTTATACATCCGGGCTGAATTTGGTGATAGATCTCTTCTACTATCTCAGGCATGCATACGCACACAACTGTATGAAGCGATATTTAGTCCTTATAGCAGAACGGCTCGTGCGTAGACGGGTACCTTGCAGGCTGCCTCAATGGTCTTGCATAGGGCTCCGGAGCTGGGCTCGGCGTGGAAGGCGTGCGCCACGAACTGGTCCTGCGCGGTGTGCACGATGAAGGCGCAGCGTCGGACGTCGCGCCCGATGCCTAGGAAGGACAGGTAGCGGACGCGGCATTCTACTATCGGGATTGTCTCCTGCGAATGTTAATAATGTTTAAATTTAACAGCAATAAACTTTTCAGACAGATTTTCCTCTTTTACCCGGTTATCTTTCACACATCCACACCCAAAGAGGGCTTTTCCACCAGAGGTGAGTTACGTTAAACGCATCCATAGCAACGTAGTATAGCTTAGCTCTAGCTAGTGGAAAAGGTCCCTGCTGACACTCTTCTCGGCTTTATCCTTTCTCATAACATGTCCATCCATACCACGCTAATCTAACTCTCAACTTATCCGTAACTATTCCGACAGTTTCTTTTCTCCTCAAGAAGAAATCGTCATCAGGAAAGCGGGAGAACCTCTCCTTTCTTTATTTTGTTCATTATAGCCACTCCACACTTCCTCCTTAACATTCTCATCTTCGTCGCATAAAGTCTTTCTATATCTAGTTTGCAAGTGATAACTCGTATAACTCATATGAGAATGACGGTCATATATGAGAATGACGGTCATACGGTTTGTTACGTAACTTGTTACGATGCCAGCCTATCTGGCATCCCTTTCTCTCTGGTAGCAGCAGTTTGCAGACTCCACTCTCTAACACAAATACAACATTTGGAACTTTTTTTTTTATGCTGGTTAAGCCTTCATTTGACCACAATCTCACCTGAAGTAAAGTGACGATGTCGTCTAAGATGGGACATGAAGACCTAGAAGGTAAATGGCTTCTCCGGGCCACATTACGAAACACGAAAAAATCGCTTCACGCACTGGCCCAGCCCGGAGGGTGGTGACGCCTACCACCGAGACTTCACTAACTATCACTTCTGTCAAGCGATGATGACACACACCATCTCCTACTAGTTAACTAGTGGTCCTCACCCCCTCCTCCGTAATGGTGATCATGCTGGGCGCGACGGCGACGGCGACGGCGCGCCAGGCGGAGGGCGCGCGCGCGGCGGCGAGGCGCTCGAGCGCGTCGTTGAGCACGCGCATGCCGGTCGGGCGCGCCACCTCCGCGCTGCCGAGGTAGCGCGCGCGCACCGTCTTGCGCGGCTCCTCCATGGGCGTGGGGAATACGCCACCCACTGCCGATGAAAGGGTAATATATCATTTATTGCCTACCAAATTATTGTTTGAAATATGGTACCAAGCCATCCAAAGCCATGAGTTAGATACTCAAGATTAGCACATACAAAAATAAATATTTAACGACGTCTTTAGAACCACTGCTCCTTACAAAAAGTGAATAATTATGGTCCCAGTAATATAACCTTGTGGCACCCCTAGGGCATCTTACTTTACATCGGCTTCCTAGACAAAACTCGCGCTATAAACTCATGTAAAAAGCTTTACTTAGACTTAGGACTTACAGCTTTTATAAAAAACTGCATTAATTATTTAAAAAAATAATATAAAAATAATCTTATTGTTGAGTTGGTGATTGTTTGACTAGTCACGACGGGCAATACTGAGCAAAATATGCGCTGAGTATTGAAATGAAATATGTTTATTTTTACTTGGTTATTCCATTTTAATCTGTGTTGTCTCTTTTTATAATCTTTGTTGTTCCGCTTTCATTACCTGTGTTGTTATATTTTTAATTAGCTATTTACTGTTATATTCTGTGGTACTGTGTAGTGACGACAAGTAAATGATTTATCTATCTTTAATCGGATGAGATTATTTCCCAGTAGAAGAAAAGATTTCAAACAGAGACCATATCGAAAGCCTTACATAAGTCGAGAAAAATGATATTTACCCGACATAGGGCGCGGCCGCCTCGTAGCCGGCAGATCCGTGGGCCTCGGCGGCGGCTGCAGGGACCTCTCGATCATGATGCGCTTGCAGATGTCGCGCAGCGCGTTGGCGATGGTGCGCGCGGGCGCCTCGCAGCGGAACACGTGGCACATGTGCTTGCGCGTCGCGCGGTCGCGGGCTACGTACGCGAAATCTCTGCAATAAATACTTTGTTAGAAGTACAGATGCAGGATTCAGATGGTAGATGAATTATTGTAGAATGTGCAATATTTTATTGTACTAAGCGGTAGGTTTTTAGAAATAAACAAGTACAGTAGATATGACAACGGAAAGGAACAGAAAAACAGAGTACCTATGCCTTACAATACTTAATAAATATTCAATTTAGTGTTAATGAGTGTTAACATAACATGATATTTGAATTTGAACATTAATAGCTCATTTATTAACTCGATTTGTTTATATGCAGGTTTTATAACAACGATTATAATACGGAAGTAATAGTAGAGAAAACCTTCGTGATTATCTATACTAATATTATAAAGAGGAAAGGTTTGATTTTTTGTTTGTTTGTTTGTCTCGAATAGGCTCTGAAACTACTGCACCGATTTAAAAAATTCTTTCACCATTCGAAAGCTACACTATCCCTGAGTGACATAGGCTATATTTAGTTTTCAAAAATAATATGATTCCTTACCAAACTCCGATAATGTAACCCATGGTGAAAAAAAAGAACCTAAAATCTTTCTTTAATCGCGAATGCTGCGAAAACTATTGAATATATAACAAAGTGATGTATTACAACTTTGTAGAACTTATCATTATCTACAAAAAAGTCGTTTCATCATATCTCTAACTATTATAGTTTTGTGACAATATGCGGGGTTAAGATCACGAAATAATCTGCCGCGTCGCGTCGTCGGCTCCCTACTGAATGGTCGTGTGCGGAAATAAAAAAATTGTCGCTTGATAATATTTTGTCGCTTAGTTAGTAGTTAATAATTCGTTAACAGGTAACTAATCCCATTCAAAAAGTTATTTTCAGAACTAAACCCTAGCATATAGCATAGATATTGTACATATCGTCGGTTGCAGGTTCAATTGGGTTAACCACCAAAACACGTAAAATAAGTTGAGTATACAGTTTTTTTTAGTTTTTTCTGCTTTTACGAATAGCATACTAATAGAATTCTAGCTTTAAAAAAATACAGTTACGCTACACATTTTAACTGTGAATTTTGCAAACTTCCGTCGAAATTATGTTGTAACTGAGTAGGTATGTGATCCATTTACATAAGTCGAATTGTTGTATTCCTATGACCGAAGAAGGTTAAGTTGTTGTATGTATCTTGGCAAACCAGCATTGCTCTTACACTAATTCTTAGCTTGAACGCAAAATTATAACCACACATACACCAATATAAAACCAACTTTCTTCAAAAAACTAACGTTACACCAATTGACCCGAACCAAGTTTATGTTTGTTGTCGGTTACACCAATTTGAGCATTGCAATCAATAGTATTTTTTCTCTTACCTTAATCTAAATCTAATCCTAATAAATAATAAATCTAAATTTAAAATATAAGAAAAACCCCCGATGCGAATCTTTCAATTTCCTTAAAAGTAAAACACCATAATAATGTGTAATGTGCACGCAATGCGCTTTCATTTGATACCCCACTCGAGATTTTTGCAGATTTTCGGTTTGCCTTCCCCACTCTAACCCCCACAATTTTTAAACGGCACAACCGATTTTCATGAAACATGTCTAAGAGCACTAGCGCCAGACTCACCTTTTAAACAAAAAAAACTAAGTTGAAATAGCTTCATCCGTTCGGGAGCTATGATGTCCCAGACAGATAGACACGTAAAACAATGACATCCCTCTTTTTTTTCGGGGGTTTAAAATGAATCGCAAAATGTGTTGCTAAGCGCATAACTCAACAACGCCTCTACCAATTTAGCCAATTTATTTTTTTAAATGTTCGTTGGAGTTTAAGGATGGTTTTTACGGCGAGAAAAATTCGAATAATTTTGAAGCAATTTTGAATAATTACCCGTGCAAAGCCGGGGCGTGCCGCTAGTATGATATAACATAGTAGTTACATGATGTCATTATCATGAAAACCTAAGACATAATTATAAAAAATGATTTAACAGCAGCACGCTTTTGGACATACAAGTTTTTTTTTATTCGAAAGCCTGTTTCATGTAGCAGTACTGTATGATAATGATATAATAACAATACTAATGATTTAAAAAATCCTGTAACCTTCTAAACTACGTTACAAAAACAAGTATAAATAACAAAAACATATCAATAACCTACAGTTGTATACTATGCGAAAATAACTAACATTGTGTGCCTACAAACACCGTGAGAAACGGAAAACATGTGCTAAAGTGTGAAAGATGTATAATCTACATTAGTCGTGACTGTTAGCTTATCTGCAATCAGAACCTTACCTTTCGCTGTTCCGAGAATGCGGGAAGATAAATAAACTTATTATAGATATATATCTATAGATAATATAAAAACCATATAAATTAATGTATGAGATAGGAGTAGGTAGAATTAGATAGTATCTTTAGTTACAAATGTGTTTTTAATGCTAGGTTTAATTATATGGGTTAGATCTATGCATAATAGGTATGTAAGAAAGTTACGATTAGTAAATTATTATTTATTAATTGTGTATTCGTTGTTTTATTATTATGTTTTGTTTTTTAAATTTACGTCGACTGAAATTTATATGCGTGTGTAATCTAACAACAGCGTGAGTTTTATTATCAGCAAATAAAAGGAAATCTCGTTTGGAAAAACAAATAGTTTTGGTTGAGAAAAAGTTTGATTTTACTACTTAAACCAGTCGAAAATTTCACTGTTTTTAAACTAGTCTAACATCTACGGTCAACGGTCTTATTGCGTCGACTATGAAATCGACGACCATTACTGCACCAACGAACCGGCATAGACCTACTTGGGTGTTTACTCCAACACTACACACCCTTTTTTTGTGGAGTTTTTTTTTTGAGATCGTGCAAAAGGCTCTTGAGTGTTAAAAACCCTTACCGTCCATTGTCCCTGCCCACGCCCCAGACGCGGATGGTGTGGATGGGCTGCGTGTGCAGCGTGTTGAGGCTCTCGGGGTCGATCAGCTTCAGGGCTCCGTCGTCCAGGTCCATGAATAGGTCCTTACCCTGGAACCAGGCGTAAGCAGTCCTAACGTACTAGTTGAATAATAAAAGTTCCACGACACAGACATACATCTACCTAGACAACGCATAGCATGTCCTTCGCGTGTCCGAGCCACGACCGCGCTTCGAGGATGGTCGCCGAAGTTGCCGCGTTTGCTTTGGCCATTTTTGTGAGTTAGAAGACGATAAAAATCGGATCAAGCGATACTGTCGCGCACCACTTTGATCTTTTTTCGGTTTCAATACAAATCGTAGTACTTGCTTTATCTAGGTGGATGTATGTGTTCTACGATCAGTCTAATAATTTAAACATGTTTAGCTATAGTTACCTTCATAAGACTACTAGCTAATCAAAATCCACCCTTATGTGTGTTAGTCCTTATCTATCTAGTTCGATGCAGTTATCATCCTTGTGTTTATTGATATCATTATCATTTTATCGTTCCTCTCTGTTTTGCCATAATTATTTATTTCTCTTAATAACAACAACTTACAACAAAATAAATTCTTCTTCGATTTTCCTCTATCTTTCACCGCCTCACACAGTTCATCCATCCACCTTCTCTTCGGCTTACTTCTTCGCAGAAATTCACAAACACTCATTTCTATCATAAACGTTTAATCGTATCTAATGTTCTACTTGTCTAGTCTAAGTCACACGAAGTGGACAACGAACATCTGTAATTACACAGTCTGACGTGAGTCTTGATCAGGTCAGCTTCTCCCTAGACTGAGGTAAAACTATCAGAAACCGCGTCTGATTATGTCCACGGAGCGAATCATGAAGCTGACATGAATACTTACATCTCCCCAACGGCCGACCTGGTCCAGCAGATCGTTCCTCCCCAGACTGAGGTCCACTATGCACTTGTTGACAGCCCGGCTGGACCGCTCCGGAGTGAGGTCCGACTCCGCGATCTCCACCCAGCCCAGAGAGCGGACGAAGAAGCGGACCGCGCGACCGTCTGGCTCTGGGCGGGCGGGGAAACTGCGACGTCTGGGTAAAAAAAACAGGCTCAGTAAGTATATATGGCTTTTTAAATAATCATGGTTTTTAACAATATTATGACTTAAAATCGGTTTCAAGTTTTCAGATATCGATTGCGATGCTGTTGCTGCTGTTATTTCTTTTTATCAAAGTAATTAGCTTAAACTAACTTAAATGACATTGTCTGCTGTCTGTAGCGTGTATTTGGTGGTCCATGTAAGAAAATAAAATTTCGCTTCGTTACATGGTGTTGCCTCTATGGGTTATAAGCGTTGATATGTCTAGTCTAGAAGGTACTTATACACCTGCTTTCAAAGGTAGGTTGGATATTTAATGAAATACAGCAGCAGGTGGTCGTGAATGATGGAACATCCATCTTTTTTTTTATGCTCGATAAGTCTTCATTTGACCACAATCTCACCTGATGTAAAGTGACGATGTGGTCTAAGATGGGACATGAAGACCTAGAAGGTCCGGCTTCTCCGGGCCACATTACGAAACACGAAAAAATCGCTTCACGCACTGACCCAGCCCGGAGGGTGGTGACAAGCCGCGGCCGAAGCCTACCACCAGAGACTGTTCTTAGCACCACCCGGAGGTCACGTGTAAGGATTCAGAGGGTTACCACTTACGGACGTGAACAGACACAACTCCCAAAAATCCATCAAAGTGACTCACTTGTAAGATATCTCCTCCCGCCGCCTCCGCTCGTCCAGGTCCTGGCTGAGCGCGCCGCTGGTGGTGCTGCGCGGCACGGAGGCGTGCACGCCCTCGCGGCACTCCGACAGGTTGGACACGTCGCGCACCAGGGACAGCCGCGACTCCTTGCCTTCCATCGGCAGGACCTTCGGCAGGTCGCGCTGGATGGTGCCGCTTTTTATGTGCCAGTAGTACGGACCGTCGTTGTCTGTGGAGCGTTACATTAAGTTCCGTTACTGAGGGATTACCTAAAAGAAGTGTCAGGCGATGAGCTATCGGGCCTTCTAGCTTTCAGTTCAATATAAATACAACACTATCAAAATTGTTGTCAACCCGTCTGACAAGACCTTTCGCATCTACTACTAGTTCTTTATTGTTTGTGAATACTGATGATTCTACCTGATCCTACTGATTAAATCTACCTATCCTACCTATTATGGGAGCTTCCAATGCTAGACACAAGACTCCCTCAAAATAATGGGGTTAAACCAACTACGCTGGTCCTATGCAGGTGGTGTCGCCAGAGCTTCGCTTGAATCGGATTGGATTCTTAAGCCGATGTCTGTGAATTCTTCAGCGTCGCTAGGCACAATGGCTTAGTCTACATTCGCTGTCCTCTTAACCTCCTGTTTGTCCCATCCTACGGGTAAAGGCGACTCCTTCTTTGGCCTCAGCTTGACGGGCCCAAGGTTGTCATTGGGCCCAGCGCAGTGGGGCACAGACGACGCCTGTCCTGTCATCTAGTGTTATATCTTACCCTCATGTTTCTCCCAGCCGGCGGGTAGGGGCGGCTCCTTCTTGGGCCTCAGCTTGACCGGGATGGCGTACAGGTCGTCGTTCGGGCCGGCGCAGTGGGGCACGGGCGACGCCTGTCCCTTCTCCGTGTCCTCTTGGTCGGCCCGCTCCTTCTCCGGCGGTGGGGATTCTTCACCATTTTGTGGGGTTATGAAGTCTTTGTCGCTGTAAGGAATTGATGATTTTTAGTCATATAGGTGCTTATATGGTTAAAAGGGTTAACACGAGTACCTATAAGTCTCTAAACTATAAGACTTGATAAATGTTTGGTTCAAATTTAAACCAATAAATCTTCTTAAAATTTCCTAACTAGCACTATGGAGGATAAATTTTGCAAATTTTTATCCCGAGAAATCTACTATGCCCCTACGGGAATAACCTTACGGTTAACAATAACGACCAAGAGTGGGGGCCATGGGAAATTAATGCGGGCGAAGTCACGTTCAAAAGCTAGTCGATAATAAATATGGCTGGGCTGATATCGAAACACTTCTACTTAATGATAGTTTAGTTAAGTTACTGGTTTCTTATTCAACAATCATTTCATTAATTAAAAGTACAAGGAAAATAGAGGTATAATGTTTTATCGTAACTCACCTCGACTTTGTGGTCACTGGTGAGGCAGCCTCCTCATCCTCCACTCTGAAACAACGAGTTAGTAAAAATATAGCAAAGACACAGAATATAAGTTATAAGGAAAAACACCGAATTCCTAAGTACCTACCTGAATACAAAATTAAGCATAATACGAAATGCAAAGGTTGGCATCAGCCAGCAATATTTATATATATACAAACTAGCTGTGCCCCGCGGTGCTACCCGCGTTATAATGGATGAAGTTCTCTTAACCAACAACATATTTATTTGAATAAAGATTAATATTATTATGTTGATACAACTTAAACAAATTATTTCGACCAAATTAGGTACCATAAAAACGGTTTTTGTGAGTTAATCTTAAAAGATAGACTAGATCGCGGACTGTTTTTTAGATCATTAAAAGAGCTATTATTCTTTAATACATATTTTTTGTGTATCTTGAACCGTTTTCACGGCGCACGCAACGGAAGGCTTCAACGATGAAATAATTTCTCCCGTTTTTTACACATTTACCACTATATCTTTGCTCCTATTGGTCGTAGCGTGATGTTATATAGCCTATAGCCTTCCTCGATAACTGGACTATCCAACACAAAAAGAATTATTCAATTCGAACCAGTGGTTTCGGAGATTAGCGCGTTCAAACAAACAAACAAACAAACTCTTCAGCTTTATATATTAGTACTAGCTGTGCCCTGCGGTGCTACCCGCGTTATAATGGATGAATTACTCTTAACCAACAACATATTTATTTGAATAAAAAATTAATATTATTATGTTGATACAACTTAAACAAATTATTTCGACCAAATTAGGTACCATAAAAACGGTTTTTGTGAGTTAATCTTAAAAGATAGACATATACTATCGCGCACTGTTTTTTAGATCATTAAAAGAGCTATTATTCTTTAATACATATTTTTTGTGTATCTTGAACCGTTTTCACGGCGCACGCAACGGATGGCTTCAAAGATGAACAATTTCTCCCGTTTTTTACACATTTACCACTATATCTTTGCTCCTATTGGTCGTAGCGTGATGTTATATAGCCTATAGCCTTCCTCGATAACTGGACTATCCAACACAAAAAGAATTATTCAATTCGAACCAGTAGTTTCGGAGATTAGCGCGTTCAAACAAACAAACAAACAAACAAACAATCAAACAAACAAACAAACTCTTCAGCTTTATAATATTAGTATAGATAGATTATATTTAATTGAATACAAAAACACTGTATTGTAGAGGTACACACATATAAAATGGAAATACAACGACACGACGTAATAATCGTAACTAACAATTAATAAAAACTTTATTATTATTATTAATGCGCGTTATTTGTTCCTTTACTTCTAACAACACTAGTCCGTAGCTTTTGCTTTGCGTACTTAATTTACTGAAAGTGAAGAAACTGATGAAATAGTTCATTAGTTACTTTTGCTGTTGGCTGTAGGTACTCTATATATATATTCGCCGGTTTAATTCCCTATTCCCGTAGTTGCTTCATCAAGCGAGCAATTTTATTTGTTTTCAGAATTCATTTGTTTCCGCAAAATGTTTGTTTTTACTAAAACGCTGGCGAAAACAATGGTCGGTTTGAGCAAACATCCACTGTTGACCTAAATCCTAGTCATCCTAGTTTAATTATTCAGTGGAACTAATGAAAACGCGATAGAACGTTTTCATTCAGTATTTTGTGGTTTTTGAGTAGGTATATATAGATACATATGAATGTTTTCATTAATTCATATTGTACTTACGAGCAAGAACGATTTAACTTAAATAGATAGATAGAAAATACTTTATTACACAACAAATAAAGAAACAATACAATAAGAAATTAAAACTAAACCTAGAATGCGTAATGGGCGGTCTTATTTCTTCCAGACAGCCGTGGATGGATAGAAAATATTACAAATGTTTATGACCGTGGTTTAGGTAATATAAATGCTTAATATCTAATGCTAAACCTAAAACTACTTCTACTTAATACTATTTACTGTCCTTCCTCGATAATAGGGATATCTCACACTGAAAGAACTTTTCAAACCACACAAGTAGTTCTTGAGATGAGCGTGTTTTTGGAATTTCCCGCGGTAAAGTAACGTATAGCCGTTCTGGATAAATGGCTATTTAACACTGTAATATATTTTCAAAGAGACCAGTAAGTGCCTGAGATAAGCGCGTACAAACACTCCTCATTAGTATAGATACTTCAGACTCAGATCATTTGAATAGACTATTGATTTTGATATAGTATTATTTTACCCAAGCTTTTACGCTTTAGGGCTTTTTTAATAAAAATTATCATAAGATAACATAGACATCTACGTGATGGAACTCAATTATTATTTTTTCTATTTTCGATAATCCTGCACTTGACCACAATCTCACCTGATGTAAAGTGACGATGTGGTATATGATGGGACATGAAGACCTAGAAGGTTTTGGAGGTTTTGTCTGTTCACGTCCGTAAGTGGTAACCCTCTGAATCCTTACACGTGACCTCCAGGTGGTGCTAAGAACAGTCCCTGGTGGTAGGCTTCGGTCGCGGCTTGTCACCACCCTCTGGGCTGGGCCAGTGCGTGAAGCGATTTTTTCGGGTTTCGTAATGTGGTCCGGAGAAGCCATCTTCTAGGCCTTCATGCTCCATCTTAGACCACATCGTCACTTTACATCAGGTGCGATTGTGGTCAAATGAAGGCTTATCAATATTATAAACAAAAAAAAAAAAAGGTAGATGGCTTCTCCGGACCACGTTACGAAACAAGAAAAAATCGCTTCACGCTCTAGCCCAGCCCGAAGGGTGGTGACAAGCCCCGGCCAAAGCCTACCTACCAGAGACTGTTCTTAGCACCACCCGGAGGTCACGTGTAAGGAAATGGACCATTTTATACATCCTTCATCAGATTACCTTTATAGGTCGTCATAAAATTGCTTGTTCAAGCGATTAACTTATGCGTGCAAAACAACTCAATCGGAAACCAGGAAGTGCGTAAAATTTCAATTGGATTGAATTTTGGAGGTTTTGTCTGTTCACGTCCGTAAGTGGTAACCCTCTGAATCCTTACACGTGACCTCCGGGTGGTGCTAAGAACAGTCTCTGGTGGTAGGCTTTGGCCGCGGCTTGTCACCACCCTCCGGGCTGGGCCAGTGCGTGAAGCGATTTTTTCGTGTTTCGTAATGTGGCCCGGAGAAGCCACCTTGTAGGTCTTCATGTCCCATCTTAGACCTCATCGTCACTTTACATCAGGTGAGATTGTGGTCAAATGAAGGCTTATCGATCATAAAAAAAAAAAAAAAAAAAAAATTGGATGACTTGATTACAAACATCTGCTCTGGATCGTATGCTATCAGGTGCCAGTGCAATTTCTATTCGACCCCGCAGAGAAACCGCGAGCAAAGCCCTCTCGATAGTTCGCTGAGCGACTCTGAGCAATTCATAAGGCTTCAGGCCGAAGCGCCTCGTCTCAAATCCATATGAAATATTAACACTGAAAACACACACTGGTTGAAACCTTTTGTCTTCAAGTTACCACGACATCATCAACACCCTACTAACGTTCCCACAGCTGGGCCACAACGTAACTACACCGATCCCTCATTATTTCCTCGTCCACTTCAAACCCCAACTAACTGGTATTTCATTTAACCGGAACTTTCAGTACGTGGCTTTAATTTTAACTTCAGAAACTTTCAACACAATTATCGGGCTCGTAAAATTGCCCGCTCGTTTCGCGAGGTAAGTGTCAAAGTTACAGCTAACGGGCTATAAGGGAGCCGGGATATTGTGAGTTCCAAAAGCTATTGTTGCATGAAAAATGTAGCAAGGTAATGAGTCCCCGAATAACAGAATAACTATTTACTAAGAACCCCTATTTAAGTTTCCACTGCTGGGACACAGGGACTGCTCTATTTGACGAGAGAGATTAGGCCTTAATTCACCACACTGGCCAAATGCGGGTTGGTGAATGTCGCATGTCCTTCAAAGTTCTCAGAACGTATAGCTTTCCTAGCGATGTTTGCCTTCACAGTTAAGGACGTGCATAAAGCGCTATTTATCAGGAACAAAAATATATAAATTATAGCCGCTATAACAACAAATATGTACTTATAATCTTAATTTAAAATTAAAAAAAAACCCTCGATTCCAAAACCTTAGTTCGCTTAAAAGTAAAAAGAAATACTATTTTGATTACACATTAGTGTACGTTTGACCCCACACGAGTATATTTGCAGATTTTCGGGTTTCCTTCCCAACTTTTACCCTCATAACTTTTAAACGGGACGGTTAAATGTCTAAGAACACTCGCACGAAACTCACCTTTCATACAAAAACAACTAAATTGAAATCGCTTCTTCCGTTCGGGAGCTTTGATGTCACAGACAGACAGACACGTCAAACTTATAACACCCATCTTGTTTGTCAAGGGTTAAAACATATCTATATAACATGTATCACGATGATGTTACTCATCATCCCTCAAAATAAGAAATTGAAATTTTGAGGGATGGTGACTCATCGATGATCAACCTTTCTTGAGATACAGTCTGGTGAAAGACAAACAGACATACGACGACTTCTCAGCAATATATACCTAGGTCCCTTTGGGTACGAAACCCTAAAAACCTAAATCTCAAACAATATCATTAGTCTCTACTAAAGATACCTAAGAAGCTAATTTAAAAAGCAATAAACCTTCGTATTCAAACTCTCCTTCCATCAATAATAACAAATAGCAGGTACAATAGAAATTCGTCTTGCATTCAATGTTTTACGTGCCGCTGCGAGAATCTGCAGGATATTGCAGTCTAAAGGAATAAATAAATTCATTTAATGTAGCTTCTTTGTGCAATATTGTTTAATCCGAGACTAGTTATTAGTTAGCCACTAGTTAATTATTAGTAGTTTATGCATAAGTACGTTCCCACTGCTGGGACACAGGGACTTCCAAAGATTCTTATCAAAGCTTGCAGTTTCAAAATTTTTCTTCCAATCAAAATATTATGTAATTTAGTTTCTATCATATGTATGTGCATAACTAATGTAGCTGTGGACGTCCTACGACTGAAACAATAACCACGCTAATGAGATCTCAAAATAACTAGACTTTTTTATTTTTTTATTTTTCATTGTCTATTCTTTATCAAAGGTCAAATTATTATTAACTAGCGGCACGCCCCGCCTTCGCACGGGTAATTATAAAAAAAATCCCGGCAATTATTCGATTTTTTCTCGCCTTTTAAACCTTCCCTAGATCTCCACGAACATTTCAAGACTAAGATAAGATAAATCCGTTCAGCCGTTCTCTAGTTTTAATCAGACTAACGAACAACAATTCATTTTTATTTATATAGAAGATAATATTGGTATTCTAACTGCAAAATATCCATAGTTTAGCATCCCCAACAAGATAAATAGAAATATTTTTTTGTACAAAAACCTATTTGAAATAATAATCGAACTCGCAATCAAACGGTAAATCAATTTCCGTCCAATTAGGACTAGATTCCCAGTTTCGTCGCAGCGCGTTCGTTCGATAGATAAGTGAGTTAGCGGTCGACCGTGCACGCGAAAATAAACCTTAAAACGTGCGCTATAAACCATCGCTACAAATTCCAACTAATTACGGAGCTTACAAAAGTAACGAGTGTAAGAGTTCGTAGCTGTTTTTATACATCACTGCAGATCTTTTTTTGGAAATAAATATTTTAAATCCAAAAGACATACTCCATCTGATTAATATAAGTAGATTTTATTAACCCCCGAACGAAAAAAAGGTTTGTTATAAGTTTGACGTGTCTGTCTATAAGTATGACGTTTTTGTATGAAAGATGACTTTAAGGCGAGTGTTCTTAGACATGTGTAATGTTAAAAGAAGTACCGTATAACTGCAAAATTACTCTAATGGAGTATCACGTGTATATTACAAATAATATTATTTTATACTTCTATGGAAACTAGCTTTTATGGATAAAAGGTTTTGGTATTGGGGGTCTCTTTTTCTATTTTAAAATTAGATTATTTAATACATTTTTAAGATTTTTAATTAATAAAGGCTAAAATTTTATGTGTTTATAATAAAGCTGTACATTGTAAATTAATACCGCTTTGAAATCAATATATTGAAAAATGTTGACATGGCTAAGTGCTTATAATAAGTTTACATAATGAATAAATTACTTAATTGTTATTATTGTTTGTTCGTTTTTGCCAATTTTTACCGCGGATACTACCACTTTTCGCGAGATAATATGCTATTTCAAGCAAAACGAATAATTATTAAATGTATCTGTAAATATATTCACTTTTGAAATTAAGATAAAAATATGTTATTGAAGTGAAACTTCTTTAGAATCGATGTGATTTTAGACCGGATGCAACGGAAATACGTCAGGTAAGCCAATCTTAAACGCTAACAAGGTTAAGCAACTTTCCGGAACGCCAGTACTTGGATGGGTGACCGCCCGAACAAAATCTTTTTGCACAGTATTTTTTTTATTCATCTCATTCATTGGTCGATTTACTGAAGTTTCACTTCTACCGTGTGTGAATCGCACACACACCTTTTTTTTTAGATTAAGATGTTATAAAACCCGCAAGCTCTCACACTCGCCAGGATGCACGATCGATGCAGCACGCATGCGCGGGACTCGGGTCGATGCACTCCTACATATACCTACCTAATGTACCTACTCTCTATGGATATAGGGAACAATTACTTGCTCTATGTACTATCATTTGTCCCGATGTTTTTCTGAATATTGCCACACTTACCACTAGTGTAGTTATTCCATCTCATACATTCAATATAGTAGTGTTTACAACTCTACATTAAATATCGCGGTGTTGACAACTCTACATTCAGTTAATCGTTTAAGTCGTCACTGGTAACAGCCACAAATAGGGGTTTTATGACTAACGAATCAGAAAGGTTGTGTTTTATTGTTTCAAAAATATTGACACAAATGAATGGACTACCATTTACAGCACATGACCTAGTGTTGCAGGTGCGATTCGTGTAGGCACGATTAGGTTGGGTGCTGTTACGTGACTAACAGCTATGAATAGGCTCAGAGTCAAAGAGCTATGGATAAGGCCATGTACGATCTATGATCGGGGTTTCGCTACGATATCGAATCAGGAATGAGGAGATACGTCCCTTTTAAACCCCTTAAAGTGGCAGTGGCACGTAGAACAAATGATGTTGAGGCAGGGATGTTCGTAAAATAAAATCGAAAAAAAAATATCTTATATATACCACATGCAACAAACTTTTACAATTCTTATTCGAAACTTGGCGCTAGAGCCTTGTTGGCTAAGTGGGAGCACACTTGACTTTCATTCCGGAGGTCGTAGGTTCAAACCCCGACACACACCTCTGGATTTTTCATTTGTAAATGTATGTGCGCTTTAAAACACGTGCTGTAACGGTGAAGGCAAACATCGTGAGGAAACCGGCATGTTCCGATATCTTCAAAAAGTTTGAAGGACATGTGACATTCACCAACCCACAATTGGCCAGCTGATGAATTAAGACCTAATCTCTCACGTCAAGAAAGAGATTATGATCACCCCTGTGTCCCAGCTGTGGAAACATTATTATTACTTTTTTTTATGCTATATAATTCTTAATTTGACCACAATCTCACCTGACGTAAAGTGACGATGTGGTCTTAGAAGGGGCATGAATGGTGGCTTTTCCAGACCACATTACGAAACACGAAAAAATCGTTTCACGCACCGGCCCAGCCCTGAGCCAGTGGCGTAGCTATCATAGGGCCAGGAGGTGCAGTGCACCAGGGCCCACGAGCTCGAAGATTTTGATAGAGACGACGTGTGGATTTAGCCTACTAGGGATGATTCAACCCACTGTTTCCTATTCTTATTCCCTATCAATCATTTTCATATTCATCATCATCACCCTATTAACGTTCCCACTGCTGGGACACAAGGACTTCTCTCTTGACGAGAGAGATTAGGCCTTAATTCACCACGCTGGCCAAGTGCGGGTTGGTGAATGTCACATGTCCTTCAAACTCTTTTAAAGTTCTCAGAACATGCCGGTTTCCTCACGATGTTTGCCTTCACCGTTAAAGCACGTGTTTAAAGCGCACATAAATTTCTCAAGAAGAAAAATCCAGAGGTGCGTGGCGGGGTTTGAACCCACGACCTTCGGAATGAAAGTCGAGTGTCCTGCCACTTAGCCAACACGGCTTTTTTTTTTTTAAATTTCATTTTTTTCGGCATTTTCATATTAATAAGTTCAAACTACGCGGAAGCAGGGGGAGGCCCCGATTCTCTCAATATGAACCAGGGCCCTTACCGCCTAGCTACGCCACTGCCCGGAGCCCGGATTCCCGGTTAATAGGTAGATGATGATGATGACACATACCGTCTGTTGTCCATGTAGTAATCGTCCTTTTCCATGTCGTACAAATCAGTGTACATCTCGGAAAGTCTGCGCGGATCCATGTGATAGTTGGGGTTCTCGTACGAGAGCAGACCATTCTCTGCAACAAAGGAATAAAATATTAAAGTACCAGTAACTATTGGTATTAGGATGGAAAGTTTATATAAATACCTAAATATTTCCGGACTATCCACACAACAACATCTAGCCCCGTGTGAGCTCTAAGCTTGTGTTATGGGTACTCGACATCTGATATACTAATATAATAGACATATGTACATATATAGATATTTATCATTAAACATTAAACAACCAAAAAAATTAATATGATATTAAATTACTAGTAACTATTGGTTTACCTCTAAGGTGTTTTAAAATCTTAATATATATAAATCTCGTGTCACAATGTTTGACCTCAATGGACTACTAAACCACTTAACCGATTATAATAAAATTCGCACACCATGTGCAGTTGGATCCAACTTGAGAGATAGGATGGTTTTTACGGCGAGAAAAATTCGAATAATTTCCGGGAAAATTTTATACCCGTGCGACGCCGGGGCGGGCCGCTAGTTGTTATATAAATCGGAAGGGGTGAGTGGCACCAGGCGTACATTTTTTGTACTACAATTTTTCGATTTGTAAGCCCATTTGTAATAAAAATAAAACAAGAGAACTTCGGATTTCATGATCTCCGTTTTTCCGCGGCTAAAAGCAATTACTGTAGCCTTCCTTATCAAATTAGCTAAAAATACAAAAAATACAAAAAAAAACCCTAAAGAAAGAAAAATAATTATGGCAACAATCCTTAATCTATAAATAAACTAGCTGAGTCTAAACTTCAAAGGCTTCAAACTAAATTAAGGAAATTATTCAAAAATACAACAAATTATTTAATTTATTCAGCGATTATTTGATTTTTTCTCGACGTAAAAACCCCTCTTGGACTTCTACGAATGAGGCGTTGCGTTGTCGAGTTTTTCGCTTACAAACACATTTTGCGATTCATTTTTAGGGTAGGTACCGTACCCATAGGGTATAAAGGGACCTTATTGCTGAGTCTTATATTTCGTCTTTCTGTCTTTCTGTTTGTCGGTCTGTCTGTCACCAGGCTGTATCACACGAATCGTGATAGCTAGCAAGTTTAAATTTTCAGGGATTAAATATTTCTGTTCCCACTATAACAACAAGTAGGTACTAAACACAAAAAAAAATAGATATTAATTATTTATTAACCAAAAACAACTAATATCTAGGAATACTTGTTATACACTTTACTCAAATTTGATACAGTTTCTATTTAAAGATATTAGGTATATATAATCAAGGGCTCCCACTAGGCTTCAACACCGTGACGTGGGTGCCATAAACTTCGATAATTCAGACATTTTTAAATAGATTTCTAGGGTATCAGAGATTGAAATTATTAACTCAAGTAAGAATTCAGTATAAATGTAGTTTATTAGCTAAGTTATAATAGAATAAATACATATTTAAGGGTCTCCCATACAAAAAACGTGATTTTTACAAGGTTTTTACGTTGCGCGATGCCAGTATTTGGATGGGTGACTGAATCTTTTTGCACAATTATCTTTTTATTGTAAAAGTGTATAAACTAAACCTGGAACCTTAAGTGTAGGTACTTAGAGTTCATCATACTTTTAAAATTATTATAATATAGAAGTTAAATGAATCAAACCAACATAGTTGATCAAACTATCACCGTATTGATTATCAGAAGTCCAGTGGAGCTCAATTCGCGAATTCCTATAAGGCTTCGGCTCGGCAGCCGTACAAGTGATCACTAATAAGCGCGACTTATTAAAAGGTTTTATGTTTGTTTTTAACAATATAGGTCTGATTTGGAGCGTTTTCAATGTTATTTATGAGATAATAATTGGGTTTTTAAACCATCGTCAAAAAAATATGTTTCGATGCGTATTTTTTCGCCGCAGATTTTGATGATTCTTTCCTTTTAAAGTTGTTATGGGACGAATGAGGAATAGAAACTTGGACTAAAGATTTTTTTTTATAGGCCGAACATTTCGTTAAAATTAAATCGTTATTTATCATGCTATTGCTTAGATTTTATTAATTTGTTTAGTAGATAGTTCTTAAATTATATTCAAGACTTAACTTTTCTTACTAGAATTCAGTGGTTTATGTTTAACTACAAAAATAACAAGGAGATAAAGCTCATTATTAAACTGAAAACCATTATAACTATCCAACCAAAGGCCAATTATAATAAGCACGTTTCGTAAGCCCTTAGCACAGATAAAATTAAATTACTAATTAAACAATTTAATCTTCAATAATGGCTAAATCCCGTAAACCTATACAAGGTGTCACAATAATCCCACCCAGTAACCGTACACTGGCGTTGTTATGAGCACGCGAATAACCGATATACCCCGTTTAACGACGTGTCAACTGGTTTTAACAGGAATTTCAGCACCGCGTGTTGTTATTAAAAATTGATAAAAGTGTCATCTAGTGTCGTGAAATGGAACTATCGGAAACATTACGTGGAAGAGGGTGGGATCAATTATTAAGGGTTGCAGTGTTATTATGGGTTTGGCGGTGGATTCGGAAATTCTATTGAGGCTGACTTTGTTAGGGTGTTTGATTAAGAACTATGCTTGAGATGAATCCATACAGCATCCATCTAGTAAGTGGACGTCCTACTCTGTGTTTGCAAAATAGTGGTCTCCATTCGAGAACTTTCCGACCCCAACGGCCATATGTTCTAAGTGCTACATGGCCTGCCTATGCTACTTTAGTGAGCTAATTATCTAGGCTATGTCGGTGACCCGTTTTTCGTTCGCGTTCGCGTAATCATCATTTAAAAAAGATAATAAAAGTAAAACGTGATTTATTTAACAAAAATACAGTATAACATAGTTATTGGTAGTACGATGAGGATACAAAAGTTTATAACTGTGGAGTATCCTCAGTGTCCTCGCGTCATTATCAACATCATTATAAAAATGTATCAATCAAGATTCAATTGCTGATTTTTAATCAACAGTTAGGCTTAATTTGACGTTATTCCCATACACGTTTTTCTGTCAGTTAGACGATATCGGCTATATCGGATATATAATTGAAAAATAGATCACTAGGGCCACCTAGAACGTGAAAGTGATAGGTAAAACGGGGCCCCTATTACTGAATCTTGTCAGTCTGTCTGTGTGTCTGTCACATCAGACAGTATCTCAAGAACCGTAAAGATCGGAAGGTGAAATTTAGAGTGATGGATGATATAACAATACTAAAAATATACAGTAGATATATATTTAATAACACGCATACAAAAAAAACGTGATTTTCATAAACTGTGCGCGGCCAGGACTTGGATGGGTGACCTGGGTGACCGGAGCTCTGACTGTATACTTTTGCACTTTTAATCTCTTTTTTATTCTTGTGTGTGTGTGTGTGTGTTTTTTTTATTACAAATGTGTAAAACTGTAACCGTAGCCTTATGTATACGTTTAAAATGACATAAGCTTATTAAAATGACAGCAGTGTTTCTTGGTCTAACAGAGGCGGTGCGGCCGTCTCAAGGTCGCTGGAAATCGATATAACCGCGTCTTCTGACGTGGTCTGTTGTGTCTGCGATCAGATATCATACAGATACAGGGATATTTTCATTTATTCAATAATCCTGAAAAGATAAAATTGTACCTTATCGAAGCAAGCAAAACAGATAAAATATTAAACATAGAAAGACAAATTCATCATCCCGCAATTGACCAACGAGACAATTAAGGTCTTATCTCTCTCGTCAAGAGAGAAGTTTTGGGAACTATACTGGTTATGTAGATAGGGAAATACAGACATATTATAAGAACACCAAAATTGTAAAAACTACTAGTTCTATTAGCTTCTCAACTCAGTAAAACAGTAAAACATTGAAGCGAACTGTCAAGACAATGTTATTTCCTTGATATTTGTTATTTAAGCAATTTAGTTTTATTCATTTTAAGTTGACCTGCCCATGTAGGCTATGTGCTTCTATAAGGAAATAAACGTTTTGACTTTGACTTTACAAAATTGTAATATTTTCTCAAAGCTGTGTTGTTCTATTCGCTTCTCAACTCAGTGTAAAATTGCAAACTGCCAAGAAAATGTTATTTTCTTATGATTTTTTATAGTATACAAAAAAAAAAATTAACTTTAAGTTGACCTATATGCCCTGTGCTTCAAATGGTAAACATTTGATATAATATATATATATATATATATATATATATATATATAAAAATATATTATAGCCCACACAGCAACATCAACATTTTTTTTTTTATATAATAACTAGCGCAGATAATCCAATTACATTAGCTAATCTAGATTTAGATACTTATCTAGATCTTGTCAGCTTAAGGCTTGTCATCATAAAAGACATCTGATTATATTCAAAACTTCCAATAAAGATAATATCTAGAAAAAAATATCATCCGATGGCGTCGGCGAACTTTCAATGGAAACCGCCGATCGGCAAGCTTAGGACGTCTGACAACTAGATTATTAGACGGATGCTTTGATAAATGACATGTTATGTTATGACCGATGGATTGGGGCCGATATTAACCGATATAGATGGAAAATATTGAATTCTATGAAGGAGACCTTTGTCAAGCACCGAGGGTATTTATTGTAACAATAATGCCAAGACAATATTATTTGCTTAATAATTTTTATTTAAAAATATTTGTAAAATAACTTTTAAGTTGGTATTTCCATGTATGCCCTATAGTTGCTGTATGCAACGTTTTGAATCAAAGTCAGAGTACTATAACTATAATGACCATTATGTTCTTGTTAATAGATTAATTTCAATTTCATTTATTAACCATAATAATACAACTGACTGGGCGTTATACATGGCAAGTCAAGTTTTACAATTTATACACAATTAATAAAAAACACACAAGTTAAAATTTTAAATGAAATAAAAAAACATACAATAATTAGAAAATAGCATAAAATAAATACCTAATCAAAATAAACTTGCAACCAATCTGCGTACTATCGCTAAAATTTAATAAGTTTAAGTAATTATAACAGAATTAATTGGACCTAAATATGTACGTACACTCTATCGATTGCATGCTAAGGCTAAGAGCTATCGAATACGCAATTACACCAACTACACTACTATTTGACGACCTCCGTGGCTCGGTGGGCGATGGTCCGCCTGAGGCACGAGAGGTGCGGGTTCCAGTCGGGGACCAGATTATTTACAAAAAAAATGTATCCCTGTAATATATCAGTCACCTAACACTCATAGTACAAGCTCTGCTTAGTTTGGGGTTAGGTGATGCTGTGTGAGTAGTCCGGAATTATATATATAAATATTCAGTATTACTGAGGCATTATGTATTTATATAAATAAATACATAATGCCTCAGTGGCGCGGTGGGCGAGAGTCCGCTTGCGGCGCAATGGGCAGCGGGTTCATTTCCCGCCGAGGGGTCAAGTGTTTGTATGTTCTGCAAGCACTTTCTCCTTGGTCTGGGTGTTTAATATGTATAATAAAAATATCTATGTATGTATTATATTAAGTATATCAGATGTCTAGTACCCGTAACACAAGCTAAGAGCTTACCACGGGGCTAGATGTTGTTGTGTGGATTGTTCGGAAATATTTATTTATCTATATATATATATATTATAGAATATCAGTTTCGACCTAAAAATTGAGGTGTGTCACTTTGTAAAAACATAAATACGGAACAACAAAGCTTAAGAGGTTTCTGAGAGATGACGTCAAATACGATAAATTATCACGCGATACTTCGAGTAAAGCCTTCAATTCACGAATGAATCATAGCATATCTATTTATTTAATATTATGAGTCAAAAGTTAACGTTCAGTTCGAGGTCATAGTTCATAAAGTCCGCGTGCACTTAAACTCTATTCAATTCATTCATCATCATCATCACCCTATTAACGTTCCAACTGCTGGGACACAGGGACTTTTCTCTTGGCGTTCTCTCTTTCGTTTATAATATTAGTAGGGATGGCAAAAAGGTTTGCTGGGTCAGCTAGTCTTTAATAAAGGTGTTTTATATAATTCCTATGCTTTTAACAGAAAGGTAGGTTCAAGGACGAATTGGTTGCATTCTTTATGCGGTGTTATGGCATAATAATGTTTGCCATGCCGGCCGTC
This sequence comes from Gymnoscelis rufifasciata, assembly GCA_929108375.1. Lineage (NCBI taxonomy): Eukaryota > Metazoa > Arthropoda > Insecta > Lepidoptera > Geometridae > Gymnoscelis > Gymnoscelis rufifasciata. Next base: position 11,829,826 of record OV815322.1, read on the forward strand.
CGGCGACACGGTTCGCTTGACCGTGGTGGGATACGTTAGGGCAATGCTAGGGTCGAATGAATGCGATTGTACGAGCAATGATAATTATTCTATATGAAGTTTTTATTTAATATACTATATTTGATCAAAAACTTTGTACAAAAAGGGCTTAATGCCTACGCATTTTCTACGTGCCAACCTGTATTGGTTGCTAACATTGTTGGCGTCCTGTTATACAGTAGATAAATATATTAATACTATTTCACAAAAAAAAATTAAATACGTAGTAGTTTACGAATAGTTTACGAATTATAAATAAAAACAATATAGATGAATAAGAAGGAAAACAATAAGAATGATGAAACTAAAAAAAAAATTCAAATTCAAAATACTGAAAGTACCGTACAAAATTGGTATGAAATCATTAAATGAAATAGTTAATAGTTTTTATTAGGAGAAACAACATTATAGAACGTTTAACTAATTGATAGATAAGCTTTTTGTTACAGATCAATGCTCTCCACTTGAACGTCCAGTGGTACTGTAGTGCCACAAAACTTTATGCCGACTAACGTCCATGGTACTAGAGTGCCACACGAGTTTTTGGTTTTTTTATTTCGGATTTTCTTTATTTTCCAATAAGACAAGTTGCTAGTGTCAATGTCAGATGTCATTGTCAATAATTATTCTACTAAATTCTAATTAGAAAAACCAATACCTGGCAACAAAAATTATGAAAAAAAAAATATTTTGACAATAAAGTGAGATAAATTTTCCGCCATTTTCCTATTTTTCGCAAGTTAATTTCTTTATGATTTACTTGTGATATCTGTATTAAAATTAAATATGTTATTGAAAAAACTAGACTCCAACCCCGTTAAAACGGTACCAAAATAATAATTAAATGTTCAGAGGAAGTATTTTAAATAAATTTATCAAAATAGGTCTCCAAATCAGTCTAAAAATGCTACCATCCTATTTTTGATATTTTTTTAATAAATGAAGATGTAGGTACGATGATTCATATTATTATTCAAGTTTATATAATTATAATACAGAACATAAATACATTTTTGGTTTTGAAATAGGTTTAGTACTTTTTATGTGATAAATAGTTTTAACGGAAAAATCGCGCAGCGTGGCACGCACCGCTCGCGTAACGCGGGCTGGGACGTTAGTCCCTAGTTACGCCGCGGGCGCTGGACGTTACAGTGGTTATTTATTGGTTAAGAGTTTAAGTAATATAAATAAATAAATAGGATAAAAAATTATTTCCTAAATATTTCCGGACAATCCACACAACAACCACTAGCCCCGTGGTAAGCTCTAAGCTTGTGTTACGGGAACTAGACATCTGATATACTTAATATTAGGTATAGACATATGTATATAAATAGATATTTTTAATTATACATACCTATAAAGCATTACAAACTTCAATGCATGTAACGTGTTGATTTTTCGTTTGCAAGAAAAAGGTTAAAAATAAAAGTAGTAAATATAGTAAGTAAATATAGGTAACAGGTTGCCTGGAAGAAATCGCTTTTAGCGATAAGGTCCACGAACATTTCAAGGCTAAGATAAGTCCGTTCAGCCGTTCTTGAGTTTTAGGGAGACTAACGAACAGGAATCCATTTTTATATATATATAGATTAATAATGATCGGGCTTTGATCCTTTTTTACGTCGATACAAAACAAAATACCTAGCTAAAAACGTAAAATAACCCACTTCTAGGATTATTTAAAAGTCTAGACAGCTTAAAAAATCTTGTATTCTAGTTACATAAACATCGAAAGTAAAGTTAAGTAAACATTTCGAGCCAAGACTGTCACAAGTGTAGTTCTACTTTCTCGGACATTTGTGCTAATGTGGGATTTTAGCTGCAAAATCACGTGTGAACTGGTTATGCAAATGTATTGAAGTTATGTCACTGATACTCGAAATGCAGGATTCCTTTAGTACTGGTTTTTTGTTTTAAATTATAGCGATACTAGAATTTTCATCATCATCACCCTGTTAACGTTCCCACAGCTGGGACACAGGGACTTCTCTCTTGCCGAGACAGATTAGGCCTTAATTCACCACGCTAGCCAAGTGCGGGTTGGTGAATGTCGCATGTCCTTCAAACGCTTTAGAGTTTTCAGAACATGCCGGTTTCCTCACGATGTTTGCCTTCGCCGTTTAAGCACGTGTTAAAAGCGCACATACAATTTTGATGATGATGATGATATTCAAAATTCAAAGTTACTTACTTTCTCGTTTATTCAGCCCCATGTTTGTTTTATACACACATACCACTTGAACAGTTAATATATTCACTTTCTCACATCACACCGACGCGTCTGTATGTCTGTATGCACTTCACGTAAGGCTGGGGACACATGTTATGTAATTGGGCGATTGGTAGAAAATACGATGCATAACGCGTGTCGCTAGTGTAAAAATTGGTCTGTTTTCCATATAATGGTATAAAAAAAATAACATTATGTGGGCGACTCGACCCACAAAAAATATATCCTACGGGCTCGTAAAAATATAGAAACTAACAATAATAGTCTTAAATAATAATTTTGTAGGTATTATTATAGATCGCAATAGATTTATAATAACTTGCATATAATCATAATGTCTTGGCTGTGTCATATTTCTACAATTCTATGACTGATCGATACGCGTAAGTAGGTACTTAATAGTGCCACGACTGCAATTCACCATTGATAAACGCGATCAGATAATTGTAAACTCGTTTCACCGCCTAACTAAGATCAAATTGACATTTCATTGTCATTTTTCAATGGTTGAACTAGGATCAATAAAACTCGATTTGTAGCAAAATATGCATAATGATGAAATTGGGGGCTTAGTGGTATTGAGAGGTTTCTCAAATTTTATAGTCATTTTGCCTTTCTACGTTACTATCAATGAAATCGTGACTGCTTCAGGCGAGAGTACGCTTGCGGCGCAAGAGGCGGGTTCGATTCCCGCCGGGGGTGAAATTGTTTGTATGTTCTGCAAGTACCTTCTCCTTGGTCTGAGTGTTTATTATGTATAGTATAATAAAAAATATCTATATATGTATGCCTATGATATTAAGTATATGTCTGGTACCCGCAACACAAGCTTAGAGCTTACCACGGGGCTAGATTTTGTTGTGCGAATTGTCTGGTAATATTATTTTATTATTTATTTATTTTATAAGTACGTCACTCAAATTAAACGATTTACGCCTATAAATTCGATTTGGCTGAAAACTTAGGACTGACTCATTCAATGATCTAAATAAATCCAAAATTGGCTATTTTCCAAATAAGGCTCATTGTGTGGGGTGAGACATGAAGCTTGTGACGTCAAATTAAAATAACTTTGAGGCGTTTAATCACGCGATATTTGACTTTCTAAGAATTGGCAAAATGGCGTTTCAAGTTCAGAGTCAAATTACAAGAAATTGAATTGAATTATTTAAAAAGAGTTGCTTAGAAAATTGAAATGGTTTAAAAAAAAATCTTTTATAGAGAAATGAAACCAATAGTCCGGTCAAATTAGACCAAAAAATAAGAGTAAAGTTACCTAAATTCCCACCAAGCTGAAAATCGGTAAGATTGTTTGAAATATCATTAAAAACAAAATTTGAAAGTTCCCCATCTTTCCCCTGTAAGGAAAAAAAATTATTCAAAGCCAAAGATAAAAAAATGAGTTTTTCGCGATTTTCAGCAAAACGGTAAGTTTTATCATAAAAATATTTCAAACAAAAATTGTAGATCATAAAATTATCTACTAAAAATAATTTATACTTTTTTTTCCACGTTTTTGAGATAAACAAGACACGTCAAACTTATAACACCCCTCTTTTTTGGTCGGGGGTTAAAATTAATCTACCATATCAATTGACTCGAAAATTTGTCAATGACAAACCTACGATATGTTCACAGCCTTAACTAGGCCCTGGGAACGACATTGTATAGGACAATCAGACAATCGTTCTGTTTTTAGTGCAGACTCACTTTTCATTAGATTTCATGCAATTATGCACTGAGATAATGATACTAATTATAATATAATTAGGCTATTGTTGTATACTAAACGGCGGATTTCTAGAATAAGTTAAGTGTTGAGGCCAAAAACTGTGTTACCTTAATTTTGTAACGTTTTTTTAATGTTTCTAATAACCTAGTTCTTGCGTCTAAGGTTCGACCTAAACGGCTGCGAAGCGGAAGCGTCTACTCGTACTTAAAATATGACTTTTTGCACACCTACGTACTTTCAATTGTTTTGGTATGTGGGATGAATGCGGACAGTTAATATTATAATGCGGGCCGAAAGCGGATATTATAATGATTTGAACTGATATGAATGATTTATCTCTGGGGCCGCGGCTTGTCACCACCCTCCGGGCTGGGCCGGTGCGTGAAGCGATTTTTTCGTGTTTCGTAATGTGGCCCGGAGAAGCCATCTGCCTTCTAGGTCTTCATGTCCCATCTTAGACCACATCGTCACTTTACATCAGGTAAGATTGTGGTCAAATGAAGACTTATCGAGCACAAAAAAAAAAAAAAAACTGAAATTCCGGGACGAATACGGTATAAATCGATTATATCTAATTTTGAGCGGCTTTTTTTCGCATTTATAGTAATATGATAACATTTATTCAGAAAATCACTTGAAGTTAAAGTTGTCAATAATGCTTAAAATAAATTAGAACTATGGTGTATTTCATTTTGCCTGAACTAGGAGAATCCTGTTTTTCAGGCATTTCAAAATAAGACTCACATATCTGATTTTTAGGTTGTGTACCCAAAGGGTAAAAGTGGGCGCTATTACTAAGGCTTCGTCGTCCGTCTGACTGTCTGTGACAGAGTGTTAACATTCTGAGGTATGATGTTTTTTTGTTAGTTACAACAAATATTAAGAAACATAATTGACTGCTTCGGTAGCGCGGTGGGCGAGGGTCCGCTTGCGGCGCAAGAGGTAGCTGATTTGATTCCCGCCGAGGGTGAAAGTGTTTGTTTTTGTATGTTCTGCAAGTTTTCTCCTTGGTCTGAGTGTTTAATATATATACTAAAAATATCTTTATATGCATGCCTATAATATTAAGTATATAAGATATCTACCTAGTACCCGTAACACAAGCTTAGCGCTTACCACGGGGCTAGATGTTGTGTGAATTGTCTGGAAATATTAATTAATTTATAATTAATATTTATATTAGGTTAAGCAGAGGTTAAGCAACGTTGCATGAGGCCAGTACTTGGACAAGTGACCGCTCTGTATGAATCTTTTTGAAGTTTTTCCTTTTTTGTGTTTTTTTTTACTATGAGTCTATCTCATACTATCAAATTTATTTTATGATAATTTATGTTGAACACCAACAGTTCTTACTTATTAACCGACCGTAACACAAATAGCATAATGCCTAATTTCCGATTTCGCTGATTACACACAAGGTGAGCAAATTATATATAGGTACTTTAGTTTCCTTCGCATTTATGAATGTAATTTAATTTTGTTGTTGTTATGTTTAGATATTTTTCGTTAATAGCATCATTATTAAAAGCGTAATCATTATTATCAGTGGCTCGTTGATTATAAACATTAATTAATTATGTTATTTTTATAAGTATTTGGTCTGTCTGTCTGTCAACAGGCTGTATCTAAAGAGCCGTGATAGTTAGAGAGTTGAAATTTTGAGGGATTACGTATTTCTGCTACAGCTAGAGCAACAAATACTTAAAAACACATAATAAATAAATATATCCCATACAAAAAATTTGATTTTTTAAAGTTAAGCAACGTTGCCGCGGTCAGGTAATTTGATGGGTGACGCTGACTGCTTTCTTTTAAATCTTTTTTTCTTAGGAGTTTTTAGTGACTAACTGTGTATTTTTTTTATTTCACGGAACCCTCGTTGAATCAGTCTATCTCATACTAACTGAGCTAATTTATATTGGTCTTCGTTTATTTATACGAAGAGATCCAGTAGTTCTTGAGGTATTACCTCGGTATATCCTCGGTTTGAATTGGTAAACTTTGTTAAAAATCTATAACATAATTTGCTACTACTTTAAAAGCAAATGTTATAAATCAAATAAAATAGAGGTTTATGATCTCAATCGTAAAGTGACTCTAATAATATTGAATTGCAAATATCATTTACAATTACAAGGAAGTATATTTATTTATCAATTATGTTTTATTGATAATAAGTTCGCCACTTTAATAACCCAGATGATTATCATGTTCAGGTTAATTTACTTTTAGTCGTAAAAATATAAGCAGAAAATTACCAAAGTCAATTTATAATCAAATAAAATATAAATGAATCAATTGAATAGTCAATTTAATTATCCGTAGAAAAAAAGCCGGTAAATAACTAAAAATGTCAGTACAAAATATTTAATTTTCCAGAAAAAATTAAATCACTCTTTAAATTAATACATGTCCAAGATTGTACAGAACCTTATGATTAATGATAATGACTCGCACTTAGCCGATTTATTAGTGCATCGGTCATTAAATCTCATTAGTTAGAGACAGACGGCCTTGCCCATTGTTTTTATAGTCATTAGTTTCTTCTGAGCATTACTGTGAAAAGGTCAAATTATTACTATTATTTTTGTTTTGAGAGGCCTCTAGGTATTACTGAGATGATTTAAACAAGTACAAGTCTGCTAATATGTATAATATAATTATAGTTAAAAGGGATTATTTATATGAGACTTGCTTTTACTTGCGGTTTCGCTCGCATTAATGTGAAGAGTCATTTATCGTACTACTTTAAAAGTTATTTTTTCGGGATTTGCATAAGCATACATAATTACCATTTTTTTTTTCACGAAAAAATTGTAAATTAATGAATGCAAAATATGCATGTTTTAGCTTTGATAAAAAAAAGACTGGATAAAATTGAAAAAAAATCGCTGTTATTAAAAAATATTTTTTATCTGAGTTATAGAAATAATTGTATTAAAGCAGTGAAGCGTTTATCTAACGACTAAAATCGGTCTGACTTTTCTTGATAATTTAACGTAAATAATGTAATGTATACTATTACATGATTTAAAGCTATAAATACATCGAAAGAACCCCCTTTTCCTAAGTCGGCTAAAATAGAAAACTGCTTTACTACTTTAGTTGCAACTTACCTAAGTCGTAAATAAATTGCTTTTATTGTTTCTTACGAAAGAAAATCATGAATGAGTTATGATGATGAATAAAATAAAAATTAATTAAGATACATTAGCAAATTAGAAATAAAAAACGACGCTAATTGTTTTAAATTGACTTAAAAAGTATCTACTTAAGTTACCACTGAGATTATATTAAATTTATAACACGTTATAATTATTCACCAACCCGCACTTGGCCAGCGAGGTGAATTAAGGCCTAATCGTTAAGAGACAAGCGCGAGCAGTCCCTGCACTCCTGTCCCAGCAGTGGGCACCTAAACATTACATATGCATATTATAAAATTTTTTTGTAGCGCCAATTTGATTAAATCTTGCAGACTATTTAGTATCGTGCTAGCTTTTTGAACTGTAAAAAGTGTGGTTTTGTAGAAAAACGGCTAGTTTTACGTATCTGTCTGTCTGTGGCAACATAATTTTGGGGAAAATTGCAAAATCGGGAGGTTTGAAATATAAATTATGGCCTACTACTTGTTTAACCTTTTTTCTTAAAATATTGACGCAGTTATCAATTAAACTTTAATTATAACGCCCGTATTTATTAGAACTGCTATTCCTGGCTCATTATAACTGAATTGGCTAAAACACACAAAAGTCTATGTAACAGATTTTGCACAAATGTATGTTTATGAATAACGTTTTCATCAAACATTTTTATTTACCAATAGGTCTGATATAAAAAGTGAGATTTATTATTACGGGGGTTAATAGTGTATCTTATATGTATACAAAAATGAATTGCAAAATGTGTTGCTAAGCACATAACTCAATAACGCCTGTACCAATTTGGCCAATTTTTTTTTTGTTTGTTGGAGTTCAAGGATATTTTTTACGGATAGAAAAAATAAATACTTATTTGCCGGGAAAATAATTATTGATACCTAATTACCCGTGCGAAGCCGGGGCGGACCGCTAGTAGTGTATAAAATGAACTTTGTTAGTGACATACAAATACGTAAAAAGTTAAGCATATAAAATGGGAAGTACATAGTTTATGTCAACCTATTATACTATACCTACATAGAGGGCAACGCACCATGAGAGCATTGTATGTCATAGTGTTGCACCTGTTCCTTTTATATTACCTAACTAGTACCGATCAGTATATTTAAGTTTTTTTTTTGTATAATACATAGGTCTTATAATGTAATCAATTTGAGGCAATGTAATTCTACCGTAAGGCGTACAGTTTTGTCATGATTTATTGAGTGTTGAGTTACTCGATATTAGGGCACAGTTGATTAAATAAATTTGTGTCCGAATTACTTAGGTACATATAATAAAAAACAAACCACATACTGATATTATAAACATGATATTCATATCCATAAGAGTAATGATTCTAACTTATATTATTGTTATAGATCCTTTTTCCTAGCAAGTGTTTTTTTTTTGGTATGTTTGAAAAATATATATTTTTAATTGTAAGGAATATTAGTAATTAAGTTTACAAATTTACTAAATGTGAATTATTACATATATAGTTTTTATAGTATTTTTATACTTTAAAAGAGTTTGAAGGGCATGTGACATTCACCAACCCGCATTTGGCCAGCGTGGTGAATTAAGGCCTAATCTAAAGCAGTGGGAACGTTAAAAGGGTGATGATAGTATATTTCACAATTTCGTAACAGTTCCTATATTATCTAGTCTAAACTAATATAAAGGAACAGGTATGTACCTGTTCCTTTATATTAGTAACCCACGTTATCTATCTACCTAGTATTTTCGAGTACTCGTATAAATCAGGGTAGGGCGAGTGGATCAATCATGACCCCTAACCTCATCCGGTTTGAACCGGCCTGTTTGTGTGATCCATCATTTTAGGGATTTTTATGGAAATGTGTGCGTAATGGTGTCTCGACTTATTGTTTGGGAAAGTATGGTAATGTTTATGTTAATATTTATGAAAAATACATATTATAATAGCGGTATCCTCGTTTTTGCTCCGGTGCAAAATATATTTAATTTTAAAACCATCTTCTTGAGGAAATATTAATTCCGGAAATCTCCATTAAAAAGCGATTCGAAGAGTTCCTAGTGTTAGATTTTACTATACATTATGTTATAGTAATTTTTTTGCTTCTTCAATAAATAAATAAAATGTGTTAGGTGCTTTAAAAGATATGACAGACATACAAAGCTACTTTTTTTTTTAACTATGTTATATTTATGTTATTGTATGGTAATAAAACTCGATTCGCAGTTGCAATTTATTAAACTTATTGTCTTTTTTAATAATGTTAAAATTTATTTATTTACTTATAAAGAAAAAAACCGTTTTAAAGAAAATCGCCAACCTGAGTTGCAAATCAGCCTTATGTCCGGTTTCTCAATACAATTAAACGCTAAAAAGACGAAACGAATTCCTCAATAACAATTCTAATTAAAATAGTAATTAGAAGCGACCAAGTACAAAAAAATCAATTAAAAATCAATTTTTAATTATGGATTTCTGTATAATAAACATGATTTTGGAACATGGCTTCTGGTTCAAGATTTTTTACTTATATCTCTATTTTGAGTCTAGGTAGTTATAGTTACGTTATCAAAGGTTAAAAATATAATAAACTTGAGTCATCAAATTCATCGTCTAAGTTTCATAATTACGAAAAAAAGGATTGTTTATAGGTTTTCAATTTTAATTGCGGATACCTACGTCACTCATAAAGAAAACTATAAAACAGTATGCATTAACAATGATTGAGTCCGGAATCGATTTGTTATTTTATTACTGGGACAGGTTTATATCAATTAATTATTAATTAAAAACCAGGTAAAGTATTATATTATTTATTACATTATATTATTGAGTAATATCAGTAATACTACATACTTCCTTCAATTACTGTTATTATATTAGGTCCCGAAATAATATAGCTACATAGTTTTTAATATGTTAATTATTACAAATCGAAATATATATATAATCCTTGTATTTATATACACCTTGTATAATATCATATTATAATAATACCTTTTGAAATATATTTTTATTAGGTATTCAAGTATTTTATTATAGGTAATTCAAATTCAGATTTTGCCGCCATTTTGCCAAGTATGACTAGAAGTAGTTTTATCTAGATAAAAATAATTATTAACTTAAGTTAATGTTTTCTGTTGGAAGATGTTGTAAGATCCTCATAGGGCCGGCTAGCGTGCGCCGACTTGCATGCTCGCTAGACCTTGAGATATTAGATCATAATCAAACGTGAACTAAATAAGGTAAAACTCCGCTTCTTAGAGTTAAATTCAAAGTAGGTACTATTTTTTGTATGAAATTTCTTTTTTTTTTGTATAATTTTTTAAAACAAAGGATAATAATAATAATATCATAGGTCATGTCATCACTGTTTTTCATAAACAAATAAATAATAGGTAGGTAATTCAAGTTAGTTCTCTTTACGTAGGTATTCATAATTATTTTAGAAACAATATAAGAATGGCTGAAATTGATTTTAAAGACTTCATTGGTCTTCTTTATTAGGTAACAAATCCAGTTCCATATTCAGAAAATTGATTTTATATTTCCTAACTAATTATATTCCTACACATTAGTAGGTATTTAATTAATTTATTATTTGGGTTGGTTTAGAAATTCTGAAAAATCTATTATTTATAACTAGGAACTTAAAAAAGTATTTAACCCTAGTATTTTCCACCAAAAATCGCTACTAGGTCGTATCACTACTCAACCATGAAAAACAAACCAATTTCAAAATAAGAATGCATTCGAATCCACTGCCTTTCAGCGCGTCACATTCGTATTCCACTTCCAAATTAGAAAAATACACTTGATTGCAAACTTACTGAACGCACTAATCACGTTTTTAAATCGATTTTATTTTTATCGATTATTATATTTTATTTTATAAATTGAGGCACCGATGTACGCGTTCTGTCTCGCTGACAGCTGAGTGCAGACTGGCTGGGCGGTGGGAGGGGCGCCCGCCCTAGTGCTTAAGGCTACACGAGTTTCTAGGATTTCTACGTCATGGCCACAGTACAGCTTAGTTCCAGGGATCTGGTAATAAAGTTTGTATGTGAGTAAACATTGAGGGTTACATTGTGTATAAGCTGCTTTTACAATGTATGTGATTTTCTTGTTAAGATAAGAACGTGTTAACGGGTTATTTTATATGAGGCGTGCTTTTTTTATATTAAAGGGGAAAAATATCGCTGTAATTCTGTTTCAAAGTTTAAAAATTGTCTGCCCAGATTTGTGTTAGTTGTAGATAAAGGAAAGTGACAGGCTCCAAATTATTAATTAACAAAGTTAAGGTTAAGTTCAGGTCATAAAGGTCAAATAATATTTTATATTCTTTGGCAACATTTTAAAAATGATTGATCTATTCCTGTTCTATACCAAAAACAAATACAAAATGGTAATGCTTTTTCATCTCATTGTGTCAACAGACGGGAATAGAATAAATGATCTTACGAATGAAAAAGTTTAGTTAGGTACCTACAAACTAGGTGAGTAAACAATTTCATTCCACACTAAAGAAAATTGCCTCAGTACCAAACACATGCCATACCTACTCATAATTTTATCTCGTTTAATAAGAAATTATTATTTCTTACACATTTTACAAATTATTATTAACGTCTGAATGAGCGGGAGTCAATGACTAGGTAATAATGGCTCAATGAGGGCATAGCCCCGACACCTGGTGTGTAAATATTATAACGCACGACTCGCCCTACGCTACAGCAGACGCATTCTGTAAAAAACCGAATCCGAACTCGAAATCACTCAAGTGACCGAGCTCACTTCGAACGCTCGTCACTGAGGCGCTACAGGCGCTATCGAGTTTTACAGAATACAAAACTTTAAAGTCACCGCGGATTCAGCTTAGTAAGGATCGAAATGAGTTTACAGAATGCGTCTACTGTAATCAAATCACCTAGTTATGACCACGCCACGTCACGCACCGCAGCGCGGGATAGTGCCGTCCGAATCATACACGGTCTGTGCGTGTGTGACAGTCTAATTTTATGACCGACTAATTACACTTCAAGTAAACCATTTTTTTAGTAGAGCATTCTAAATATTTATTTATTTACAAAATTTTGGGAAAACTAACAGCTAGTATTCATTTTAAAATAACGTATATAAATGCTAACATTCAACAACTATATAAACTGTAACATTCAGTTGCAAACATAGAGATGGTCAAATAAAAGTTTTTTCCAAGCCAAACAATAAAAAAATAAACTTCTACTAGTAGCTAGTATGAGAAATATGGATTATTGCATAATGAGAGTTACTAGACCGATCTCATAAATTTAAAATGGGATTAACTTGTAGGCTCAGCTTTCTTATGAAAAGTCATCTAAATCTGTTCACATAGCAAAATATTTCTTAGGTGAGAATTGAGATAATGATTGAGAGCCTGCTCTACATTTTGCTGTGTATGCTCAGTAATCAGAATTTAAGCTTATTGACATTATTAGAAATGGCAATGATTTTAGTTAGTAAATTTAGAATAAACGGAATGTCCTTGTTTTCAACGTAATTAAATACATAGTTACGTATAACGCTTTTCTAATGACTTTAATTTATCTCCATAACTCAATTTAATCTTGTAGTTATCAACAAAGCACAATATATTTTGCTTTATGGAAAGTTCTTGATCATTGCTACCCAGCATTCGTTACTTGTGATTCTGAAGGTTAGAACTAACCTCAAACTCATACCTTTGACGCGCACACTTCGCACTATTAACATCATATCCCGGGGACTTGATCACATTGACATTGTATCCTAAACGAATTTACAAGGATATAAATTATACTATTCAATAAATAAATACATAAATTTACAGAAGCATACTATTGTATAAGGTTAATCCTGTCAAAATAGTTGTAAGTTTTTGAAATAAATAAATAATTAGTGAGAAAGAATTTTCCAACAGTGTATAAAAGTTTCCTTTGTAAGAATCGCCAAAGTATCCTATTTCTATTAGCCGAAGTAGAGCGGATACAGTACCATTACCTGTAATGGGGTTACTTAATTTTTATGGTGTTTCTCGGAGGACGGTGTTTGGAAAAATGGTAAATGGTGGTATATTTAAAGGGGTACGACATTTTTGTGTAGAGCTAGCATAGGTGTCGGCTATGTTATGTTGTGAGTGAACGTGACACTTTGATTACAAAATTATTAAGGTGGTTTTTATTTGAGGTCCTAAATAAATAAAAAATATCAAAATAAGTTCAAGGAAAAGGTTCTGAGGATACAGCGTTTAGATGTCTACCAGATAAGAACTATTGACGACCCAAATATGATCAGTTAAATCTTCAAAATGCAAAGAGGTTCGATTTTAGCAGGTGGTATTGGTCACAATTTTGATTTTTTTTATATCTTCTCTTACGATAAAGATGTGTTAAGTATATTTGGATGGTAATTTAAAATTATTCTACTAAGAATAAAAATCTAAATATTATGGTACCCTAAACGGATCACGTTCTTGAGATATTTCGAAGGACACGTTCATAAAATAGAGTTATCCTTAATATTATAATTATGGAAATACTATTTTATGAACGTAATGAATTATGAATATAATGTATGTAATTGGTAAACTTGAAGTTTGTTGGATTTTTGATAAAATATAAAATATTCTTAATTGAACGGGAGTGAAGCTAATTTTAAAACGAAAAATTACACAATTTATTACAATAGAATTTTTCGAAAAGTTCGTCGGTCGTCAAAATCGGTTTAGTCTTTTTAGAAATATTATAAATACCCAAGAAAGTAAAGAAATATGTTTACCAGCCCATCAATACAATTACACAAGAGGTAAAAATTTAGTATATGAGTTCTAGGTTTGAGGCGAACAACTTGTTTATTTTGTATTATCTCAAAATAATTTTATTTAAATTTCGCTCCTATTTATTTACCTGACATTAAAAAACAAAACACACGAATTTATGAAAACTGTTCACACAAATGTATAGTTTTCGTAATTGTCACAATTGATTGCACTGCACTGTATTACGTCACGTGGTAAAGAACGCCGGCCGTGGTGAGCCAAGCGTGGCAGTATTGCATCATTGCGCTGCTGTTTATTGCTTTACTGTGTCATTTGTTTGAGGGTTAGCTAGGGTTATATTGATGTTATTATTTGTGTTTAAACAAATTATGTAAGTCTACATTTAGATTACCAAGATTTTAACAATTTTAAGGCTATAAACATGTAAAATGCCATGATTTGACAGTTTTTGAGTGTTACGATATTTTACGCTGTTGCGAGCGCCGTGATTACGACGGTTATACATAATATCATAGTTTCTATCAATTGTGACATCTCACTTATTTATATTTAGAGTAGGTATAATATTTATTAACTTAACTCAACATCTTTCGACGTTCCTGAAGGTTTTGGCCGCAAGAGGTCAAGTTTCGAGGGTTCATCGGTAGCCTACACTGCAAGGCGACACTGCTACCAAGCATTAGATACAAATGATCCACGATACGGAAACTTAAGTTCATAAGATTTATATATTTATGTATGTTAGTCTGAAAGGTATATGTTTATATGGGCCTTAGAGGCCTGAAATAAATGGTTTATTATTATTTATCAAATATTTCTTCACCATTTTCACACTTTATAAATATTTACATATACCTAATTCTGGTATAATATATCAATTAATTACATTGTAATTGTTTTACTACATCCAACACATTTACTATGTCGAAAATTATTCCAAATTTGTAAGCACCTATTCATTGTAAATACTCGCAATTATGACCTCTATTTTATACAAATAGAGTTCATTATTCTATTATTGATGTAAACATTAGATTAGGTCTAATGTATGAGTTCCATTTTCAAGTCAGGGCCAAGAATTTTAGACGAAAACTATTCGAAATGAGGTTAGGGTTTATTGATTGAGGTTGCGCAGGTCGAATTACGCTAAATATATTTTGAACTTAGAGTATCTATATTTTGAATGTTTGGAATTGGAATGGAGCGTTTTTAAAAAGGATTTATAAATCTTATTTTTGAGGTAATGCTTGGAAATGGAATGAAGTGTTTCAAAAAAGGATCTATAAATCTTTATTTATGTTAGAACTTTTCTTTTAATTTCTTATTTTGGCTGATCAAAATGTAGAAGAAAAGAGCTTCTTGATATGAGGTGTATTAAAGATTTACTGTTTTGATGGCCGACATCATACGACCGAAATGGCTTTCTGAATTCATAATCTGAATATATACCGCCTCTATGATATTAGGCCACTATATTTCGAAACGATCAAATTTTCATGAAAAGCATGTCCGAGATTTTTGTTAGTTTGGGGTATTATAGCAATCTTCAGACATTATGTCCAAAAAATCTAGAATATCAGTGCGATCTAGCAGGAGAAAGCTCTCTTTTTACCCAGATGATTTCTAAATGGTACAGAAGCGTCGGTAATACTTAACATCGTCAATATTTAGAATAATCTCCTGATTCATAAGAAATATATGATGATAAACTTACAAGCCAAAACAATGTTTTCTAATAGGTACTTACTTCCAAGTTGTATCACGTAGTTTAGCAACCCAGTAGTTAACAAAATAAATTTACACATTACAACTTCTTAACTAGAAATTAAGACAAAATAACATAACTTGCTGTAAGAATAAGAATAAGAATTTATTTATTTATTTATTTATTTAAGGACTACTAACAAAGGTAACACCATACATTTCTTAAATTCTAGAATACAGTAGACATACATAAGTGCTCCTTCTCTTACAAGTAGCCACCACATGCTTACAGAAACATAGATCTAAATATAATAATATATATAAGTTAATAGTGATTCATTGTCGTACAAACAGTGCTTATCTATAATAATAATAATAACAATTAAATTTTTTTTTTTTTTTGACAAATTTGAAAAAAAACTCTTTAATTGTTACTTAAATTTTGAGATAAAAATTTACGGAAAATGTGTAATTTCGTAGAGAAAATATCAATCTGTGTGCAATTTATATTATATGACTTACTCATTCTAGGAATCGGGGAATTTCTACCTAGGACAGTGGAGCGGGGAGGGGGGTCAAGAAGTGGGATCGGTTTACGAGGAATCCTACGTGGAATAATTTATTTCCATAAAACATGAGTTTCCATAAGACATATTTTGCCAATCCTGGCGTGCAAATTTGAGAGGGCACAATGCATTTGGTCACAAATGTGATTTGTCTGTGAAATATTTCCTGATAAGTTAATTATTATTATATGTAGATACATCTTTGAATATATTTTTATCAGTGTAGAAACCGCTACACATGTACACGACTAGCACAAGATAGAACTCAGTGGGGACAAATGGAGGAGGCCTTTGTCCGTAAATGGACAGCCAATAATATAGGGAATATTGAATAATACAAAAAAAAACTAATCAAATTAATTTAATTTAGACATAATGTTTTAGAATGAACAATCAACTGAATGTTATTCAAGATTATTGGAAATTAAAGGCGTATTATTATTAACGTAACTTAGTACCAGAATGCGAGATTCGAACCGACATGTCATGTCGGTTCAACCTTCGAATTCGCAACGATAATCAGTCGTTCGTTTTATTTTTTTATTTTACGAAAATTTATAATTTTAGTTATCATTATTTATTTATTATTTATGACTATAAAAAAAACATAATCTAATTAAAGCATAGAGATACATATTCAACAAAAATCAAGACATTAACTAGCACTTAGCTAGCGATGAAGCGCGTTTGTTTCGTGTTACGTGTAAGTAGAAATATACATTGAAGTATACATTTCGTTAAACAAAAAATAACTAATATATTACTCAATTGAATGAACTTTGCTAAATCCATTTGAACACCCACTAAACACGCACTTAGCCCATTTCCACACGCACATGAACAAAACACTAAACGTCTTGGTTCTTAAATTAAAACTATTATTAAGGGCCAGTTTGTATAATCTCTTAGTAGTTCAAATCAAATAAATAAACAGAATACAAGTACAAAACACAAGTATATAAAGGATGGGTTGCCAACACTGACTAATACTAGCAAGCGGTATATCGACGTTGGGAATTGGAATAGCTTAGTCATGGGGAAACACTGAAAAGTACACAACATTGAATGAGTACTCGGACTTGACTTTGTAATAACGTTTGAATTTTCTCGCAAGAATTACTTGTTTTCCGTTTAAGTGCGGGTTGACTTGACCAGCGTGGTGAATTAAGGCCTAATCTATCGTCAAGAGAGAAGTCCCAGAAGTCATAAAACTTACTCTACGGAGTTTTTTCTCTATGTTATTCCCGCGTGTCATAAACTGACATATAAAACTTTATCTAAAACAGATGAATCTTAGGGGTTTTTTTCCCATCTCCGAGTAAACTTAGACAATGGTTAAAATGTATAGCTATTTCGATCCGTCACATCGACTAAAACAAAGCGAGATAGCTCTTGTCATAAGTAACCATTGATAAGTATTATTGACATAACTAAGCATCGCCTTGTCGGATTTTGTGAAGTATGCTTACAAATTATTACATATATTGATGATAGCTGAATTAAAATGCGTTCAGTAAAAGTATTATATATACTGATCGTTTTTTTTTCAAATATATATGTACTGCGGGTTTACGTAACAAAATCCGACAGTACCTTTCTAATATAATTTTTGTAGAACAAAGAAAAACTTAAGCTGAACAGTAACTTTTACAAATTCAAGAGAAAAACTGAATTTGCAGTTTGGCTCAAAATGCCAAAGCTTCTGGGAAACTAGAAAATATTCCAAATAATTGGGGTTAAAGTTTGAATAAAATCTTAAATTCTCTGTAGCTATGTCGCCCCGCGTAAAATGTCTCCTTACTAAGTTTAATACTTTTCCTTTCTGATTTTACGGAAATAAAGCTTTTGGGAAAATATGCTCCATGATCTTTCATATCTAGGCGTTTAAAAAAGGAATGAACGAAATGAAATGTATTTTATTTGCCAAAAGTACGATACAATAATAAAGATATCTCTAAGATTGATATAAGGTTTCACATACTAAGACATAACAATTTAAATTTTATTATTTAATATTATTTACGTCAAAGTTACTTCTATAATAAAAAAAAACATTAATTTTAAACTTATTACATTGATAGTAGATCAATGTAATAAGTTTAAATTTATGTTTTTTTTCAAAAGCTAATCATTGTGAAGTAAATAAATTTATCTTTGTGTTTTATTAGGATCATCATGAATCTCAGTTTCCCAAGTTTTTCCGTGCAGTTAATTTTCATTTTAAAATTAGATATTCACAGTCGATAATTTCCCCGCTATATTTTCCAAATCGAACTAGTTCTCATACGATTTTTTGACGACGAAGAACTAAGTTTAAAATGCATTTTTGAATAAAAACTTACACGGTTTCTCTTTTAAATCAGCATAGAGTTCGAATTCCGAAAAGAGTATCATAGAGCTTCTATCTAAAGAGGTCTGTATTGAAACTTATATTTTTTGGAACGTGCACTATTTTTCTTTCGAATCGAATAGAGTTCAAATTCCAAAACAAAATGCCTTAAAGCTTCTATCTTAAGAGGTCTTTATTAAAGTATCAAAACAAATATTACCCAACGCCTTTTTGATAAAGCAAACACTTTTTTTAGTTAACCTGTTTTCTACCGCTTACTTGACTTAATCATAACCTGCAATAAAATAGGTACACGTAATAGTTTATTAGAAAGAAAAACATAGCTAAGTAAACAAGTAAGGCTTGGTTTCAGCGTATTTTCAGTATGAAAGGAAGGGGAGTGGGGGTGTACGGGTGGAAGGGAGGGGGTAGCCCACTGAGTCACTGGCGCCACCTATTATCAGGTGTCGACATCGCTACGTCATAGTTCGTGACTTTTTGTACTTTGTAACTATTACGAGTTTTATTGTATAATGGTAATCTAGTTTATTTTGATACGATGGTTTGTAGAGGATTATTGATGTGTATGTGTTCCAACATTTTGGTATACCTACTCGCCATTTAAAAAAAAAAGTGTGTGTGTGTCTCAGCTACGACGCACGATTGGAGTTTACTACTTACAAACGATATTATGATATATGTACATCGAATAGAAAAAAAGGGTACATGAACGCATCTGCTAAAATGATAAGAGAAACAAACATATATCTATAATTATTCGGATTGTTTATATTACTTCAATAAAGCGTATTACAGTATGTTACAAAATAATAATAATTGTGTTCAATTTATACAAATCCAATTTTAGGATAATTGATTTCTTTCACTTTGAATTATAATATCATTCTTAAATACTGCAAAGAACAAATTAATTAGGTGTCGAAACTATAGCTTCTTTTTAATATTTTAATTAATTAAGAACAGAAGGTACTTATTATATGTTCCAACGAATCGCGTTTAGAGGACCATAAATTCGTCAATTGTTTTAATTCCATGCACAAAAATGTAAAAGCTATCTTTGTAAGACGATATCCAAGTGAAAAAGAAACGTCCGGCCAAAATTTTTTTGTAAATATTGATGATTTTACTGAATAACTTTGCACTCTCACCTCTACTCACTGAGAAATTCTAAGAGAATGCTAGACGAATACTTTTTCGAACGCGTATTCGAATGTCAAGCAATTTAGTTTTATTAATTTTAAGTTGACCTGTCCATGTAGGCTATGTGCTTCTAAGGAAATAAACGTTTTGACTTTGACTTTGATTTTGACTTCAAAAATGGTAACTCGCATTCCAGAGACACAACAAACAACCAATCAAAATGCGTTAAAGTTCTTATTTCAAACGTGACGTTTCGACGGTATTCCATCTCATTCTTTTACACGTTGAATCCTACAGATATATATGTTTGTCTCTTTCTACGTAACGCCTCAACTTTTGTTAACACTTGATTTTACTACCCATAATATTTCCATACCGGGCCTTATAACTCAAATCGTTTCTTAAGGAGTAAACTCCAAAAAGTGATTTTGCGGCTATTGATGAAATGCATGTCAGTGGACACAGTAAATGCTTGCAAATAAAAAGTATTAAGGAACCAAATCTATTCAGTATCAAAGTCAAAGTCAAAAACGTTTATTTCCTTAGAAGCAC
The DNA here is from genome assembly GCA_929108375.1 of Gymnoscelis rufifasciata. Lineage (NCBI taxonomy): Eukaryota > Metazoa > Arthropoda > Insecta > Lepidoptera > Geometridae > Gymnoscelis > Gymnoscelis rufifasciata. Next base: position 11,850,076 of record OV815322.1, read on the forward strand.
AGGACATACATGGACAGGTCATCTTAAAGTTAATTAAACTAAAAATGTTACTATAAAAATATCAAGGAAATAACATTGCTTCAATTTATAACACAGAGTTGAGAAGCGAATAGAACAACACAGCTTTAACTATCTTTCAGCATCAAGTATTTTATTAGCAAGAATTTAACGTATTTTTTTTTAATTTAATTTGTGCAACTTGTTTATATACGTTTGATCGTAAAATTGGTAATATATGGTGCTTCAATATAGTCCTTTTGATTCAACTCAGGCAATTTACGAAGGCTATGTTCGGAGATTCTTTACGGGATAACAACTATCTATGTCACTCAGTTAAGTTAAATATATTCGGTAATGGTGTTAATGATGATAAAAAAGAGTATTTTAATATTTTTGCGTCAGACCTATTTGAATCTAACATGAATCTGTCGTAACACGGCCTTGTAAAGCCGTTCTAAATAATAGAAATTATAGACTTGTTATATTAAAAGAATGGATTCACTTAATCTATGATCCAATTGATGGCTTCAATTGATTTAGAAATAGTTGATGTAGAATTGAAAACAAGTTTTTGTAGACGACCTATTTAGCTCTATTGGCGCTGGTCTGCCTAAGGCACAAGAGGTTGCGAGTTCGATTCCCGTTCGTGCCAGATTTAATAAGATATTTTAAGGATAAAAAAAGTACCTTTAGTATTAGGTAAGCTTTCTTAGGTTATTTTCATTGTTAAAAGAAAAAAACAAAAGTAATTTTAATATTCTAATTTGCGTTGAAAATATTGAGACGAATCACGTAATTACACAACTTCGCCGCTAGGTCAATTAGTACGAGTATATACGTAGTAATTAAAAACAACTGTATGAAACTTGCAGAAGTTAAAAGGTTTTCAAATACGAAATACAAACAAATTTAAATACAATCTTTGAAAATTATACCTTAATACGCGTAGAGTTACCAGCCCCATAACACAACCAACAATTTAAACTCGAATATAAATTGCTCTGAATATAAATGTTTAAAATTTCAGAAGGTATAGGCTTATCGACGGCAGGTTGTTGACTTAGGGTTGTATCAAGGGTAAACAAAATTGATTGGTTCGTAAAAGTAGCTTAATAAACTACATTATGTTCTACAAGCTTAATTATAATTAGTTTCACCTGTCGCGATGCTTGTTAGAATTCAAATCTTGCATGTTAATCTTTGTTGTCTCTGAATTAGGTTAATTTGCTCTCGAGTATAATGGTGCGGCTACATCAATTTGTTCTTGAGTGTAATAGTTTTCAATATAATACGAGTAAGAAATGCCACAAAATTGACTTAAAAAATGCCAAAACTGAGAATTTTGTTTCCAAATCAAACTTCCGTTGCGTCCACGGAATCCAGAAACTTTAAAGTTTAAATACGACTCTGTCTCCTTAGAATTAAGCATATTTTCTTCAAAGCTCAATCTTTATTCCAATTTCAACCTTAACTCGTCTGAATAGAAATGAGTTTCGATTTTGAGACAGTTCCAAATACAAGAATCCCCAGATCAGAAGTTTTTCTTCTTCAATTCAAACCAAGGAGGTTCTAAATGTTCGGTGCTTGATTCAAAGCCGAGTACTGACTGCTCGATTCTTTATGATAGCCTGGTACAATCGCTAACTAAAATTCAGAGGCTATTTTAGTTGTGGTTTTCTTTAGGGTAACTAAATTGATATTTCAGTTCAATTACCAAAAGTTCTTGGGGAGAATAAATAGAAATAAGAAGCCCATAATACCTACCTAGTGTTTTTGATATCTTTGTAGCAACCTCATACATGTAGTAGGTACCTTTAGTTTGTTGCAAAGTCCAGAGCGTGATTTTGAAGACCTAACCTAGCAATGCTTTTCTCCTAGCATAGTAGACATGCGATAGTAGACACAAACAATGTTGTCAAATGCACTTTTAGTCGCAATTTACGCAATTTACGTGTTTGAGTTTTCCTACGAAAATAGGAAGTCGGGCAACTCTTATTTTTATCGTGAAAAGAGTTTTTTAACTTCGTCCACACACGGGAAATGCATTAACGACTCTCTAAAATTCCAACTTTGCTACATCTAGAAGTATTACAGGTTAGAGCCAAATTTTGCAGAGGAATCATGCAGTGCTACTTAAGCATAAAACATGCCTGGTACTGGTACCTAAAGTAATGACGATGCAGCGCTTGTCCTCCTGACCAGCTATGCTTGCCTGGTCCCTATGAAGCTGGGCTCGTCCTGTCCTCCCTATGGAGTGACGAGGGTGGCATGGAGAGAGGGACGCGCGGAGCTAGAGAGCTCTTGTCTCCCTATGTATGCCTGGTACTCACCTATGAAGCTGGGCTCGTCCTCCCGATGTAGTGCAGCAGTGACGAGGGCGGCAAGGAGCGACGGACATTCCTGGACGTGTAGACAGTCCTCCAGTCTTGCTATGATGTCCTGGTACTAACCTATGAAGCTGGGCTCGTCCTCCCGATGGAGAGCGTGCATGACGAGGGCGGCGAGCAGTGAAGGGCGGGCGGAAGGCAGGCCCGGCGCCAGCCCGCGGAGGGACAGCGGCGCGGCGCTCAGGATGGCCCCGCAGAGCATCGAAGCACCTGCATCGCCTAGGTCCCTGCGAACAAATCGTAAACATCTCAGTTATGTAGTTGAAACAGAAGTAAAATAAGGCAGTCAAACTCAGCACATAATATTATCATAGTTTTTTTGTCTGTGTCTGTGTTTTTAAAATATTGGTATATAAGGCAGACGGGGTGTGATTGGGACGTACCAGGGGAACATATTTTGCTCTACAATATTTCGATTTGAAGGCGTTTTTTTTCTAGAAAAATCGATTCGAATTTAAACTTAGGTATTTATTTATATGCATCTTGCTGTTACACAGTTTCTAACTAGCATTTCAGCTTGTTTATTATGTTATGTAATACTTTCTTCGGTTTGTAATAAATCATTAATTGATTGAATGAAAAAAAAACTTTAGCCACTTTTTAATGAGAGATTTTATTATAATAAAAGAGCTTCTAAATCCCATATATAAAAATCGTAAGACAATAATATTCGTCATGAGCCTACCTTTCGAACCTTTTCTGCTGTATATACCAATACTGAATCAATAAAGGATTAATGGGCCTTGCATGGCATTTAAATCGCTCCCTATACAAACATACTTCGCAATCTTCACCGAATGCAAAGAGAACATATCAACAAAATAATTTCTAACTTGGAAAACCGTAAAGACTGAAACTGAAACATAAAATAACTAGGAGACGCAATAACCAACACTAAATCTAAGAGACGCATCTTCTAACGACCCATCTAAATGCATAAGACCTAATATAAAATAAATGTTCAAAATAAACTTCCATATTGTACAGTACCTACCTCTGCAGTTCTTTATTTAATTCTCAACTCTACATCATAGACAAGAACCATACAACCTGCTTTCTCGCAAAACGGAAAAGAAAAACTAAAAACCGTTCCGTTCCACGGTTAGGTTGTAAACAGAAGACATTTCTCCATTTTAAATTATTCACATGGAAAGGAGCGTAAAAGGAATGTAAAACGGGGAGGAAGTGTTGAATAAGTAATATAGAGCCGTTTTGTTCATGGCGCATCGATTCGAGAGCTATGATTGAAAATTTAATATTAAATTTGGTCAGTTTTAGACAATGACATAAGTGATAATTTAAAACCGAAGGCCGAAATTTCAAAGTTGATTTGATGCAGGCTTCGCCTTGAACTAGAACAAGTAAATTTGCCAAGAAAATATTTTATTCAAGATTATACTCTGAAGCCAATTGCTCTGATTGAACGATTACAGACTTAATTATTTAACATCGAAAATAAATTCTCAGCTCGTCTATACAACATGATTATATAATATTCAATCAAATCGAATTTGAGAACTACTGAATCGATTCTTATCAATTGATCTATAACAATTATCTTTCTTACAAGCAATAGCTTTCTTTAGTTAAGCTTCGGCCAAACATGCGCGACCACAAAGCGGGAATATATCAATAAAAAATGTCCCGCGTTGTAGACGCTCTCGCGTAGCATCCCGCTTCCCGCGTTGCTGACGCGTAGGTATGGCCGAAGGCCGAAGCCTAAGTGTAAACATAAAAAATCACCGAATTGAGAATCTAGGTTTTCATTCCTGCTTAAATTTTGAAAGAATGTCGGTCCTGCTTATATTTTGAAAGTATGTCGGTTAATATCAAAATGGTTTTCCAATATAGGCCACATACAATTCCTCATTAAATGTCATATCAATGATTCGGTTGTGTTGTAACATTTTGTAATAAAGATGGGTATGGAGGGAAATGGAAGTAATATCCAATATGGCGTCAAATCAATAGCCCGGAGCCGTGTGAGTGCGTCACAAAACAATATTATTAATGATGGCTGCTAATGGCCGTATTGATGCCAGACATACGTGCCTATTGATTTTATGTCGTTTTATATTTCACATTAAATACTTGCTTTGTATGGTATGGGGCGATGCCTTGTTTTTTTTAACGATATCTAACGCAGGTTCTCATTTCGTCGCATACGTATGTTTTTTTTGTAGTTTTTTTTTTTTTTTAATTCTGGAAAAGGCTTCATTTCTCTCACCTGATGTAAAGTGACGATGTGGTCTAAGATGGTACATGAAGACCTAGAAGGAGGTTATTGATTGATAAGAATTTGTGGTTATCTGTTCTGTATTCGTCCTCGGTAGTTGGACTTTAGTGTAAAATATTTTTATTAAGCATCTCTATGTTTCTCCAGAAATAAAAAATGTATTATCTCATAACACGCACTTACACCCACAATACATGCTCTGCTTCTGTTAGTTGGTGCGTGTGAATACTGAATACTCCGTTTTTTTTTTATAGGATCTGAGTAGTTTTAAGGTTTTGTACCCAAAGGTTAAAGACGAGATCGGCATGATTTCGGTGTCCAATATTTAAGCTAGAAGCCCTTAGGTATATTATAAAATTGATAAATGTCAGTGAGGTACTGACCGAGATTGCTCTATACTTTAAACATTGACAAATTTACCTCGGAGATGGTGAAATAGGCCCAAAGTGTGCTTATAAACTGTAACTGTAAAATATACACGGAACCCTTGTTATTATGAGTCCATCTCATATTATCAAAATTAGTTCTAAATCACACTTACTCGAGTGAAACCTCCAAGTTTTCAGACGAATTGGAATACATATTTATTATGACGTTATGCGTAGTAAGGCGAAGCACGTCGTCCGAAGGTCTGGACGTGACGCGACTGTGTCATAACTAGGCAAATTACGATGAATAGCTTTAAAATCTAAATTTAAAATTTAAGAAAAACCCCCGATTCCAATGCCTTAATTTCCTTAAATGTAAAACAACATAATATTATGTAATGTGGACGCGATGCGTTTTCATTTGATACCCCACACTAGTATATTTGCAGATTTTCGGTTTTGCTTCCCCACTCTCACCCCCATAACTTTTAAACGGCCGAACCGATTTTCATGAAACATGTCTAAGAACACTCGCGCAAGACTCACCTTTCATACAAAAAAAACTAAATTGAAATCGCTCCATCCGTTCGGGAGCTATGGTGACACAGACAGACAGACAGACAGACAGACAGACAGACAGACAGACAGACAGACAGACAGACAGACAGACACGTCAAACTTATAACACCCCTCTTTTTGGTCGGGGGTTAAAAAGCTGTTAAAGAACACTTTGTCATATTAAACATATTAGCGAACCTGAGAACTGAGTGAGGTGAGATGGTTATTATCATCATCATGTTTTCGGAATGGCGCAGAATGTTTATTTCTGTAAATTTAATTTCAGAACGTAATTTTCAAATACAAATATTTAAGTAACTGTTAGGGCAAATCTCGTTAGTATAGGAATACTACTCCTAGCTAGATACTAGCTGCTACTGGGATACCAGCTAGATCTGTAATATATCAGCTGTTGATTTTCCAATAAATAAACAAAAAAAACGACTTTTAGTTACGAAACTTTAATAAATATCTTTTTAAATTATCATTGTTTTTAACAATATTAAAACTTAAACGGGTATAATCTTTTGACTGTCTTTGAGTTTAGAAAATAACAGTCAAATCATGGTATGTTACCGTTTCTGTACCAATTACTACTATTTTTGATATATGTAAATGATCTCCCAAATTGTCTCCCAAACTGGGCCTTAATTACACTGTTTGCCGATGACACCCATGTAGGGATAAGTGATCGGAGCTTGGATACACTTAACACTCACAGCGAGATCGTAGTCTCTAATCTAAAGGACTGGTTTGAGGCTAATGGTATAATTTTAAATGCAGATAAAAGTACTATACTCAGTTACACTACCAAACGAAAAAACTTACACGACGAAAACAAAGAAGTTAAATTCTTAGGATGTACAATTGACTCAACTCTGTCATTTGAAACACATATAAAAAATGTATGTAAAAGATTAGCAAGTGCCAACTATGTTTTATTAAAGCTTAAGCCAATAGTAGATAAAAGAACTTTGTTATCCGTGTATTATGCTTACTGTCATTCAATTATTTGTTATGCTGTTACAGTCTGGGGAAATGCTGCTCAAATTGACAGTGTTCTTATTAGACAAAAGAGGTCACTGCGCATTATGTTTGGTTTACAAAGAATGACGTCAGTGAGAGCACATTTTAAAAAGAATAAAATTTTAACTGTTATTTCTATGTTTATATTTAACTCACTATTAGAAGTCCATAAATTGAAAGATGAATTACCTAAAAAAAATGATATTCATAGCTATAATACAAGAAACAAAGAAAAGCTATATGTACCAACTACTAGATTAGTAAAAACATATAAGCATGGGCAGGCTATCAGATTGGATATGTACAACAAATTACCGATAGATGTCACGAAGCTTCCTGAGCAACAATTTAAAATTAGATTAAAACATTTTTTTGAATGTAATCCTTTCTATAGCATACATGAATATTTCAATTGTACTTTGACAATTTTATAATTCAATTGACATCTAATAATTTGTGATGAATACCTAATTTTTCACCTATGACATATTATCCATTGATTTAATTTTTATTTTTTGTATTGATTATGATTTAAGGACATATTAGAACAAATGATTATGTTAGATTAATTAATGAAAATCTATGTAATAAATAACTGACATGCCAATGTTATTGTGTAACTTTATGGTGCAATAAATGAATTTACTGAATTTACTAGAATATTAAAAACATATAAGCATGACCAGGCTATCAAATTGCATTATGTACTTATAGCAAATTACCGAAGTCAAAGTCAAAACGTTTATTTCCTAAACGCATATGCATACATGGACAGGTCAACTTTAAGCCTATTTAAATAAAAACTAAGAATAATCAATGTAATAACCATGTTAGATACTCTAAGGTAATAACATTGTCTTGACAGTTCTCTTCAATGTTTTCACTGAGTTGACAAGCGAATAGAACAACCCAGCTTTCATCTATGACAGTTGTTACCGATAGATGTCACGAAGCTTCCTGAGCTAAAATCTAGCTAAAACTAGATTAAAGAACTTTTTTGAATGTAATCCTTTCTATAACCGTACATTAATATTTTAATTGTACTTTGTCAATTTTATAATTCAAAGGACACATAATATAATTTGTGAGGAATACATTATTTATACATAATGAAATCCAATGATTTATGTTTCATTTATTTTAAAAAAATTACACAGTCGAACCTTCTTTTTTCAAGTCGGTTAAAAAGTAGTAAGATTAAATTAATTGCGAACAAAGCTGCTAAAAGCTACTTGCTCAAGTTTTTGCCCTTACAGAGGTGTAATTAATTCCAACTTAAACGTAATCAAAGTCTCCATTAGTTGCGAAGGGCCGCTTGAGTGCTGAGGTGAAGTGGATTCTGTTATTAACCTCGTAAAGGTCATTGTTGAGTGACAGATTGATTTGTAGATTGTTCGTGCTTAGCTCTGTTTTGGTTTATCTATACTTCTTAGCTTCCTTCATTAAGGAAAAACTAAAATTTGAGCGAGAATACTTAGGATATGAAAAGTATTCTTAAGACTATAGGGCAATACCTAGGGTAGAAATAAATTTGTCCGTCATATAAATTATTTATTTTATTTTATTTAGTGATATTTTTTCTCGTAAATAAAAAAATCAAGACGATACAGTTCATTGAAGTGACATAACTATTTAAAGAATTACGTCTCACGTAAATTCTCATATTTTTTTTTTTGCAAGATAAATCTAAATTTAAAATTTAAGACAAAACCCTCGATTCCAATGTTTTAATTTCTTAAAAGTAAACCATTATTATGTTGTAATATGCACGTGATGCGCTTTCATTTGATACCACACTCGAGTATATTTGCAGATTTTCGGCACAACCGATTTTCATGAAACAATCCTAAGAACACTCGCGCCAAAGTCACCTTTTATACAAAAGCTAAATTGAAATATCTCCATCCGTTCGGGAGCTATGATGTCCCAGACAGACAGACAGACACGTCAAACTTATAACACCCCTCTTTATGGCCAGGGGTTAAAAAAAAACACGTGTACCGTAATTTCAATGCCGGACTTATTTTTTTGACATCTTTCTTACGCCCTATATTACTGGTACTTAGATAAATATAAGTTTTAACCAAAAGCAAATGCCTTTTATTGATAGTAACCTAACAACCAACACAATAAAACTATAGGTAAATAACATGAAGTTGGTTGCTCGTAAAATGCGGTGACAGCGAGTTATATGCGGTTAACTTCAGGTGAGAAGTGAGGGTAGTCTATTTCGGAATCTCTTGAAAGTTGCTACATTGTTTAGCTAAATAATTGGTAGGTATATTATAAATAAACTTTTTGAATTTATTTAATGATCCCTAGCGCATTGGTTAGGGCTAAAGATGACGTTTCATGGATTTCCCACGGTGTAAGAATTATTTTTTTAACATCGAAAGGAATGAGATTCAGCAGTTTTAGAGATTAGCCAGAATAAAGTACAGACAGCGTCAAATTGATATAAACATTTACACCAAATTGATTTATGCAGTTAGAATAATCTTAATATTTTGTATGTCTCCAAAGTTGTCAAAATATCTCACTTGAAATGTTTTAGTTAAATTTAAGTTGTCAAGATGTTTCGTCATAAAACATTTATCTACATGCCTTAGATAAAAAAAAAACCACCACCACCAGATTAAGCAATTTTTTTTTTTGTTGGATAATCTACACAACAATATTCACCCCTGTGGTAAGTTCTGGTACTAGAAATCTGATATACATAATATAATAGACGAAAATACTTAGATATATTTTTTACAATATTATAATGATTCTAACAGCTCATATCAATTTAGTTTTATGTTATTCAAATAATGTTGACTACTCGAGACGTTTATATCAATTTGATTATGACTGTACCATATTGATTGAATACAACTTGAGTTACTATAAGTATTTGTTTAGTTTCACTAGTCAAACCAATTAAAAAGTAAGAAAAAATATTTTTTTATTATTTTATTAAGTGATAAACCCCACTGTGCTGGTAAAACTATTTACGGATGAGCCTTAATCTTTTTCTGTCTATAATTTAAAAAAAATAGTTTTAAAAACATTTAACTAAGTATCTATTTTTTATCTATTTTTAATTAACAAATGTCTCAGCTAAGTAAAGGTTTTACAAATCTAGATCTAGGTTAGCCCAGTATTGCAGTAGTTCTGCGCTAAGTCCTGGCTCTGGCAAGTCGCCAGACACATTAAAACGGTGAATGCCACGAATATCAGACAATGGCTTAGTTACGAACAGACTGACAGAACGAAGATTGAGCTTAAAATAGATTGAGGTACAAATATTTCCGGACAATCCTCACAACAACATCTAGCCTATATGTACCTCTATGTTTGGGTATGTCTAGTACCCGTAACTCATTTGTTATAACTTTTTAATTATCATGGTTTTTATTTTTAACAATATTATGACTTAAAACTGGTAACATACCATGATTTGACGAGTATTCCTATATTTCGTCAAATCATGGTATGTTACCCGTTTTAAGTCATAAAAGACATATCTGTTAAAAATCAAACAAAAAATAAAAAACATAAAAGAGATAAAAAGAAAGAAAGATCGCTCACAGCGATAAGGCCGCCCTTTGTACTCCGATGTATTGTATTGTTACTGTATACTGTTTGTATTATATTTGTGGTGTACAATAAACAGATATCTGTCTATCTATCTAAGTATGAGATAGAAAATCCAAAAAAAAATAGTACCTACCTATATATTTTTTTAAAGTGCAAGTGTGAGCGGCTATCCATCAAAGTACTTATTAGTCGTGTGCAACCCTTATTGTTATAAAAAATACGTTAGTTGTATTTATTATAAGCATTTGGATGCCATTTTACTGGTAAAGTACACATACTTTACCAGTAAAATGGCATTCAAAGGCTAAAAATGCTTTAAAGGTATAATATAATGTTTTGTGAAACCTTCTAACAAACTAAACATTATATTATACCTATCCACATGTTGACATTTATTTGATAATAATTGGAAGATATTTATTAAAAATTGTATGACATTTTCAATTAATTTATATTATGTATTAATATAATAATTTTTTGGTATTTTGTTTTCATTTTAATAATGTAATTGCATTTTAGTATTAATTAATTAGTCTAAGTGGTCATTGTTATCCGTTATAATTAAAATAAAATAAAATTAATAAATAAATAAAATTATTGTACCATACTTTTGGCAAATAAATACATCATATTTCATTTCATATAAATTTAATTATTATACGGCAAGAGAAAAACATCATCACTCAAAATTTCAACTCTCTATCTATCACGGTTTTGAGCTTTAACGGTGAAGGCAAACATCGTGAGGAAACCGGCATTCTGAGAACTTTTAAGAGTTTAAAGAACATGTGTTATTCACCAACCCACACTTGCCAGCCAGCGTGGTGAATTAAGACCGAATCTCTCTCGTCACGAAAGAACACTTTGTTTCCCAGCAGTGGGAACGTAAATGGGGGTGCTTATGTGATGTAGACTGAGGTAATAAATACTTCTTACCCACAAGCGTTTGGTCAAAAGTTTGTAAACAAATAATTAATTAGAACATTAAATTACGATCAAAACAAAGTAACGTTAGACACGCCATTTGAGATCTTATCCAGATGAAAATAATCTAACGAGCTAACGAAACGTAACGATTACAATTTGAACTTTACAATAAAAGAGGTCACGAGTAGTTTTTGTAATGTTTAAAAGACCTTTTTGCAAGCCCGTCAGAAGTTTTATTAAATTTTAAAAAGAAACGGTTCCGACACCTTTAGTTACCTGAAATAATCATATTATTTTGTAATGTGCACGCGATGAGCTTTCATTTGATACCCCACTCGAGTATAATTGCAGAATTTCTGTTTTCTTTCCCCATTTTACACTCATTACTTTGAAACGGGTTAACCGATTTTCATCAAACATGTCTAAGAACACTCGCGCGAAACTCACCTTTCATACAAAAAAACTAAATTAAAATCGCTTCATCCGTTTGGGAGCTATGATGCCATAGACAGATAGACAAACACGTTCAACTTAAAACACGCCTAATTTTTAAACCAACATACTCCTTTATATTTCATAATTAAGCGTTTGGACAATTAGGTATGATTCGATGAGTGGATGTCTTAATATATATTTTGAATAAAAGCTTGTTTAAACTTACTTTTAGACTGAAACAACAAAATGTGTACATCATCATCACCCTATTAACGTTCCCACTGCTGGGACACAGGGACTTCTCTCTTGACTGACTTGATTAGACCACACTGGCCAAGTGCGGTTTGGTGAATGTCAAATGTCTTTCAAACTCTTCAAAGTTCTCGGAACATGCCGGTTTCCTCACGATGTTGCCTTCACCGTTGAAGCAAGTGTTTGCGCACATACATATTTAAGGAGAAAAATCCAGAGGTGCGTGACGGGGTTTTGAACACACGAACTTCGGAGTTAAAGTCGAGAGGAGCACTCTCACTTAGCCAACACGGTTTTTTTTTATATGTGTATAAATGTGTACATAAATTATAATTAATTAGTATTAATACTTCATTACAACTCTGTGCCGATCTTCGTTTTAAAATAGTGATTATGTGGGTCGCAGTAACCATCTGCAGAGTTTTTGTGTTTGTTCTAGACTAATCTAGTAAATTATAATAATTAGATAGTTACTAATTATTCAGTGAAAGTTTCGAATTCAAATTTAATTACACTTCTCACATTATAAACATAAATCAATTGTAAATAAAATTTTACTTGTGCTGTGCTGAATAACATTTTCAGGTTTTGAATATTTTTTTCACTTGTGCTTCTTTCTATGGAAACAATAAAAAGCTATAGAACTTACTATGATTTAAAACGGGTAACATACCATGATTTGACGGTTTTTGAGTTTTCCGATATTTCGACGCTGTTGCAAGCGCCATGATCACGGAAACAACTGAATTGTCATTGTCTTTGCGATTTGGGCAGACGGTTATTCACAAACGAACCGGTCTACCCTCTTTCTGAGTCTTTTATTGCGAGGTTGACACTCACTAGTGCTACTACCACTTGTTTCATTCTCGAACGCAACTCGATCACGACACACTACACTGACCGTGTCTTGGCGAATAACCGGTGTTACATACGTTTGAGTTTTGCATAACCGCACTACAGGATTCCATGCTCCTGACAATTGGAAGCCATCTTCACGATTGAAGTTCCTATATTTAGTAATTTCAATAGCCTCCTGAACCAATCTAGGTATATAGTGCCGCTCTGTTGAAATTACCCGTGGGTTATGCAACTCAATCCAGTGATTGGAACCAGACTCCAGTAAATGTTGTGCAATTGCAGACTTGTGGACATCTGCGTTCTTCACTGCCTTAATATGTTCACCTACACGACACGCGATAGTTCTCTTGGTCTGCCCTATATATGAGCTCCCGCAGCTACAATCTACTTTATAAACACCTGGTCTTCCTAATGGAAAGTTATCTTTCGGCGTTCGTAAGTAGTTTGCGATTTTCTTGAGCGGTGTAAATACGGTTCTCATAGACATGTTACTCAAGATTTTTGAGATCTTGTCTGTTACACCTTTAATGTACGGTAGAAAGCTGGTCTACGTTCTACCGTACAACTGCGAACTTTAGGGACAGAACGTGGTGGCAATGTGTGTCCTATGAAACCATTCATCCTCATCACCTTTTTGATGTGTGCTATGGAACTTCTATGGAAACTATGAAAAACTGTTTATATTGCCACAGGAGAAAATGGCTTAAAGTCCGCTCAAGGGGAAGCGGGTTCAAATCCCGAGGGAACAGTGATGTATGTTCTGCAAGAACCCCTGACGCAAAAAGCCACCCCTGGTATAAGCTTGACGTCGATATCTGTGAGTGGTATCGTAGTTTTCAAACGCATGGTCCGATTTCGATGCGGTTTTGTTATTTGTAACCCAGTTTCCTTTCGGGGATTCATATTTAGTTAGTTATTATCAATATGTCTTTTAATGTATGTAATCGTATGTTAAATCAATTGAAAGCTTCACGTGTGCCAGTATAATTGTTGAATGTCAATTAATTGACCACAAACTCAAACCACAAGTCTGAGTCAAAACGTTTATTTCCTTATAAGCTTAAGCTTACATGGACAGGTCAACTTAAATCTAATTTAAATAAAACTAAGAATAATCAAGAAAATAACATTGTCTTGACAATTCGCTTCAATTTTTTACACTGAGTTAAGTAGCGAATACAACAAATCAGCTTTAATCTCTTATGTTGTACCTATTTTGATACCTGGATCAAGTACCCACCCGTAGCACTTCACGGGGCTTGTTGTATGAAAAATTGAGCTTTTATGTTTTATTAATTGAGCTAAAGACGTTATAGATTACAAAATGAACAGTAAGTTATATAATGTTATAAAAAACATTTCATAAAATTTTGATGAAAACCCGCGTATACACTAGGTAAGTAGCCAACAACATATCTAAATATATCAGATATAGATAGGTATCTATGATCTTATTTTCTCTACAATGGTAAATTCTGAGATATTCTCTTATTTATTTCCTTGAGTCCCTTATGTATTTACTTAATTTCATATAATATACTTATATGCCTACCTACCTACAGTCTAACGAAGATGTCCTCCTTTTTTCTAATTCGATAAAACATATCCCAGTGTCTTTCATATGCCCTTTACTGTCTAGAAGTCTAGAAAATTAACTAAGCTAGCAAACATACGTACAAACCTTGAAACAAAATACTAAGTAAGTAGGTATGTCAAATTATCTTGAAATGCGCTAATATTAGTAATTATTAAGTACTAGAAACAGTGGGTACTTACCTATCTACGTAGCGTAAAAATTGTGCGTAGCTGTCCCAAAATACGAGAACTACGTCACAAGTTAATATAAAAAAATGCCTATATTACGACGTTTTTTCAAAACTAATATATTTTTTTATAAATCAACTAAAAAAAAGAAACCTTTTGTAGTGAAAATTAGATAAAATTCACCTAAATAACCATTAGATATCTTCATATGTTGGTATGAGTTGAGACATCTCGGTATTTTTCTCGTTATCAACAAGACTCCTAAAAAATCAATGATGCTTTTCTACATCAAATAAGGGTAGAGATCTCCCCACTAAAAACACATAGGTATCTTAAAGTAAGTAGAACTTAACTAAAGATTAAAGAATAAGTTAGAAGTCTTACCTATTTTCCTTCCCTGGATGTCTTTTACGCTCTTACGGGCAAGAAAAAATATTACGTAAGCCACTATTTTTGACCAGTCTCAGTTTTTTTGGCAGTTTTCAGTCTGTTCTCACTTCACTAAGATCACTCACGGAGTCTACCACTATAGAAAAATCTATTTTGAGGACTTTTCCCAGTATTTTTTGTGGATTTTTAGAGGAATTGTAAGATGGTGGTTGGACTCGAATCGGGGTTAAGCCTTGGGTAGCGCATGCGCGGAGAGACCCTCGCGCCGCCACCCTTTGGAATGCGTTCATAATATTTGGGGTGACCTTATAGGGGTTATCAGTTGTTTTGGCTTTTTTGTACCTTCAGATGATTACGAAAATGTTAAAAAATCTAATATGTTCCTTGCTTTTGATTAATTTCTAATAACTTATATTATGGGCCTGATAATAAAATAGAGGTTTTGTAGTTCAAATATTAATAGGAATGCCATTATTTTTAACAAGTTTACTGCTTTATATGTTGTGTTATAATGTGAACATCTAGAAATTAGATGAAAATGTGATATAACATGATCATAGGTAGGCTGTCTACTAAACCCTTTTATTGTTTGGTTCGTTGTTGAAAATGTTTAAAGATATGTTTTTCAGGCATAGTAATGCCATCTATTGAATATTTTTATTACTATCACAATCTAAGGCGTTCGAATTTACACTACTTTTCAACTAAATTATTATCAAAATTAATATTCTTATGTTATTTCACTCTCAAAACTATTCATTTTGAAATCGGATTTTACTTTTTTATTTTGAAAACGAATCCTTCTTGAGTGAATAGAAAAGTCGAAATGTCATAATTTCTGATTTAATGAACTTTATTCACATTTAAGAATTTACAATTCTCTTCTAATTAAGAGACTTACATACTAACTTAGGTACTACACTATTTTGTGTAAGACAAGCGTGCTTTTACTTTTCTAATTTGCTAATAAACTAAATCTACAAAAAAAAATAATTTCGTTGCAATTACACGTAAGTGAAACCCGTTTTCAAAATGAATTAAGATTAACTTAAGAGTTAATAATCAAAATGGGCTTTACCCATAACTTCCACGCGAACTAGGCCTTCCATCATATAGCTAGGTAGATATGAGGTTTAAGGTTTAAGATTCTTTATTTCTCATAAGAAAATAATTTCACTTACATGAGAAAACAATATTAACACTTAAAATTATCCATCTTTAGACTTGTACACATACACAACTTATAATATTCAATCACGAATACTACTTTCTCAATACTATAAAATTAAAAATAAGGGTAGTGAAAAAAAACATTCTGTGACAAACTAAGTAGTAAACAAAGGCACGGAACAAAGGCCAGTCCGGCCGGCCGGCTTATCTATGACGCAGAGCAAGCACAACTGGAAGTGACAAAACTTAGTTAGACTTATTTGTCGAATCCGGTTAAAGAAGATAAGGTTATTTTAACTCGACAGAAAGTGAATAATATTGCACATAGTATTAAACATGATTTTTCGCCAAATTTAGCCATTTTCTACATACATGAGGAACTTATTCCTACTCTTTAGAAGACCTTTAAAATTAAATAAATTAATTGGTTGCTGGATATAATTTGTTTTCTTTTATAAATTTTTAGTAATACTTTTTTAAAGTACAATTTTGATAAATATGAATCGCTTGTACTTTAATTGGTTTTATAGAGATTGATAGGAAAGGAAGATGTTCAACTTTATTATGGTATATTCATAAGTTAGACTTAGACCTGAAAATCGTCTAACTTAGCTTGTGGGTACAAGCTAAGTTAGACGATTTTCACACTGTCAGGAAGTACTCTAAATCCGTAACATACTCATACGTGATTTTTGGAACACTCTTTAGATGGAGTCAAATAAAACAACACAAGAACTATAGGAATAAAATTTGTATTTCACAATTTTCAATACATAATGATATTCTTGTAATAATAAAATATATAACTATCAGCTATCAAATAACACTCAAAAATACAATGTTTTCGTAACATTAAATAAACATCGATTTCACTATATCAATAACATATATGATTTCTAAATCTAAAGTTTTAAGTAATAGTTACTTCTATAACTAAGCTAAACTAAGTAATATGGTGTGTACAGCATGGTACTTCTTCAAAATCCGCCCTGAAAAAGTAATTCAATTTAATGAACAATAAATAGGAATGGGCCCAAAGACCTGCCTTGAAGGAACCTCAAAAATAGCACTATTTACATTTAAAACGGTTACTAAAAGGGGAAATATATACAAATCCTATGTTATACGAGAGAACTAGCATCGTCATCATCTTTCTACACTGTTTCTAAGAAATAAAACAAGTAGAAAACGAGATTATTCTAGATCAAATGCTGTATTGAAGTCCAAGAGATTGCTAAACTATTTTGAAATGCAGGCTCTACGATATGGGCTGACATAAGACGTACCTTGTACCGATTAGCACCTTTATTTGGTCATGCCCTGTTTTGCCCGCCTTTCCCATTCCGCACGCATTTGCAGAATCCCTTTGAATTGTGGAGATGCATCTGCTTCTTCTGCAACGTTCTCTTTTTCTCCAACAATATTTTCATTCGTTTTATCCCTTTCTATTACTACATCTTTATCTATAACAGCACTGTCTCTTTTATCTGACTCTATCGACAGCCTGTTACCGTCTCGAATCCAAGGACGCTTGAGTGTATCGGCCTTATAAGCCTCTTTTGCGATACTTTTTAAATCTTCCCTATCATTTGATGAATCTGGGAAGGTTCTATTACGAAGCCGTTTTTCTGGAGTCGAATCTGACACTTCTTTTTTATATTTATTAACTTCGGAGCGATAATTAGGAGCGCTGTCTCTTTTTGGGTTCGCACTGTGGATACTAACGCTTCGTTGGTATTGACCGAATTGACTGACTCTTGCAGCGATATCGACTAGCCTTTGTTCGTCTTTTCCTTCGTCGTTTTCTTTATCACTGTCTCTAGATTTGATAGATGCATTGAATTCATTTTTAAGACTTTTGCTTTTGACTGCTGTATCCTCTTCTCTAGCATCTGCAATATCCTGTGCTATAGAATCCGCCTCAGTGTCTTTGATTTTTAGAGAACGACGTGCGAAAACTTTCATCAGCTCTGGTTCATCATCTTTCTTACCTCCTTTAGAGGAGATTGGCTTTCTGCGGAGTATTACAGTTTCTTCGTGACGATCTGGAATCCTTATATCGTTGCTATCTGAACTTTGAATAGAGCTTTTACTACCAAAACTAGAGTGCGATTTTCGATCCATAGATATATTGTCATAAATCTTTTCAGTACTTCCTTCGGTAGATACCGAGTTAGCTCTAGGCTTTTCTGTTTTTTCAGGTAGATCAACACTGGCAGCTTTACGTTTAAAGAAAGTCTTTGGAGTTGAAGGACTTGGAGGTACGATGATAGGTATAACAGATTGTCGAGTAAATGCTTTGTCATCATGAGTATTATTAACGTTGCTTTCAACCATTTTATTGAACACGTTTTCTTTTTTGACTTGCGATTGAGCGATTTCAAGAGAATCTTGCAAAGTTTCTAATTCTTTTTCAGACTGGGTGCTTTCTGTTTTCTTTGGCGTCACATTTGCAGTCAAAACAATATTGGTCACAGGTTTAATATCAACTTTATTCAATTGAATATTTAGAAATTCAGGGACACCTGGTTTATTTCCACACTTTTGAATTTTTTCATCACTTTTATTAGTTTTCTGTGCATCAACAAGTTTAATTGGTGATGTTTCTTTATTGATGTGAGTCACAGATACAAAGTTCTCTGTATCTTTATTTTTAGCACTTAAAGCACTTTCTATTGAAATCGTCTTTCGTCTATCCTCGAATTGTTTTTCTGGGCTACTTTTTACGCTATCTAATGAACTAGACTTGAGTATTGGCGGTATAATAGGCTTAGGCGAACTAATAATATCATCTATCTTAGCCTCTATCTGCGAGATATCGCTGTCTCTTTTATTTATGTCCATAGAAACATGGATACTGTTTGTGAATAGTTTTCTATCATCGTTGATGTCGTTTTTAAGACTGTCCAAAAAGCTACTATCAGTACTAGGTAAACTGTCGTAGTTAGCTTCGGGTGTACCATGAAGAATATTATAGTTACGAGCAGAAATTCGTTTTGAAAAGTCATGTTTATCATTTAAATTTCTGCGATAGTTTACCTCCCAACTTTCCAGCAATGGTTCTGAGATACCGACAATGGCTGGAAGACTAGGCATTTGGCTCTCCTGGGAGCTGATGGAAGTGGTTTCCGAAGCGTAGCGGAAGCTGTGCGACTTGCCAATGCTGCTTCTACTTTCAACATATTCGTCTCCTAGAGATCTCATGCCTGATGTGGCGAACGCCTCCTCTGTTTTAGTCGGGTGATGTATAGCTTCCCTCTTTCGCTCAACTTTATCATTAAATTCGGAGATGAGTTCGGAAGATCTGTGTTTAATATTTTCGGAGCTTTGGTGTTTCGCTTTTGGAGCAGATATGTTAAAGTTTGGATTAAAAAAAGGCATGTTTTTGGGCATACTGCCACAAGTGTAAGAGAAGTCTGAAGACGGGGCCTGAGACTTTATCCTCATTGCTCTGATCGGCGGCTCGTCGTCTGAGATCACGAGTGAAGGAGACAGCAGGTCTTCTTGAGCCCTGGCTGCTATCTCGTTTGAAATAAAAGCCTTGGAAGAAAATTGATCTACTCTTTGCATGGAAGTTGGACGTTTAGATTTTTCAACAACATTGGGGAGAAAATTATCTCTTTCGTCCATAGGTTCTTTAGTAAGTTTTCTTTCCAATTTTTCTATGAATTCTTCTCGTCTACTGTATCTACTTTTAATTTCATTGTTCAACATTTTGTCGGTTTCTTCTGCAAGTTTGAGATCAGAGACTATGTTGTATTCGACTCCCGGTACTTTTGCGGCGCTGTAGACGTCTTTGTAAGCGCCTTCCTGCGCGTACCCTCCTTTGTTGTCTATGCGTTTATGCATTTGGTTGCTAAATGCTTTTTGTCCAGCGGATTTATGTGTTCTTTCAGCGGGTACGGGCTTGTACCCTTGACCCTCAAAAAAAGTATCATCAACTGGTTTGTACGCTTGCTTACTTGATTGTTCTGTCTTGCATTTTTTCACGTCATTCTGTCCTTCATCGGTTTGCTCTTTCTTAGATTTCTTCCCGCTCTTTCTCAATCTCAGTCTGCTGAAGAATGACTCTTCCTTTTTCGCTCGTAATACTTCGTTTTCCGATCTCTTTTCTGACTTAGTTTTCTTTTCTTGGCAAGATTCCTCGGCGTACTTCTTGTCTGATCTATATTTTGTCATTCTGTCTTCTGAGTGGTAGGAGTTTTGTATTTTGGGGGTGTCTCTAAGGTTTTGTCCTTGTGAGCTGGACTGGGATCTTTTGATGGAGGATCTGGGCGTGTTGTTCTCTGCGATGCTGAGTTTAGCCGGGGACTGTCCGACAAGCTGGTTGAGCGCGAGGCCGGGGGGCAGCGAGGAAGACTTCAGTCTGATGTCGCTGGGAGTTTCCAGAACTCTCTGCAATTCCCGGTTCACTTGTATGTGTTGTTCTCTTTTCACATGCTTCGTGGTCGATGAAGAGAACGATTCTGGAAAAAAAGAAAGTTGTTTTAGCTTTGTGTTCCTATGTTGTAGAAGTTTTCAGGCGTATGATTGTTGGCTTACCAGTAACAACTTCTGAGGATTTGTGGCTGACATCAGGAGTTGCGCTTCGTATAATTTCTTCGTTGAGTTCGGGCGTTATTGGCAAGGCCGATGCGGCGATCTGAAATGTCGAGGTTTTAAGATAAGTTTTTGATAAGCTTAATTTAGTAATTAGATATATCAATTTTGATTCACCAGATTTTGAATTCCTTCTGTATTTTATTTAATGCTATGATGATTTTACCTTATCTGTGGCTCGGTAAGTGTAGATGTTCAATGTGCAAGAGGTTGTGGGTTGATTCCCGCCGGGGGTTCAGATAATGAACGATATGAAATTTCTGATTCGGGCACTGGTTATAAATTGGTGGTTTTTACTAAAGTTGTAGCTGAAATATGCCTTGATCAAGATTAGACCTAGTCGTTTTGATAAGTTCTGTATGAGTACAATAAGTGATCTGGGGTATGAGTTAGCTATTTGTCGAGGAAGGCTTTAGGTTAGAACTGTAATGCGTATTGCAGGCCGTAAGGCCGAACATTTGCAAGTAACTACAAAGACTAATCATTTAAAATTATATACAAAGTATACTTCGATTCTAAGATGATAAAATATAAGAAATTCAACTTACATAAACAAACATTTAAGAATAATGTTTAACTTATTTATGTAGGAAGCTATGCCATAGGATAACTTTTGAAACTATCATGGTTATCAATACTATTTAGATTTATAACGAAGGACAATCATCAATCATGTTAAATATCCCGTTAAATAGTATGTCATAGTATTTGATTTGCATTGTTTAGTATTTGTTTATATTGTATGCAATATCCTATTGTTTACTAAAATTTACTTAGGAAAAATGAATTATCTCATTTTAAGCGAACTTTGTTTGTTCTTATGAGAATAAATATCTTTAAAACAAAGACAAATATCTAGGGAACCTCTTACTTAAAGGGTAAACTTGAAATATACATACAGGGTTGTTTTTCTTCCGCCGCGGAGCGCCGTGCGTCCGCCGAGGGCGCACCGCCATCTTGTGCTTGGCGGCCGAGTGCGACAGCGGGGCCACGCCGGTCGGGGGCTCCGACGTGTCTGGAAGAAAAGAGGATATAAATGTACTAGAGATAAAATATACTTGATATATCGCTCACAGCGATAAGGTTAGTAATTTGTGTATTTTTATTTTACAATTAATTTGTGTACCTATTTCTGTTTGCTTGTATGCTTTTATAGCAAATAAACCATGACTAAGTCTATAAGGGCTCCCTTTGTACTCTGTTTTTAATTTAATTAAGGTTTTTGTTAAGTTTAATATCTTTATTTGTGTGGTGTACAATAAAGTGTTTTCAATTCTATTCTATACTCTTCATAATTGTAGGCTTAGGACATGGATCATGGAGTGTCTAGAACTCAATTAGACTACACAAGCTTGGTACTTACGATTGTCCCGATTATTTATTTTAACTACATTTGATTTTTGGCTATAGCTTAAAGTGACTACTGCCTAATGGGTTTGTACACTGAAATCTACTAAAACACAAATTGAGTAGAACAGCATACTTTTCCGTACATAACCTAACGTACATAAATTCTCTGTTAACTTTTTTATCCTTATATTTTATATGGCTTCCACCAAAATCAGGAATTTTTTGGGTAAGAAAGACCTCGGTAATTCGGTGTTATTTTATGCATAGACCACACAACAAATCATAACAAAAGAGCTATACCCTGAGATCTTGTGTTTTTGTGACTTATCTGTCATCTGTAGGTCATTTCTAGGTCTTCATGTCCCATCTTAGACCACAACGTCACATTACATCAGCAGACGCATTCTGTAAAAAATCGAATCCGAACTCGAAATCACTCAAGTGACCGAGCTCACTTCGAACGCTCGTCACTGAGGCGCTACAGGCGCTATCGAGTTTTACAGAATACAAAACTGTTAAATCACCGCGGATTCAGCTTAGTAAGGATCGAAGTGAGTTTACAGAATGCGCCTACAGGTGAGATTGTAGTCAAATAAAAGCTATCGATCATAAAAAAAAAAGAAACTCCTCGGTCGCGTCTAACCAGTTATAAAAATCTTACATCGGTAAAAAAAAAGTCGGTGCCGCGGCGACCTGCGATTCGTAGAAGTGTGAAGGCTACTCACTGTAGGAGTCCGGGGGGTCGCTGCGCGGGGTGTCGAGCTGGTGGGAGCTGTCCTCGTCCATCTCCGAGGAGCCGACGCTGAGCAGCGAGCCGTCGCTGCAGGAGGACTGCGAGATGCCCGCATGGTGCCTCTGGAATGAAAGAGACGGCTGTCAGTTTCGATGTTACGACTTTAAATGGCTTTAAACTGCCGAGGCATTATTTGACTCTGTATAGGAGATTGAGAGACTTGTCCGTTTGTTTTTACTTGACTGCACATGAATTAAGATAATTTAGAATACACCAAGTGTTTTTTAAGTTAATTATTTAAAAAAAATGTTCTCTGTAACAGTTTGATGCCGGCTGTACACACGCGCCGAGACCCTCTCGGCGAATGTCTCGGCCGAGAGGGGTCTCGTCGAGAGCATGCCTGTACACACGCGTTCTAACATTTGAACTGAAGACTCACGCGACAATGGACGTAGAAATTGCTGCTGCTATTTGTGTTTGTGCCATGAGCTATTATAATTTTTTTAACATTTACTATAAAAATAAAATTCGTAAACCATGAAGAAATAAGAAAAAAATTAATTTTACAAAATTAAATTAAAATTAAATTAAAAAAATATTAAATACTATTAGCGAGCAAGTAAATGAACGAGTGTGTACATGCTCGCTCTCGTTTACCTCGCGAGAGCCAACGAGACCCTTTGACTCGGGCGCAAAAAACCGACAAGCCACCGAGAGCGACCGAGACGAGAACGAGACAGCGAGACGAGACGAGAGCGCCCTGTACACACGCGCGTTCGGCCTGTCTCGGGGTGTCTCGGCGCGTGTGTACAGCCAGCATAATATTAATAGATATATAGATAGAAAATACTTAATAACACACCAAACAATACATTAAGAAAACAAAAACTAAACCTTATTGCTTAAAGCAATTTCTTGTAAATGGTGAGAAAAATTACAAATGTAACGGACGGTGGTTTTTACATAATTTATATACCTAATATCTAATGCTAAACCTAAAACTAGCTTATACCTAATTTATAACGTTAACCTTTAAATACCTAGGTACCGTTTCTATTTAGAATGTGGAGTATATTAGATATATCTAAATGATACCTACAAATCCTAGTACCCACCCACGAACTTTCTTAAATGTTGCCGTGTGTAGGTAAGCAAAATATCTATTTACTAGCTGTGCCCTGCGGTGCTACCCGCGTTATAATGGATGAAGTACTCTTAACCAACAACATATTTATTTGAATAAAGATTAATATTATTATGTTGATACAACTTAAACAAATTATTTCGACCAGATTAGGTACCATAAAAACGGTTTTTGTGAGCTAATCTTAAAAGATAGACATATACTATTGCGGACTGTTTTTTAGATCATTAAAAGAGCTATTATTCTTTAATACATATTTTTTGTGTATCTTGAACCGTTTTCACGGCGCACGCAACGGAAGGCTTCAAAGATGAACAATTTCTCCCGTTTTTTACACATTTACCACTATATCTTTGCTCCTATTGGTCGTAGCGTGATGTTATATAGCCTATAGCCTTCCTCGATAACTGGACTATCCAACACAAAAAGAATTATTCAATTAGAACCAGTAGTTTCGGAGATTAGCGCGTTCAAACAAACAAACAAACAAACAAACAAACAAACAAACTCTTCAGCTTTATATATTAGTATAGATGAGAATAATAAATATCACAATAATAAATAATGCAATCATGTTTTCATGTCGACATTCAAAATCAGACACCACGTGTGCTTATGCTAACCCAATTAATATTTTCCAATGGCTGACCACTGCCAGAGTTATGTCAGGGCACCACAGAGTGTGTACCTACCTACATCCGGCAATGTATTCCATTTCCCCGATTATTATCTGTGGCCGTTTCGTAATGTTACAGCTGATCATAATCTGTGGCGGTGCGTTCATTCATGTTGAATAGTTAGGTTGGCAGGTTAGGTAATATTTATTAGTTTACAGAATAATCATCCTATTAACGTTCCCACTGCTGGGACACAGGGACTTCTCTCTTGGCGAGAGAGATTAGGCCTTAATTCACCACGCTGGCTAAGTGCGGGTTGGTGAATGTCACATGTCCTTCAAACTCTTTAAGGTTATCAGAACATGCCGGTTTCCTCACAACGTTTGCCTTCACAGTTAAATACGTTATATTTATACGTTTATAGCATGGATAGGATAAAAAGGGATCCCATAGTCTATTCGGAGATGTGCCAAAAAATACAATACAACACAATAAGTACAATACAATATTCATTATTAAAACACCAAATAAAAAAATATTACAAAGAATTGTGCGTAGAAAAAGTGTGAAAATACTTCCATTTTACATATCATTTTTGCAAATTGTATTTCTCATCTCGAATCATATTGATTAAATCAATGTGATATTAATTCATAACTGTAAACATCCTTTTCTGAGTCGATTACTAGCAGAAATTTGGATTAAAAAGGGTTCGAACAATTCCAACAGCTAAATATTTCTTACTTGTGTAAATTATTTTATGAGGATAGACTTTTGGAGGTTTTTCTGTTCACGTCAGTAAGTGGTTACCCTCTGAGTAGGCTTCGGCCGCGGCTTGTCGCCACCCTCCGGGCTGGGCCAGTATGTGAAGCGATTTTTTCATGTTTCGTAATGTGGTCCGGAGAACTAATTTTCTAAGCTTAGTAATAATTCCTTATGCAAAGACATTTGAACTCTTTTGTGTCGTTATCATTATCGAGTCTTATACTAAGAGACGAATACTTACTTCTCGCGGAAAACCCTTATAATAGGGCAGCATTTAAGGCCTGCCGCTGCGATACGCGGACGCGGGCGCGTTTTTATACAAAACTAGCTGACCCCAGCAAACGTTGTTTTGCAAAATGAAAAATTGATAGTAGCTGATTCTCCAGACCTACTGTATACGCATATAAAATTTGGTAAAAATCGGTAAAGCAGTTTCGGAGGAGTACGGTAACTAACATTGTGACATGAAAATTTTATATACTTTTGATAGATATGATCTTTGACGTTAGGAACACACCTACATTGCTTAGACAACAGTGAGTGCTTGTAATTTAATATGAACTTTATACCATAGCAATAAAGCTCAAATTGACTACGAAAGTAAGGTTTCTGACACTTGATATACGCACAAGCGATACTTTGATTACATTGCACCGCAACTCGTAAATAGATCAGAACACTTACCTTGGAGCCATCGCAAGCCGTAACGGTTACTTGCACTCCGTTCTGAACTTTATTACGATTAAATAAAATGCATATTGCAATGACCTAACTGTATTGATCAATGTTCAATGAAACATGTGAAGTTTACTATCATGTGCAATTTTGTTTGAATTTGGAACGTTTGAAATTGTATTCTTATAAAATATTCTCAATTTATATTTTTAAATTTAGAAGTCTATTTTTCTTTATTTGAATACTCGGACTTCGAAATTCTGAACTCCTTACACACTTTCATAAATGTATAGTTGTTTTTGTATATAGGTACATACTCACGTATTTACAAAATCAATTAATTTGAATAAATGAATAAGGAATATGCACGTTTTAAGCGTTTCTACTAGACGTTACATTATAACATATCCAAAATATAAACCATTAAACTAAAAAACTATGTTTGTTTCACAAACATACTGGCATTTTGATAAAATTAGTTTATTACCATGGAAACCAATAGAACTTGACGTCACATGTAACTTCGGCCAAGCGTTTTGGAAATATGCGAAGAAATATAAAAAAAATACTTGATGATTATGAAATTATGATACATTTTAAAATAAATTTTATAAGTATGTTATTGAAACAATAAAGATTTCAAGAAATAAGAAACAGTCTAATTTGGTATGCTGTTAGATCACTTTGTCATTTGTGGTCGTTTGACCTATAACTTCGAAATTATAAAATTATATTAACCTTAAATGGGTATGCTTATTAGCATACCCATTTCAGGTTATATCCATCCAGGTTATATCGCTATAAATCCAAAACATATATTAAGATGAGATCGAACCTTTTTAGAAATTTGTACTTTTTTTCAAAATGGCGGCGCCAGCGGGCCTGTATGTTATCTCCCATAGCAAAATGTCAGAATCTATTTTTAAATTGGGTAAATTGGAATAAAATAATAGTGCCCAAATAGTTCGATTAATCTATCGGTCATTTTTTAATAATTTGTCCAAACGCAATATAACTTACCTATGTTAACACTTTTACGGGGTTCCGCAAAAAATATTAACTTAAAACCTTTCCTAAAAATCATACAAACCTTGATATTAGCACTAACATGTTTTCTCCTTGGGGGTCGCTTTACCACCACCTCCTCCGGTACCTTTGTCATGTACAGCATCATTTCATCGATAACTTTTTCGATAAACAATCGACACACTACACATCACTATTATTAATGTCATTAAAAGTTATTTTTACACTTTATTCTTTATCTCTTAAGATTCATTAACTGTTTAAATGAAGATAAAATTATTGATTGTGATAAAACTATCGACGATAAACTAAAAATAGTTTGTTAAAGTTGTTAATTTTAATATAGAGTTGTGCCTACCGCATTATGTCGATAAGTTAATATTATTGTAGAAAATTGCAAATATAGGTACTAATTATTACACTGATATAGATGACATTGTAATGCAACTTTTATGTAACAATGAAAAACAATGCGTTTTCGCTACTTTCAAACTGTCAAATGATAAAGTCATTCAATTTACATATCGATATCGATATCTTATCGATTCATCGATAACCAATACTGTATCTTCATAAATCGGTTTATCTTGTTTTATCAGAAGCTGTTACATTATGATAGATTTTACTGGTTTGTTTATTTTGCGAAAAAAACCTAATAACTGTTAAATGTACACACTACGGCTTTGTCTAAACCTTCGCGTCAGCAACGCGGGTAGCGTCTGAGACGCGGGAACGTCGGCAACGCGAGAACTATTTGCCTTAAATGTCCCGCCGCGCGAGAAACACTCCCGCTTCGCAGTCGCTTTGTTCGCGCAGGTTTACCCGAAGTCAATTTAAATCTTATCGTCTAACTCACTGCCAAATGTATGAAAATACCTCGATATCCGACGGGGATTAATAGTCATATATTGATATTATAATTATACGTCTCAATTACAGCTGGTTCTTAGTTGGTACTAACACAATCATGTCAAAGCAAACAAAAAGCTAAGTAAATCAACAAAAATTAAAATGTCTGGACAAGTACTTATACATTTTACCAATGTACCTATAATATAATAAACATCTATATTATGTACGCCTATTATTTTAATTATATCAGATGTCTACTACCCGAAACACAAGCTTAGAGCTTACCACGGGACTCGATGTTGTTGTGTGGATTGTCCGATTTATTTATGTATTTTAAACATTTTTTACCAATTTATAACCATACCAATGTGAACTTTGTTAATATTTTGAATACAATTTATTTATTTATATAATGTCATTACAATTAAATAAATTTCGATGTGACTGTATTCTCTCTCGTCGAGAGAGAAGTCCCTGTGTCCCAGCAGTGGGAACGTTATAACGGTGACTGTAATCGATGTGAAGGGAAAGATCAGCCCTTAGTATTATTACCCTTAGTATTTTAAAATGAGGTTTTCCATTCGACGCTTTTTTAACATTGATATTAGAATGAAATAGAATATTGTTTTTATTTGCCATTAAACATGTGTATGTACATATTTAATAGGTAGTTTCATCTAACATGTTTCACCATTTGGTATGCAAACTTATTAATTACATTTTGACTTGTAAAATAAAATAAAATAATTTCAAAGATATAACAACTAATACAATCATAAAAATACATTCATATTTAAAATTGTTTACAATGTCTTAGCGAAATAATTTCAATAAATATGAGTTATTATCGCAAGGACCAACTTGTAAGTGACACTATAAGTTGGTTCCATTCAAATTTGATTCCTATCAAATTGTCTTGTAGTTGTCGAGTACCCAGTCGGTTATTAATATTCAAATGTTTGTTCTCTTGTTATATCAACACTGATAAAGTTTTATTACAGGAAAAGAAAGTCCAAGATAATTTATCTATAAGTATATTACCTTAATATTTTTATGTTTACTAGATACTATAAAATTTTATGATCTCGCTAAACGTCCTTGATGTTATTAATTGATTAAGAATTATGAAGTGGAAGATTTCGCATCTAGAGGTATATAAATTGTATTTCTGCAGGGCTATAATCACGGTTATACTATTTATTACAGTAGTCCAACTTCATACAAACGGGCGAAGCGCGAGCTATACCTACCCGCCTCGATCGCAGGTTACACGAGGGATACAGGTAGTTGCGACTGTGTGTGCCTCAGTGACGAACGGTCGACGACGTGTTGTTTTAACTATTAACCGCCCGATTTTGTTTCTTAAAAGTCTTAAATGAAACTAAAACAACGTTTTTAATTTAGTCAAACATAATAAACGACGTGAATTGTTATTGAACGCTTCTTTTCCATTTACAAAGTATTTCACTGATTAATATAAAATATTTATATATTAATAATCGCAAAGCAAGATAAAAAGTCAAACTAGGCAGATGTAATTATAAGCCCTATATTATGTAGGTAATAGTTTATTTGGAATTTAATAAATGATTAAAATGTAATTATTGTATATCTTTCAACGGTTGCATCTCTGGTGGCTTTAAGGGGATTTGTGATGCATGTGAGGGGTGATGCAGGTTTTGTGAACCAAGCCCATATTTTAAGTTTTTTTTTATTATTACATAAACCATGAGATAACTAAACACAATATAAAAGAATCAGTGAAATTTAACCGTTATTTGGGTTCGTACGTACCTACATTAATATTTATTTTGCAGGACATAATTAATATATGTGAAAATAGAAAGTAAGTAGATTTATTGATATTTTGCGCGTAATGATTATCGTACCAAATCGCTTGGGGACAATACTTACTGTTGAGCGCAATGCTAATGAAAGTGAAACGTTTTAACATATTTTCTGTATAGGAAATATGATGATATACATAATATATAATTTTTAAAATACTTTTATGTTTAATAGTTTAACCTGCAAAGTGAGGTTTATAACTTATTAAAAAACATTAAAATATTTGGGAGGTTTTGTCTGTTCACGTCCGTAAGTGTTAACCCTCTGAATCCTTACACGTGACCTCCGGGTGGTGCTAAGAACAGTCTCTGGTGGGAGGCTTCGGCCGCGGCTTGTCACCACCCTCCGGGCTGGGCCAGTGCGTGAAGCGATTTTTTCGTGTTTCGTAATGTGGTCCGGAGAAGCCATCTTCTAGGCCTTCATGCTCCATCTTAGACCACATCTTAACTTTACATCAGGTGAGATTGTGGTCAAATGAAGGCTTATCAATTATAAAAAAAAAAAGGTTAAGGTAAAGGTTTAAGTTACACATACAAATATTATATTATAAGTGATGTTTATATTGATTTTTGTTTAATCGATATTTTACAAAAATAAATTATTTTTCTCCATTAACAAATTTCGCGTCAGCGCTTTTGAACTTAGCATATTTTTCTGTTATCATCTAAAATGTATGATATTAATATAAAAATTATATAATTCCGGACAATCCACACCAACAACATCTAGGCCGGTAGTAAGCTCTAAGCTTGTGTTACGGATACTAGACATCTGATATCTTCTTCTTAAATATACCTCTAATAATGAATCTAAAATGTGTTGCTTACGCATAACTCAACAACGCCTGAACCAATTTGGCCAATTTTTTATTAAATGTTCGTTGGAGATCAAAAAAGGTTTTTTGAATAATTACCGGATTTTTTTTAAATAAAATTCCGTGCGCAGCCGGGGCGCCCTGCTAGTACTTAATATACTAGAAAGATAATCTACGTCTTTGAGACGCAAGCCTGACACAAAAATTGCTATCACTTTTTTATTTAGCAACAGAGCGCGCTGTCCTTCTTAGTTATCCCAGTCGCCGTACAGATCTAACGTGCAACGGCCGTGTCTTTCCGGTAAGTACAATAATTACGTAGATATAGGGGTGGTGTACGTTCGACAGACGTATGATTATCCTTTGTGTAACTTTGAGCTTCGTACGCTGAAGTAATTGTTCACCATATTTATTGGTTATTTTTATGTTTTAGGTAATTTTGGTACATTTTGGCTATGGCTGGATGCCATGCTCTTAATTATAATGAAATTGGACGAATATTGGACGACAGTGAAGATGAATTTCCTTCCAGTTGGATCTTCGATGTTCTGCTATGACGGGCCCTTGACTCTTGTGTCATACAAACCAAAACCATCAAAAATGGTTTATTTATTATAATCTTGTGACGAAACAGGTACAATCTATCAAAGTATAGGTAAACCGGAAATGATAATGTATTACAATCAAACAAAAAATGGAGTCGACTCATTTGATCAAATGTGCTCGAATATGTCATGTTTGAGAAAGACCTACAGGTGGCCTATGGCAATATTTTATGGCCTTTTGAGTATATCTAATGTCATATAGTGTCATAATATGTTGGCAAACAAAGATAAATCATTGAGTCGCAGTCGTTTATATGAAAAAGCTGAGCACAGAACTCACATCACCTTGGATGGAGAAAAGGCTGGAAGCGCCTACTCTTAAAAGACATTTTCGTGTAAATATCCAAGAGTAACTGATAATTTACAAAGTAACGAAGAACCTGTTATTAAAAAAAAGAGATTTTATGAGTATTGTCCATCAAAAACACAAAGAATGTCGAAAATTACATGTCATAAAATGCAACAAACCCATTTGTGGTGAACAAAAAAATGATGTATGTAAAAGCTGTATCTAATTGTGATGTAAGCTTAAAACTTGTTGATTGTTTATATAAAACTGTTGATAGTAATCTAATCTTTAACATTAAGGGTAAAAAAAAATTAAAAAAAAAAACTTAACATAATTACTCAATAAAGAAAGACTTGGTATTTTTTAGTTAATTTGTAAGTTGTCTACAAACTTTCGTTGTATATTTTTTTATTATATTGTATTTATGAAACTATTTTTTGTTTTATTTGTAATAGAAAACCCTAAACTAAATAAATAATCACTTTCAAATAGTTTTTTTAAAGGCAATTTGTCCAATAGGCATGTGTAAATTCAAATACGTCTCAAAAACGTATGATTATCTTTGCCGTAGGTCTAAATAAGATTATCTTTCTAGGGTTAATAGACATACTCATATAGGCATTCATCTGTAAATTTTTTAAGACCGTAATGTGTTTTGTTGAATTACGTTCGTGCTATTAAAAAAAATTGAATTTTGTGTTTTTTTGAATTTTTGGTATTTTTATCATATTGGAATCGAACCCGCTACCCCTTGCGCCGCAAGCGGACCTTCGCCCACCGTGCCACTGAGACAGTCAGATTCAAGTTATATTGTAAACTATAGCTTCTATAGAACTAAGTCGGTAGATTCAATGGTTTCGTAATTTGCATATCGCCAAATTCATTTCCGTTGAGGTTTTTGCATAAACACATCCTCTGTTTAAAATTCCACTCACAGATCTGTTCTTAAATAAAAGTTATAGAACTTTAACTTCTTAGAACAACCTAACTTTATTCTATACTAGTGGCCTGCCCCGGCTTCGCACGGGTTTTTATTCAACTTTTTTTCCCGGCAATTATTAGATTTTTTCTCGCCTTTTAAACCTTCCCTAGACCTCCACGAACATTTCTAGACTATAATAAGATAAATCCGTTCAGCCGTTTTCGAGTTTTAATCAGACTAACGAACAACAATTCATTTTTATTTATATAGATAGATATACTGACCCCAGCAAACGTTGTTTTGCAAAATGAAAAATAGATAGTAGATTTGAATGCGCATATAACATTTGGTAAAAATCGGTGGAGTACGGTAGCTAACATTGTGGCATGGACATTTTATATATTAGATAAAGCTGAAGAGTTTGTTTGTTTGTTTGAACGCCCAAATCTCAAGAACTACTGGTCCGATTTGAAAATATTTCAGTTTCAGATAGTTTATTTATTTATTCATTAGGTACTGTATTTATTAAATATGAATTATAATTAATTACAAATTTATTAATAATTTTTTTACGCAATTTCCACTCTGTTAATTTCTTCTATGTACGGGCTGGGATACGATACAATTAAAGTGTTTTACCGATGTTTATGTTCCTAACTGGATCCATGGGTGAAAAGATAAATATTTTGTCACATTCCCATTGGAATTAACATAGTAATGCCTAGTCTGTCTAGATATAGGGCTTGGCTTAGTGCTTGCGTCATGGGGTGTGCAATGTTTTATTTAAACACATGAAACTATACGTGTTTAGCTACTTCATGTATGTACCTAGAAACTAGTTATTTGAACTTATTGACATTTATTTTGAAGAGAGTTTGATGTGTGATTCTATTGATAACATATATGTCAACTTAGTGTAAAAAATTGAAGCGAACTGTCAAAACAATGTTATTTCCATAACTTTTATTTTTTATTTAAAATAACTTTAAGTTGACCTGAACCAGAACAAGCAGCAAGCTGGGGCCCAAGTTGGATTGGTGCAGTGCTGTTTGTTGCTTATAATTATTACAATTGATTATGACAAACCAGACCAAGCTATTCGTAGCACCTGCCAGTAAAATAAAAAGTAGTCTCTCAATGGTTTTAACGAGATCTACATTGTTCTCGGAGTACTCCTCCCAGTTTCTCGTGAAGATCATTGGTACAAACACAGAGGCATAAATAATAATTATTTTAATTTGGTTTATTCATAATATTCCTAAACATATTTCAGCTTTATATTATTTATTGTTTGCGTAATGCTATATTATGTAACCTGTGATAATGCCTAGGCATTAAGCCCGCCTTTGGTATTGTTTTGAATAATAAATTAGACTTAAAGGAGATTACTAGATCATTTGTAAAAAAGTTATTTATAAACCTAAATTAGTGCTAAAATCTGTTTAATAACAGTTCAATAAAAGCTTTTCAGACTTGTTTATCTCTATAATAGTCGCTAAATAAGGCATAAACATACTATTTGTGTGTTTTAACCAATTCAGAAATAGCAGTGTTTTATGATCGTCTGATGTGGAAATACGGAATGCATATGAATTTATGGAAGGATAGAAGTTGTACAGCGGAAGTAGGGAGGCGGCGACACTGTCGCAACACGGATGTATTGATAATACTATCAATGAACACCATTCATTGCTAGCAAAGGAGCCATTAATTTTATTTTCGCTTTGGGAAAGTGTAGTGTGGAGCAAGCGGCAGTAAAATTAGTTTTATTATACTTTTTGGAATAACGTTAAGGCCTTGAATGTTAATAAAATTTAAAATGTTTCGTTTTCAACCGACGAACAAAAACATCTCACAAATTCACCAACCCGCACTTGGCCAGCGTGGTGAATTAAGGCCTAATCTCTCTCGCCAAGAGAGAAGCCTCTATGCCCCAGCAGTGGGAACAGGGTGATGATGATGAACAAAAAGAGGTTCCCAACTTGTTAGATATTTTTTTATGGGTGACGCATAACTTTTTTCTGATAATTATTAATTTTGATAATTAATATTTTTTTTGAAAAAATAAGTAATCTTAAGGCAGTGTAAGATTTGATAATCCATTTCTATAATTCAGATAATATTAATTTTTGGCGCCGGGTTTCTTGAGTAGGTATAAGAACTTGGTGAATATGGTTTTAAAAAGACTTCATCATTTTCAAGTATTCAGTTTCTCAGCGGATTTTTTTTAAGTATTTATATCCCAAATAGTTAAACGTTTCCCGGAACTTGAATCTTTTGCCGGAACTGAACTCCGTCTTTTTATAATTTTATTTTATTCGGAAAACAAACAGTTTTACTTACTAACTAAATCACAAACAACTCAGAACAAATTACATGTTTCCACATAGCGTGACTAATAAACAAAAAAAAACACAATTTCTTATTCATAACTATATATAGAATATATTAGGTCCTTACATATGAAATTGGCGTTTTGTATGGGAGGAACAAAAAGTCGAATATTTTTTAATATAATATATTTAATTAATCAAAGTATGAACCATTATTTTCTATGCACTTTTGCCATCTTATAGGTAGTTCATTGATCCCTTTACTAAAAAAACCAGTCGGACGGGAATCAATAAAATCTTTGAAGGCGATTTGGACTGCCCCATCGGAGTTGAATTTTTTCCCTTGCAAGAAGTTATCCAAATTTCGAAAAAAATGGTAATCTGTTGGAGCAAGGTCCGGGGAGTACGGAGGATGTCTTAGACTTTCCAATTGAAGCTCTTCTAATTTAGTAGCCGTCTGTTGCGCAGTGTGTGGTCTAGCGTTGTCGTGAAGCAGCAGTGGCGTGGAGCGATTGACCAGCCTAGGTTGTTTAGCCGCTAGCTTTTCCATCATGGTTTGCAATTGCTGACAATAGACATCAGCCGTAATAGTCTGGCCAGATTTGAGAAAACTGTAATGAACAATACCGGCACTAGTCCACCAAACGCTTACAAGTAACTTTTTTGGGGTTAATTTTCGCTTGGGGCAGGATTTGGCTGGCTGGCCAGGATCCAACCATTGCGCTGAGCGCTTCCGATTATCGTAAAGAACCCATTTTTCATCACAGGTAATGATTCGGTTTAAAATACCTTCATTATTGTGCCGGTTTAGTAATGTAACGCAGCAGTCGACGCGCGTTTGCCGGTTTGCTTCAGTCAATTCGTGAGGTACCCACCTTTCAAGCTTTTTAATCTTCCCAATTTGCTTCAAGTGAATTAAAACAGTTTTATCACTAACACCGCAGCCTGCAGCTAACTCGGACGTGGTTTGCGATGGATCCGCTTCCACAATAGCCTTCAACTCTTCATTATCAACTTGAGTCTCAGGCCGTCCACGGGGCTTGTTCTGCAAGTCGAAATTTCCAGAACGAAAACGTTGGAACCAAAAACGAACTGTGTTTTCTTTTGCAACACGACCGCCATACACATCATTCACCCTTCGAGTTGTTTCCGCAGCACTAGTGCCACGGCGGAACTCGTACTCGTAAATAATGCCATATTTTAAGTTTTCCATTTTGTAAAATGAGTGACGCAAACAGAAAAAAACAGAAGAAAAAAAACAAATGAATGACGATCATCGAAGCACAAATACATGAGTCTATAGCTGTACAAATTTGAATTTGGAATTCCTTACCAAAGAGGAGAAATTTGTGATTAAAGTGGCCAGTACGAAAAACGCCAATTTCATATGTAAGGACCTAATATAACTTGTTTTTAAGTAACATGTAGAAGTAGGGCTATAACATCAAGTATTAAAATATAATATACTTACAAAATATTTCCCTAAAATAAAACCTTAAATTATTTCTTATTAAATATCACTATAACATTTTCAGATACTTAATACTGTATTAGGAAAAGAGTATTAAGTATAGTACCGTACCTATATATTATTATTTATATATTACCTACTCCGAATATTAACCACAAAGTCAAAGTCAAAACGTTTATTTCCTTAGAAGCACATACCTACATGGACAAGGCAACCACCAGTTAAAAACTTTTCATACTCTAGGTTATCCTAGATCTAGATTACGTCTAGATCTACATGCGACTCCAAACAGTCTACAAAACCTCACAGTCACGTACGCACAGTAATTTCACTTCACTAGTGATTAAGGGATTACAAGATTAGTCGATGCACTTTATCGATATCGATAGTGAATGATAACAATTCTAATTATAATGAGACACTTATTAGCTACTTAGCTTGAAGTGTACTTTTAGTGTAGGTAGGTACTATTTTATGGTAATTAATTTAGTTTCAAGCCTCTTTTTACCCATTTTTAATCTCTAATTGGCACTAATACAATGAACCTGCTAATTACTTTCATGCCACGGCGGTGCCCGCAGTTTACGGAATTACCCGCGGGACAACGTATCTTCCCTCGGTAAAGTAGACTATAGCCTTCCTCGATAAATGGCCTCATCATCATCACCCTATTAACGTTCCCACTGCTGGGACACAGGGACTTCTCTCTTGACGAGAGAGATTAGGCCTTAATTTACCACGCTGGCCAAGTGCGCGTTGGTGAATGTCACATGACCTTCAACTACCTTCAGAAAATTAGGTGTCATATTTTTGGACGGGCTAACAGACACACTAAACAGAATAACTATGTTAATATAACCGGGTGGTGCTAAGAACAGTCTCTGGTGGGAGGCTTCGGCCGCGGCTTGTCACCACCCTCCGGGCTGGGCCAGTGCGTGAAGCGATTTTTTCGTGTTTCGTATTGTGGCCCGGAGAAGCCATCTACCTTCTAGGTCTTCATGCTCCATCTTAGACCACATCGTCACTTTACATCAGGTGAGATTGTGGTCAAATGAAGGCTTATCGAGCATAAAAAAAAATATATATATCTCAAGATTTCCGTGGATGCAGAACGCTCAATATCTAACACCACTGGAGATTTATGAGCGAGTCCTATATCAGGCAGTGGGTCACACTTCTCGTCCCTCAATGAGTGTCAGATATCAGTGCTTCCGCGTTACGACAGTCTATTGCATGTTCTCCCCACATCCGCCATTTATTAGCATTTACAAGCATACCTATTTCCATCATCATAAGCACCCCTTTTTACGTTCCCACTGCTGGGACACAGGGACTCTCTCTTGACGAAAGAGATTAGGCCTTAATTTACGGCCAACTGCGGGTTGGTGAATGTCACACTTTTCTAAATTCTCAGAATATGCTGGTTTCCTCACGATGTTTGACTTGACTGTTAAGACACGTATTTTAAGAGCGCGTACATTTTTCAAGATCCAGAGGTGAGATGAGGTGGCGGATTTTGAACCCACGACCTTCGGAATATTAAAAAACACGTGCTGTAACGGTGAAAGCAAAACATCGATAAGCCGCTATGTTCTGCGAACTTTAAAGAGTTTGAAGAGCATGTGACCTTCACCAACCCGCACTTGGCCAGCTTGGTGAATTAAGGCTTAATCTCACGCCAAGATATACGTCCCTGTGTCCCAGCAGTGGTAAATAGGTGCTTAAACGAATGTACATATCTATGACTGTGCTATGCCCAGCAGTGAGCAGCTATCCCACACCTGATATGACGCTGACATCAACAGATTCCTAACACAAAAGTGAAAAGCGAGTTTTCCGTACAAAACAAAAACCAACTAACAAGTTCTAATAGTTGAAAACAATTGAACCGTGGAAAGCATAGAAAGCGTGCGCCGGCGCAGATTATCAAACGCGCAGGCGCGGGAGATAGTCTTGACAGCTACGTCAAACTCATATCATTACAAATATTAAAAAGCTGAAGTGTTTATTTATTTATTAAACAAAATCCACAGCAGTACTTAAAAAATAACTTTTAATAAATGTCTTTAGGCCAAAAAATGACTTAAATTTTATAAAACACTAGTAGTGGCCCGCGGTGTTAAACTTTTGATTTACCGGCTAAGATTGGTAAAAACTTAATCATTTCGCTTTCGCACTTGATATGGTATGATTTTATTACATTTCATTTTTCTATTTTGTTCTTGGCTGAGTTAATAGTTTTAAAACTCCTTGCTCTGTCTGTACCCAATTTAAAACCTTATTGATCAAGTTTGAAATATTCACAATCAAACAAATCAAATTTTATTTCAAATTTGAATATATTATTTCAATTTTTGTTCTGAAATTCAATAGTTCTATTTACAAACTGCGAATAGTGATGGGAAGGAAGTAAGCAATTTATGTGTTATCGATTTAAGTGAATGTTAAAATCATGATTATAATCAGTTTCAGCACGATAATAATAATATAAATAACATTACTGACATTATATTTACTCAAATTATTGCACAAGACAGCTTTTATACTTATCATATTTCCGAGATATAATTAATACTAATATATTAATACTATACCGCCGAAGAGTTTGTTGTTGATACGATTTAACAATTTTTACACTTTGTCATTTAAAAGGGTTCCGTAAACGGGTCCCTAAAAATACAGATTATTATACTACTTGATTCGCCAGTGGTCAAAATTAAACCATGATTCAATGTAAAACCTTATGACCTTTTTTGCATATCAAAAATACCAATATCAAATTTCATTTTTCTAATCGCGCAATGTCCAATGTCCAATTAAACGAATACAAAGATTCACCTATGTGTAGATACATACGATACATACATAGATTACATAGAAAGGTAGTACGAAGGAGGTAACTATGTAATGAAAGATTTATCAAAATCAGGATTGGTTCAGTGGCCGACTCGATTCCATGCTTATGTTCGATCGTGTTTGATTTCTAAGGTTTCCTACATTGACAAAGTTATCGATACTTTATAACATTGTAACAATCGATACTTTTGTATGTTGCTATACAACTATTGTAATAAACTGGCCTGGTGATGTTGGTCTACAGGACGTTTTATTTCATTGGTATATTATTTTAATGGTTAGTTTTTCCTAATGTTAATAAAAAAGGTAAGTACTTAAATAAGCTTTCAGAAAAAAAAATAACTCATGCAATTTTTATATTTTTTTGGTAAGTATCAATATGAAAACATAGCAAAAAGAGCACATATGTTTTTTTTTAAATAAATAAAATAAATGTATGTATTTGTATTTCCGACAACATAGGTCCATAGGTTAGTACTCGTACCACAATAAAGTACTGTAAATGGTTAATAATAAAATCAAGATACAGAATTTTTTTTTTTTTTAAATTTTAAGTAGAAAGTGTTTTTAGTGCAATTATTAAAAAAGAAAACAAAACACAACAGGTTGACAAGTGAGTGAGACTGTTATGATAACAAAAATAACATAAAACAATCTGAAATCAAAAAACTTTTTTTGCAAAATAATGCTGTTGCCAAATTAATGAATCTAGCACGCCTATCAGATAAGCCGTTGAACCACAGCTCCAAATTGAAAAAACAAAGCCATTTCAAAATCGGAATAATGACCATAACGCCATTGAATCAATGCTGCCAACGTGAAAACTTTACACAATCAAACCTTGCGTTTTCCCAATGCTAATTGTATGCGTGTAGTAGTTGAAATAACTAGCCACTGTGTTTTGTAGACCAAAACAATTATTTGGAGCAAATTTTCCTTGTATCTCGTGAATACCTGTTTGTTTTGTAATAATATATGAAGCTAGTTAATTGTTCGTGAATCCGGATCCCGAATTTGTTTAGAAGACGGACTGGATTGGCAACCGTTTAAAAGTTTATGAATTATATATTAATTATTAACTGGATTTTTTATTTAAATATAATTATTAAGGCTATTGGTTTAACAGACGTGATTGCTATAATAAATTACCTATTTGACGTTTCAATAAAAACTGGATTTTCTAATTTAAAGGGTAAGGTTTATTACGAATTATTTTGAAATCTAACTTACAAGAAAATGTTCTAAAAACTTGTATGTGTAAATTAATCTTATTAAATGTAAATCTTAGAAACTTGTCATAAAAACCTAGATAATTTAAAGAAAGTTATACAACTTATTTTTAATCTAATTTATATTGTAAATTAAATGTGTTCAAAAGGAAAATCAAAAGCAAACTTTCTGTATTTTCGAAATTTTTTACATGAGTTAGAGGAGTTAAGTTATAAAATATGGCTAACGTAGCGTTATATTGTTTAAGTAAAACCGAAAGCAATATTTCATAAATATCATTAAAATTGACAATTTACGATCGTAACTCATGCAAATTATATCATTTGTAATTTTAATTCAAACTGTTTACCTTCGAATAGGAACTGATAAATCTTTATATATATAAATCTTCCGTACGTGTATTAGACATTGAACTTTTCCTAAACAGCTGGACCGATTTTAATGAAATTTTTAGTGTGTGTTTAAGTGTGTTCGAGAATGGCTTAGATACGGTTAACTAGATGCGAAGCGGGGGCGGACTGCTAGTTTCTAATAAATCTAATGAAATTACTATTTATTCCAACTTTAGGAAAATATAATAGTACCATTTATGTGCTGTTTTATTTTTCGAAAACACATTTCAAACAAAAATTTGTCTTTTAAAAAAAAAAGAACTAATAAAATGTCAACCATAATTTTACATGCGAACGCAAGTGGTTGTGGTTACACACGTTTTTGCGTTATCGAGTTAACCGTTACAGCCGGTACAGTCAAGTTTAATGTTAACTAACTTGCTTTGAACTATAAACTAGTGGCTATATATACCTGATAAACTTATAATTAAGCTTACAACTCTTCAGACATAAAACATCTTTTAGCATTCCAAATAAGTTTTATGTTAATCATTATAAGGAGTAGTTTTTATGTAACAAGAATTTAAAAAACGTTATTTTGAAATATTCAATTAATTTTATTCCAATTATCGAATGATTATAATGTTCCTCTATAACTCACTTAATAGTATAAATTATGACTAGCTTTAAACGCCGCGTTGTCCGTGTTTTACATATTTTTCCGTAGAAAAAACGTTATTTTCCCCCGTTGAAGCCAGTCTTCCTCGATAAATAGGCTATTAGATAGCCTATTTATCGTATCTATCAGTGTAAACATTTTTCAAATAGGACCAGTAGTTCTTGAGATAATCGCGTACAAGCAAACAAACAAACTCTTCCGCTTCATAATATTAGAATAGATTCTATAAAATAGAACAAATAATTCTGTACATGTAAAAGCCTTACAATACAACTTGCATAAAAATGTGGACTAGATTGCGTAGAGCCCCGATGGAAATGTCTGCCGGAACGACGGACAGACAGACTGACAGTGCAATAGCGGAATAAATTAGCAATTACAGATGCCATCAGGAACATTGAAAATCCATTATGGAATAAATGTGTGAAAAGCCACATTTCTGTGATATAACTGTTCGTGCGTTGTATACGGGCGACGGATCAGTGGGCTGCTTAATGATAACAATTAATAATGTAGCTATTAAATCTTTTTCCTGTATTTTTTTCTATTTTTGTACCTAGGATGTTTTGTAGATTTTACTAACTTCGTCTTTGTTGCTGTGTAGTAATAAGTTTTAACGTAATAGACTATGTAATAAAAAATAAGAATAGAAAATAGAATAAAGAAAAAGAGATATAATATAAAACCATGCAATGTCAGCCACCTCGCATACCTTGGTTTGTCAAAGATAGAATTAATATATCTGTTATTGTTAAGTATGTCCATCAAGAAAATTTAGATTTCTTATAAAAAAAGACTGAATCTCCAAACTGCGAGGTTTGTGAGGTCTTAAATGATGCGTATCACATCTTGATTATTAAATGAAATAAATTTAACTTGGGTACCTATTTTCATTAATATCCTATCAGAACCATACACCATCAGGATCAGGACCTAAGTGTTATTTTTTTATTTTAACATTACATTTTATGCTGGCATCTATAAAAATGTGAAATTGCAAGCAAATCGCTGGTCTGCAACGATTCAATATGAATGAACACTCACTGTAAACTTACATGAACACTTGCGTGACAAACAGGCAGTGTTCTATGTAGATGTGTACATTTGTCAAGCCGTTGTTAATAACGATACCGTTACTAAAAACAGTTAATTAACGAGCTGGTATTGACAATGCAATAAATTTAATGTGACAGACATAAATAATAATTGTGCAATTACATTAGAAACAGTTAAATTCGCCTAGTTTTGTGAAATATTACGAGGTTAGTTTAGAGTTAATTTATTTATATAGTAATCGCTCTACTGTAAACTTTTGCGTAATATTGTTTCCACAAAAAATAAATTCCTCTTTTAGTGGCATGTGTCCGTTTTTTTACTTACATAAATTTTATGACACATTTCAAAATCGTTTACACTATTTTTAAAACTAAAAATACAGAAGGTACTAAATTCGACATATTTTTACGCTTCAAAATATTTGGGACGTGACTCGATCAAAACTTTGATTCTATTTGAAAAGTAGGCTTCGCTTAGCTGCGAATAAACAATTCGTAGTGGGCTCAACTCAATTAGTCATAAACTCATAAGATAAAGTAATTACCTATGTTAAGGTAATGGTAGTTTAAAGTAATCTTCGATAAGTCGAGCTTTTGTTATTTTCAGCCAAACATAGATTAATAATTTTAATATACGTTTAGCCAATCACATTGTTTAATACTTTCTAGTCATATGTTATTGTAAAATTTCTTGCGCAGTCAACATCACGAGAAAGCGCAAGGCTTTTTACTAGATCCCATGAATGGAATAGGAAAATGTCGATAGGTCGCGATTATTCTCAAAGATAAAACTATTATCGTTATTGTTACATAAAAAGTTTTTAAAACAACAAACCGTTTTCACTAAATCATCGATATTTTATCACAATTACCACAACACTATTGCTAAAAGTCTGTGTCCACTGCTTCCAAATTCAAATCTTTCCCGCTCAAACCCAAATTCGAATTCAAATTTTGAATTCCATACTTCACATAACAATAAGGCGCATTGCATACGGGCTAGTATTTTATCATTGTAAATATTTTTGTACTATTAAATTGTACTGTTATTGGTAACGTAACAGACGCGCACAGCGCTGTAAAGCCGCGTAGAGACTGAGCCGCGTGGGGGTGAACTCGTGTATGGAAGCCTTAAATGGTAATGCATGACGCAGTTTTTGCTACAAGTAGCTTTGTCTCGGAGCTTGAATGCTAGTTACTTGTAAGGTGTTAGAATGCATATTACTCGCGTCTAAAGAAAGCATGACTTGTTACCTACTAACCTGGGATTGAGCGCTTGTCATGTTAGACAAATCAAGAGTGCTTACCCGTTCGACCCAAGATTTTTCTACCCAATAGGTATTTTGCTCCGTTCAACCCAAAACAATAGATTCAAGTTACCCGTTCTACCCACACCTACTTATTCCTAATTTCTATTGTTTGAATTCAAATAAATGTCATAGTGAAATACTAAAGAAGCAGGCTCATTCATTACA
Organism: Gymnoscelis rufifasciata; assembly: GCA_929108375.1. Lineage (NCBI taxonomy): Eukaryota > Metazoa > Arthropoda > Insecta > Lepidoptera > Geometridae > Gymnoscelis > Gymnoscelis rufifasciata. The sequence goes on from OV815322.1 coordinate 11,893,699, forward strand.
TTAGACAAAAAATCGCCACGGCGTTGCCCGTGTTTTTGGATTATCTCGTGGGATCATAATACAAAATCAACAACTACTAATAAATTGAAAATTAATTAAAAAAACATTGTCCAGCGGACAAAATTGTGAATCTAAACCATTCCCAGATCCCCTTGAACACACACAAAAAATTTCATCAAAATCGGTCCAGTAGTTTGAGAGAAGTTCAGTGACATACACACTCACAGAAGAATTATATATATAAAGATATACAAATTACGGTGTCTGTACTATTTAGAATACACTGTGACTCAGATTTTTGCTTTGGGTAGAACGGGGCATATGTTTTGGGTTGAAGGGGTAAAAATATTATTGGGTAGAAAAATCATGGGTTGAACGGGTAAGCACTCCAAATCAATGTCTGTAAAATATAAAAGGCCTCGGCTTTCTCAGTTAATTTTCATTACCTAATAATATTAAAAAATTATTTATTGTACACAAAAACATAGTAATACAAAAAGGTCATACAATAAATAAAATGTACAAAAAGGCAAGCGAATGTACAAATTACACATACCAAAATATTTTTATTTACCTATTTATTTTAGAATGGAGTAAATTTTATGTTTATTATTATTTATTTGTTTATTATTATTTGATTAAATAGATATAATTAGAGTTCAGATATAATCAAATCACCTTCTAGAAAACTACACTTATAGCCTAATTTGTCTTTTGAAACATAATAATTTAAATTAACTAAGTACGTACTAAGTACGCAAGATGAAAGTTAAAACAGGCAATAAAAGTCGGCCCAAGGTATGTTTTTGGGATTCAGCCACAAATTCGCCATTTTATGCTACAAATCGAGTTTTATAGAACCAAGAAAAAATACTATTTTGACCTCAGCTAGGCGGTAAAACGAGTTTAGCCTGATCTGATCGCGTTTATAGCCAATGGTGAAATCGGGGACAAGTCGTCTGTAAACTAACTTAAAACAAACATTGTAATCTTGCACACTGGTCCCAATAATCCTATCCATTCAAGGTTGTCTGGTAGAGATCACTCTTTAGCGATAAGACCGCCATTTGTCACATAGTCTTAAATGCTTATGTATCGTTTTGTGTTTTAATTAAGTATGCAATAAAGAATATTAATCTATATCTAATTAATATCTAATATGTATTATGGACAGAGAAAGTTAGTAATAAAATGTAACAGTTGAACTGAAACAGAAACACACGTGACAAACGTACAGACGTAAATATATAATGGCTGACCTCGCCTCGGACAAGGCTTTGCGGTGTCATAAATAATAGACTTACTATCGATTTGTATATTCGTATTAATAACTAGAGAAATCACCAAACAAGTTTTTAACAAAAGTTTTTTCTATATCAAATTATTTTATTGTTTCATCAACATTATCGTCGACGACCTCTGTGGCGCAGTGGGCCAGGTACGCCTGGAACAAGAGGTTGCGGGTTCGATGCCCGCCGGGGGACCAGATTGAGTAGATCTACGTTTTGGTTTTGGGTCTTTGTATTTTCAATGTATGGAAAAATAATAGAAGCGAACTGACAGTACAATGTTATTTACTTGAAAAAATGTAGTAACTTTAACTTATCAATTAAAATAAACGTTTTGACTTTTATCTGAAGTACCTAATTATATTAATACAAAAAAAAACGCGGGTTGGCGGTTGCGGTCGATTCCACGGGACCAGATTTTGTACAATCTACAATTTCTGGTTTCGGGTCTAGGTGTTCTCTAAGTATAAATAAATGTATTTACAAAAAAATATGTATCTATGTAGTATATCAGTCACCGAACACCCATAATACAAGCTTTGCTTAGTTTAGGGCTAGGTAATGCTGTTTGAGTATCTTGAAAATATTTATTACTAGCTGACCCCAGCAAACGTTGTTTTGCAAAATAAAAAATAGATGTTGGCCGATTCTCAGACCTACTCAATATGCTCACAAAGGTTCATGAGAAGCGGTCAAGCCGTTTCGGAGGAGTACGGGAACGAAAACTGTGACACGAGAATTGTAAATATAAGAAGATTATTTTATTTAATTGATACCAACGAACTCTTACAAGTTTGAGCTATTAAGGTTTTTAAACGTATTACCTACTGGTTACCAAGAAATAGGAACTTAGGGTTTATTTGGCCCTAAACCTTATCAGCAAGGCCTCACTAACAGGTAGTCTAACGATAATCCGATTAAAAGATAAAGTTATGCGGGATTTATGCAAATGCTTCGTAAGATTACAAGTAATAGGATTATGGCAGTGTCCTTGATATTTGGGTTTCTGTTCTTCTAACAGGATTTTCGGAGATTATTTTTACTGAATAGATAATTTTTAGGTAGGTGGACAATCTCTAGTAAGTATGCTTTATTTTCACGTTTAAAATATGAATAATATATTAAACGTAAAATGTGTTTATGAATAATATATTAAACGTGAAATATAGTTATAGTTTTTAAATAGAACATAGTCGCCTGCATAAAAAAATATAATTTAATAGTTAATATAATCCATTACTTTCTTTTCCAAATGAAAATACTGAATAAATAGTAATTAATTCAGAGGAAACACAAGCTTAGAGCTTACCACGAGGCTAGATGTTGTTGTGTGAATTGTCTGGAAATATTTATATTTATTTATTTATATACAAATCTAAAAAATATATGTGCATTAATTTATCATCACATCATCATCACCCTATTAACGTTCCCACTGCTGGGACACAGGGACTTCTCTCTTGACGAGAGAGATTAGGCCTTAATTCACCACGCTGGCCTAGTGCGGGTTGGTGAATGTCACATGTCCTTCAAACTCTTTTCTGAAGTTATCAGAACATGCCGGTTTCCTCACGATGTTTGCCTTCACCGTTAAAGCACGTGTTTAAAGCGCACATAAATTTCTCATGAAAAATCCTGAGGTGCGTGGCGGGGTTTGAACCGACGACCTTCGGAATGAAAGTCGAGTGTCCTCCCACTTAGCCAACACGGCTTTTTTTAATTTAAATATTAATTTATTTTTCATTAATTTATACTAGGACTAAAATTAGATGTATTTTACTGAGTCAATGGCACAGCATTGAATAGTAACAATAAACAATATAATTATAATATTTAGATCCTCCCACACTATATATAGGTTTATATAAAGTCTAATATTAAGTCCTAGTTAGTAGCGTGTACAATGTTAGTTTTTATTATTTGTGTTTTTAAGTTATAGTTTTTGTTTTTTTTTTTATATTTCTTTGTCACATTGGTGTACAACTGTAAAGACATTGTAAATAGTTAATAAATAAATTAAATAAATTAATTAAAATGCAGAAATATTACCTACTAACTCACCCAGCAAACGATGAGTTTCAGATGCAATATAATAGAGAATTTTAAATGGATATAGTAAAAGTCGCCCTTCAGGAGGCGAAAGTCACTCGACCATTCAGCCACGTTTAGACAAAACTCGGAAGACGTGGCTGTATGTTCAAATGACTTTTGACCGAGACTGTATGTATAGTAAATTGACTTTTTCCTGCAAAACGGGGATATGTAAAAAATATTTCTTTCGTTCATTAGGAGGAGTTTAACAATTTGATATTATTTTATTTAAAAAAATCTTGTCCTAAAAAGAACAAAAGATATACCTAATCAAAATCATCCATTTTAGCGCAGTAGCTCTGAAGGTATGCGCGTACATAACATATATTTCGGCGGTCCATTTTTCTTTTATATATCCCTATTATAACGATATAATATATTAAACTTCAAACATACTTTCATAGATGGCGCTGTTCACAAGTGTTTGTAATTTAAAAAGTATAAATTATCTTCATAACCTTCTCACATAATATGTAAAATACCACACTACTACATCCCTCAGAGATTTCTTACAAAATTTATTATGTGTCCGAGTCACCAAGTAGTTTCCTTATAAAGTAAACGCAATTTATAAAGAGTGTATTTTATGTTTCGAACGGCACTCTTACATTAATAGTGACAAGTTACTGCACTAACGCGTACCATTTATTAGTTTGAAATAAACGCATGCGTTCTATATTTACTATACAAGAAAATGGCTGCGAGCCAACATCCTACCGTCAACGGAATATTGGCAACGATGCATTAATTTATTATAATTTATATTTAAGTTTTTCAAACAATTTTTTTATATATGTACCTAGTTAATATATAAAATTGTTTGACACATTGATCACAATTATTTTGGATACTTTCTCGATACAAGAAGAATTTTAACCAAAAATACTTCTTGAACACGAACAAAACAATTGATTTTAGTACCTATGTTACAGGTACCTAATAATTTTAAAACGGTTTGCGGCCTTACAGGGTTATTTCGGGTTGATTAAACAGACGTATCCAATTGATTTATACGTTCGCCTTCAGAGGTAGATTTATCTTTCCTAGGGTGGATGTAGTGTGGTATTTTACTTATTATGTTCACACTACATCCACCATACACGAGAAGGTTATGAAGATAATTTATACTTTTAAAATAACAAACACTTGTGAACAGCGCCATCTATGAAAGTATAGTTGAAGTACGTTAATGTACGATGCGTTTGTGTCTGTGGTTGGTTTCACTTCATACAATTATTGTTTAAAACCTCTAGATGTCGCTCAGATATTATAGTAACTATACAGCTGCTACTAGGTAACCAAATATTAAGTTCTCCATAAAAATACTATTTAAATTGATTAGGCCTTTCCAATTTAACTAACTAAGCTTTAATACATTTTTGTGTCGACTTAAATCTTAATTTAAGAAATCGTTTTTAGTGGGAGAATTTAATTTTTGTTTTATCTGAGACTTGTTTTTGTAAAATTAAATGTTCGTACAACTGATCACAGATGTCGCTACTAGACAATAAACAAAGTCGCCCTTGAACTTGAATGAAACCAACTGTTGAGTGTTGTATTGTCCACGATATATTATTATTATGTAGATTGTTATAAATAAGAATACGGTTTGTGATATCTTAAAAAAAGAAATTATAATGGAATTTTATTTTCTTTCTTAACAGTTTAGATTAAAAGCCAAAAAGACAAACTTTATAATTATAATACCATAGTGCAGTGGCTCGTAAGCGTAAAAGGTCTGTTATCCTTTTGACATAAATATGCGTACGGACGCTCATGTCCATACAATGTTTTAAATATTTAGATAAAACTCTATGGGTTTCTCTGTAGAAGGTTCCCAAAGTTATATAAACACTAAATTAAGTCAAATGTTGCGGACTATTGTAGTTTGTTAGCACTATAGGAATTAATAATTATGTCATAAGTGATCACATTTAGTTCTGTGATTCACATTTAGTTTCTGTCTGTGTGTTATGTGGGTGAGAGTGGGGAAGGAAAACTGAAAATCACCAAAATATACTCGAGTGGGGTATGAAATGAAAGCGCATAGCGTACACATTACAAAATATTATGGTGTTTTACTTTAAAGGAAATACAGGCATTGGAATCGGGGTTTTTTCTTAAATTTTAAATTTATATTTTGACCAATAAAACTTAATTCGAAATTTACACATTGTTATAATTTCTACACGTGGCTCGCAATGTTGACTGCTCCCTAAAAGTTGGGGTAACGGCTCGGGTTTCTTGGTGCCGAAATGGGGTAAATAGGGGTTACTGACCTTATCGACCTTGTCGGTGGGCGGGGAGGCTGGGGGGCTCTGAGGCAGTCCATCATCAGGCTCGTCGTCGCTGTCTCCGCGCCCGCGCCGGCGCACCGCGGCCACCAGCTCCGCCTGGTGGAGAAAACATTAACATATTAAGAATGTTATAATCAGCATAAGCTCTCTCATTTATGTTCCCACTGCTGGGACACAGGGACTTGTCTTTTGACGAGATTAGGCCGTTATTCACGCCTGGTCAAGTGCGGGTTTGTGAATGACACATGTGTTAAAACTCTGGTTTCTCAGATTTAGATTAAGCGTCATTTCAAGTTTTTTCTTACGTTCTGTTTAGTCTGTAACGTCTGGGCCCATAACTAGCCATTCGCTTTTAACTAATTTAAGTCTCTAGTCTAAGTTTTCTCCGTTTTTCATTTATTAATTTATAATATTGTGAGTCAGAATAACACCAATAACAGAAAAACACCATATTATAACGATAATCAACATTGGCTATAGAACGCTATCAGGTCAGGCTACTAAACTCATTTTACCGCCTAACTGAGATAAAATTGACATTAAATTGTCATTTTTCTATGGTGGATCTTGGATCAATAATAAACTCGATTTGCAGCATAAAATAGTTTAAATCGGCCTTAGAGACTACAATAATGGTAATTTAGTTTTATCCTATCATCCAGTCACTAAGTACAAATTCAATCAGCTTTATGATACAAAGCCATCTTCCAGGTAAAACTTTCAAAAGAGATTATTTACATTTCAATTATATCCAAAAGTCTAAACTCATTCCAAGACCTAATTAAATAATAATTAGTGTGCGCGGATGCGATAAGAATTATCGTAATTATCAGAATTTGAGTGAACACAGCATCCTTTCACTGGACACTTAACCAAAGTCCATGTTAAAATAATCATCTTATATTATTGAATTTGTATCCACTGAATATATACAAATGCAAAAATCTATATATTAGTGACTTAGGTCACATTATCTTTATATAAATCTTCTGTACTTGTGTTGAACTCCTAAATGGCTGGATCGATTTTGATGAAATTTTTTGTGTGTTTAAGTGGGTTCGAGAATGGTTTAGATTCACAAATCACAATACGGTCATAGGTGCGAAGTGGGGGCGGATCGCTTGTGATAATATAGAGAGTTACTTTCAGACCAGTTACAGGGAAAATTGTGTATATTTTAGAGCTTATACACATTTAAGCAATTTTCTTTAACCTCTTTGTAACTTGCTAATATAATTTATGGTATATTTATCATAGCATTAGGATCATAAATTATATTAGTAACATTATAGTTTTTATTAACTCTTTTTACTTTGTAAGAATGATACTGAAGTATTGCTAGGATGAGTGTTAATAGCTATTCCTCTTAACTCAAGTAATATACTAGATATTTAGATAACTCATGTAACTGTGCAGAAATATCGGGAAACTCGAAAGCCAATCAACCATGGTAAATATCCCGTTATAAATCTAACTAGTATTGATAACCATGATAGTTTCAAAAGTTATATAAAATCATATGTTTTTTAGGTTTTTTTTTTATAATAGCAGCAACAGCCGTTTGTATTTCGTAAAACAACAAAAAAAATACGATTCTTCTTTTTGGCTGTATGGCTTGCTGAATGGTTATTACATGGACGCAGTTTATCCCATTCATAAAAACAATAAACACATTAAGTAACTTATAGTAACATAAAAAAGTCAGTTAACCAGTGAGTAAAACTATTAACCTACCCATAGTCTAGTCACCGTCCGCTGCCAACGACCCATTTTGGCACAATCACATCACATAATCATTGAAACAGCTCCCAAAATGTGCCTATTCTGTCACAATATCAAACTGCTTCAAATGTGCCTATTTTGTGACAATATAAAACTGCTTCAAATGTGCCTATTTAATCACAATATCAAACTGCTTCAAATGTGCCTATTTTGTCACAATATAAAACTGCTTCAAATGTGCCTATTTTGTCACAATATCAAACTGCTTCAAATGCTTATTCTGTCACAATATCAAACTGCTTGAAATGTGCAAATTCTGGCACAAAATCAATTGACATGTTTCTTTTTCACACACTTTTCACATATAAAATATTTTTTTAATAGTTGAATGTTTTAATTGCACACTTTAATATTATGAATACGTTAATAATCTGTAATAATAAATAAATACCTCAATAATGCATTGCACATAATAAAATTGTATTTTAAAATCTTTATTTACTCTCAGGAATAATACACCTATATATTACTACAGAAGTTTTTATACTAAATGGCAAATAGTATGAGTTTTATTACTGATGACTGATGATTTTGTTTATATTTATATTGTATTAGTAACGTATGGCTAAACGATTTACGCAATTATATATTATTATTTTCCTGTTTGTGTTTCTAAAGTCGGTTTGGTGTTATCATAAGTTTTTAGAACGTTCCTACATTACCTAGAAATAATATTATTGTCACCACAAAGTCAAAAGTGAACATAAGACCTAATTATTTGTCATGATAAACATTATTTTTTAAACACATACCTACCTAATATTAAGTAGGATATGTTCGATCTGTGTTTTTTATTTAAACAATTGTGTGGATTGTCCGGAAATCTTTTGTTTTTCATATTATTATGTATATATATATTCCTAAATCGAAATAATGGCTTCATTGCTTGAGGTATATAGAAAAAAAACAATGAAATTATGAAACTAGAATAAGCGAAAAAAATAGGGCATATTCCCTATATTATTTTTACCTAGGCACTCAATAAGAATCTACCATAATCATGCTTTAACAAAGCACGTAGAACTGATGGCCGCTGGGGCCGAAAAGTTTTCAACAGGAGACCATGAATCGGAAAGCTCAGCGTAGGACGTCCACCTACAAGCTGAAAGTCTGCGGGTTTACGTGGATGCAGGCCGCTTTTAACAGCAATAACTGGAGATCTTTGAGGGAGGCTTATATCCAGCAGTGGACGTCTTACGGCTTAAATGATGATGATTATGACCATAATCATAATCGGAATTGGAAAACACTGATTTACAGACAAGTTAAAAATGACTTCACAAAAAACTCACAACGTAAGAATGATGATACAGTTTTGAAGCCACTTTTACTCGCAAAATGCAAATCATGTAACAACATTACATAAGGCCACCAAAATAGCTTATAATACAATATTCACATACACAAATAACTTATGTAAACATTACCAGAAACACTTTGGTCGCGACGAGCCATGCGAAATTCCACAGATTCTTTAATGATTTCCCAAAAGATTTTGCCATTTTCCCGAAATACTGTTTCAAAGTTCACGCCAAGCTATCACAAACACATAATGTTCTTAAACCAGAATCTACTGATTTTAAATTAACATCCAATTTTTAATCAAACATTATTTTTATTTGTTCAAAATCTTTCAAAATTATAAAATAATGTTGTGTAAAATTTAAAAAACTTTATTTTCTTCAACCTTTAAGTACCGACCCATGGTCCTACAGACATTGGAGCATTGAAAAGTCTCTTAACGTTCCCGTTCATCCTTGTACCTCTCGACCAGTGGCCCAAAAGCAGTCTTACGAAGTGGTTTTGTAATCGCCCGCGATTTTGGTAAGTTTTGACGCGGTCCACGGGACCCTGGCATTTGTGTAACTTTTTTCAAGCATTTTTTCATAGAGTATGTAGTATACGATTTTTTAAATATAATTTCAGTTTAAAGATAACAATTGCCCCTTTTATTATTTTATATGTAAGTAATTAGTAAATAACTTTCATAAAGTGTGTGTTTGACTTGTCTAGGTTTTGTGTATGCAAACTAAAGATAAAATAAATGAATACTGAATACTGAATTAATCAGCTAGACTAAATAAGGCCACTACAATTGAAAGTACCAGAGTCTCTAAACAAACAAGTAGGTACTTAGTCGGCGAATAAAGTTCTTGCGCCAGAAAATTACAAATATAAAGATGTTATCTGTCTGTCAATAATACGAATATGACACTGCCATCAGAAATAGCATTCAGCAAGCCTGCATGCAAACACTGTTTGTAAATTTGAGGTATATGCCTTTAGCTTTGCAGATAACGTCTTTATAATTAATTTCTATATTTTAATGATAAATCTTCAATGATATTTAGTTTTATCTGTACTAATTATAAATTTTTGGACTACACAGGAGCAATTTTTTTTTAAATATTATGGTGAGATATAACAAATTTACTTGTAAAAGTATTATGGTCCACTGGACCTCACGTCTGCACATGTGCAAAAAAACAGCACCTCGGTACTTAAAGGTTAAAAACTGAGTAGGAACACTTAACAAACAATTTTATTAAAATCCTAACGCATTCCAATATCAATTATGAAAATCAGAAACGCGTTATAAAAATTCGATTTATAAAATCCGAAGAGAAATATCACTGGCACTATTCAAACAGTATTTTATCAACACCGCATTCTATTTTCAAAATACCGGAGTGCGAATATTCCGAAAACACACTGAGCAAAAAGTTTTTATTTTAATTGCGAACGTGGTTTCTGTTAGAGGTTTTATTCCGATTCCCGGTTATTTTTTTTTCGGTCCGATTAAACGAGATCGGTATAAACGCTAGATTCTTATGAGAGCGTTTCGTATACTAGTAAGTATGTACAGTTATCGTAGCATCTGAGAGAATTTTGGAAAGTAGATTCAGTGAGCGAAACGTTATGAGGCAATGTATTGTAAAACTACATAACGTCATTCTAAATTTATTAGTAGACATAGCATTTTAAGTCATATGTAAAATTAAAATAAAACTTAATAAAATAACTGATTAAAGGGCAAGATTGTAATAGTGTTGTAGCACCTTTACATTAAAGAAGCTTCTTTAAAATTAAAATTTATTTCACGTTGAGCTTTGATATAAATCTAAATTTCTAAATTTAAGAAACCTTTGGGTTTTATTAAATTATTGATTGATTGATTGATACGTCAGTTTAAAAAACTTACTTCAACATCTAATATACTCTCAGCGGCACGGAATCTTGGCCAAGTTCTTAACTAGATAGATAAATAAAGCGTTTATTTGTACTCCAATCACACATACAAAAATCGGGCAAAAACAAAAAAGGATACAATATAAACTTAAAATTAGTTAAAAGTTAACATGATTAGCGCGATAACAAACAATTCAAGTGTTTCTGGTCAATGTTACTTTTGAAGGTAGGTATAGGTATAAGGTATATATTTTTTTAAATAAATTCGAATAAATCAAGAATTAATTCATTCAAAATCAGTTCTCTACTTAGGGAAATATCGCAACACAAACATAAAAAAAATTACATTCAGTCTCCTTGGTCGGGGTGTTGAATATGTATAATAAAAATAATCTATATCCAGTATATTAAGTACCTTTAACAGATGTCTATTACCCGTAACACAAGCTTAGTGATTACCACGGGGATAGATGTTGTTGTGTGGATTGTCCGAAAATATTTATTTATTAATAGAGAACCCTCCTTTTTTAAGTCGGTTAAAATCAGAGTTGTGTCGTAAAAATAATGAAACCTAATTATATTTAAGTGGCTAATGAATTACTTAACATCTTAACGAGCTCCCGGTAAAAGTTTCAACATGGAGTACTTACTTAAAATCAATTTCAAGTAAATTCAAACTTTTCGCGGAATCTTCTTAATTATTTTCGCTTTCGATTGAACTTCCCGGAATTTCTTACAAATCATTCAATTGCTTTGGGAACGAACCAATAGAATATAAACTTTTGATGTTGGTACATGATTATGTTATATCAATAAATCAAAAAAAGTAGCATGTGTTCTTTCTTAGGTTAGTCAAATGTCAAAGTCAAACCATTTATTTATTTTGGATAGACTATTTGCTTAAATATTTTTTTTCTTTGTGTTCGTCAATATCAAGAAGGATATCATCTAAGAAAAAAAACTTGTTTCACAAATTTAACATACCTTAATATACCTTCTTGAAGTTGGTTAAAAAACGGTATTAGCAGATATATTTTATTCAAATGATCATAAATTTATATCGATATTTTTGTATTGTGAGATATGTGAGTATACTACATAATTTATGGGGTATATCAGTCCCACAGTAGAAGTTTCTTATTTAGTTGGGGTAAGAAGATTTTTTAACAGTCCAAAATACTTTATATTAACTTGGAAAGAGAGAGTGGCAGGCAGTGTTTTTTCAACTTTGTGACTCTTTCAACTAAACCTGTTTTAGTATTCAAATGTACAGTCAACAGCTCAAAAGTAAGTGATTAAAATCAACGTTTCAAAAGATCTTCTAGTGTGACATGCCATATGTAACAAGTTATACCAAAGTGTCAATTTCAAAAGAAGGTTTAATTGGTCAATAGAAAATGATAATAATAATAACACCAATGTACGAAATAAATGTGATCGCTTACGTTTGACACGTTATTTGTTCCTCTACTTCTAACAAACTACAATAGTCCGTAACTTTTGACTAAATTTACTGTATATGTATATTATTTAGGGACCCTATTTCATCAGTTTAATATTTAATAAACTATTTATTTCAGGCATCTAAGGCCCATTATAAACATATACCTTACAGACTAGCATACATAAAAATATAAATCTTATAAATTAAAGTGTCCGCATCGTGGATCATCTGTTACAGCGGTGTCGCCTTGCAGTGTAGGCGACCGATGAACCGTCGAAACTTGACCCCTTGCAGCTAAAACTGCTCATTCAGGAACGTCGACAGATGTCGAGTTTATTCTGATGTTGACTGTACACTACGATCAGAATTCAAATACTCGTTGCTAACTATAAAATGCAAATGGGTGAACGAGTGGGCTCCTTGTACATGTCACCGAAAAATAATACGACCCGTAAATTGAGCAATTTCCTAGTAAATTGATCAAGTTACGGAATAACATAAACGGCTGTTGGATATTTTTTTTTTATGCTTGTTAAGCCTTTGTTTGACCACAATCTCACCTGATGTAAAGTGACGATGTGGTCTAAGATGGAGCATGAAGACATAGAAGGTAGATGGCTTCTCCGGACCACATTACGAAACACGAAAAAATCGCTTCACGCACTGGCCCAGCCCGGAGGGTGTTCTGTTCTTAGCACCACCCGGAGGTCACGTCATGTATAATTTAACGTTCAAATTTCAGGTTATTGATCAGCTTATGATATCTCTCAGTAAAATCACCAGTGTACGCTGATTGGTTGAGTTTTGGAAGTTGTAGGTTAGGTTATGTTTATATGAAAAATCACGCACAAGGCGAACGAGAAGAGCAAGCGTGCCGCAGCGTACGCCGAAGCGGCAGAAATCCTGTTAAAAGTTTTATTTCAGTAAAGATTAAATGACTTAATGCTTGCAATCCACCAATTTAATAACAGTGTATTATTTAATGGATGCCATGCTTACGTAAAACAATAAACTTAGCAGCGTTTTGTCCATTTGTGTATGTTTTTACGTAAGGTAAAATCGTTAGTTGATCAATTTAAGTCCTGGCACCGTCAGTTGATCAAGTAATTAAACGTTCTTGTGTAAAATAACAGACTCCATCAACCGTTGATGATTTTTCGTGAGTTGATCAATTTACTAGGAAATTCATAATATTACGGTTTCTATTCATTTCCTCTGATCATAAATAGGTAGGCTTTACCCAACTAGTCTGTGTCGCGCCTAAACTGACGCCTACGGGAAACAATAAAGCAAACAGCTTTTGTTTCATCTTTAGGCTCATTTATTTTTAGTAAAGTAACAAAAATGGCAACTTTTGAAAAATTACTTATATAAATAAAATGCGTTTCAAACTAATATTATAAACTAATATTGCCCCGCTGTGTTACCCGTGTTATAATGGAAGTTTCCGCGGAATGTAATTTTCTCGGGCCGTAGCCTATGTCTATTCTCAGGCTCTAAAGAATCTATGTACCAAATTTAATTTAAATCGGTCCAGTAGTTTTATCGTGAAAGTGGAGCAGACAGACATAATGAGTTTCTTTAGCAATTATAATATTACTATACCTCTAGTATAATTCTTAGTTAGTAATTCTTAGCAAATCATTGTGTCTAAATATAAATATGTATAACAAAATGTAAGTATAAATGTTTTATGTTGTGTTTTGCTTGCCTGTTATATAATATATGGTTATGGTAAATAAAAAAAGATTTGGTGTCGTGGGACATCAGATAGGAACGAAGTTCCTTAGGCTAATGTAGAATCAACCCAATTTGTAAAAAAAATCGTACTCAAGTTTATGTAGGTTTTTTTTTATTTTTCTATAACATTTGCTGAGAAGTTTTTATTTAAGTACAGGAAAGTATTTAGGAAATTCATTATTTAGGAAATAAAATAAATAACGTAAGAAATAAGGAGAAAGAGGAAGGTATTACACACTACTCGCTTGTGATACGACTGTCGCGCCTGCGCACGTCTTATTTAACGGTTTTATTCCACGGATTTTTTCTTACGGTTTTACTATCACATTTTTTCAGTAGCGCAGCAAGATCCCTACCCCTCCAAGCCTGCCGTAAGCAACTTCGTTCCAATAAATTGAAATTGAGTTGAAATAACCCTTTCTGCGTACCTATGTCTCACGACGCCGACGGCCAACGCCGTGCTTGAAAAGCTAGTATATGCAAGAAAATCACAAGATTCGAACTTTGAATTAATTTCATTTATTCTCTCAATGCAACAAAACATACAACAAAAATTTGAAATTAAAAAAATGCAGTACTAAATATTTTTCTTAATATAATTTCAAAAATACACAAACCGGTTATTTGTTAATCGAATTAAATTATCAAATCATTTTAGAATAATAATATAATATGATAGTTTAAGGTATATGATAGCAAACTTCTTTGCGAATCTGTGACTCACCGATCGATAACTGGTTATTTGACATTGGACAAGGAGTTTAACGTTCAACTCAAATTTGGAACGCTAGGATTCTGAATTTGAAACTAGATTCACAGTTTTATTCGAAGCTGGGATTTGAATTTTGTTTGAAACTCTATGGTTGGTTTTATTGACAAAACACGGCTAGTTTCAAATTAAGAATATTTATTTGAAATTGCCACTATTTTATTTCTTGATCGTGATTGTATTGGAATATCCTAATTAATATTTTTAAACCCCGCAAAAGAGGCGTGTACGCCATTTTGAAACTTTTTGAACGTGAAATTAGTACAAAGAGGAAATTTTTACTATTCTCAAAACACACTGAACTTGGAACAAGCATTCCATTTTCAAAAAATAAATAAAAACCTTTTTGTATCTATTGTTAGAGCTTATAAGTTTTACAACGCGTTTTAAGTTAATATTGATAAAGGGTTGTGTTTCAAAACGTAACTGATACATTTATTTTTCTCATTATTCATTATAGGAAAATTAATATTAATCCCTTATCTTTCTTATACTGTTAAGCCAAGCGTATCCATATTTAAAATGTTATTGAATTCTATAATAAATAAAATAAATATATCCGGAAAATCCACACAACAACTAGCTCCGTGGTAAGCTCTAAGCTTGTGTTACGGGTACTAGATATCTAATAACTAAAAATGTTTACTATGTTATCTTTAAACCTATCTATTTATACCCATTTATTTATATTTTTATTACTTCTACAAATTTGTTGTAGACGCCACTGCTTCTGTGTGTACAATGATCTCTTTCCATCCAAAGGTTGCCTGGAAGAGATCGCTTTTAGTGATAAGGCCGCCAATTGTCTCACTTTTTGCTACGCACAATTCTTTGTAATATTTATGTTGTTGGTGTTTCAATAAAGAATATTGTATTGTATTGTATTGATATACATAATAAAAAATATTTATAATTGCCTGTATACCTTTTACTTCAAACGCAATTACCTATAATACAAAATCATCAGTCATTTATGCTAAATTACATATTATTATGTGCAGTCAACAGCAAAATATACTTGAAATATAATATATATAATAGTATATATACTTATCAGCGCAGTGTTGAAACACGAAATGCAAATTAATCGTAAATACGTTTTAATAGCCTACTAGAATCAGAACTTTTTGCACTTTCTAGTGATGTTTACAGTTAATGTAAACTAATTTTGCACACTTATCGGGTATTATTACTGCATCGTCGATATATAATGAATTAAGTCAAATCTAACTGACAATTGTAGTTTATTAGAAGTAAAGGAACAAACAAAGTGTCTTAAGAAAGTGAACGATCTTTCGATTCGATCCTCAGCGTTGTAATGATCATTTTCTTTTGACTTATTAAAGGTTTATTTGAAATTGACACTTTGATGAACTTGATATGACCCGTCTAGAATAAATAAAATATATATTTCCGGACTACTCACACATCATCACATCACTTAACCCCAAACTAAGCAGAGCTTGTACTATGGGTGTTAGGTGACTGATATACTACATAGATACGTTTTTTTTTGTAAATACATACAACTGATACATATAAAACACCCAGACCCGAAACCAGAAATTGTAGATCGTACAAAATCTGGTCCCCCGGCGGGAATCGAACCCGCAACCTCCTGCGCCTCAAGCGGACGTTCGCCCACCGAGCCAAAGAGGTAGTCAAAGATGATAAGGAAGATGTTAAGGAACGTTAACTTTGATCACCTACTTTTGCTGTTGACTGTACGTAAGATTCATGTACTTAATCCTTGGTATTACCTACTACAAACTTGTATACCTAATTACTATATAGGGTATTATTTTCCTGTATGACTTTTTATAAAAACCTGCTATTCCAATTGAAGAATATAAAATACACACTATATAAAATATAAAACGAACACCCACACATTGATAAATACGAATATATTTAACCTAATTTGGCATATTCGATCACTTTTTTAAATCACTTAAAAACTTTTTCGTAGACACTTCTTCTCCAAAAAGTTTTCACAGATATTCGAATAAAACACTCACACAACACTACTCCTTATATTCCTATTTCGAATTCAAATAATCCAGTTCGATTTATAAAAACATATTTTAGTAATAAAACTTTTGCTCGTTGGAATCGTTCTCCGGCCAGTACCGGCTTGACCGGTCGCGGAGTTCGGACTGAGTTCGGCTCGAAGCATGATTCATCCGGAGAAGGAAAAAAATAAAAATAACTAGTGTTGTGCATAACCGCACGATCCGCTCTATATGAAGTGACGTGACGTCACCCTGAAAGCCCTTCGGCGTTTGAATTACAGTTTTGAATTCAGAATCCTAAATAGAGTATTTTTTGTGAGCGCGCGAAATCGGTTTTACCCTGTTTCAATAAAACAAGACAAACTGTTAAATTGCTATGTAGTAATTTGCGTGTGTTGTGTCAATTGTTCTCTCTCTCTCTATAATTATAGGTACAGAAAACGAGGCGTAGTTATAACTGATTCTGAACCGTTAAATGAAACCGAATATCATAAAAGCCAAGGCTTCACTATAATAGCCAAACCAAACGGAATGGGGAGGCAAAAAGTTTTTGGAATTAAAGCCAAACGCAGCGAAAAAAGTCTATGAAATATGAGTGACCGTGATTTTCAAAGAACCTCCTCCTTTTTTTAAGTTAGTTAAACAAAAGGTTTGAAAGATACTCGTAGTGCAAAGTTTATTCGATGAAGGTTTATTCGTTTATTGATGTAAACACAAAATACGCTCTGTTTGGTTCTTAGTAATGCTTTTTGTGGTGATTCTTACATTATGACTGGCCATACTGTTATTAATAACTCTTCTAGGAAAGTAGTACATAATATATTCTACTATTTGTTGTTTCTTTGTTTGTTTGTAATTAATAGGCTCCGAAACTGCTAATCTGAAATATTATTTCACTAATGTAAAAGTGGCGAGTTGTAGTGGCCTTATGAATAGGCTCAGAGTAGCTCAAAGAGCTATGAAAAGGGCTATGCTCGGAGTTTTTCTCTAAGGGATCGAATCAAAAATAAGGAGATCCGTAGAAGAACGCGAGTCACCGACATAGCCAACCGTATTAGCTCTTTGGAGTGGCAGTGGGCTGGCACGTAGATCAGATGGCCGTTGGGGCCGAAAAGTTCTCGAATGGAGGCCGCGGATTGGCAAGCGCAGCGTCGGATGACCACCAACAAGATGGACAGATGACTTGGTCAAACTCGCTGGCGCACGGTGGATGCAAGTGGCGACCGATCGGAATAATTGGTCGTCTTTGAGGGAGGCTTATGTTCAGCAGTGGGCGTCTAATGGCTGAAATGATGATGATGATGAATGGAAAAGTACACTATCCCCTACTAACATAGGCTCTGTTTTAAAAATAATAAAGGGATCCGTACAAAATTAATTCTGTAACCCACGGTGTAAAAACTTACCTAAAATACGCTAACAGCAAGGCAAAGCAAAGAGTTTATTGATGTGAGTTCGCTTTACTTTTAAAATACCACAGATTAAGTATAGTTAGAAAAGAGTTCCTCCTTGTCCTCGATTGAGGTTGTCACCAAAGAGAATATAAATCACTATGGTTGTCACACTATTTATGTCAACTGTAGCCATGTTTACATTATTGTTTTTATTCTTCGAGCAGTTATCATTTATTCATGGACATAATTCTTTGAGAGAAAAAGAAGAAGAACTTAGTTTTAGTCGGATGACTCGTTTTTTTTAATAAAAAGCTAAAACTAAGTAGATTGTAGGTAAAACTTTGTGTATGTTCTATAAAATAGCGAGATAAACACGTAAAAATAGACAGTAAAAAAATATGTTGAGAAGATAAGCACAAAGCTATTTTTAACCCCCGACCTAAAAAGAGGGGTGTTATAAGTTTGACGTGTCTGTCTGGATGTCTGTGGCATCATAGCTCACGAACGGATGAAGCGATTTTGATTTAGTTTTTTTTGTATATCTAGTCTACGAAAGGTGACTTTTGCCCGAGTGGTTTTAGACATGTTTGCTGAAAATCGGTTAAGCCGGTAAAAGTTATGGCGGGTGAAAGTGGGAAAAAAGAACCAAATATCTGTTAATATACTCAAGAGGCTCTTTAATAAAAGCGCATCACGTGCATATTACAAAATAATGACTTGATGTTTTACTTTAAAGGAAAACTAAGGCTTTTAAATCGGGTTTTCTTTAAATTTTATATTAAGATTATTTAATTTTATAAAATACGGTTGAGTTTTGGACAACTAGGCGAACCTATAATAATATTTTAAAGATGTATCACAACAGTACAGTTATCCTAGAAAGTGACTATATCTAATCAAGCTATAGCAGATAACATTGTGTTCCATTAGCAGCTTAATTAACTGTAATTGTTTGTTTATCATACAGTCAAGCTAAATTGATTTAATTACATTAATTAGTTTGCACGGCTAAGCTTATTAACCAAATTAAAATAGTAATAGATTGATAACCTTCGACACTTTTATAATTATGACCTGATCAAACCTAAAATATTAATTACAAGTTTAATGATTATAAGTAACCATAGGTATGTAACAATTACTGGGCCTAAAAGTGTTAAGAAAATTTGTAACTAGAAGAAATTACAAAATAATATACGGTCCTATTAAGAAACTCTCTCAATTTCAGCCTTATATAAAACGCCATTTGTAACAACATTAATTGATGTAAACACGTTTGCTATACAAAAAGTTGATTTTAATGGCCTATCATAATTATCCGAGTAACCTTCATTTAATTGCTCGTAGGTTTTATACATTAAATCTTTTATGTCCATTCAGCCAGTAATCGTGTGTAGGTTCATGCATAAAGCCCTTATTCATTCAATGATTCACGTGGGTTTACCTCAACGCTCTATACTTGATCCCTTTCTATTTCTTATATATGATAAAAATAAAAATTCTGATTATGATACATATATTATTTCACTTTCAAAGTTATCGTGAGTTTCACTATTCATTTAAAAAAATGCGAAGGACTTCTCTTGTTTATTATGTCAAAATAAAAGAAGAAGAAGTAGATTCTCATCATCAGCATCATCATCATCACCCTATTAACGTTCCCTCTGCTGGGACACAGGGACTTCTCTCCTGGTGAGAGAGATTAGGCCTTAATTCACCACGCTGGCTAAGGGCGGGTTGGTGAATGTCACATGTCCTTTAAACTCTTTAAAGTTCTCAGAACATGCCGGTTTCCTCACGATTTTTGCCTTCACCGTCCAAGCACGAGTTTTATAGCGCACATACATACATTTTTCAAGAAGAAAAATCCAGAAGTGCGTGGCGGGGTTTGACGCCCACGACCCACGACCTTTTCATTGAAAGTCGAGTGTGCTCCCACTTAGCCAACACGGCTTTCCGTAGATCAAGTACATATAAGGTTTTTAAATAAAAAATATGTTTTAATTTTTTATTTTTGATAAGCCTTCATTTGACCACAATCTCACCTGATGTAAAGTGACGATTGTGATCTAAGATGGAGCATGAAGGCCTAGAAGATGGCTTCTCCGGACCACATTACGAAACACGAAAAAATCGCTTCACGCACTGGCCCAGCCCGGAGGGTGGTGACAAGCCGCGGCCGAAGCCTACCACCAGAGACTGTTCTTAGCACCTTAGACCACATCTTCACTTTACATCAGGTGAGATTGTGGTTAAATGAAGGCTTATCAATAATAAAAAAAAAAATAGTATGTTCGCCTGCTGCATACCTTTCCGCCCCTTCCGTTTTATATATCAATTTTAAAACAACTTGTATAGTAGTGCCGAGCTTAATGCTTCACTATCTTAAAATTTCACGAGTTGTCCCGACGTTATCATTTCTCAAGTAAGTTATCATAGCCGCTTTTTACGTGATTACTGTAACTCTAAGATTCAGCGAAGATTGGGGTTTGAGGTCACGACAAACGTCTCCATATTTTGGGCTTTTACCAAAATAATTGAATGTTTTAAGTTTTCTTTCCATTATTAACATCATCATTCATCATTCTCTTGTCCTTATCCCACAGCACGTGGGGTCGGCACAACATGTTTTTTTCTTCCATTTTCCTCTGTCACTCGTCATCTCAACACTCACTCCTTTCTTACACATGTCATCCTTCACACAATCCATCCATCTTTTCTTTGGCCTACCTCTTCCCACATATCCATCAACACACATATCTAACATTCTTTTCGTTACATGACCTTCATCCCTTCTCATAATATGTCCATACCATGCCAACAGATTTCCTCTCAACTTCTCTGTCACTGGTGCTACTTTCAAAGTTCCTCTTATGTACTCATTTCTTATTTTATCCATCCTTGTCACTCCACACATCTATCTCAACATTCAACAAAAAAAACTTTTCAACGAAGCAACACCTACAAAACTTTAGGCCGAAAATTATAAGCCCCTGTTCCTAAACAAACAATAACAAGTAAAAAGCTTGCTAAAACATTATGCACACGGTATACCGATGTGTACTTTAACATAACCTTAGAACGGCCGTTACGGAGAACATTTGCAAGAGATTTTTAAACATTTTGTTGAAAATCCGTTGCTGCCGAAGAGTTATCGAATGATATTACATTATGTATAAGTTTTGATAATCGAAATAACGTACATAATGAGTAAACTAGAAATAATGCAAAATATAGCGTATATACATTTCTGTAGGTAAATGCTAGTATAAAAATCTAAATTTAAAATTTAAGAAAACCCACCGATTCCAATTCCTTAATTTCCTTAAAAATAAAACACAATAATATTTAGTAATGTGCACGCGATGCTCTTTCATTTGATACCCCACTCGAGTATACTTGCAGATTTTCGGTTTTCCTTCCCCACTCTCACCCCCATAACATTTAAAAGGCTCAATCGATTTTCATAAAACATGTCTAAGAACCACCGGGCCAAAATCACCTTTCATACAAAAAAAAACTAAATTGAAATAGCTCCATCCGTTCGGGAGCTATGATGTCCCAGACAGTCAGACAGACACGTCAAAGTTATAACACCCCTCGTTTTTGGTCGGGGGTTAAAAATAAGGTGTTGAAAGAAGTTCTCAAAAGCTAAATTAAATAAGAGCTGCGTTGTGAATAACAATTTTAAAGAGTTTGAAGGACATGTGACATTCACCAACCCGCACTTAGCCAGCGTGGTGAATTAAGGCCTTATCACTCGTCAAGAGAGAAGTCCCTGTGTCCAGCAGTGGGAACGTAATAGGTGCTTATGATAGGTTAATTCAAAGCAAAGCAGTAAAGTTAAAAGCTACTTAATCTGTATATAAACCTTAAGGTGCTTTTCCGCTCAAATGCTCCGGAGTGTTATCAATTAGGATTATTACTGAGAACTCGCATTGCCAATATGAGTGTCTGGTTGTCTGTGACTCAGAGTGACTCACGTAGATATGTTTATTTTCGTCCATAACAGATCTTTCATACTGTAGGAACAACGCCATTTCTGACGAAAGATTTCAAATTATTAAGGTTTATTATTTAACATGAAACATCGGGAAACTCAAATGTATTTAAGGGCTATGCTAGGGGTTTCTCTACGGGATCGAATCAGATATGAGGAGATCCGTAGAAGAAACAGAGCCAAACGGATTTGCTCTTTGAAGTGGCAGTGGGCAGGCCACATAGCACGTAGAACAGATGGCCGTTGGGGCCGAGAGATTCTCGAATGGAGGCCGCGGATCGGCAGCGTCGGACGCCCACCAACAAGATGGACAGATGACTTGGTCAAACTTGCTGGCTCACGGTGGATGCAAGTAGCGACCGATCGGAATAATTGGTCGTCTTTGAGGGAGGCTTATGTCCAGCAGTGGGCGTCTAATGGCTGAAATTATGATGATGATGAAATTTATTTACTACTAGTGGCCCGCCCCGGCTTCGCACGGGTTTTTATTCAATTTTTTTTTCTGGAAATTATTCTCTTTTTTCTCGCCTTTTAAACCTTCCCTAGACCTCCACGAACATTTCAAGACTATGATAATATAAATCCGTTCAGCCGTTCTCGAGTTTTAATCAGACTAACGAACAACAATTCATTTTTATTTATATAGAAGAAGAAGATAATAATGGTAAATATCCCGTTTTCATAAGTAGCTTAGTGATTTATATTGTCTTTGAGCGTATTTATTGATTTTAGGTTTGTTTTTACACCTTGGGTTACATAATTGAAGATTTTGTAAGGATCCCTATTCTTATTGAAAATAAAACATATCCTATGTTACTCGGGGATAGTGTAGCTTTCCATTGGTGAAATATATTTTCAGATCCGTTCAGAAGTTTCTGAGCCTATTAACTACAAAATAACAAAGCTAACCTCTTTATAAGACATTAAAAAACTAAACGTAGAATCCGTAATGGGCGGTCTTATTGTATAAAGCAAGTTCTTTCAGATAGCCGTGGATGGTGAGAAAAAATTACAATTGTTATGGACGGTGGTTTGAATATTAGTTTAGGAAATCTCTTCAATTTGAAGTCTAAGTGAAAACGTCTATTTCCTGAGAAGCACAAAGCATACATGGACATAATTATCAACTTAAAGGTAATTAAACTACAATATTTATAAGAAAAATAAACACTATCAAGTAAATAACAGTGTCTTGGCAGTTGGCTTAAATTTTTAACCGACTTCTAACGAAAAAGGAAGTTCTTAATTCGTCGAAAACACAGCTTTTATAACATACTAAAAATAAATTTAATATTTACTAAAAAATGACAAAGCCACTAAAACAATGTTTGTGGGTAAAAAACAAATCCGTTAATTCGCGACGCGACGTCGAATACAACTTAGTAATATTTTAATATCGGTGGCGACAGTAAGGCTCAGCGAACCGCAGCACAAGTGGGGTCGGGTCGGGTGTCGGCTTACTGGTGACGTCATCACTTGAATACGATAGTGTTGATTTTAAGTCAAAACGTTTATTTCCTTAGAAGCACATAGCCTTCATGGACAGGTCAACTTAAAATTAATAGAACTAAAATAATTAAACAAAAAATATCAAGGAAATAACATTGTCTTGACAGTTCGCTTCAATGTTTTATACTGAGTTGAAGGCCATTTAGTCTTGTTCACGACTGACGAAAAGAGGGGTAGGTGTGTATTTGACTACAGCCTGTATGTCGGTGGCATTGTAGCATTGTAAATCCATACTAATATTATAAATGCGAAAATAACTCTGCCTGTATGTCTGTTCTTCTTTCAGACAAAAACTACTGAACCGATTAAAATGAAATTTGGTACACAGACTCTCTTGAGCCTGAGAAAGGACGTAGGCTTTTTACATCGGGAAAATGACATTTCGCGGAAAAATCTGTATGTCTGTATTTAAGCATTTTTCTAGCTGACTGTAATTTAGCAGTCTTCGTAAGAAAGTTTCCTTTTAACTACAACGGTTAATGTAACTGCCCTTATGGTCCCTTCTCAAAAATCCCTAAGCCAAGAACAGGGTATATATTGTATTTATAATGTTCTGCCCTTATGCGCCTAAAATATCGGACTAGATTGGAGAAACTTAATCTAATGGGAAAATAGTTTATACAACTCCATCATGGATCTGGTCAATGGATCTATTAAGAACGAACCAAGATTCGCACTCCTGCGAAGTAGATGTAGATTGCTAGATTAAAAAAAGAAAAAGTTAGTATTTTTTCAGTTCGTCCTGTAATACGCGTATTCATATCTTGAAACGAAGCGACATAATTGGGGTAAGATAAGATAAGAAATCATTTATTTGCAGCTAAACACAAATTTAATTAATATAAATCTAAATTTAAAATTTAAGAAAAACCCGCGAGAACTATGCCTTAATTTCCTTAAAAGTAAAACATCATAATATTTTGTAATGTGTACGCGATGCGCTTTCATTTGATACCCCACTCGAGTATATTTGCAGATTGTCAATTTACGTTCCCCACTCTCACCCCCATAACGTTTAAACGGCAGAATCGATTTTCATAAAACACTAGCTGACCCGGCGAACTTTGATCGACCTTAGACGCCATAAATAAACGTGTATGTTGATCTATCCAAACTTACCAAAATTCCATATTAAATTGAACTTTTAATATTAGGCCTGATGGCTCAAAAGTAACCGTCATGTGAACTAAGAAAATCAGGTTTCATAGATACTTTAAATTAATTATTTTTAATGTATTGTTTATCAATAAAATAAGATTGACAGAAGCCATCAGCACCCTATTAACGTTCCCACTGCTGGGACACAGGAACTTCTCTCTTGACGAGAGAGATTAGGCCTTAATTCACCACGCTGGCCCCCAGTGCGGGTTGGTGAATGTCACATGTCCTTCAAACTCTTTAAAGTTCTCAGAACATGCCGGTTGCCTCACGATGTTTGCCTTCACCGTTAAAGCACGTGTTTAAAGCGCACATAAATTTCTCAAGAAGAAAAATCCAGAGGTGCGTGGCGGGGTTTGAAACTACGACCTTCGGAATGAAAGTCGAGTGTCCTCCCACTTAGCCAACACGGCTTTTTGATTGACAGAAGAATCCGTTTAAAACGTCATTTTTTTTCATCCTTTTTGACTATATTTGCAGTACGCTTTCAGTCAATTCTATGTCAAATGTCTTAAGGTTACATTAAAAAAGTTTAATCATTTTATATGGTGGTTAAGTAATTTTAGATTTTCTAATTTTCCGCGAAATTTGCTCAATTTTTTCTTTCAAAAGAACCTTCTCCTGATAATAAAGAACAGAACAAAAAAAGAATTAGCCGTTCAGGCGTGATGCCGTGACCAAGGGAAATAGGGATTCATTTATATATATATAGACTAGCTGTGCCCTGCGGTGCTACCCGCGTTATAATGGATGAAGTACTCTTAACCAACAACATAATAGTCATTAATAGTCATTTATTGATAATATTATTATACGTCACAATTACATTTTGTTTACATGTTTATTTGAATAAAGATTAATATTATTATGTTGATACAACTTAAACAAATTATTTCGACCAAATTAGGTACCTACCATAAAAACGGTTTTTGTGAGTTAATCTTAAAAGATAGACATATACTATCGCGGACTGTTTTTTAGATCATTAAAAGAGCTATTATTCTTTAATACATATTTTTTGTGTATCTTGAACCGTTTTCACGGCGCACGCAACGGAAGGTTTCAAAGATGAACAATTTCTCCCGTTTTTTACACATTTACCACTATATCTTTGCTCCTATTGGTCGTAGCGTGATGTTATATAGCCTATAGCCTTCCTCGATAACTGGACTATCCAACACAAAAAGAATTATTCAATTCGAACCAGTAGTTTCGGAGATTAGCGCGTTCAAACAAACAAACAAACAAACAATCAAACAAACAAACTCTTCAGCTTTATAATATTAGTATAGATGTCTAAGAACACTCGCGCCAAACGCACGCTCTCAATTGAAATCGCTCTATCCGTTCGGGAGCTATGATGTCCCAGACAGACAGACACACACACAGACAGATAGAAACGTCAAACTTATAACACCCCTCAGTTTTGGTCGGGGGTTAGTAAAATTATACAACTTATAATAAAGTCAAAGTCAAAACGTTTATTTCCTTAGAAGCACGTAGAAATAAAACTAAATTGCTTAAACAAAATATCAATGAAATAACATTGTCTCGACAGTTCGCTTCAATGTTTTAATACTGAGTTGAGAAGCGAATAGAACAACACAGCTTTATCAGTTATTACAATTTTGGAGTTCTTATTCATAGGTAACTATTATAAGTTTAACATTTACAATAACAAAATGCTTGTCATATAAGGTAGCTATTATAACATGAGCATATCAGTCCTGGTCAACCAGAATTATTAGAGCCTGTCAATGTGGAACTAAGCAACATCTATCCAAGCAGCATCATCCTTAAGTAAGGATAAGTAAGGGTTTAAACGATTTATAAACTAGCTGACCCCAGCAAACGTTGTTTTGCAAAAGATTTTAGCCGATTCTTAGACCTACTGAATACGCATATAAAATTTGGCGAAAATCGGTAAAGTCGTTTTGAAGGAGTACGGTAACTAACATTGTGACATGGCAATTTTATATATAAGACTAGCTGACCCCAGCAAACGTTGTTTTGCAAAATGAAAAATAGATGTTGGCCGATGCTCAGACTTACTCAATATGCTAACAAAATTTAAAGAGAATCGGTCAAGCTGTTTCGGAGGAGTACGGGAACGAAAACTGTGTCACGAGAATTTTATATATATAAACTTACCCTATGAGACTGGTGCGTGCCTCTCTCGTCACTGGACTCGTCGGAGCGCTCCCCCGTGAACACCGAGTCGTGAGATACCGACAGCCCGCTGCCGTAAACGCCCTCTCTGGAAATAAACACGGCAACTTTAATATAAAGCGACTAGCTCTTCTCGCAGGAATTACGTATTTGCCCGCGGTCAAAAGTAGCCTATAGCCTTCCTCCATAAATACTCTATATAACGATAATCCAACAGTGAAAGAATTATTGAAATCCGATCAGTATTTACTGAGATTTGTTGTCTCCTAATACAGGTTAGTACTTAAAAGAAGGTATCCAATAACGGATAATGTTTTGTTACCATAATAAGCAGTTTATGTTTTATTTTTGAGAGAAACAAACAACCTCTTCATCTTTATTACAATAGTTTAGAATTTCAAAAAATTCTGGTACTATTATTGACACTGATAGAACACGATAGACGGAGCAAGAATCAGTAATGTGGAACTCCTCTTCGAATGGGTGTGGTGCTTAATACCGAACTTCGTTGCTATGCCACCATTTTAAAACAACAAACATCCACACATCATTTTTCTCCTCGGTCTGGGTGTTTAATATGTAAAATAAAGGATATGTATATGTATGTATATTATATGAAGTATATCAAATGTCTAGTACCCGCAACACAAGCTTAGAGCTTACCACGGGGCTGGATATTGTGTGGAATGTCCGGAAATATTTATTAATTTATTTATCCATTCCCGAGATGCCATAAACGCATGGACATATTACTGCAGTCTTCGTGGAACACATCAAATACTACGCTCGCCGACCCGACTGTCAAAGTCAAAGTCAAAGTCAAAACGTTTATTTCCTTAGAAGCACATAGCCTACATGGACAGGTCAACTTAAAATTAATAAAACTAAATTGCTTAAATAACAAATATCAAGGAAATAACATTGTCTTGACAGTTCGCTTCAATGTTTTATACTGAGTTGAGAAGCGAATAGAACAACACAGCTTTATCAGTTATTACAATTTGTAGTTATTACAATTTTGGAGTTCTTATTTATAGGTAACTATTATAAGTTATTCAGTATTATTTCAAGTCTAGCTACATTCCCCCAAAAGGGAGGATCAGGACATCCTACAAGTGAAGTGAGGGAGGTAGAGTGGTAGAAAGAGAGAGAGTACTGACTGTCGCCTAGCATGCCGTTGCGCATGCAGCAGCTCTCCCGTGGAACTGCTCTTGGGGTCGGGCGAGGCGTCCGCGCGCGCGCCGCCCCCGCGCCGCCGGAACATGCGCCGGAGGCCGCGCAGGAAGCGGCCCGTTCGCCCTTCGCCTGAAATATAACTATAAATTAATATCTTGAAACTAAGCGACATAATTGGGGTAGATAACCTGAACCTCTTGAAATGTTGGTCTATCATGAGTATAACTTTTTAAATTATCATGGTTTTTAACAATAATATGATTTAAAACGGGTAACATACCAAGATTTGACGGTTTTTGATCGCTTTGACGCTTGCAACAGCGTCGAAATATCGGAAAACTCAATAACCGTCAAATTATGGTATGTTACCCGTTTTAAATCATAAAATCATGAGTATTTTGTTCAAGTATTTATGTATAAATATGTATTATGCACGGAACTTAAGAACTAATAACATAAAAGAAAATTTAAATTAATGCGGTTACAATGTAGCAAAATGGTCACCACTCAGCTGTTTGCTAGATACTTAGATCTAATACAGCGCTGGTTTTCTTAATGCCTCAGAAGTAGTGTTGTAACAATATAAAATAAATTTTGTAAGTCTTAAGAACTGCGTTAATTATGTGATACTTTCTTCATCATCATCACCCTATTAACGTTCCCACTGCTGGGACACAGGGACTTCTCTCTTGACGAGAGAGATTAGGCCTTAATTCACCACGCTGGCCAAGTGCGGGTTGCTGAATGTCACATGTCCTTCATACTCTTTTAAAGTTCTCAGAACATGCCGGTTTCCTCACGATGTTTGCCTTCACCGTTAAAGCACGCGTTTAAAGCGCACATAAATTTCTCAAGAAGAAAAATCCAGAGGTGCGTGGCCGGACAGGCCGTTTAGGAAATATAGGTATAAATTAATATCTTGAAACTAAGCGACATAATTGGGGTAGATAACCTGAATCTCTTGAAAAGTTGGTCTATCACGAGTATTTTGTTCAAGCATTTAAGTAAGTAAAAATATTTTTGTTTGCATATAACTTAAGAACTAATAACATAAAATAAACTTTAAATTAATGCGGTTACAATGTAGCAAAATGGTCACCACTCAGCTGTATGCTAGATACTGAGATCTATTATAGCGCTGGTTTTCTTAATGCCTCAATATAAAATAAATTTCGTAAGTCTTAAGAACTGCGTTAATTATGTCATACTTTCCTCAGTTTTTAATAAATTAATTAAATTTTTTATTATAAGCATTTAGGCAAGCCCGGTTTCACAGATTTGACTGTAAAAACTTGTACAAAATGTTCAAAATACATAGTTTTTACTTCCTACCCCAGTTTTGGGTCCTATGTTCCACATGCTATGGTTTTCGCCCATTTATATAAACTACTAGCTGACCCCGGCAAACCTTTTTTTTTGCAAAATGAAAAATAGATGTCGGCTGATTCCCAGACCTACTCAATATGCTCACAAAATTTCATGAGAATCGTTCAAGCCGTTTCGGAGAAGTATGGCAACGAAAACTGTGACACGAGAATTTTATATATTAGATTTCGTTCGGCTATGTCTGTCTCATTTTTTTCTCCTTATTCGATGTATGAAAGAAAGACTAGCCCTTTCCATAGGTCGCTGGGCCACAAGCTAGTGCAGTGCAGTTACCATGGCTGTGGTCTGCGTGGGGCGGGCGGTAGGGCGGCTCCAGCGAGCCCTCGCGCACGCACGACATCAGCCCCGCGCCGCCGCCCGACATCCGCCACCGCACTCCTGCAACAAACAAACAAACATAAAGTACTCATAATAATCATAATAATAATATAAGCCTTTTATTTCAGATATAACACTATTACAATTATATTAACCTATTGACTTTTTCTAGTCAGTGACACTGACAACTTGGTCTGTTTACCCTAATTTAGCGAAGGCCTCCTCCATTTCTTTTTTAAGTATGAGTAAAGTACTCATACATAATAATAAATCTAAATTTAAAATTAAATAAAAACCCCCGATTACTATGCCCTAATTTCCTTAAAAGTAAAACATATGATATTTTGTAATGTGCACCCTATGCGCTTTCATTAGATACCCCACTCGAGTATATTTGCAGATTTTCGGTTATCCTTCCCCACGCTTTCCTCACCACCCCCATAACTTTTAAACGGCACCACCGATTTTCATGAAACATGGATGATGGATGAGGATCTGGCCAAGGGAACTCACCTGAATATGGGCTGCAGTACTTTTATGACCACAGAAAATTGTTGAAAACAAATTCGTCTTTCAATTTATAAAAGGTATTTACAAACTAGAACATTGTATATAAGTCTTTTAAAAGTAATCAATTTAAAGAAAAACCTCATTAAATCGAAACAAAAACATTTCATTAAAACGCAAATCCCTTGCTTACCAACATTGTTTAATAAACTCATCACCACCGTTTTCATTATTAATTAGGATTATGTAGGGGTTCTAATCGCTTAACTGCCTTAGGGAGCCATTTATAAGGTCCACCCTAGGCTAACTATAATCATCATCAACAGAAATGTCTCGTAGATAAGATCGCCAAAAGTTTAGCTTAACCGATACCTAACGAAAACCTGAGGCTTAAAAGCGGTGTTTACGAAGCGATATTTGTTATATTTCATTATAAATAAAAATAACAAATAAAGTAAGCCTTTATCGCTGACTAAACTAAATAACATTATGCATTTAGTTTCAGTAACCTAATATAATATTTTATTCTAAATTTGTCTTAGTACCTCTAAGTTGCTAAGGTCATGGAAACATTTTTGTAATTCTGTTCATTCTGCTTTCAAAAAAACTTAATATTATTAAGTATTTTAACGTGTTCTTGCAATCGTTGGACATCATTTCATATAAAAATGTAACCAACAATGTGTTGCCAACCAATACATTATATCATACTTTTTAAATTTTAAATGTCTTCTTTAAAAAAAAAGTTATATATGCTGTTGGCTGTATAAATAAATTACATGTTGGCTAGAAAATGCCTAGAAATGAAGTCCATCTTTGTACATAAATTGACTGTAAGTAACGAGTTATTACAAATTAATGTCTCCAGCGAGTCTGTCTGTTTTAATGCCCACTTCTTAGCATAAAAAAAACAACGACTTTACTACTGAACGGATATAAACATCCGGTTTTCAGCAAAAGGTAAAGTGATTTATGCGTAAGGTATTTGCATCAAATCTGAACTGATACTGTTAAATTATAGGTTCAGGTAAATTATATCTGCAGTTTAATTCTGCAGTCATCATTTTATTCTAAACTTATTACTTATTACAAGATCATCATTCTTTTAAATAAGCTACAACCAGGTGTAATGAAAGGCAATGAAACGGCGCCCTGAAGAGCCGAGCTAATGAATTTACGACGTTGGGCGGGCGGGAGCTAAGGCAGGATGCTCTAGGGCGGGATTACGTTAACGGTTCAACACTGGCTGAAGACTAATCTTACTAATATTATGAAGGCGAAAGTTTCTATGGAAGTTAAATGTTTGTTTGTTTCTCTTAGTTTATCACACAGAAACTCTGAATATACATCTATTTATCATATACATATTGCTGGTAGGAACTAATAATTATTTATGTGGAATTAAATTATAAGGCGGTTATGTTTGTTCCAGTTTAAAAAGCGGATGTTGCTTTATGTAATATTGCCTACCACTAAAAAAAGTACATGGAATAGTTTTGCTCCCGAGAAGATGTAAAATTTATAAAACGCATGCCTAAATAAGTAGTTTTTAATTTAGGTATTTTATTTGTTTAAACATAATGATATACACTATACCTTATACGGAATACGATATTTTTCTTTCTTTCAAATGACAACCAATGGTTGAAAAGTTTCTGGCATTTTAATGGACTGGTTAAAACATAGTTAAGAGAAATATTGACTATTTATAAGAATGGGAACAAAAAGTAATGGGTGAAAGTAAGTAATCAGATCAGAATGGTGAAAACTTGGAAAGGAATTAAAATACCAGAATAGAAAATTTAAGTGTGTTAAATGCTACATTCATACTAAAAATCGATATAATTAAATATAGTCTACACTATTCTTAAAACCCTTGACGCATTGCTAATAATTTTTGAGAAGGAAAACTAAGTTTTTCCAATGTCTATCCCAACTATTAACATAATAGTCACCATCCTAGTTGCACGCTGCAAGGTTTTATCTCAAGGTCTCAGGTTCAAGGCCGCCGATCGATACGGAGGCTGCAGACAAGGACGGCACATCCTCTATACCCTGGATGCAGAGGATAGAACGGGACGGAACATCATGTAAGATTACAGGGATATAGACCGTATTGCGTGTGAGTAAAGGTTTATTACACGTTCAATTTTTTTTCAGGTTTCTTGATAAGAAATCGTTTTGTAGGAAGTGAAGTGGAATATATTATTTAGATATTATACCTCTATAGTGAAGGAAGACGTTTTATCGTCTGTAAATTACTTTTTGATTTCTCATTTCATTCTAGCATTTATCTATACTTCTAGTATTGTAAATGTGTAACAAAACTAGTAGGTATTTCATTATGTCTAGTACCCACAGATATACATACATCTATCTACCTAGATAACGCGATTGCATGTACTTTGCGTGTCCGAAACCCGACCAAGAGTCGAGTTTGGTTGCCGCTAGCTTCAGATCACCGCGCCCGTTGCAGCCGTACGTAAAATCTTATATATAAAATTCTCGTGTCACAGTTTTCGTTGCCATACTCCTCCGACACGGCTTGACCGATTCTCATGAAATTTTGTGAGCATTGAGTAGGTCTAAGAATCGGCCAACATCTATTTTTCATTTGCAAAACAACGTTTGCTGGGGTCAGCTGGTTATTAAATAATATTCACACCTCGTTTCCGCATTTGCATTGGACGTTTCTGACTTTGTGCGTGTTAGGAGACAATAAATAAATATCGGAACAAGTTATACTGTCGCGCATCACTTGGACTTCATAATACCAGGCAAAAGTCGGCACACTTGGTTTCAATACAAGCCGTGATGCTTGCATTATCTAGCTAGATAGATGTGTGTGCTAGTAGCCGTAACACAGGCTTAGAGCTTACCACAGGACTGGATGTTGCTAAGTGGGTTGTCCAGCACTATTTAGAGCCTTGCGTTTTTATAATTATAATAGACTAGCTGTCCGCTTGGCTACCCGCAGTTAATAGCTTTTGATCTTTATTGGGGCTGCAGCTATTTCCATGCCAAATTTGATCCAAATTAGGCTTTGCTCGTAATACTTGATATGTTTGAAATACCTCTTTGGCCGCGGTAAGAAGTGCCACATTATTATATGTAAGCTATATAATAGTAAAGATTCATCAAAATACATTGTTCTAATCCAAGAGTTTTTGTGTAAACGAGCAACAAACATCTTCACTCCCTCACTCCGGGCTGGGCAAGTACGTAAAACGATTTTGTCGTGTTTCGTAATGTGGTCCGGAGAAGCCATCCTTCTAGGTCTTCATGCCCCATCTTAGGATACATCGTCACTTTACATCAGGTGAGAATGTGGTCAAATGAAGGCTTATCAAGCATAAAAAAAACACTTAAAACTTTATAAACTTTCGCGTTTATAAGTAGGATAGCAGTATTTTCCAGCATATCGATATATTATCTCACCGCAATTATAAGGAGCCTTTGCTTTAATCTAGATTATAATCGAATGAGCGGTCCCAATATCATTTAAATCTATTCAGCCGTTTATGTGTGAAATAATAGTATACGACATACATAAAATACTAGCTGCTATTTACGCCTCGGCGTTGCCTGTGTTCTGTGGATATTCGGGAACGACTATCTATGCTTCCTCGATAAAGAGGCTATATAACAGTGAAATAACTATTCAAATCAGACCAGTAGTTCCTGAGATTAGCGCGTTTAAACAAACAAACTAATAATCCTCCTCCGAAACGGCTTTACCGATTTTTACCAAATTTTATATGCGTTTTCAGTAGGTCTGAGAATCGGCTACTATCTATTTTTTATTTTGCAAAACAACGTTTGCTGGGGTCGGTTTGTATTAGTATAGATATAGATTACTCTCATAAATAGGTACATACATTTATTTTACTGTTTCAAGCCACTTTTCTTAGGTATCGTGGATTCACATTACAAAATAGTAGGTATATCTTTTTACCTAAGTGAACTATGGTTCTGAAGTCGGGGGTTTTTTTAATTGTAAATTTAGATTGTCTCCTCTTTTGTTGTCAAGTCTAATTATTTATTCCGTAACATTTAAACAAGGACTTCGATAAACATGAGTTGCCATGAAAAACCAGTTTTTTACCATTTTGCACTAAATTTGAATGTCGTGAATGTCATCTCAACCTCCAGCCGTCATTTCCGTGTCTCTATTTATATGTTACATCTTTTGTGTCCGTCTGCTTGATAATAAATAGGTAATTTATGTATTCTAATATTTCTTGGCCACTAAATGTATTTTGATACGGTTCTTAAAATTATTCGGAAAATAATTTTAATGATTTTTTGTTGTCAACAATCTTTCACAGTACTATTTTTAACCCCCGACAAAAAAAAAGAGGGCTTTTATAAGTTTGACGTGTCTGTGTGTCTGTCTGTCTATCTGTCTGGGAGCTCCCGAACGTATGGAGCGATTTTAATTTAGTTTTTTTTTGTATTAAAGGTGAGTCTGGAGTTCTTAGACATATTTCATGAAAATCGGTTGTGCGGCTTAAAAGTTATGTGAGTTAGGAGAGGGGAAGGAAAACAGAAAATCTGCAAATATACTCGAGTGTGGTATCAAATGAAAGCGCATCGCGTGCACATTACAAAATATTA
Source organism: Gymnoscelis rufifasciata (assembly GCA_929108375.1). Classification (NCBI taxonomy): domain Eukaryota; kingdom Metazoa; phylum Arthropoda; class Insecta; order Lepidoptera; family Geometridae; genus Gymnoscelis; species Gymnoscelis rufifasciata. Next base: position 11,928,546 of record OV815322.1, read on the forward strand.
TGGGGTTTTACTTTTATGAAAATTAAGGCATTGGAATCGGGGGTTTTTCTTAAATTTTAAATTAAGATTTATTAAAGCGTGCAGAGTGTTCGTAAACCAGGGTTGCCAACAATGTTTTGCCTAAATATGTTTTTTTAATGCTATAAAAATACAGTGCTCTTCAAAAAATATAGTACGTTAGTAGGGAATAATAACAAACTTTTAATTTTTTTCTTTTAGTCGTTTTAGCGTTACAAATTATAAACATTATTTAAGTATGTATATATGATTTTAACTTCGACTTTGACTTTGAATACATACGGTCAAAGTCAAAGTCGAAGTGAATATATTTATTTCCTTATATTACAAGCACAGTCTTACATGGACAGGTCAGCGGTCAGCAGCCCTACTCTAAACAGACACGAGCGAAACATTATTCACATAGATAATACCTATCTGAATTATTTGTCAATATTACAGACGTGGAGTAGTTTCACAAATGGTCGCGGTCCACTAGCGAGTACTGTATTCGTGGGAACTGGGCCGGCGTCCGAAGGTTGGTAATGGGCACGTTACATTACAACATGGCATTGTTCTGTAATTGTTGAATTTTGGTAAGAGTCATCAGCATAGGCAGATAATAGCAGATAATTGGAATGACTATATATAATAAATTCTAAATTTAAAATTAAGGTAAAACCCCCGATTCTATTGCCGTTATTTCCTTAAAAGTAAAACACCATAATATTTTGTATATTTCACTCGAGAATATTTGCAGATTTTCGGTTTGCCTTGCCCACTCTAACCCCCATAACTTTAAACGGCACAACCAATTTTCATGAAACATAGCTACGATGTCCCAGACAGACAGACACACAGACAGAGAGACACGTCAAACTTATAACACCTCTCTTTTTTGGTCGGAGGTTAAAAATAGTCAGACAGGGTCGCCAATTATTTATAGTCCCCGATCATAATGTCGTCCCCTTCAATATCTAGGAATCTAAAAACGCCATCTTTTGTTAGTGGCCCAAATCTTATAGCAAGCAGCACTATACTTTACTGTGAAAAATATAGGAGAAATTTATAATAAAACTAGTCGACCCGACAGACATTGTCCTGTCCCACGTCTCAAAAAACAATATCCAGTTGACCCTATTGTGAATCTAAACCATTCCCAGATCCCCTTGAACACACACAAAAAATTTCATTAAATTTGCTGGTAACACATATTTTTGATTAGTGGATGCAATTTTTTTTTTATGTCGTCCTCGGGAACTAAAGCAGTTAAGCGTAAGTCATGCCACTCAATTTAACTTGTTAGCCTTGAACCGTTACATTTAACTTATTTTATAGATTTATATGATTTTAGATGCAAAAATTAATTGCAAGAAGTTTGAGCCTGAATAAAAACCGTAGAATATGTAAGCGTCAGTTATTATTGTAAAAGCTCTTATTTTTGTTAATCGTTATTAAGATTAAGGCTTCTTTTTACCCAAAAATGTAAGCAATATCTTCATTGGGGATGGAATTTAGTAATTTTTAAACAATATATTAATATTGACTCTAATGTTAATGATTTTTTTTTTACAAAAAGGGGGCGATTTTTGGCGACGCCGCTTCTGTATAGTCCATCTGTTAGCCCTTCCAAAAATATGAGTCACTTAATTTGTGTTTTATCAATTTAGTCACAAGAAAACTTCACGTTACGCGAAATTTCAATGCACTGTAAAGTTTGAATCTTCGTTTGCATAAAAAAAGAATAAAACGGGTAATTTTTTTATCAATAATCTAAATAACGGACTATTATTTTTCTAAATTTAAGGTACTTTCATAAGACTATTTTGTTTTATGATAGATAAATCTTCATTTGACTACAATCTCATCTGATGTAAAGTGACGATGTGGTCTAAGATGGAGCATGAAGACCTAGAAGATGGCTTCTCTCTTCTCTTCTTTTTCTACTATTTACGTAATTCTAATGATGAGGTGACCTGACACTATCACAAAATACTAACGCACAACTTCTCTGAATTGAGAAGCTTTAAAACTTCGCAATTACCTACTTACAAGTTAATTTAGAATAAGTCTTGGGAATGAGGGCTCTAAGTCCTTCGATATAATTTCAAAGCCCAGGTGCCCATGAGGCTTGGCCAACTTTGAGCGTTATTTTAGATATAAGTAAATATTCTATTCCTGGGCAAAAGGGTTCAACAATTTTCTATGGAGCCTGGCATATCTACTAGTCCGCCATTTTGAAAAAAATGTGATTCGGCGGCCAGTGATGAAACTCATGTCAATCGACAGAGTAAGTGATTACAAACAAAAATTGTTCTATGATCAAGTCTCCTAAGTGGTACGGTTTCTGTCGAGTAGGTATGCCAACGATGTTCGATGCTCTTTATACTTATAACATACGCTATAAGCAATGAACGTAAAGATATGATAGGTAGCTTATGGATGCGTTCACGAAGAAAAATCCCTAATTATTTTATATATTTCATGGTATATGTTAGTCTGTAAGGTACCTATTTTATTATATATTACTTTGCTGTAACACAGTTTCTATCTAGCACAGGAGGTAAATAGCAAAAGAGAGACTGCTTTGATTATGTAATACTTTCCTTTTTAATAAATGATTGATAAAGTTAAATAATTTATAGAATCATTCCAAGAATTCAGTACCTAATTATTTCTTTCTTTTTTCGTTGCCCTACAACATCAAAACATCTCTTAAATGTTCGTAAAGAAAAACAATATATTTACAGTGACGCTACTAAATAATGATTATTTACTGTCATCAGAATCATTGTCGTCAGTGTTTATAGATTTTTGGGGACGCAAAATGGCGTTCAGCTGAGTAACATCTTTTTCACTTTATAAAATAATTTTATTTAACTCGACACTGCCACATTGTCGCTTCAAGCGCAAAATTCAATTACAAGAAACTGAACTTATAAATTTTGTCACAAAAAAAAGGCTTTGAATTCGGAATGTTGCCACTTCATGATAAGCAAATATCAAAAGTGACATTATTCAATACTTTAGTAAGAAAATCTCTTCCACTCGCACCACACCTTTGAATTACGCGACGTCCTTAACAAAGCCTTATTTATGTACCTTCAGCCATTAAGATTGGTAGGTGTTTCCCCCTCTCAGAAACGACAAATTATTTCTGGTTACTATGTATTTGATTACAAAAATAAATATGAGTTTATATCAAATCAGAAGTTTGTAATGAGACTCGATTTCACAGGTTTTGGATACTTATGTATTCAAACGACGTGTGCGCTTTTTCGATTTGTTTCAATGTTCTTCCGTATGTTAGGAAATGGAACATTACTTTATGAAGTACATAAAGTCATGCTCCATTTCCATACAGCCCTTATTCGCTCTAGGACGTCCACAACTCGTAACTTAATAAAGGTGACTTCATTAAGACGCTAGTTCGCAGTACAGTCAACACAGTACATACATTTAATAATTTCATACTATAACTCAAATTAATATTTCTTATTTCCATCCAAAAATTTATGAGTAGAAATAAATAAAATAATAAATATTTCCGGACAATCCATACATGAACACCTAGCCCGTGGAAAGCTCCAAGCTGGTGTTAGTTACGGGTACTAGACATCTGATATCTTATAAATATCAGTAGTATAAAAATAAATCGCGAAATGTGTTGCTAAGCGCATAACTTAACAACGCCTGAACCAATTTGGTATTTTTTTTTATTTTAATTATTGTTGGAGTTCAAGGATGGTTTGTACGGCGAGAAAAGTTCGAATAATTGGCGGGAAATCTTTTTGTTCAAGGTGAAAAGTGCTTGCAGAATATACAAACACTTGACGCCTAGGCGGAAATCGAAAATCGGCCTTGAGTGAAGCCTTCTAAGACGTCCTATAATGATAATAATCTAGATAGTGATAAATTAGGTTTTCGCATTACAATTATTGCACGAAGCCCTAAAAATCATTTATATCTTACATCGAGGTCACGACCTACCACAGACAACTGTACAAACAGACACATTCCGTTTATATCGAGTATTTTTCCGTCGATTCATCCGTGGAGAATTCTGTAGGTACTCAACATTTTATCTTTAGTATTGATTAATCAGTTTATGTCACTGAATGCTCATGGCTTTGCCCGTAATAATAAAATTGCGGCATAAAGTAGCTTTTGCTCGTTATTGGGAAAAAAGCTATGTCCATACCAAAATTTGAATCAAATCGGGTTAAGCTCGCGATTATTGCATTCTTCTGCGAAATGTGGTATTTTACCGTGGTAAAATGTGACGTATGTGTTATTGTGATATGTAAGCTATATTAATTTGAAGCTTCATCAAAATCCATTCTGTTTTTACCGCATAAAGATTAAGTAGTTTTGAATCTATCCTGAACATAAAGACAGACAGTCGCGCTGAGGACTGTAATTTATTTTATGTATAGATAGGTACCTACTGATAATAATGGTTACAATGTATTTGTTTCAACCTTGTATCCTTTCTTATATTCCAGACCTTAAAGTTAAATAAATAAATATTTCCGGACATCCACACAACATCTAGCCCCGTGGTAAGCTCATAGCTTGTGTTACGGGTACCTACTAGACATCTGTTATAGGTACTTAATATAATAGACATAATAAGTTCATAGAAAAAAATGTGTTTTCTGTTCAAGTCCATAAGTGGTAACCCTCCTTACACGTGACCTCCGGGTGGTGCTAAGAACAGTCTCTGGTGGGAGGCTTCGGCCGCGGCTTGTCACCACCCTCCGGGCTGGGCCGGTGCGTGAAGCGATTTTTTCGTGTTTCGTAATGTGGCCCGCAGAAGCCATCTACCCTCTAGGTCTTCATGCCCCATCTTATACCACATCGGCACTTTACATCTGGTAACATTGTAGTCAAATGAAGACATAATCTACCATAAAATAAAAAAAATTGTTGCGAAAGCAAATTGTTTTGGATTCAACATGCATGTCGTATAAACACCTATAAAGTCGTACGTCGGTTTGTACTCGCGCTACGCACGCGGACTCGAAAACATGTTTTTGGACCACATGTCATGTATTGTTCGTGAGAAATATTGTAGAAAGGAATTCTATTAGAATCAGACGCAAAACTTATAAAATAAACATATTTATTTATCTATCTATATAAATAAAAATGAATTGTTGTTCGTTAGTCTGATTAAAACTCGAGAACGGCTGAACGGATTTATCTTATCTTAGTCTTGAAATGTTTGTGGAGGTCTAGGGAAGGTTTAAAAGGCGAGAAAAAATCGAATGAATGCCTGGAAAAAAAATTGAATAAAAACCCGTGCGAAGCCGGGCCGGCCACTAGTTTTTAATATGTTTGCAAATGAAGCGTAAAATAAAGTATTAACATAAGTAGAACTTAAGTTCTATTAAGAAGTTAGTAACGTAACACAGAAAATAAATTTGATAAGTATGAGATTGACACATCTACACCTAGGGTTCTGTATACAAATTAAACACATTTTTCAAAAAAATAATATTTTTTCTTTGAAAAGTCGCAGTTGGAGCGGTCACCCCTTAGCACTTAGCTTACGGATTTATCTTATCACAGTCTTGAAATGTTCGTGGAGGTCTAGGGAAGGTTTAAAAGACGAGAAAAAATCGAATAATTGCCGGGAAGAAAACCCGTGCGAAGCCAGGGCGGGCCACTAGTAGTAAATAAATATTTCATCATCACCCTATTAACATTCCCACTGCTGGGACACAGGGACTTCTCTCTTGACGAGAGAGATTAGGCCTTAATTCACCACGCGGGCCAAGTGCGGGTTGGTGAATGTCACATGTCTTCAAACTCTTTTAAAGTTCTCAGAACATGTCGCTTTCCTCACGATGTTTGCCTTCACCGTTAAAGCACGTGTTTAAAGCGCACATAGATTTCTCAAGAAGAAAAATCCGGAGGTGCGTGGTGGGGTTTGAACCCACGACCTTCGGAATGAAAGTCGTGTGTCCTCCCACTTAGCCAACACGGCTTAAAATTTATCATCAATATCGGCAATAAATATTTATCAACACAATTCTCCAAGTCAAGATTCTTTCGGTAGGTACACTTAGCTACAAAGTCATTTACATCATCAAGAATATTCACCAATAAAAAATTACATCATATGCGGTAAGTATTACATTTGAATTTCAAATCGCGTTGAAATTTATTCGTTTTCTCTTAGAAACTCGAAATAATTGCTTCAATGAAAAATAATGAGTCAACGGAATATTCATTACAGATCACGTAACGCACTAATAGGTTATACATTTTAATGAAGTTTTAAACAATTAAAATTTTAACTAAAATCAGCCGACCGGGTTATTGTTAAAAATTGGTTTATCCAAAATGTGAATATCAACTACAAAAAGAAATAATCTAAATTGACATGTGAAAATGATTCACAATAATTTTCTTGAAATGCAATATGCTTTGAATTTTCTTGCATGAAATTAGTGCGTGTCCCATTCACGGGACTTCTTTATATCGTCGGGACGTCATTATATACTTACATAGTATATATGATATTACAAATTAAAGTGCCATGTCTGTCTGCCCTTATGTATCTTATACAACTCAAAAACTACAAAACGGACATTCGTGCAGTTTTAAGCATACGTGAAATTCAAGAGGAAGGTAATAATTAGTTAAGAATGTGTAAGAATTAGTTGAATTATGATGAGATTTTTTACATCAGACATTTTACTTCCTATTATTTATTTCGTTTATTTATCCATGGCAACTGACAGTATTCCAAAGCGACGATTGCCAGGTCAGCTTGTATAATTCAAAACGTAATACCACTGTCGTTCGCTTAGTATTTTTCAAATAGATGTAGCTAGCAACATAAATTTGTTCTGAATTCAGTTTTTAACAATTTTATGCAGTGCGTCATTCAAGAGGTAGATTGAGGAGATTTGCACCCGTGCAAATCTGGAACGCGTCGGTAATTAAGAGCCAATTATGTAGTGATAACATAGTACACACTTCACAGCTCTCATTATGCTGAGTTGTTTTTTTTGGAACTAGATACATTTATATATTCTGTAATCGTTAGAACAACAATAATAATGAACTATCGGCTATTTTTCTGCATGTGTTTATATGTATTTAATTCTGAACAAATGATTTCGTTTAGTATTATTTTGTATAGTAAGAGCAAAACATTATCCGGATGGCCTTGTCATATGACCTTATGACCCAGTTGAAAAGGCATTCAAGCCCAAGGTCGGATGCTGCGTCGATGCTTCCTGTGACGCAACGGGACTTTCACCTACTTTCTGCATTTGGGATGGAGATGGGAGTTGAGGCAGTGGAGGCTACATAGGTAACTAAATTAAACGATTAGTACAGGAAATTGCTTCTATTGTTTGTATTGGCGGCCCGCCCCGGCGTCGCACGGGTAAAAAAAGTTCCCGGCAATCTTTCCTTATTTGCTCACCGTTTAGACCTACCCTGGACTACGACAAACATTTTAAAACCAAAATCAGCTCAATCGGCCTATCCGTTCTCTAGTTTTAATCAGACTAACGAACAACAATTCATTTTTATTTATATATATATATATAGATAGATATCAACGCATTCGTGCCAAAAAACTGTAAATAAATAAATATTTATCCATGCAAATAATTTATCTTTTGAGCTTATAATATATATTAATATATATTAGTCCTTCTCGATAAATGGGTTTTACAATAATGTAGTTTTTTTTAATTCGTTTCTGTAGATTAAGAGCTTACAGCGATCGTGTTCAAGCAAAAAGCGACCTTGTGTTCTTCATCATATTTATCAATTCAGCACATTTAGCTAACATTTATAATTTTTAGGTCATAAAAATATGTTCTTCTGTCTACGTCAAGGTTAAATAAATAGAAGGGTGGAAGAACAAAACCTTTATCTTCTTCAGTAGGCTCAAATAAAAAAAAGTAATTACGATACTGGGCAAAAATACATTTTATTTAATATCATGAAAATCTTAGGCTTCGCCCTCACCTCAGACAAGTCTGCCTTAATAAAGACTTTTGAAGTGAAACTTCTTTAGAATCGTTGTGATTTGAAACCGGATGCAACGAAAATGGAAATAAGATTGGCTTACCCTGTCGGGTATCTTAAACGCTAACAAGGTTAAGCAACGCGCGCGCGACGCCAGTACTTGGATGGGTGACCGCCTGAACAAAATCTTTTTGCATAGTATTTTTTTATTTTATTTTTTTTATTCTTCTCATTCTGTTATCGATTTACTGAAGTTTCACTTCTATCGTGTGTGAATGGCACACACACCTTTTTTTATTTAATGAGACTACTAGTCTTAGGTTTGCGCGGCTTCATCTATACTTTATGGCGGAAGTCAGCTCCAAGGCATTCTTGTCTAAGGAGAGCGCTAAGCCTTACAGTGCAGAATTTAATATCTATTTTATAAATTTAACAAGTTATAAATATATTGGTCAAGTGACTCTCGCTGAAAGTTGAAGTGACATCGTTTCCATTAGGAATATTTCCTAGGATACATTTCACCCTGACACAAACCCTAATATCTAGGTTACCTAGATCCAGCGACCTTCTAACTTGCAGATCCCGAATCCTATACCTTGTTATTACTTTACAGTCTTCAAACTCTCTAAATTACAATATTGGGTTGTTTGATCAAGTGTTTAGTATCGACATCTACATATTGAACTGTTTCTTAGTAGTTCTTATAAAATCCATTGGTAAAAATGTCATGAATAATAAATATCTAAAACACTTAGGTATAATTAATAAGAGCGTTTTATAGACAGAATGTTATGACAAAAAGTTCGTATAGACCTTCATATACATTTTTGTGTACCTTTTTGAGTTCAAAAAAAAAAGGGCGTCAACTCAAAAGATAATAAGTACCTACGTCTATAAAAATTCAAAACCCTAAGTCAAAGAATACTGTCCGATAATCCAATAATACCAAAATATAATTTGATTTGAGACTAATATTCCCTTCAGGCTAATCCATGATTTTTACGTTCATTTCACATGGCTCAATAAATGTTGATTCTTCATGAGTTAAATAAATTAAGCACGATTTGAAAATGCATAAATGCAAAAGGTATACCTAGTATTAAATTATAAAGAAAATTATATTATTCAATGGTGTTGATCGAACCACCATCGTAAGAGATACCTAAATCACAAGATATATAACAAGGATAACAGTTTCTTTCATCTGATAGTGTTAACTCACCTCTAATTTAGGGGTTTGTTTCAATCCCGGTTGCCATGGCAACCGACGGCCCCGACACGACCTGCAATCAAAGGATAATCGTTAGCTATTCCGTGTTTATTGCCAAACAAACAAACATATGTAGGACGGTGCGATGAACCTAATGAGGGCTAAATGTAAACAAGTCTATTTCTAGATATACCTAGAATTCTTCTACCTAACTAGAGTCTATAACTAAAGTTACTTGCAGTCTTTGTTACCTATGGTCTATTGTTAGCCCCCACCAAGCATTAGTAGTATTCTAATTAATATTTCAAGCTTGATTATTACGTGTATTAAACATCATATTATATCGTGGCTATAAGCTAATTCTAGTATGTTACTTTGCTTCAAATATTTTCCACTCAACGTTATGAGCTATTCAGCTGACATGTCAAAAGCAATAACAAATAATTGATTATTCGTCTCAAATTAAAACTAATACACTAGATAAACTATTACGAAGTTTGTGAGGATATAAATAAGTGTTTTCGGTTGCTATTTCACGCTAAAACTGCTAAATAGATTTACATGACACTTCACAACACTATTGCTTACATATCTGAATACCACATAGGCTTCGTTTATGGCGGGCTAATACAGTTAGAAGAAGACAAATACAAGACGTCTACCATGTTTTGATGAAATGTGTCTGGGGCGAGGAATTTAGGAAAAAAGAATTTGATCCAGGACACGGTTTTTGGAATTTGGGAGGACGTAATGCTAGCTTATTATAATATATCGGATTACCTTGAGGACAAAACTGCTTGGGACGGAATCTGCTCCAACACAAAATCAAAAACAAGACTAACAAATAATGATTGTAAAGTTTCAATACAAAAATGAGCTAGAGCTTCCAATCGCTTCTTTGCTCTAGTGTAAAAAAGCGAAGCGACCAGATACCATAAATTTATTTCCTTCCATTAATAAGATTAGTAATCTTTAAGCAACTATGATTATATTTTTTGTATTTTGTAATTTATTTTGACGTGTCTAAGTTTTGTAAACCAAACAATGGAAATAAATGATTTTGTATCTTGTATCCTCTCAGATCCCACCTCGCTGGGTGCTACGAACCTTGTACGTTTATACCGTGTAGTAAGTAGTGCGCGCTCGCAGTGATTGTCGTTAACTCGAAGACTCTAAGCGCAGTATTAATATTGTATTTATGTATTTTGACCTTTAAATAAGAACTAGTCTACAAGGGTGACATGTTCACAAAACCCTGTTTAAATAATAAATGATTTAGTAAAAATTACAATTACCTATTGCGAGCAAAACCCAATTTGAGTTAAATTTGGCATGGACATTTATCTCTTTTAACAGTTAAAGACAACAGCTACTTTTTACCCCGGCCAGCTAGTATTTATTTAAAGAAAATAAGAAAATTTTATGATGTCAGTTCTTAAAGAAATACCGACTCTAATATTATAATTGTAACAAAAACAATGGCTTTGTCCAAATCATTACGAAAGAGCGTCCTCATTCCGACCAAGGTCAAGACTCAGCTTTCCCCACGCGAGAATAATTGAGGCTCCAATTGGAAATGAGATCTTCGGTGTAATGGGATTTCTGAAACCGCGGAATGGAGCTACCGGTTAATAAATCGAATGCTAATGTTGTATTTTGTAATGGGATTTTACTGAGAATAAAATAACGCGCTATCAACTTGGTAGTGAAATTTGGATCCGAAATAAAGATTATTCTTATTATAAACGCTTTTTAAAACAAAACCTACACTTATATTTACAAAATTTCTACATATGAATAATTATCGATAAAATAACAAGTATTAATTAAGAAATAATATAATCCTATTGCGTTTTTAATCCGCCATTTTTTTTTTTTATTTACTATAACTAGTCTCACTCTCACGGTAGATATTGATCTAACGACACCTCTCAGTCTATAGAGCCAAACAATAATTAAAGATAAAAAAAACCTACATTATAATTATGTAAAAATACGCAACTTTAAATTCATATAAATAAAACATTTTTTGATTTGACTGAAATCAAAAATGTTGAAAAAACTGAAAATGATTTTAATAACTTTTTCAACGAACCCCAATTGGCATATTTTGCTTACTTATTTTTTTCTTTTTTAATCCCTGGCCAAAAAATAGGGGTGTTATAAGTTTGACGTGTCTATCTGTCTGTCTGTCTGTGACATCATAGCTCCCGAACGGATGGAGCGATTTCAATGTAGTTTTTTGTACGAAAGGTGAGTTTGGCGCGGGTGTTCTTAGTCATGTTTCATGAAAATCGGTTGTGCCGTTTAAAAGTTATGGGGGTGAGAGTGGGGAAGGAAAACTCGTAAATCTGCAAATATACTCGCATCGCGTGCACATTACTAAATATTATGATAACTTTTAAGGGAATTGAGGCATCGGTATCGATGGTTTTTCTTAAATTTAAATTTAGGTTTATTATTATATGGCGTCCAATAGTCGCCATATCAAATGTTTAGTAACGTTATGTCCTTTCTGACACTCGCCGGACTGGGAGGAATGCATTAACATGTGAATCATAAAAATCGGATCAGGCGTTAGGCTATTACACCTAACGACATACTTCAAAGGATATTATATACATACATACATAGTCTGATAAACACATTACTACACATTACTTTGCGTCACGCAGTCAGTAAGTCAGTGTAGGTAATTCCGGCCTAAAAGTGCACATCAGCAATAAAGAGCTTACTATGATTAAACAGAATTACCAGATACATTAATAGCATACCTCACACCTTTCTCTACAATGCACGCATGCAATTCTTTTTCTTTCGTGTCTATGTGAAAACTTTAAAGTGTACAATAGTCGATAAATAGCAAATCCATGTAGCATCAAATAGCTTAGATTCAAAAGTCTATCATGTTCCTAAGAAGCAACTGAAGCAAAACCTAAAACATGTCCGGAACTCGCTGCCATACTGGTTTTTGCTAGTGCCATTGAACTAAACATATCTGACAATGTAAACGCAACTTTATAAGATACAATTAAGGTTGTATTTCAAATAGACAGTGATAGTGACAAAGTTAGTTTAGTAAAAGCTACTTTAGGTAAAGAGTCTATGGTTTATTTTACTTTGGTTGTTGGAGTAGTGGAGCGTTTGAGATCTCTGTTGCGAGTGAACACTGTTCTAGTTATAGCTTGTTTTTTATTTGATTTAAAGCTTTATGTCATTGTTATAAGGAGGTGGTTTGCATTATGATAATGTTGTTCATAAGTTCAAGGTTCTTTGTATCAGCTTTATTGCTTTTTAAAACTTTGTGATAGTGATGTTAACCGGGTGCTGTTGTTGGCAAAAAAAACATTATTCTTGACTTGAAAACTCGAAGAATAGCTCTTTTAGGTCAGGAAGGGGATTTGTGAAGGCTGTGCTCGTATTCTTATACAAAAGTGAATCAGAAATGTACTACGTAGACTCTTGTGTTCGAATTGTTACATAGCTTAAGCACTCCTATTCCCACTACTGGGACCTAAGGACATCTCTCTTGGCGAGAGCGATTAGGTCTTAATTCACCAACCCAAAGTGTGGGTTGGTGAATGTCACATGTCCTTCAAACTCTTACACTTATCACTCTTAGCACGTGCTTATAGCGCACATATATTTTTCAAAAGAAAAATCCAGAGGTGCGCTTCTGGGTTTAAGCACACGACAATCGGAATTAAAGTCGAGTGTCCTCCCACTTAGCCAACATGGCTTTTTGATGATAATGATTGACTGTTAATCATTAAATTAAATGAAGACTTGATAAGCGGACATCTTACGGATGATGCTGATGATGATGATAAACGGTTTACAGTGAATCTCTTCTAAAAAGTCGAAATGAGAACCTCCATTTTTAAATTAAAGTTGGTTAATAAAACAGTCCTTAAACTCAGTACAACTTTCCAGCGCTTAAGTAATCTAATTTTCTTACAGCACGACGAACATACAAATGTCTTGTCTGAATAATTTAACAATTTTGCATAAGTTTACCGCTATTTACAGAAACTACTTTTAGAAACATACAATTCAGTGCACCAGAGCGTTTATTTACTCAATATTATATAAAATATTTTGAGATGAAAACGGTTTAAACAAGAAGAAAGTTATTTAGATGAACTCTTCATGAATACATATATGAAAACATGAATTACTAGTTGTTAACTAAAAAGGTTATACTGTTCTGCAAGGGGCAAGGTTATACGCGTATTTTTTTTCTTTACGATTTAAACACATGCTTTAACGGTGAAGGCAAACAGCGTGAGGAAACTGATATGTTCTGAAAACATTGAAAAGTTTGATATTCACCGACGCATCTCTTTAGTCAAGAGAGAAGCCCTTATCGAGTCGAGTGTCCCCCCACTTAGCAAACAAGGCTCTTCGAACGAGTTTATATATCACAGTCGAATACTCATCGGTGGAAGTTTTAACACTCCCATGTCGGGGTTTATAGGTCATTCCACACTACGAGTACAATTTTGCCGCCAGCTATAATTTACCTCCTGACAGCTTGCCGACAAGCTGCAGCATAAAGGCTTGCCTGAAGGCTCTTAAGCTTAACGTCTCTTCTCGTTTGCAGCCTCTTAAATGAGACGACGTTTATTTTTAACGTTCGTCTATTACAAAGCTAAGCTACTTTAAATTTGCTTTCCGCTTTGTGTCAGTATTTTCTGGGTTTGCCTCGGTAATGAGGTGTTTTCAGCTGTAAAAAAATATACCTATTATTGGTTAGAAAATACATTTCCGGTTGACATCAGTAAAGCGTGTCTAGGTATTACGATGGATGACATAAGATATTGACACAATCAAGGATTACAAAATAAGCACACAGACCACCAAACGTTCCCACTGCTGGGAGATTAGGACAAAATTCACCACGCGGGCCAAGTGTGGGTTTTAGAATTTCACATGTCCTTCAAACTCTTTAAAGTTCTCAGAACATGCCGGAACCCAGATGATGATGAACTAAGACTGCCTCAGTGGCGCGGTGGGCGAGGGTCCGCTAGCGGTGCAATCCGCATGAGGTAGCGAGTTCGATTGCCGCCGAGGGGTCGTGTTTCTATGTCCTGCTAGCGCTTTCTCCTTGGTATGAGTGTTTAATATGTCTATCCGAATCCCCGTTGAGGTTATCATTTCTGTCACACTGCTGAAAAAACATTTCTTTCGCGAACGGATTTTGATGTTTTTTTTTTTAATCTATGCCTTACAATTTGGTATATATTCCACTCTAGGACAAGCAGATGCACAATGCAATATAGTATTAATATCAGTCAGTATTTTACAGTATTTTATTTTACCGAAGTTTTTAAGTGACGTAAATGGGAAAAGGATTCGTTGACCTTTTGCACAAATTTTATCGTGTCTGGCTTCACTCTTTACTTAAAAGCGTTCGTTAATTGTATTACAATTAACAGCAGTCCATTGACATTTTCCGTTAAGTTTATTCAATGACGGTAATATTGTAATTAACGAAGCGAATACACTCTCATTTATTCAAAAGAGTTGCAATAATTATACAAATGCATACTAATACAAAAAAGCTGAAAAGTTACATAGTTTGTTGTTTTTTTGGAACGTGGTTATATCTGATCTGAAAAAATATTTTAGTGTTATTATTTATTTATCGAGGACCTACCTTTTACCACGGAAAAATACGGTATTTTTGCGGGAAAGTCCAAAATCACGGGCAACGCTGAGGCGTAAAAGCTATTGTATTTAATATGCACTTGCAAATAGTTTTGATTTCTATCACGTTACCTCTCACGCTAAGTACTATTAGGGAAATAATCTTTCATTTAAAGGTCATTGGAATCGATCGACTAAGTATTTTTTTCTTTTTCTCTCATGATAAGTATTCTCGGGGTATTATGGAATCTTCATTCAAAAGTCATTAAAAATATTCGAGAAGCATTTTTTTCTTCTTATGCAGGTGCGGGTTCTATACCTATTGATATTAACGATAATTTCCTTCGCGACCCACCTTCACACTTAGCCTTTTCCCGTCATTCACACCGAGTTCCCCTCCTTAACACTAGTATGAAGGCCGGGATTTCTTTCACACCAGTGTTAAGGCGGGGAATTTAATTTCCCTACCTTAACACTGGTGTGAAGGCTCAGTGTGAAGGTGGGTAGCGAACCCTTATGTCTATAGTAAAAATATTAGGTCCTTACATATGAAATTGGCGTTTTGTATGGGAGGAACAAAAAGTCGAATATTTTTTAATATAATATATTTAATTAATCAAAGTATGAACCATTATTTTCTATGCACTTTTGCCATCTTATAGGTAGTTCATTGATCCCTTTACTAAAAAAACCAGTCGGACGGGAATCAATAAAATCTTTGAAGGCGATTTGGACTGCCCCATCGGAGTTGAATTTTTTCCCTTGCAAGAAGTTATCCAAATTTCGAAAAAAATGGTAATCTGTTGGAGCAAGGTCCGGGGAGTACGGAGGATGTCTTAGACTTTCCAATTGAAGCTCTTCTAATTCAGTAGCCGTCTGTTGCGCAGTGTGTGGTCTAGCGTTGTCGTGAAGCAGCAGTGGCGTGGAGCGATTGACCAGCCTAGGTTGTTTAGCCGCTAGCTTTTCCATCATGGTTTGCAATTGCTGACAATAGACATCAGCCGTAATAGTCTGGCCAGATTTGAGAAAACTGTAATGAACAATACCGGCACTAGTCCACCAAACGCTTACAAGTAACTTTTTTGGGGTTAATTTTCGCTTGGGGCAGGATTTGGCTGGCTGGCCAGGATCCAACCATTGCGCTGAGCGCTTCCGATTATCGTAAAGAACCCATTTTTCATCACAGGTAATGATTCGGTTTAAAATACCTTCATTATTGTGCCGGTTTAGTAATGTAACGCAGCAGTCGACGCGCGTTTGCCGGTTTGCTTCAGTCAATTCGTGAGGTACCCACCTTTCAAGCTTTTTAATCTTCCCAATTTGCTTCAAGTGAATTAAAACAGTTTTATCACTAACACCGCAGCCTGCAGCTAACTCGGACGTGGTTTGCGATGGATCCGCTTCCACAATAGCCTTCAACTCTTCATTATCAACTTGAGTCTCAGGCCGTCCACGGGGCTTGTTCTGCAAGTCGAAATTTCCAGAACGAAAACGTTGGAACCAAAAACGAACTGTGTTTTCTTTTGCAACACGACCGCCATACACATCATTCACCCTTCGAGTTGTTTCCGCAGCACTAGTGCCACGGCGGAACTCGTACTCGTAAATAATGCGATATTTTAAGTTTTCCATTTTGTAAAATGAGTGACGCAAACAGAAAAAAACAGAAGAAAAAAAACAAATGAATGACGATCATCGAAGCACAAATACATGAGTCTATAGCTGTACAAATTTGAATTTGGAATTCCTTACCAAAGAGGAGAAATTTGTGATTAAAGTGGCCAGTACGAAAAACGCCAATTTCATATGTAAGGACCTAATATTATAGTTTAAGTTGCATATATAAATTAGTTTTAGATTATATTAATTACATTCCCACTTTCTCCTTGGTCCGAGTAATCTTAATATATATAAATCTCGTGTCATAATGTTTGTCCTCAATGGACTCCTAAACCACTTAACCGATTATAATAAAATTCAACTTGAGAGATAGGATGGTTTTTACGACGAGAAAAATTCGAATAATTTCCGGGAAAATTTTATACCCGTGCGACGCCGGGGGGGGGGGGCGCTAGTAATTATGTATAATAAAAAATATCTATATATGTACGACTATTATATTAAGTAAGGGGGGTAACGGGGGAGAGCGGACTAACATCTTTCCGGCCCCAACTGTCAACCTCACCTGCACGCGCAGCTAATACATTTTATCTGCGGCGGTATCCTCCACAATACCGCGGTCCCCCTGCTAGATAACGGACGAGGCACTGGCGACCGAGCAATGGCGGTATAACCATACACCTGACTGGGCAACTGGTCAGAAGAGGCTTTAGTGGCCTTGGGGTCTAAGTAACCCCTAAAATATCTGGTGCAGAAGGCAACGGGAAACCACTGCAACTATATTCCCGAGAAAATCGCCATGTCAGTACAACAAGAGGAATCACGATTGCGATGCGATCCGCTTAGCAACCGGCGCCGCGTCGCGTCCGGGGCGCGTGGTGTGAAGTGGACTACCGGCCATGCAGGAGTAGGAGACCAGGCACCTCATGGAAACAATGCTACTGGAAACTATGTCAAGCTTCGTAAAACCCAAACGATAGGCACGTGGAATGTACGTGGCTTACTAGCCACAGGGAAAATTGACATCCTAGAAAGAGAAGTAGCCCGCTGTGGATTGAGCGTCTGCGGACTGAGCGAAACACACTGGAAGAACAATGGTCACTTCTTAACCGACACAAATGTCGTTTATTTTTCTGGAAACGACAACAGCAGCCGTAACGGAGTAGCGTTCCTTGTCCCAAAACAATTGAGAAACAGTGTATTGGGTTACGAACCAGTTAGCGACCGAATCATCTCCATCAAGTTGAAAGCATCACCTGTTAACTTAAATCTTGTTCAAGTCTATGCTCCAACAAGTACTGCTGATTTCGAAGTTATCGAAAGTTTTTATGCCGAATTGCAATCAACAATATCCAAAATGCCTAGCAGAGAGATACTGTTAATCCTAGGCGATTTTAATGCAAAAATTGGCGTCAACTCTCGTCAATACAATAACTCTGTTGGTAATTTCGGGCTTGGACTACGTAATGAAAGGGGTGAACGGTTGATGCAGTTTGCAAATGAAAATAGCTTGGTGATAGCAAACAGTCTTTTCCAGCATCACCCACGTAGGTTATACACATGGACATCACCGGGAGGTGGACACCGAAACCAGATCGACTATATTCTGATTCGATCGCGCTGGCGTACCTCCATTTTTAACTCACACACATTGCCCGGTGCTGACTGTGGATCTGATCACCAGCTATTAGTGTGTAAACTCAGACTTAAACTAAGAGCTGATCGGCTTCTCAACAAAAAAAAACGAATCGAGGTAACTGACAAAGTGCAGTTTGACTCAGCTCTCGAACACAACTGGTTAGAGTGGACAGCTGTTAACCAGAATTCAGCAACACCAGATGAACTGTGGGGCAAGGCTAAACATCTCATCCAACACACAGTGGCAGAATCTACTACTCGAGCGAAGGCACAAAAACGTCAGCACTGGATGTCAGATAACACCTTAGTACTTGTTGAGGAGAGGCGGAAAAAAAAAGCAGAAGGATCGGACATCAGAGATCTGAATAAGTTATCGGCGGAAATACAGGCAGCATGCCGTAGAGACCACAACGCATATCTTCGCAAGATATGTGAAGATGTGGAAATGCACGCTGGACGAAACGAGTCACGAGATCTCTATCACAAAATTCGTGTTATAACAAAAACGCTTCCTTCGAAAACATGGGCCATTGAAAATGATAACAATGAAGTTGTGACAGAGATAGACAAAATCTCAGAAACGTGGAAAAACTACTGCCAATCACTCTTTCAAGATCCCGATTCACGCCGATTTCCAAGTACAAATCCAACAGATGAGGAACTGGAGCCTGAAATTCTTTTGTCTGAAGTAAGAGCTGCTATAAGACACCTGAAAAACAGAAAAGCCACTGGTAGAGATGAAATTCCTATAGAAACCATTAAAGCTTTAGGAGACCTTGGCGATCTCATGTTTCATGCTATCTGCAATAAAATATGGCAGACAGGAGTTTGGCCGTCTGAATGGACACACACAGTTTTCATCCCCCTTCATAAAAAAGGCTCAACAAAGAAATGTAACAACTACCGACTTATTGCCCTTATTTCACACGCTAGCAAAATTATGTTACACATTCTTAATGAGCGACTGAAGACCTATTTATCCGGTGAAATCGCTCCAGAGCAAGCTGGATTTGTAAAGGGGAGGGGTACACGGGAACAGATCTTCATCGTACGCCAGATAGTTGAGAAAGCACGAGAATTCAACAAGCCGACATTCATATGTTTTGTCGATTTCTCCAAAGCGTTCGACTCAGTGAAATGGCCTGTTCTGTGGAAAACGTTACTTGACATGGGTACGCCGAAACATCTTGTACATTTACTAAGACGGCTGTACGAAGAAGGCACAGCATCAGTGCGCACTGATGACGTCTTGTCGAGTGACTTTCATCAAAGTGCTGGAGTCCGTCAAGGGTGCATTATCTCGCCTCTACTGTTCAACACCTATACGGAGCTAATAATGCGGATCACCTTAGAGGACTGGACCGATGGTGCACCCATTGGAGGATATAAAATTTCAAACCTGCGTTATGCCGATGACACCACCCTGTTTGCTACAAGCGAGCAGCTTTTAAAAGACCTATTGCTTAAGATGGAGCGAGTGAGCCTCGATTTCGGATTAAAGATAAACCGTAACAAGACCAAAGTGATGATCGTGGACCGCGCTAAAAACAATTCGCCGGAAGTGACACACATTGCGAACTGTAGCGTGGTCTCATCATACATATATCTCGGAACTTTAATCTCGAATAATGGTGGATGTATGGATGAGATAAAACGACGTATGGCCATTACGAGAACAGCAATGGACAAAATGAGGAAAATATGGAGGAACAGAAACATTACTAGAGCTACTAAGACCAGACTTGTGCAAACCCTTATTTTCCCCATATTCCTATACGCTGCAGAGACGTGGACATTGCGAGAAGTGGAAAAAAAGAAAATAGATGCCTTAGAGATGTGGTGTTGGAGAAGAATGCTTGGAATATCATGGACAGAGTTTCGCACCAACATTTCTATTCTCCAAGAACTCGGCATTGGGCAGCGTCTATTTTCAGTAGTACAGTCTCGCATACTTACGTTCTTCGGACACGTCTCTCGACGCGACAATCAGTCCATCGAACGTCTTGTTGTTCAAGGAAAGGTAGAGGGCACAAGGCCGCGTGGAAGGTCTCCCATACGATGGACAGACCAAATAAAAACTACCGTAGGGGGACTGTTAAACGATTGCAGCAGGATGACCTCCAACAGAGAAAAGTGGCGCGCTGTCGTGAGGCGAATATCATCTGCCCACACCGCCGACACATGACGACCACGACCGCTCTGTCAAGAGCGTAACGGAAAAGAAGAAGATTATATTAAGTACATCGGATGTCTAGTACCCGTAACACAAGCTTAGAGCTTACCACGCTAAATATTGCTGTGTGGATGGTCCAGCAATATTTATTATGTAAATATATTTAAGACTGATAGAAAAAATAAGTACCGTATTATACGAGAGAAAAAACTTTCAAAAAAAAGCCCTTAAAATACTGTTAACTCGACAGTACATTTCATCCAATCAGACCGCGCGCTCACTAGGAAATGGAGAGAATTGAAATAGCGCTTAGAATACTTAGAGTCGGCAATGCGCGACTCCTTCCAGACGATGTTTAATTAAATTTCCACATTATCGCATCGCGTAGATGAGTATAATATTATTTTCTGTAAAGCTTTATATGTATATGAATTTAGTTGTTATGACTTTATTGTATTGATATACATATAGTTATTAAAAGTGAGTTAGTTGTTTAGGCCGACATTGGTCAAGTTTCGACGATACTACCCTGCAAGGAGACACCGCCGTGATTGACTCCATGACACTAACACAATGTTATTTTAGCATTAGAGATTTAGATTTGTATGTTTGTCTGTAAGTTATAATTATAATGTTTATATTAATTCATTTTAGAGAAAATTAAATTAAATACAAAGTATATGTTACTTTGTATTTAATACATATTAATGTAATATTGGGCCTCTGATGCCTGAAATAAATTTTTTTCTTATTATTTAAGTTTGATAACTTCTTGATCCTATCACAGAAGATTATGAATACCAAAATTAGCATATTCTGAAATCGGCCCTTAAAAATTTGTTTATTATTATTTTGATGATTCTTTACAATTTGGCGCATAGCACTTCAATATACAATCAACATTATTATTATTTATATGCATAGTGTTTGCATAAGCACCACTGTTTACGTTTAAACAGTTGGGACACAGGGACTTATCTCTTGACCAGGGAGATTAGGCCTTATTTCACCATGCTGGCCAAGTGCGGGTTGGTGAATATCTAATATAATGAATCTAGTATTAGTTCTAGATTTTGGAGATCTGAATAAAAACTTTTTCTTATATTTTTACTTGTTTATATTACATAGTACTCATCAATTGAGTCGTAAGATATCCTTTGCAGGAACATAGGCTTTCAATGCTAGTGGTTATAATAAAAAAAATGGTTTTCATTGTAAAAAAATTACAAAAGGTACGTCTTATCGATACTACGATGTCTTACATACTACCTATGAAGGTAAGAAGGTACCTGCAGAGATTTTCGTCTCCAACAGCTTTTTTCTATTTTATTAATAGAAGTTCTACTCTTTCCAAGTTCTACTCAGAAAATCAATTTCCGATGGAACATACGGACATCGCTCGCAGTTTCGGTCGCAGCCAATAGACGCGCGGTTTCATGTTTCCAATGTTCCAACTTCCGGTTGCATTGAAATTGGCAATTAGTTTTGGTTTTGTATAAATTAGTTTCGAATATTGACAGGTTATTTTCAGTAACTGAAAGTTGGGACTAGCACAAAAATATGATTAAACAGATGACAAAAATGAAGGAATAATAATTATAAGGAATTATTATCTTATAATTGAATATATCTACTAATATTATAGAGCTAAAGAGTTTTAAAATATCATTTTTTTTTCATTTATTTATACCATCTCATTTCGTTACATCACATACCATAGGCAAGGCATTTATACAATAAATCATACTAATATTATAAATGCGAATGTAAGTTTGTTTGTTACGCTTTCACGCAAAAACTACTTAACCGATCATCATGAAACTTTGCACATATACTATTGAAGGTATTAGAAGTAACATAGGACTTTTTATCGCGGGAAAATATGTAATTCCAAAGGAAAATCTATTTAAACGCGGGTAACACCGCAGGTCGCAGCTAGTAATATTATATAAAGAAACTTATACAAATTAAAGACTTATATTAAGTTAATCTTATAGATAAAAAAGGGAAATCTCAGGAACTACTTTTGTATTAAAACTGAAATTTCAATAATACATTTTAAAATCTCTTTCACTATGTACCTAACCCATTTATCGAGGTTTGCTATAGGCTCGCTTTTAACCACCAAATTAAATTTTCTCGTGTAAAAGTCTACAAAAATGAACGCTGGTTATTTTACACGCTGCTAAATAACTTAGAAGGCTCTATTGAGTAACTATTTTTAGGCTAGATGTTGTAGTTTGTATTGTCCGGAAATATTTATTTATTACGGCTTCGCACGGGTTTTTATTCAATATTTTTCCCCGGCTATAATTAGATTTTTTCTTGCCTTTTAAACCTTCCCTAGACCTCCACGAACATTTCAAGGCTTATGATAAGATAAATCCGTTCAGCCGTTCTCGAGTTTTAATCAGACTAACGAACAACAATTCATTTTTATTTATATAGATTATGTTTCCAGCTCGAACCAGACTAGATTTAAACACCCAGGCATTGTTATAATATTAAACTATTCCAGTGCCTATTGGAACCTAACCACACAGCCACAGAATAAACAACACGTCCGTGCCCCTCACCAAGCTATCGAGTGCTATTAGTGACCAAGATTGGAATCCTAAGGCTGGCTACACATAAACCGGACCAAGAATGACTCTTCAGAGAGCAACCGGCTGTCATTGAAACAACTCAAAGTGCTTCAAATGAGTGCCTACTATTTAGATTTTTTAAAGCAGAAATAGATTGAGAATTTGAGACACATCCGTAACCTTCACTGGATTCGAACCGGCATCTCCGGGAAAGCGCCCCGACGTGCTACCAATTACACAAATTCTTCTGCACTTTGTAATATTAGGTGAAGACTAAAAAAAAATAAAAAGTGAGGAACCATCTTCTAGGCCTTCATGCTCCATCTTAGACCACATCGTCACTTTACATCAGGTGAGATTGTGGTCAAATAAAGGCTTATCAATAATAAAAAAAAAAATGATTAAGAGTTCCTACTATGCATGTTCAGTAAATGTGACTGAAATAATGATTATAGCTTTGAGGCATATACATATTCCAATACCCAGGTAATATAAAACAGTGCTAGTGCCTATATTGCACCCCCTATTTACGTTCCCACTGCTGGGACACAGGGACATCTCTCTTGACGAGAGAGATTAGGCCTTAATTCACCACGCTGTCCAACTACGGGTTGGCAAATTTCATGTCCTTCAAACTGTTTAAAGTTCTCAGAACAAGCCGGTTTCCTGACGATGAGGTATTCCAATATAAGCACCAATTTTAAAGAGTACCAAAGTTATTCCAGTTGTAGCACCAATTCTAATGAAATGTCTAGTGATGAGGTTGTACGTAACTCGATGTTGTCTTCGCCGTTAAAGCACGTGTTGAAAGTGCACATAGATTTTTCGAGAAGTAAAATCCAGATGGCGAAACGGGGTTTGAGCCCACGACTTTCGGAATAAGGAGTGTGCTCCCACTTAGCAAACACGGCTTTTTGTATGTATCTGCAGTAGGTACCACATTATCCTTGATCCCGCCCTAACCAAGCAATCGTGTGCTAAGCTCACCATCGGCTATTTGCGACGGGGAGATTGGAATCCTAATGTGTCCTCGTGTTTATTTTCTGCTATGCGAATCGCACGAGACTGTGTTTAGACCCAGTTTCAATAAATAATTTTGATATTAGTATGAGGTGGACTCATACTTCTTGTTTGTGTACAGTTTATACATATGTTGCAAAAAGAAACTAAAAACGGTTCAAAAATATTATTAAAAGTGCTAAATGACGCAGTTCTAGTGGTCACCCATCAAAGTACTGGCCTCGCGCAATTTCGCTTAATTTAATGAAATCACGTTTGTTGTATGGGAACCTTTTATATATTTATTTATTATGTATTTTGAGTATTTGTTGTAAAAACAGCAAGAGAATTACATCATCCCTCAAAATTTCAATCTCTCTATCTATAACGGTGCTTGAGATATAGCCTGGTGTGCCATGTTCTAAAAACCAAGAGTTTTGAGGACATGTGACATTCACCACCCGCACTTGGCCAGTTGGTAAATTAAGGTCTTATCTCTCGTCAAGAGGGAAGTCCCTGTGTCCCAGCAGCGGGAACGTAAATAGGGATGGATATGCATCTTGGAACAACGCTACCAATCTAGTTATGTACATAAGACAAGCTCTTACTATGCTAGTACATACGAACATTATTATATGTACCCCTACCTACCAATATGGACATAAGAGTGAGAATGTGAACAATAGTATCTTTAAATTTAATAATATGCTACAACTAGACGCTGAAACTTACAAATACGCACAAGTGATTGACTCGAATAAACACCTGATTTACGATTACAGCATGTTCCATAAACCTACAGGAAGGGTAAATAATTTAGGATTACGTACAGTCATGCAGGAGGCAAAAGAAAAGATAGAGGAGATCAAACGCACACGATTTTTAAGCTACGACTTCAACAATGAGTTAGACCAGGAGTTTTTTCGTACACTACAAGGATACCACTGAAAACCAAAATGACATAATAAAACTAGAATATGAAAAAAAAGATTTTACAGAACTCAACTTCTTCTATCAGAATCTGTGTGGTATACTAAATAAGGCTGACGAACTGAACATTTATTTTAGTGACATTACCTATAAGTTTGATTATTTGTGTATAACTGAACACTTTCTTAACAAAAATAATGTAGATACTTTTAATCTTGACACTTTCAATATGGCATCTTATAATATAAGACTTAATAAAAAACGTGGTGGGACATTAATTTTAGCTAACAATAGTAGAAATGTGGAAGATATTTTATTTTGTAAAAAAGTGTACAAGATCAATACTTTTGAAGTCTGTGGAGTAAGGGATGTTGACTATAATCTTAATATATGCTGTTTGTATAGAGTCCCAGACGTAAACAATTTCAATGACTTTATATCTATATTTGAAAAACTACTGGAACACTTTTTCGACAAAACTTGCATTATCTTTGGAGATTTTAACGTAAATTTGACTCAGGATAGTAAATACAAAGATGAATTTTTGACTCTCATTAGATGTTATAATTTTAGACATATTATAAAAGACAGTACTTTTTTTAGAAATGACACAGAGTCATGCATTGACAATATTATAACGAACATACCAGAGGCTAATGTAATGAGCTCGAGTGTAGACAGAAACGGTCTTGGAGATGGTCATTGCGGGCTTCTATGTAGACTTGGAGTTAGCCACTTACGGGAATCCACAAAGCATGAACACTATATTGCTAACCGTAGATTGTTCTCTAATCTCAACGCTTTGGCTTTTAGGAAGGGTTTACAGGACACTAATCTGAGCTTATGTAATGTAAATGGGTTCATTGAGACACTTAAGTCCTTATTCCAAACATCTTTTAAGAAAAAAACTTTAAGACTAAATGAATTTAAAGATTGTAAAATAAACTGGGTTTCTAAGGGAATTAGAACTTCCAGTAAAGTGAAAAGGTTCCTTAACACAATTGATAAGTCTTTTAGTCACCAATCATTTTTGGATTATAGATTGAATTATTTAAGACAATACAAAAAAATGTTGACATGTGCGAAAAAATTGGCGGTAAGAAGGGAAATTGAAAGAGCAAACAATAAACCAAAATTTATTTGGAAAGTTATCAACAAGCACAGAAATAAAAATAAAGTAAAAGCGGTAGATCAAATGAAATTGAAAGTTAATGACGAAATAATTACTGACGCTCAAATGATAGCAAACATATTTTCAGAGCAGTACGATATCAAACTAGATGAATGTAATAAAAATGACGATGTTAAAACTGACTATAATGATGAAAATAAGTGCCGTGATACAGATGTTAATTTTGATTATACTTTAGCTATGACATATTTAAATAATTACACCACTAGAATAAGCACTGACATTGAATTCAACTTGACAAATAGTAATGAAATAAAACTAATAGTATTGAAAATGAAAAACAAGAAATCTTATGGACATGATGAAATTCCTATAAATATAATTAAAAATAACATCGATCTACTGGCGGAACCCCTTTCTAATTTTTATAATAACTGTCTTGCGTTGAATATTTTTCCTGATCAGCTGAAAATAGCCCGTGTTATTCCTGTCCACAAAAAAGGGAAACAGAATGATCCGAAAAATTATAGACCCATCTCCTTACTGACAACCTTATCCAAAATTTTTGAAAAACTCATTAAGGACAGATTGGTCCGTCACCTCAACGTTAACAATATTCTTAATAAACGTCAGTTTGGATATCAAGTAAACCTAGGAACCTGTGATGCAATTGATGTTCTGGTTAGTGATATCATCACTAATCTTAATCAGAAAAAGAAAGTAGCTGGCCTATTCTTGGATCTATCATCAGCTTTTGATATGATCGACCACAAGTTGCTACTCGCTAAACTCGAACACTACGGGATAAGGGGTGCTACCCTATCTCTCATCAAATCGTATTTAAGTAACCGTAAACAGTTGGTAGAGATAAAGTCCATCGTAAATAGGAGAGAGACAATCACTAAGTCTAAAGCGGTAACAATCAGGAGGGGTGTACCCCAAGGCTCTATTTTGGGTCCTATATTCTTCGTAATTTTTCTAAATGACATCATAAACTATGTAACTTCTACTGTAACTGACATTGATTTGATAATTTATGCGGATGACACAAATGCTGTGGTCCCTGCTTTTGACATAGAGAATCTAGAAAATAGTTTGCTAAATACCATGGCAGCTTTCAGCGACTGGTTTGAAGCAAACAAACTTAAAGTTAATGTTAAAAAGACTAATGCAATCCTTTTCAAATCGACATCCCGCAGTAAAGATACAATTAATATAGAATTTAATAACGTGAAAGTAGAATTTTCGAGCTGTGTTAAGTTTTTAGGCGTGAATATTGACGAATTCCTCAACTGGAAAGATGAGTTGGCGTCTCTGGAGAATTCTTTGAGTTCTGCTTGCTATGCTCTTAGAAGTCTCAGAGACGAATTGACTATAGAACAACTTAAGATGGTTTATTTTGCTCTAGTTGAATCTAAGCTTAGATACAGCATTAAATTCTGGGGAGGTAGCTATAACTATAATATTAACAAAGCTTTGATCATGCAAAAGCGTGCGATTCGTACTATTGTTAGAATAGCCCAGAGAGAATCCTGTAAAGACTTTTTTAGGAAGCTCAATATACTGACTGTACCAAGTCTTTATATCTTGGTTACGTTGATGGATGTCGTTAAGCACCCTCTTAAATATGAAACCAATGACCAAAAATTAGTCCGTGTTTCTACAAGGAGGAAAAACTTATGTTGTCCATACCAACCAACTCTAAAGGTCGCAAAACATTGCTCTAGGTATCAAGCGGTTTTATTGTTCAATGCATTACCTACTGCTATGAAAACAATTGAAGATCCTATAGAATTTAAAAATAAATTAAAGGAAATTTTGTTGAAAGGGTGTTACTACTCAGTTGATGACTTTTTTTCTGATGACATTATCATTAACTAATTTTTTATTTATTGATTGTATTGACATTTTTAATTTTGATTTAATTTTACTTGTTATTGTTATATGATTTCAGCTTTATTATTTTTTGTTTCTATTTTTCATTTTGATTTATATTGTTTTGTCTAATTTTTATTTTATAAGTGGACTAATTTATTGATTTATTATTATAACTTTTTGACATATTTGGTATTAATGTAATTTTCAAATACAATGTAAATATTGTGGAATGAAATAAATTTATGAATTATGAATTATGAATTATGAATTATGCAAAGCAGAAGAAGCGGAGCTTGTTTGTTTTAAATCGTTTATCCCAGGAACTTTTTGATTGTGGTAATATCTTATTAACTAGTTTTTATCAGTATGTTAATCAGTTAGTTAACCAATTCGACACAGAATATACTTAATGTCCTTGCCCGCCCTAACCAAGCAATCGAGTGCTAAACCCACCACTGAAAGGCTATTTGCGACCGAGATTGGAATCCTGATGCGTCCTCGAGTTTGTTTTCTGCAATAGTCTAAATACAGTCTCATGTAAATACATGAGATTGGTTTTAGACGTTTTATTTAACTTCAGGATTTTTGAGACTTCTAATATCGTCTAAATGATTATATTATGTATGGAAATAACGGCGTATCCCAGTTGTAATCACTTTCTCCATTCCCACTTCAAATGATCGATTTTTTAGTTTTTCGACCGCTTCAGTTTCAGATTCAGATTTTTTTTATGAGTGTTAGATCTATTTTTGTCCATCTCACCTAATGGTAAGTGTCGATGCGGACGAAGATGAATCACATAGATCTAGAAGGTACCTATTCACTCTTGTCTTGAAGACACTGAGGTTGTAGTAATTAGGAAATACAGCAGCAGGGAGCGAATTCCAGACCTCAGATCATTATTGACAC
Source organism: Gymnoscelis rufifasciata (assembly GCA_929108375.1). Lineage (NCBI taxonomy): Eukaryota > Metazoa > Arthropoda > Insecta > Lepidoptera > Geometridae > Gymnoscelis > Gymnoscelis rufifasciata. The sequence continues at coordinate 11,957,264 of OV815322.1, forward strand.
AGAAAAAACACATAGAAACAGGTACAGGTATATTTATTCTAGTGCAGTTACCTATGATTTTGATAACGGAGTGGGTGGCAAATGGGAATAAGCCGAAATAAAGACGATGATGAAAGATAAGCTGGTGATGATGATGAAAGACACATGAAGTGTCAAAATGTCTATAATACCAACCTGTCTATGCAGTAATCTTTTTACTTCCCATTCACACAAAACCACTCGCGAACGTCAATAACGCTCCAACCGTGAATTATTAAACAAAACTCAGAACAAAAGGAAAGATGACATTCCCAAGACGCCGCCGCATCCTCCTCATAACGAATGCCTGAGATCTGGAAAGGTATTCAATGCTCATGCAATGATTATTGAGCTTTTGATACACGTACTCGTAATTTACTTACGTTGTAATGTGTAAGACTTTAGTAAGGACGATCGTGGGTGTTGTGAAAATAATCTGCTCAGAATATCCTTCCTACGTAATTTTGGACAAATATTCGCTTCTCAACTCAGCGTAAAAAATTTAAGCGAACTGTCAAGACAATGTTATTTCCTTAATTATTCTTAGTTTTTATTTAATATAGCTCTATGGTGACCTGTCGATTTATGCATAAGCGTCTAAGGAAATAAACGTTTTGACTTTGACTTTGAATAACTGTTCAGTTATGAATTTCAACATGAGCTATTAACAGCTGAAACGTTAAACAATCTTTAATATTGAACATAGAGATGTATCTAAATGTCTTCTGGCTCGTTACAGATTCCACCGTCATCATGATTTATAAAAATTTGTCAGAGATTGATGTGAACAAGTTTAAATATTAATTCATAGCAAATTAAACTTAAAACCGATTAAACGTTAATGTCAACCCATTTGCAGTGCCCCTACGGGGTGCATGGGTGCATATTGACTGTATAATATCTTAAGCTATATAAGTGTACAATAAACAGTAGGTAAAGATCGCCTCGCCAACTAAAAAAATATACACACAAAGGTAACTCAAATACCAAAAACATAATATAGGGTTCCAAAATTGTTAGTTATTCGTAATATAAAACATTGAAGTGAACAATTTTATTTCCTTGATAGTTTTTGTTTTATTAATTTAGTTTTATTAATTTTAAGTTGGCCTGTGCTTCTAAGGAAATAAATGTTTCCACTTTGCCTTTGACTTTGTTTGTTATCTCAAAATATGTTAAATAAAGTCATTTTAGCAAAAAAATGCTAAATGGTAGAGTTATAAACGTCATTCTAACACAAGTTATCTAATAAAGATGTATAGACCTGACTAAATACCAAAGATAATGTGTAGAATAGTGTGAATGACCTCGTAATCAATACTCTCCCACTGACATTACCTACATTCTTGTGACTGTAACTTACAAGTTCGATGGTGACTCATGTAAGGCGTCCCACTCGTGTGGCGATAGTTAAAGCCGTGCAATTAACGCTTAGGAACGTGGTAGTTATCTTGGCGCCTTAATAAACATGATCTGTTGCGAGAATCTTATTTCATTCCTGGGTATTTGGTTCTTTTGTCAATATAGATCTGTTATATTTATGTTAAGCTGAATAATTCTTGCGACTGTTAACTTGCAAGTTCGATGACTCATGTTAAGCGTCCCACGGCGATATAACCGACCGTGCAATGAAACGCTTCGGTATCTCGGCCGGCGTGAGTAGGAACGTGGAAAGGGCGCTTAAAAGATTTTGCGGACTGCGACGAGAATTTTATTACACTTCTGGCTATTTGATACTTTTGTCATATATCTGTAATATTTATAAGCTGAAAAGTTTTTGTTCAGATACTGAAAATAATTATATAATCTTTATTTCTGTAATAAATTTGTAACAATATGTAATTTCTGTTGTAAACACCCTCTTTTAAACTTAAGAACCTATGTAAGAGAGTCTCGCTCTTCTATATCAGAAAATAAGCCTTCTATTGTCTTTTTGATGTTATTTGTTAGTGATGATGCGGTCTCAAGTTACAAACATGTCTAAAAGGTTTTAATTCTTAAATTATTATTATTTTGTTGTTGTGTAGATTGTCCGGAAATAATTATATATTTTATTTATTCTGTTCAATACGAGACCCAGGTTTTAGTAGAATGGAAACTACTATGTAACATAATCGCGTTATAACAATTATTCGTTTAAAAGTTTGTTTAGGAGTCCATAATCATCTTCTGTCTATGAAAATAACTGTCCTGAATTTGACTGAAGTTTAGTTTTAAGAACGTTACTCCTGAATTAATGTTATTATAAGAAAATCCACCTCAACATACGAGTGACACATACATTTTCAGCATGATATAAGTACTTGACAACTATGACTGCACAGTCGAGACAAATGCACACATGTGAATGAAATTGAGCCCTTTCAGACTTAATATCGTAATGCGAATGGTTGGCTTTATTCAGAGCTATAAATCAAACAATTAGACTGGGTTCATAGAACAGTTTTTGTCAACACATGGATGAGTCAGGCTTAACGTAATTATATGAACACCAATGCATGCCTCGATAGAGTCAATTACCTACAAGGAATATAAAAATAGTAATAGATTTGGTAGGACTAACTTACACATATCTTGGTATAGAATTACAGTAGTACTGTAATGTTCTTCTTAATGCTTTATAATAATATATTTAATTTTTATTACGACACTTTGGAAATAGACCTTTAATGTAAAAACGTTCTCTTTTTGTGATAATTTGATAAATATTCAATTTGTATTCTACCTCCTTAAAATTTGATGCATTTATAACGAATTTATAAAGTCGTTCAATAGTATAAAACCAAAGAAGAGAGTTTGTATTACGTAAATAAACGTAGTTTTTAGGACTTTACCTCCAGTGGAAGTTCAAAACTGTGTTACAGCGCGGTAATAATAGTCATAATAGTCATTTATTGATAATATAGATTATAAGTCACAATATGGGTTTTAACGTGGTTGCCCAATGCCACAACTTTTTCAAAATGTCAAAATCTGAAATACATTATGTCCCGCGAAAAACGTAGACATATAAAATACCCTTAAAGACATATAAATAAATACCTTCCAGAACATATAGTATGATTTATAAATTAAAAGTAATAAGGGATTTTTCTTCATGAACGCATCCCTAAAGCGTCGGCATACGATTACTCTAGGCCAAAAAAAAAGTAAAAAACAAAGGATAAACTAAAATAAAAAGGAACGTGAAACGTGTCGTTTCTGGGCTCAACAAAGGGCTCGAAAATCTCAAATATTTCTAAGATAGAAGATATATAAGAGACTAAAATAAATTTCACATTAGAGATCTGTCAGGCAGTTTTTAAAGTTTTTTAAATCCTCAATCAGAATGGCACAACATAACTCGGTTGTTGGTTAAAAATTCAATACAAATACCAAAAAGTCAACTTTTCCGTTAAATATATCAAAATTTGAATTTTCCCGTTTTAGCACAAACACAAAACGAATCTTACATATACCTTTATTCGATAACGATTCAACTCGATCAGCAAAATAAATTACTGATTTTTGCATTGTTCATTCTGCCATTCGATATTCAAATAGTTATCTAGAGTACTCTCATTCGGTGTTCAGGACCGAGACGAGAGATGAAGCGTGGGTGAAATCTGTCTTTTTGTCATCCAAGTAATTAACGTGGATTACTTAAAGTGTACCAGTCACTTGACCGTGGGAACGGAACTGTGGCGTCGCGGAGAAAATAATAATCTTAAAGTCTTAAAAAATTTAATCTAATCTGAAATAAACGAATAATAATAATAATAATAAAGTAAATAAACTAAAACAGAAGAGATGGAATCAGTAAGCGTGGATTTAGTAGTAATTCTGTGAAAAATCTAATGAGAATTAAAATTCATTCTTAGGTCGTAGAATATAAGAACAAAATAAAGATGTAAAGACAAGAAACACGTTAAAGCCTTAAGAGAAAATATCTATGGATGACATGTATGGATGCAGACCGCAGCCACAAAAAAAATGTTTTTTTTTATGCTCGATAAGCCTTCATTTGACCACTATCGCACCTGATGTAAAGTGACGATGTGGTCTAAGATGGGACATGAAGACCTAGAAGTTAGATAGATGGCTTCTCTGGACCACATTACGAAACACGAATAAATAGCTTCACGCACTGGCCCAGCCCGGAGGGTGGTGACAAGCCGCGGCCGAAGCCTCCCACCAGAGACTGTTCTTAGCACCACCCGGAGGTCACATGTAAGGATTCAGAGGGTTACCACTTACGGACGTAAACAGACAAAACCTCCAAAACATCTCTAAATCTAGCTATTAAGAAAGCCTAGGTCCAGCAGTAAGTACCTAACTTTGTAGAAACAAAAACACGCACTTTCGACATTGATCCCAAACGGTTAGTCGGATCGAGAAATGTTGTAAGAAACCTATCAATGATTTTTAAATTCATATTCAACGATACCCCACATGCCATAGTTTGTAGACTTAATTGTTTTTTATTTATACAAAATGGCGTCTAGTATACCATGTTGAATTTTCACTAACGTCATGTCTATGACACTCACGTACTAAGAGAAATAGAGGAATCCAGGCGTTTAGTTTGTATAGTGGGAAAAAAACACATTACTACTCTTTGCGCTTTTCTTTTGCTTTTTTTTTAATCTTGCGCGGTCTGGTAAAAAACCTAGACAGATAATATTGAATAGTCTCGCGAAAGAGACGGATATTCCCAAGTTAATCGCTCGACAGCGCATAACAGATTATCATCTAACCGAAAAATATCCGGATTCCATCAAATTTCTAATATCACCCTGAGCGATCCTATCTCACGGGCATTATAGGATTTCCGGAGATAAACTTTCCGGACATTTAGCGATTAGGATCGAATGGTCTACGAATAGTTTAGGATCATAATTTAATGGTTACTAAAAAAAACGTTTTATTGTTGTTAAAAAAGCTTACCAGTGTTAAGCTTACGTGTGTAATTTTTTAAATAGTATATACAGCACTAGCTGTGCCCTGCGGTGCTACTCGCGTTATAATGGATGGAGTACTCTTAACCAACAACATATTTATTTGAATAAAGATTAATATTATTATGTTGATACAACTTAAACAAATTATTTCGACCAAATTAGGTACCATAAAAACGGTTTTTGTGAGTTAATCTTAAAAGATAGACATATACTATCGCGGACTGTTTTTTAGATCATTTAAGGAGCTATTATTCTTTAATACATATTTTTTGTGTATCTTGAACCGTTTTCACGGCGCACGCAACGGAAGGCTTCAAAGATGAACAATTTCTCCCGTTTTTTACACATTTACCACTATATCTTTGCTCCTATTGATCGTAGCGTGATGTTATATAGCCTATAGCCTTCCTCGATAACTGGACTATCCAACACAAAAAGAATTATTCAATTCGAACCAGTAGTTTCGGAGATTAGCGCGTTCAAACAAACAAACAAACTCTTCAGCTTTATAATATTAGTATAGATTATTATAATATCCATAGTGTTTTGGATAGTATTATATTTTATAGATAGCTTGCAGTAAATGTTTTTATTGTCTTTCTTCTTGGACATTTGGTTTCGCATAGTTAAAATTTATATCCTCCCTCCCTGATCAGCGGTCGAAAGATTCACAAGTTACCTACGATAAAAAACTTTAGCCATTGCTATCTATGACAGTCCAACGCAAATTTTGCTTTGGACGATATAATTAGTCATTAATTCACATTTACTTACTAAGAAAGTTAAAAACTTAGTGATAAGATTTAATCAGTTCAGTTCAGTTTCTTGTGGACTTTGCGCTTGAAGGGACAATTTGCCAATGTCGAGTTAAAAAAAATATAAAGTGAAAAAGATCTTATTCATTCAAACGCCATTTTGTAAAAAATAGATTTTAAATCTCTATATAATATATTATTCATATTCATATTCCAATCGTAAAACGTCATAGTTCTAACATAATTTTATTTTAAATATAAAAAAAAGGTTAAGGTTTTACTCTTTCCGTTTTTAGTTAATTGTTTTGTGGTAAGGCGGTTAAAGTTTTTGGGGTACCAACAACAAAGTGTGATTTTTAGTTGTTTAACCTTGTTAAATTGAGCTATATCACCGGTTGATAGCATGTTCGCGAATGTCTTCGGATTGTTGTAACCTTGGCAATGGCCAGCTAGCGTGACGCGCCTAACCAACCGTGCGAGAAAGTCGGAATTCTTCGCACAGCATTGTCGTCGAGGAAGACGACTGAAGATATTCTTATGAACAGCAAAATGTTATAAATAAGGGGTTTCTGACTCCATCTAATGGAGGCCATACACGTTAGGGTTTGCATGCTGGTTTTAGCCTTGCATGCATAACCGACAGGCATAACCGAGTTTCATATAACACATACACGTTTGGGTTTGCCTGCACAGTTTTGCCATTAACTCTCAGTTGAGCTACGTGACGGTGTGTGTGCGACGCCTAGGTACTGTGTACGGTATATACCAACCAAACTACAATGGACGACGAATAAAAATAAACGACAATGCATAAAATATCAATTTTGATATTTGCTCGGTTGCAAGTACATGCACCGATAACTGTACAGTTTTATCACATACACGCTAGGGTTTACCTGTTGGTTATGCATGCAAGGCTAAAACCAGCATGCAAACCCTAACGTGTATGGCCTCCATAAGAGATCAAAAAATCATAAATATCCATGCCGAATAAACAGCCGTGTTGGCTAAGTCGGCACGCTCGACTTTCATTCTGAAGGTCGTGGGTTCAAACCCCGCTACGTATGTACCTCTGAATTCGTCTAAACCGCGAGGACCTTTCTGCCTCGGTGGGCGAAGGGCTGCCTGAGGCGCAAGAGGTTGCTGGTTCGATTCGCGCTGGTGGACCAGATTTTGTAAGTACTACAATCTCTGATTTCGGGTCTGGGTGTTTTCTATGTATCGTAAGTATGCACTCATTAAAAAAAATATCTATGTAGTATATCAGTCACCTAACACTCATAGTACAAGCTCTGCTTAGTTTGGGGTTAGGTGATGCTGTGTGATTAGTTCGGAAACATCAATATCGGATTCTTGAAAAAAAGATGTACGCTTTAAAGCTCGTGCTATAACTGTGAAGGCACACATCTTGACGAAGCCGGAATGTTTGAAGAGCTCGAAGGAATTCACCAACCCGCACTTGGTCAGCGTGGTAAATTAAGGCCTTATCTTTCTCGTCAGGAATGAAGTCCTTGTGTCCCAGCAGTGGGGCCGTAAATAGGGGTTACGTGAATAACGAGCGAGGCTCTGACAGCCACCACCCCGCATTGGACTAGCGTTATTGACTGACTCCCCTAGATTTCAAGGAAGGCTTATGTCAAGAAGTGGAAGGTACATAACCAGTAAAAAAAAATAAAGACCTTTTAATCTGTTCTCTGTTAGATATGAGCTCTCTCTAAAATATAAAATTTTCAAAACTGATAAATGCTGTGTTGTTCTATTAGTTTCTCAACTAATCGTCATTATCGCGGCTACCTTCATTATTCGTCAATTTTACTTGAAATACAAATAAATAAATTCAATAACATGCTAAATGAGTACTACTTAAATATCCAATTAAAACCTACTTAGTAACACTTCAACAAAAACGACAGGTAATGAGTATTTAACAAAAAGTATTCGCTCTCTACAGATTGCGTGTTGAAATGCCACAAAAACGGTGTTACCATCAATTTGTAGTAAATTGTTGACGTTGAGGCGTCGTGGGCAAAATGCTTGTCACACTAGCTAATCATTTGGCTTCGACCGCTTTTAACTTCCCCGAAGCAATTGAATATTATACAGGAATAATATCTGAATACATTTAGCCCTATCTTGTATTTTACCCACGACAAAAAAGAGGTGTTATAAGTTTGACGTGTCTGTCTGTATGTCTGTCTGTCTGGGACATCATAGCTCCCGAACGGATGAAGCGATTTCAACATCGTTTTTTTGTATGAAAGTTGAGTTTCGCGCAAGTGTTCTGAGACATGTTTGATGAAAATCGGTTGACCCATTTAAAAGTGGCAAAAAAACTGAACCGGAAAATTATCGTCCTATCTCAGTGCTACCAATAATGTCAAAAATTTTTGAAAGAGTTCTTTATATACGACTAGCAAACTACTTAAACTCAAAAAACTTTTTTTACGAGAAACAATACGGCTTCAGACCAAAATCAAATACTCTATCAGCTACAATAGACTTAATAACAAAAATTAAATTAAATATTGACGATAAAAATATAGCACTTGGTATCTTTATAGATTTAAAAAAAGCTTTCGATACCGTTAGCCACTTCTTACTACTTCAAAAACTTAAAGAAGTTGGTATCGAAGGCGTAGCTTACAAAATGTTCGAATCATACTTAAAAAATCGTCAACAAGTAGTTAAAATCGGTTCATCTCAAAGCAAAACTAACAGTGTTACCTACGGCGTACCTCAAGGCTCAATACTAGGTCCCTTGTTCTTTCTGATTTATATTAATAGTGTAAACAAAATTGGGCTAAAAGGAGATACTACGTTATATGCAGATGATACTAGCTTATTCTACTTTGGTAAGGACATACATAAAATAATAGAAAATGCACAAAATGACTTAGATATTTTACACAAATGGTTTCAAATAAATTTACTAACTATAAACATTTCAAAAACAAATTTCATAATCTTTACAGCAAAAAATAAACCTATCCCTGAATTTAACTCACTAAAAATAAACAATATGAAAATAACTAGAGTTTACGAAGAAAAATATCTGGGACTAACTTTAGACAGTAATTTAACATGGAAGACTCATATCAAAAAACTAAAATCAAAAATGAACTCTCTAAACAGTTGCTTACGAAATTATGTTCGGTGTCTTCCAAACAAAGTACGTTATATGGTTTATAATTCATTGATAAAGCCACACATCGATTACTTAATTGAAATTTGGGGAACGGCAGCTAAATCTAACACTGACATAATTCAGATATCACAAAATAAATTAATAAAACGCTTATTCAATTTAGATTTTTTAACGCCAACAAAAGAAGTTTACAAAATAACCAAAATAATGAACATTGCTCAAACATATACATTCTTTAACTGTGTTTTAATTAGGAAAATATTAAGCAAAGACATTCACACCCATATAACGTTTACTAAAAAACAACAATTTCAACAAATTAGGCTACGCAGTGCAAATGACATTAAATTAAACGTTCCTCGAACAAAATTCGGGAAAAAAACTATCTTGTACGAGGGCGCCCAATTGTACAACAAACTACCTAAAGATATAAAGGATGCTAAAACATTATTTCGATTTAAAAAACTATTAAAAAATTATCTGATGTCAAAATTAATATAATAATTAATAATCATTGTAACTAAGTCTTGTCACTTCCAGTTGTGCTAGCTCTGCGTCATAGATAAGCCGGCCGGCCGGACTGGCCTTTGTTCCGTGCCTTTGTTTACTACATAGTTTGTCACAAAATGTTTTTTTCACTACCCTTATTTTTAATTTTATAGTATTGAGAAATTAGTATTCGTGATTGAATATTATAAGTTGTGTATGTGTACAAGCCTGAAGATGGATAATTTTAAGTGTTAATATTGTTTTCTCATGTAAGTGAAATTATTTTCTTATGAGAAATAAAGAATCTTAAACCTCAAAAGTTACGAGTGTAAAAGTGGGGAAGGAAAACTGAAAATCTGCAAATATACTCGAGTGGGGTTTCAAATGAAAGCGCATCACGTGCACATTACAGTATAAAATTTTACTTTTAAGGGAGCTAACATTCTGGAATCGAGAGTCAAGTATTAAATAATAAATCAATTAAATACAATACAAACGGAATGTCAATGAAGGCAAATTAATCTCTCCATCCAAAGGTTGTCTGGAAGAAATTGCTTTAAGCAATAAGGCCGCCCATTACGCATTTTGTATTTAGCTTAAAGTCCATTTTTGTTTTGTTTTATCTTGGTGTGTAATAAAGAATTATATTATTATTATTATTAATTTAGTATGTCAACTACTTATTATACTAAATAACTCGTCATAAGTGTAGAGTGTCTGTTCTATTAGCCATCGTTTTATTCGAGCCTGACTATGTAAGCTATTTGTATATTACAGTCAAGCCGTGTGTAATATACAAATAGCTTGGTGGTGCACATTCGACTTTCATCCCGAAGGTCGTGGGTTCAAACCCCGACAAGCATCTGGATTTTTCTTCTAGAAACATGTATGTGCCTTTAAAACACGTGCATTGACGGTGATGGCAAAACATCGTGAGAAAACCGGCATTTTCTGAGAATTTCAAATAGATTGAAGGACATGTGACATTTACCAACCCGCACTTGGCCAGCGTGGTGGATTAAGGCCTAATCACTTTCGTAAAAAGAGAAGTCCCTGTGTCCCAGCAGTGGGAACGTTAATAGGGCGATGATGAGTCGCTTATACCAAATGGACGCTGACTACGTCATGATGATGATTATTCTAATGACTTAAGGACAGACGCAAAGACATTTGTATACATACTCGTTCGTCAATTTCAATGAAGTTTACATATTGCATGGCGACACGTATTACGCTGCAACACGTATTACTGTGAATATATTTGCAAGGCGATACGGTATCAATAAATTATTTGAGAGTATTTGAATATCTACTGGTATACTGATATTATATCAGACAACAGGAACTAATGAATAGAATAGAATAGAAAATACTTTATTACACACCAGACAAACAATACAATAAGAAAGTAAAACTAAACATAGAATGCGTAATGGGCGGACTAATTGTCCAATTTGAATAATTATTACCAAATGGATGGAATGGAATGATTAGACTCTGGTGGAAGGCTGCGGCCGCGGCTGGGCCAGTGCGTGAAGCGATTTTTTGTGTTTCGTAATGTGGCCCGGAGAAGCCACCTTCTAAGTCTTCATGCTTCATCTTAGACCACATCTTCACTTTACATCAGGTGAGATTGTGGTCAAATGAAGGCTTATCTAACATAAAAAAAATAAAAAAAAATAAAAATTCACTCATAGATAGCCTATTTATCGCGAAAGGCCATATATTATTACCGGGGAAAATATGTCGTTCTCGCGGGTAAATCCATAAAATACGGGCGTAATGGCGTGTTAAGATAGTATTTAAATGTAATCTAGCGCAGTGGGCGCAGGACTGTGGGTTTGATTCCCGATGAGGAACTAGTATTAAATTATGTTCTGCAAGTAGGTACTTGTCGTTATATCTGAGAATCGATGTATCTTAGGAAAGAAAATGTTTTTGTAGATAACAAATTAGTCTGGGCTATTTTTTTCATAATCATAACTGAAATAGAATATTTTTATGGGTTCGATGAGGACTTCTTGGATTTAGTTTAATAGGGGTCTTTTAACAATTGTACCAATATTTAGCAGAGTTTCTGGGATGTCTAACCCCCCAATTTCACCATTTTATTATAGGTACAAATCGAGTTTTAACCAATGAAAAATGACAATTTAATGGCAATAATGATCTCATTAAACGAGCTTAGCCAGATCTGATCGCGATTATAGCCAGTGGTAAAATCGTGGCTAAATTAAACAGACATTTTATAAAATAAAAGATTTGAAGTTTGCCATAAATATCTCATAGCGAAACTAATTCAATACGAAATCAATCTATAAATCATATTATGTTTATATTCGAACTCGTAACATCGTAGTAGACCACTATGTGTATTTAGGCGCATTGATACACAGTGATGGTAGCTGCGCACCGGAAATAAAGAGGCGTATTGGAATAGCTAAGGACGCCATGACCCGACTCAACAACATTTGGAAGAGAAGGGGAATTACCAATGCCACCAAGATCCGGTTGATACATGCTTTAATATTCCCAATATTCCTGTATGGGGTGGAAACATGGACTATACGCGCCCGTGAAAGGCAAAGAATCGAAGCATTCGAGATGTGGTGCTGGAGGCGTATGTTACGGATTCCGTGGACAGCCAAGCGCACCAATGCATCGATTCTGACACAGCTACGGGTCCAGACACGCCTCTCAACTATCTGTCAGCAGAGAATACTCACGTATTTCGGCCACTTAGTGAGAAGGGGGGATGAAAGCCTGGAGAAGCTGATCGTAGTTGGAAACACGGAGGGTAAAAGAGCCCGTGGTCGGTCTCCAACCAGATGGTCCGATCAAGTGAAGGCCTCTTCCTCATCTGAATTCTGCTCGGTTGTCCGTGACGCCATGGATAGGCACCGTTGGAGGCAGATTATTAAATCCAGGTGCACCACAGCACCGTTGTCCACAACCTATGATGACCGCGATCCTCAGTCATGAGGGAACGACCCCAGAGAGAGAGAGAGAACATCAACATATCGCATTCAGAAACGTCATATGAATCCTGCGCACGCGTCGCGCTTCTAACGAGGGTAATGAGCGCGTCACATCTCCTGACAGAGCGAATGGACTATGTATGTGGCATATGTCATATTATGTCTTTACAAGTTTTCTCAGCAAATACATTCTTGCCAACGCATGACGCTCTCTCAATAGTTTTAAGGGTTAACCTATATTTAAGTTGTTATAAGCTTAAGTTTGTTGTTATTGTTTTTGTAATTGTTTTGTGTAATAATAAATATTTTTCTTTCTTTCTTTCTTTCTTTCTCTCTCTGTTCGGCGTACTGCGTTTGCGCATTTACAAGCAACAAGATACAATATCAAGATATATATAAGATAAAATCATTTATTTCCATAGCGTTGGTCTCCGTACGGAGACCAAGACAGAACTTACAAACACTTGGCGGTAATCGAAGCCTACCTCTTGTGCCGTAAGCGGACCTTAGTGGTCCGATGGAAGAATTCAGAATATATAAATGCAAATTCCTAAAAAACTACTATTTTCAATTGTGCCTATATAATACTGAGGGAGGGAAACCTTCTGCGAATTCTGAACCAGGAAAGAAGACTCCTTCAGTCAGTCAGTGATTCCCTAATCTCCCAGTAAAATTCAATAAAAGGTCATATTCATATCTTACTCAGTGTAAGGATGGATGTCGGACATTTAGGACATATTCATCGGATATGACAATTGTCCAAACAGTACGATTATCCCACGGAAAATTTTAAACTCAGTAGGTACCTACTTCTCATATTGTTGTCCACGTTAACAATACCTACATTATCATCAGAATTTAACATTGATGTATCATTAATATCATCATTCACATTCAATGGGTTTTGTCTTGAGTTTAAATAAAAGATTCATTCATGTTTGTTTCCTATAGTGTCTGAATTTGAATGGAATATGATGACTATAATATAAAAGTAAGTAGCATTAAGTAGTTTTAACATATAACGCGCACGGAAACTTTGTGACCAACCATTACTGGTTGGCATGTAGAAAATGCCTAGGCATTAAGTCCACCTTTTTGTACACTATTCAACTTTGTGTAAATAAAGTGTATAGTAAAAAATAAATAAAATAAAAATAAATAATAATATAAAGTTAGTTTACTTTAAATTATATTTAATTTAAGTGTCTGTATTTGTTTATATTGTATTTATTTTGCCCATCTGTAAGCCCTTATAATAATACTGGACACATATTTTTTGCTTTATCAATAAGAAAGTGTCCAAAATTATAGAAGTGGCATTAATTAAGAACTAATCGTACGAAAGCGTTACGTCACGAGGAACTTCAATGCCTCGTTACTTGATTGTTCATATGCAAGTAAGAAAAAAAAAGTGTGTGTACTTTTTTTTATAAATATTTTTTTATTTCTATTTCAATTTATTTATTTCACCATCATTATAACACAGGGCGTTATACAAGGTAAGTCAAGTTTTACAATTCAGAATCAATATAAACAATAATTATTTAACACAATATCTCATACCTATACAAATAATAATAAAAAATAATAAATAAATAATAAATTTAGTAATCTACTGTATTGTTTTAATAACAACGAGTAAATAAAACTGCTAAGTTAGAATTTCAAGGATTTTAATGGCTTCGAATTTTGTAAACAATTGGTTCAAGTTTCGGGTTCTAAGTAAAAACACCATCTTAACACATTCACAGGATATATTATTTCTTTAAACTACTTAACGAATTTTAATGTATTTAAGTGATTATAATAAATAAATATAAATATTTCCGGATAATCCACACAACAACATGTAGCGCCGGCGCCGTGGTAAGCTGTAAGCTCGTGTTAAGGGTACGAGACATCTGATATAATTAATATAATAGACATACGTATATAGACACACAGACCCCGGAGAAAGTCCTTGCAGAACACACAAACACTTAAACCCTTGGCGGAAACGAACCCGCTACATCTAGCGCCGCCAGCGGGCTCTCGCCCACCGCGCCACTGAGGCAGTTCTATATCATAAAAACATAAAACTAGATATCATTCATAAGTAGGTTATACATATAATCCCAGTGACACACAAAGCTTGCAGCGTAGGTGGACCAGACACATTTCGCAATGAGAAAGCTCTGGCGCCGCGCCAGCCTGGAAGGGCCGGTATTTCCAGCCGTGTGCTCGGTTGCATGTCATGTGGGAAATTAGCATAACAGTGGGTAACTTAATCTTAATATATATAAATCTCGTGTCACAATGTTTGTCGTCAATGGACTCCTAAACCACTTACTCGATTATAATAAACACACATTTTTTTATTTTTTTTTATTATTATATGAGTTATGAGCCTTCATTTGACCACAATCTCACCTGATGTAAAGTGATGATGTGGTCTAAGATGGAGCATGAAGACCTAGAAGGTAGATGGCTTCTCCGGGCCACATTACAAAACACGAAAAAATCGCTTCACGCACTGGCCCAGCCCGGAGGAAGGTGACAAGCCGCGGCCGAAGCCTACCACCAGAGACTGTTCTTAGCACCACCCGGAGTTCACGTGTAAGGATTCAGAGGGTTACCACTTACGGACGTGAACAGACAAAACCTCCAGTGTATTTGCATTTGTTGAACAATCGGCGGCCTTATCGCTAAAAGCGATCTCTTCCAGTCAACCTTTGGATGGATAGAATCTGCTAGGAACACGCAAATCGGTGCACAAAGATCATTGCATATACATACGTATATACGTATTTATTCATATAAACTTTTTAAAAACAATCTATTTATTCCTTTTTCCCCATTGTATTCAAACTCATCCTATTTATGAAGTGAAACTTCTTTAGAATCGTTGTGATTTCAGACCGGATGCAACGGAAATACGTCAGGTAAGCCAATCTTAAACGCTAACAAGGTTAAGCAACTTTCCGGAACGCCAGTACTTGGATGGGTGACCGCCCGAACAAAATCTTTTTGCACAGTTTTTTTTTTATTAATCTCATTCTTTTGTCGATTTACTGTAGTTTCACTTCTACCGTGTGTGAATCGCACACACACCTTTTTTTGTGTTTTTTTTTAAACCGCTATAAAATAGGTGAAGCCTTAAACAAAATAACAAATAAAATAAGTCATTTCAGTTCATATCAGAGGGATAGAAAGAAAATATAATAAACCAGGAACGCATCCGCCGTCTCGCAGAGCCGACGTAATTCTGCCCTGGATTTAGAGCTTCGTCTTATTTTGAGGCCATGAGAGTAGAGAGTAGAGTATCATCATCATCACCCTATTAACGTTCCCACTGCTGGGACACAGGGACTTCTCTCTTGACGAGAGAGATTAGGCCTTAATTCACCACGCTGGCCAAGTGCGGGTTGGTGAATGTCACATGTCCTTCAAACTCTTTTAGAGTTCTCAGAACATGCCGGTTTCCTCACGATGTTGCCTTCACCGTTAAAGCACGTGTTTATAGCGCACAGGTGCCGTGTTGGCTAAGTGGGAGGACACTCGACTTTCATTCCGAAGGTCGTGGGTTCAAACCCCGCCACGCACCTCTGGATTTTTTCTTCTTGAGAGTATATGAAATGAAAAAAATAAATATATATAAATAAATATATATAGTATATCGAGGGTGCAGTGATAATACCTACCCGATGAGTGTGGAAAATTAGTTTACGTTAACTGTAAACATCACTAGAAAGAGCAAAACATTCTGATTCTAGTAGGCTATTAAAACGTATAAGTATACGATTTATTTGCATTTATCGGCTTTTAACACTAATCTTTGTTAAATTCACAAATCTTTTGCAAAATAGACATAGATAGATAGAACGCATCAACGAAACAATACAATAAGACAAAACTAAACCTAGAATGCGCCATGGCCGGTCTTATTGCTTAAAGCTATTTATTCCAGACAACCGTGGATGGAGAGAAAAATTACAAAACGTAATGGACGTCGGTTTTTACATAATATAAATACCTAATAGCTAATAACATACATGACATATCACATTTGTTACAAAAATGCATTGTGCCCTCTAAAATTTGCACGCCATAATTGGCAAAACATGTAGAACACTTTTAAAAACCACATGTTTGCATTCATGTTTTATGCAAATAAATTTTTCTTATTACGTAGCGAGTTCATAAGCAGAGCGTTTTGTTGAGCTTTGACATCTGTGTGGCGTTTAACAGCTTTCAAGCGTTAAGATAAAATCTTATTGCGCGCACAATTAAACAGTGTCTTCTATCTAATAATTATGTCTAATATCTGCATATGTAGGAAAAAATCTAAGGGAATAACCGTTATGACTTTGACTTTGGAAAAATCGACCCATACCCGCGATGTTAGTGGCCCAACCCATCAAGAGACTTGACACTCCTTGATCTCTCTCTAATTGCTTTAGATTGATAAAATCAGCGGTCGTCTTTTATTTTTTTTTAATTTACACCTATTAAATGGTTGGTGGTTTATCGAGTCTAATCGAGAAGTGAATAAATCGATTTTATTGTTTATTCCGGTATCGATTGTGATTGGTGTCTACATCTCCAGCCAAACTCTCCAATAAATAATTTCGGAGTGTATTTTAGAAATATTAAAATTGTCGCATTTCACTAAGCGTAACGTAATGTGTTCACGATGCATATACCAGAATAATATGCTTTACAATTTTAGTACATCTGACTATCTGTTTTTACGGGTAATCTTCGAAAAGGTTATATCGATTTTGATGGAACTAAATAAATGTTGCCTGCCTCAGTGGTGTGTAGGGCGAAGGCCCGCTTTCGGCGCAGGAGGTAGCGGGTTCCATTCCCGCCGAGGGGTGTTTGTATGTTCTGCAAGGACTTTGACTCCTGGTTCTGGGTGTTTTATATGTGTATAATAAAAAATATTCATATATGTATGTCTATTATATTAATTATATCAGATTTCTCGTACCCTTAACACGAGCTTACCACGGGGAAAGATGTTGTTGTGTGGATTGTCCGGAAATATTTATTTATCTAGACGAATCTAAAGGCACCTCATATATCAAAATCCATCAAGCCGATTAAGCTATACTCGAAAAACAATACCCTTCCTTTGGCAGTCGGGTAAAAATAGCATACAAACTTTGGGTAGATAGAAGACGATATATTTATTAACCGAACATGTACCTGAAACAAATAAATAAATATTAAGAACAAGGCTGATATTATTATAGCATAGGTGCAATATTATTAAAATTCGTTTATATTTTAAAGTACAGTTTATACAGTAAATGTCATGAAATATAATTATAACGTATATTTTACTAAATGTTCCTTTACTTAGAGGAAGCCACACAATGCCCATTTACAGCAGCTCCTATTTATAATTGACAAAGCCCTTATACAGCAGCAACAATTATTAAAATGTACAAATTCAGCAATATTTAATTCTTAATTATATGATAAAAAGTTGGTACTTTTTTTTTTTTTTTTGACAATGCCCCTTTACAGCAGCTACTATTTCTAATTTGACAATGCCTTTAAAACAGCAGCAACAATTATGTAGACATGTTTTAAATATTAAGAATAATTTGTACCATATTTCTGTAAAATAGAATTGAAATTTACTTTGGCCCTTAATGGTGTTTCCATATTATAAAAGTTGTTTACATATTTATATTGAGTTAAAATAATTGATTATTGTTTATTCTAGATTGTGTAGGACAAATTTGACAAGGCCTCTTTACAGCTGCTTCTACATACTTTGACAAAGCGACTGTTCAGCTGCACTATTAATTGATTATTTTAATTTTAATTAGTTCCTAAATAATAATGTATGTAATAATTTATTGACGTAACTAAGTGTTCTTAATGTCCCAAAAGTGAAATAAATGAATTGAATTGAATTGAATTAAGAGTAGATACCTAGATGTCAAAAACATGTATTCCCTGTCTTTGTTCGAAAAACATTAATTCATAATCATTTATTGCTGGAAATATAGTACACAAGTATGCATGTACTTAATAATCTTTTTTTACTTATTCCACCAAAAAACATTGGCATGCTGCATCACAATCAGATAAAAATAAAACAGTTTAAATATAAAACAAATCAAAGTTAAATGTCAATAAATACAAATATTAAATTATCAAAGTTAAATGTTAATAAATTCAAATTTAAGTTTCATAATCAAATAATAGATTTAAATGTCGATAAATTCTAATTAAGTTTCATATTATTATTTTGATTTGAAATCTATATCCTTGATATTGAAAAAAGCATTCTCCATTAACCATATCTTTTATGTTCGATACAGAACTTCAAAAAGTCAAATCCTAGATGCCTAGTGTATTTTCGTCCTAAGATGTTCTATACTTGCAAAAGTCAATGCCTAGTGTCCTTTCATCTTAATGGCCCAGCTGCGTCCATTGTAGGAGACATCATTTATGGAGGAAACTTCTCAAGTTCGGTGTCCGTTCTTGTCAGTGGTTCTAAACTTTAGCTCCAAGGAATAAAAATTATAATAATAATTATATATATGGTTTTTTAAAAAAACTAACTTCAACATTAATAAAATTCCAGGGTTGCTCTCTATTTAACATGTTGTCTTATGTGTGTTGTCTTATGATCAGCTCGCCGTATTAAACGACTTAACACCCTAATTAACAAGCAGTAATAAAAAAATTATGTATCCCGACTGCGACTTTTCTTGTTTGGGATTTTATAATGTCTATTATGCCTATTAAGTAATGGTTGATACACCAACTTTAATTCGATATTGATCCTCAACGGTCACCCCGGTCGTAAATTGTTAAAAGAAAACTAAAATGCTTTTTAAATACCTATTCAACGATACCCCGTACGACATAGTTTAAAGACTTTATTTTTCTACTTTTACAAAATGGCGTCTAGTAGTCGCCATATTGAATTTTCACTGGCTCTTTTGACACTCGCCCGACTAAAAGGAATCGATCGACGAATGAATCATAAAAATCGGCGCAGGAGTTTGTTCTGTATAGTGGTACAAAGGAACATACATAAATAAACTGATACCACATTACCACTCCTTTGCGTCGCGCAGTCGGGTAAGAAACACTGGTCTAAGCTGTTTGAATATTTCAGTAGAAGACGGGCGAGTACAAACTTTAGCCTTTAAGTTTAAGTTTGCTGTTATTTTTAATCGCAGTAACATAAACTAGAGAAACTCACAACAAACTCCTATGAAACTTTAAACTTTTAGCTTTTTAATAAAATACTATATTCTTTTGTTTAACTCACCAGGTGTACAAGCGATCTTGAGGCTTAATTAAACACGGTGTAACACGGTCGACAGATCAACGAAAGCTGGGACATAGGTGACCTCAATACCTATGGATTGAACCCCCATGTATGTACCCCGATTGTATATAGTTTTGGTGACATTCAACTTTTTGAAGTGAAACTTCTATAGAATCGTTGTGATTTGAAACCGGGTGAAACGGAAATGGAAATAAGATTGAATCTTTTTGCATAGTATTTTTTTTTTGTTTTTGAAGTGAAACTTCTATAGAATCGTAGTGATTTCAAACCGGAAGCAAAAAGATGAAACGGAAATGGTAAGAGACACAAATACAATGCTTTATTTAAATTTCTTTGAGCGATACTTCGTAGTTGAGACTACGAAGTATCGCGCAAAGAGGTATTGCTGTATATTATTTATATTATTTTGTAACATACTTTATGTAATACGCTTTATTGAAGTAATATAAATAATCCGAATAATTACAGATATATGTTTGTTTCTCTTATCATTTTAGCAGATGCGTTCATTTACCCTTTTTTTCTATTCGATATATATCATAATAATAGTTCGTAAGTAGTAGACTCCAATCGTGCGTCGTAGCTGACACACACACACTTTTTTATTCTTCTTATTCTTTCGTCGATTGACTGAAGTTTCACTTCTATCGTGTGTGAATCGCACACACACCTTTTTTTTTTATTCTTCTTATTCTTTTGTCGATTTACTGAAGTTTCACTTCTCTCGTGTGTGAATCGCACACACAACTTTTTTTTTCTATATCGCCGATTTATTTCACAAAAACAGATATTTTGAGAACCTGAGTTCACTTTATTCACCCAGGTGTATTAACTAAAATTTTAAGACTTTATTCATTTTTTTATAGTTATACTCATAAATTGCATAACTAACTTCCACAACGCAAAAGAGAATATTTAAGGAGTAATTTTTTCGTTATGCCTCGTTTATTCCTAGCACACATTTTTACATTTCCTTTGATTGCACGCCTTTTGCCTAGTTTTTAAGGAGGGCTTTCGAGAGCTGTTACAGTGGCTAAGAGCGAGTCTAGCACGTTGGAGATCCCGTGAAGTGAAAATTCATTTATTTTTTTCATAATTAAATCCTGTTTTGTGAAGGATATAGATAGGGCGGTGTTGCCTTCGATGGCTAAAAAATAATAATTAGACTGCCATTAAGATTAATGCTTAAAAAATTGGACCCATTTATAATCTTTTCCCTACATCATCATCATCATTTCAGCCATTAGACGCCCACAGCTGGACATAAGCCTCCCTCAAAGACGACCAATCATTCCGATCGGTCGCTACTTGCATCCACCGTGAGCCAGCAAGTTTGACCAAGTCATCTGTCCATCTTGTTGGTGGGCGTCCGACGCTGCGCTTGCCGATCCGCGGCCTCCATTCGAGAACTTTTCGGCCCCAACGGCTATGTGTCCTTCGTGCTATGTTACCTGCCCACTGCCACTTCAAAGAGCTGATACGTTTGGATAAGTCGGTGACCTGCGTTCTTCTACGGATCTGATTCGATCTCTACTCATTGATTAGTTCCCGCAGAGAAACCCCGAGCATAGCCCTTTCTTTTTTTTCTTTTTTCTTGCAAACCATAAATTTGGACGATACAGTACATTGAAGTATCGCGTGGCGTAATACTTTCGACCGAAATGTACTAATGTTACGCCACGAGCACGAAATCCTGAACTTTCATGATCTTTATCTTGGCACTTTCTTACTTAAATGAATAAGCAAAATAGAGGTGTCCAGCATTTTTGAACGGACTTACAGACGGACTATCACCACAGATTATATAATATAATTAAAGTATACTGACTAATTTGATTCATTTAATGTTTAAGTTTATTTGTATACTTCAAAAGAAAGCTTATTACGCTATCAGGCATTTCCTTTCAGATAAAGATGCCTGGGCAATTGTTAAATAGACTTGTAAGAATATATATATATATATATTTCAAATTTAAACATGACATTCATATTGTGAAAATTATTATTTTAATCTATTTTTTTTCAATTTATAAATGTATATTGTGACTATTCTAAGTGCACCTTTGTTTTGCCTATGGAATAAATGATTTAGAATTTAGAATTTTTTGAGTTTTTGTAGATGATAGGCCTGTTTCACCAGGAACATTATAGTCTGAGTGAGATATGTAAACAAATAACTGCTGATTAATTAAAATTATTATCATTTATTTTACATACAAATATAAATCTTATATAATGATAGTTTAGTTTATTTAGTTAAAACGTTCTCAGAACTTTAAAGAGTTTGAAGGACATGTCACATTCACCAACCCGCACTTGGCCAGCGTGGTGAATTAAGGCCTAATCTCTCTCGCCTAGAGAGAAGTCCCTGTGTCCCAGCAGTGGTATTGTTAGTAGGGTGATGATGATTTAGTTAGAATATGAATAAGAATAATTTATTTGCATAAAACATGAGTGTATACATGGTAGTAAGTTTAAAAAAAAGTGTTCTACATGTTTTGCCAATCCTGGCGTGCAGATTTGAGAGGGCACAATGCATTTGGTCACAAATTTTACTACTTATTTATTTTCTATATGTGAAAACTTTTAATTGGCCTTAAGTGTGCACCTATGTGCAGATATTTGTTTTTAATGTACCTTAATGTATTAGCTGTAAGTTTTCTTAAGATCTTTAAATAAATAAATAAATAAATGTGATTAGCTTAGAGATTAGCGGCTTGTGACTTAACTAAATTTTTTACTATATATTTTTGTTTTCTTAATGTAACTGCGGAACCCTAAACTCTCTCGGGCTCTCGCAGCCACAGGTGCGGCTTTCCAAGCCCGGCTGCTCGAGCGCTCCAAGTGCTGATGCTGGAGTGGGATGCAGGAAATGAGGAATGTGCCCCACATGCTGTGAGTGTTTTTACCGTTATGTAATAAATGAGGTTTCTAGATTTTAATTTAATTAAAGTGTAATACAAATGTAGATGTAGATAAAATTGAGCTGTGAAGTATTTTCGGATATTTAGATTTATGATTTATAGCCTAATATAATGTTATTGGCTAACCCGGGAAAAACAATATTTTATTTTTATTTTTAGTTTGTCTGCCTCAGTAACGCGGTGGGCGGAGGTCCGCTTGCGGTACAAGAGGTAGCGGGTTCGATTCCCGCCGAGAGGTCAAGTTTTAGTATGTTCTGCAAGCACTATCTCCTTGGTCTGGGTGTTTAATATGTATTATAAAAATTAATCTATCTATATAAGTATATTATATTAAGTATATCAGATGTCTAGTGCCCGTAACACAAGCTTAGAGCTTACTTACCACGGGCCTAGATGTTGTTGTGAGGTTTGTCCGGAAATATTTATTTATTTATTCTTTAATGTGGTTACAAAATAGTCTAGTAATTACTTATTTTGGAACACAATTTTAATTGACTCGTTATTACATTTTAAACATACCACATTAATATTTCGGTATAAAAAATGCATTAAATTCAAAATTCAATACAGTTTCATACTACTCAGTTAAGTCACAGGGATACCGACGCCATTTTGAAATTATAGGTTTTGAGTCACGTGATCAAAGCCGAAGAAAATAAAAAATATATCTTATAAAAATCGTCTATATTATTAATAATTTGTTAGTTAGTTCGGCTCTTTTAAAGCTAAATAACAAGCTAGTTTTTTATGAAATTTCTAAAACTGCTTAACGAGGCCGTTCGTCGTAAGCCGAGCTAAATAACAAAGAGTAGCAGTTTGCATGGAGATTAATTCAAATCGCCGTATGCACATGTGATTAGTATTCAATGGAGCTTTGTGACGTCAAAGGCAAGGAGTTTAACACTATACGACACGATTTACACTGAGCAGTTTATAGACTTACCAATGGGACGATCGTAGTTGTCAACTTCGATATTCAAGTTTTTTTTTTATGATAGATAAGTCTTCATATTTGACCACAATCTCACCTGATGTGAAGTGACGATGTGGTCTAAGATGGAGCATGAAGACCTAGAAGGTAGATGTTTCTTAGAGGTTTCTTCAGAAAGAACCAAATACTGTTCTATTAAAGAATCGAGATCTTCAGATCTCCTTCAATATTGTTATTTTTCATTTTAAAGCATGCTGTACTCTTTTAGTTGACAATTGTCCTATTTTGTGGAACACAATAGATACATTCTGGTAGCTTTGGGACACTGCGGAGTTCAAAATAAGCTAGTTTTAACTGATAAGTGGTTTGATTATTTTCTTGCAAAGCTGTGTAAATCTTAAGAATTTGTTTTATTTGTATTATTTTATTTGTTTAAACAAAACATATGATAGGAACATAAGATTTTTTTAATAAGTTTATTGTAAGTTTTAAATAAGTTTTGTCTGATTATAAATTCCTAATAAAACAATCTCTCCACTCCACTGGACCTCTCGTCGGTATTTGTGTAACAAAAACGGTAACTCGGTACCTAAAGGCACAGTTCATCACGACACGACCATGCAACTAACAAATCGTGTCTGATTTATAAAGGGCTTCAGGGTCATAGTTTAGTGCTTAGCTCATCGACCTTAAAGGGATCTTGTTCGTGAATAGTAATCATTCATCATCATCACCCTATTAACGTTCCCACAGCTGGGACACAGGGACTTCTCTCTTGACGAGAGAGATTAGGCCTTAATTCACCACGCTGGCCAAGTGCGGGTTGGTGAATGTCACATGTCCTTCAAACTCTTTAAAAGTTCTCAGAACATGCCGGTTTCCTCACGATGTTTGCCTTCACCGTTAAAGCCACCTAAAAAAGCTTTAAAGCGCACATAAATTTCTCAAGAAGAAAAATCCAGAGGTGCGTGGCGGGGTTTGAACCCACGACCTTCGAAATGAAAGTCGAGTGTCCTCCCACTTAGCCAACACGGCTTTAGTAATCGTACTCTGTCTGAAAATAACCTAAACCATCACGTAGTCTTAGCATTTTGATCTTTTTACAACAGTTTTTGAGACTATTGATATTTATAACGGAATATTATAATTTAATATAAAAAAAAACTTCCGATCTTTAGTTACCTTAATAGTAAAAAGTTACACTATTTTGTAATGTGCACGCGATGCGCTTTCATTTAAGACCCCACTCGAGTATATTTGCAGATTTTCAGTTCTCCTTCCCCACTTTTACCCTAATAACGTT
Source organism: Gymnoscelis rufifasciata (assembly GCA_929108375.1). Classification (NCBI taxonomy): domain Eukaryota; kingdom Metazoa; phylum Arthropoda; class Insecta; order Lepidoptera; family Geometridae; genus Gymnoscelis; species Gymnoscelis rufifasciata. The sequence continues at coordinate 11,982,050 of OV815322.1, forward strand.
TAAACGGGTCAACCTATTTTCAATAAACATGTCTAAGTCTAACACTCGCGCGAAACTCACCTTTCATACAAAAAAAACTTAATTGTAATAGCTCCATTCGTTCGGGAGCTATGATGTCCCGGACAGACAGATAGACACGTCAAACTTATAAAACCCCTCTTTTTTATCGGGGGTCGTTGGGGGGGTGTTTCATAAGATTTCCATACGTTTCTGTATTTGTATATGTTTGTAACCGTTGGTATTGGATTTGAGCGTACCAGACAAGTGAGGCAGACCTTAAGTTATTACAAAAAAATAAAACACAATATTTGATTTGAATTCTGTTTGCGGGAACTGATATGTCTGCACAAAGTTCTCACGTGAGAGTGTATTGTTCATTAGAATAAATTACGACCTAGTATAACGGGCATTTTCTCATGTAACCTGTTACTGAGTTTCTATGAAAATAAATGTCTTGACTTTTAGTTTACTTTGAATACTGCTTTAAATCTATATTCTATGTCCATATGCCTGTATAAATATGCTTTGCTATTATTATAGTTTGCACATATAGTTCTTTACTTCCGTAAAACAGCTCGTAGTGAGCTCGAATAAAATGATAGTTAACTCGCTCAGTACTCGCTTCATACTGGATGTGCACATCAACTTGTAAACGCACACCAATCTAGCTTTGTTTAAAGCTTCACAGCGCACTTTCCCTGAACCACAGTAACGCATAATCAGTGATGATCGTGCCCTCAATCACGTGACCTTCGCCGCGGTCAGGAGCGCTCGGAGTGGGGCGATGAGATGTGACCTTTACAGTGTTACCCTATTTAGCTCATATAACCTAGGCATAGATAGGTATATAATTGAGTCTTTGTGAGTATATATTGTAGTGTAGAATATAGTGGTCTGAGGGTCAGGAATACTTTTTTCGTCCATGATACCTCGCCCCACAGAAAATCCATCCCACAGGCTCATTGCGCTTTCGTGAATCCGTGTTTCATCAGTGTCATCTACAATTAGGTACCCTGGATTTGGAATTGAAGGCAACGTATTGAATAAAGTTAGTATTTCTAAATTTTGTGTCTCGCACACCGTGCACTCCGAGGCTGTGGTAGAATACATCCGAACCAAGACTGCATTTTTGGTTCGCGTCGAAAGGTTGGAATCTCGCAGAAATGTGAGCTTCGGTTCATTTATGGTGCGGGTTCCAACTCAACATCTGTCGACGTTCCTGAATGAGCAGTTTTGGCCGCAAGGGGTCAAGTATCGACGGTTCATCGGTCGCCTACACTGCAAGGCGACACCGCCGTAACAGAAGATCCACGATGCTGACACTTTAGTTTAGTTTATAAGATTTATATTTTTATGTATGGTTAGTCTATAAGGTATATGTTTATATGGGCCTTAGATACCTGAAATAAATGATTTATTATTATTATTATTAAAGAGACAAGTCTCTGTGTCCCAGCAATGGGAACGTATAGTGGTAAAGGGTGCTTATTTATTTATTTATACTTTGTGCACAAGAAACAATGTACAGAGGAAGACTTAATGCTAGAAGCATTCCCTACCATGATAGATATAGACATGTCTTCTTTTTATATACACTTTATAAATGTCCAAAGACATTTTTTAAGGAGATACCCTTCGGTTCTAATCCACGGATCCCTTGAGATCGTACTTTATTGCGTCTGGGATATGAAAGGAAAACATAATGGCGTTATTTCAGTTGCTATTCTATTGCCTGGGGCTTTCAATATATAAGGGCACATGAAATTATTTATTTAGAGATAAATGTGGGTTGGGAAGATAAAGCGATAGCGGTGTTTTCTAAGGATTATATAGACAATGAAGGAAGCAGATACCGGGAGGTGTATTTTGTGAATAACACGAATTGTGTTGATTTCTAAATAAATACTTTTTGTAAATACTTTTGATACATAGAAAACACCCAGACCCGAAACCAGAAATGTATAGAGCGTAGCGTCAATCAGTCAAGGTTACGGAACTTATCAGAAACTGTATCTCAGAGGATCCGTATCTCGGCAGTAGCTTAACTTCCCTACACTGTATTGTGTTCAATAATTAATAATTTTGCGTAGGTATCTACCTATCAACACCTGTCGACATACCTTAGTTTTGTTGTGGAGTTATCACGATGGTGTGGAGAACTTCCACTATTATTCATTGGATGAGTGTGTGTATACACACATGCGTGTAAGCAATAAATCAACTCAAAAGGTGTGTTGATTGATATTTCGTACACGACATGGACGGTCCAAGTCACAGAATTTTCGCCATTTACTAAATAGTAGGAAATTAAATTATTCTGATAGTGTTCGATTTTATTAATTTTGAAATCGACCATTAAATAAATATTATACCTATTTCTTTTAAGTTAAGTCATTAAGAGAGATTTGAGATTTTAATTTTTATTATTCTTTGATGGATAATTCTTAGGTACGTTGTTCGAAGTGTTTTTTAAAGGTATTATAAGATTTAATGTAATTTTTTATATAATTTAACTATGTGTTAAATTTAAAAATAAATATGTACTTATTACTATATAATTGTATGTCCGAAGTGGATCAAATTTTGATACTCGATATTATTTAAGATCTTCACGTAGGTACATGACACAGAATTTATACAATAAAATGTATAATAAGCTAAGCTTGCTAATAATTATGGATTTATTGTTGTCCGAAATATATATTTTTTTTAATTATTTTTTGTCAACACTTCTCATGCCACATCCAATTCTGAACTTACTTTCTTTATAGATTTCCTGTTATTTAATTTGAAATCCTTAATAAATATTGTGAGTATAAATAAATAATAGGTAGCCTTTATCTTTTAACTCACCTTTACTTATTCGAAACCTTAGGAATATTGGTTATAAAGGCTAAGTGAGAAGAAAAAACTAGCAAACTTACCCATTTATTTATATTACTTAATTCAGGTTATAATTTACATAACATGCGGGGGCGTCCTTTCGAGGCACAACTAGCATACAAAAATCCACAGTACTAGAAACAAACAAACAGATCCACCATTGTAAAGATAAAACAGTTGAGATATAAGAATTCAAATAGAGCGCGCGTCTGAACAAAAATGATAGCAGAAACTTTGCGAATGAAGACAATCTCTCTTGTTATAATTGGAATACTTGTAGTATTGTTGTATTTTTTTAGCATAGACAGTGCAGCTACAACAGCGGGCGCAGATTCGTGTCGCGTTGGCGCTACCGTGAAATACGCGATGTTCTTGTCTACATTAGCGGACAATTGTGTCTCGTTGCGCGCTACAAGATTCTGAAGTGACGTAATAGTGTCCCCGTCCACGCAATACATCGTCTTCGCCCGAATACTTCGCAGTGCAACAATGTACCCGCTCACACACATCGTGTTGACAAGAATATTCGCCGTAAACCGCTAATGAACCCGCTCCATGATAAAGTGCTCCGAATTAAAAACTAAAAATCAATAACAAATCGCTTCATCTTATGACTTATAAGTACAAATACTTTCACCTATGTTAAAAAAGCGGCGAAGTCCGACAGTTGGTCACTAGAACATTAAACTGAAGACTAGACTAGTCTCCAATTGATTTGTTAAGCCCGGATTTGACACACATACACACAAACTTTTAGTAAAGACTGCGTGGTTATAGAATAACTAGATATTAATTTAATATATACCACGAAAACCGAAAGCGCGTTTGTAATATAACCACATAGGTTCTAATGTGTGCTTATGAATAACGTGCTTATGAATGTGTCATCGGTTCATTATATGCTTACAATTACTCAGAAATATCTGAAAAGGTTGGACATACTTTGACAAGACTTTGACTAAGGATACTTGGATAAAAATAATGATAAAACGACTTTTGAAAACATGCCGTATGAGTGTTCCATTAAATCGACTATAACTGTTTTGTTTTGATATTTATTTATTTGGATATTATGTTTTGACAATTTTTTACTTATTTTTCACGAAATTTCTTGAAAATTAGAGGAAGGAAAACTTACTGCAACAGACAAATTTCGAAAAATACTTAATTATTAACATTTTCATACACGCTGGCATCTAGATACGACTCGCAGACTTATACCAATATCATAAAATCCAAAAAATAAAAGAAACAACATTGTTTAGATAAACTTTAGTTAAAAGCCGTCTGCATCCGTGAAACTACTATAACTAAGTCATCCAACATACAAATCTACATTTGATTCCATTCATTTACTAACCTACGCCCCAAATAATCCTTTTAAGATAACTAAGTTCAGATATCGAAACCTCAAGCACCAAGCACTCGCTTACTAAACCACTATCACTGATTGATTATCCCAACTTTACCAATCAAATTTGATCCCTCAGCTTCTCAAATCTATCCACAGATTGCCAGATAACTATCATCAGCGGGAAAAGCTGGATCAGTTCCCGAAGCGCCTTGGCTTATGCAGCATGTCTAGAATAAAATAAAAGCTTATCGTGTTTATTTTCGTTGGTAGTAATTAATAAGTTTTTTTGAAGAGTTTGTTTGAATCTAAGGAACTAGTAGGCCGATTTAAAAAATATTTCATTGTAAGGTAGCCTATTTATCGAGGAAAGCTATACGGTACTTTTTACTGCGGGAAACTACGTTATTTTTGCGGGAATATCTATAAATACGGGCAACACTATGGGGTATAAATCTGTTTGATAATTAAATTAAACGTCTACTAACATAATCATGTCAAAACAAATAAAAAATAAATCAATAAAAAAATGCCTGGATAAAATAATTAAATATCCAATTGTAAAATTACAAAATATTCTATTTCAATTACATAATCAATATGTTAATGTCACCGTTAGCATTTTTAGTTCCATTAGTTTATAGATTTGTTAAAAGACGCAAAAATGGCGTTCAACTGAGTAAGATTTTTTTCACTTTATAATTTTACTTATATTTATAATTTTAAATACAAGAAATTGAACTGAACTGATGTTGGAATAATCGCCCCTTACTGTACAGTACGATCAAACTGCCCAACTTCCAATTCACCTAAGAAGCAGAATGCCTAAAACGAATTTCTACAAAGCAAATTTGCGACAATTCTGTTTTTTTTTTAATGTCATCAGGCGTTTGGGCTGAAGCTACTCTCCAGCGGTGCTCGACTTCCAGGGTTAACGGCCTCCAGTTATTTTTGTCGCGTGTCTAGAGATCTTATCTCCGAATAGATGTGGACTCGATTCGGCTTCAGACTTTCAGACCTATAAGTTCGTTTTGAATGGCAGAGATAATGTAAGGTTTGAGAAGATCATTTTTAGACTGCTTGTTCAGTCTGAGAAATATTAAAGTGGTTGCTTTTATTCGCGACTTCAATGTCGTGAAGTTGCATTCTTTTATTGTGAACTAGTAGTGCCCCGCGGTGTTACCCGCGTTATAATTATTTTTACCGCGGAATGACACTTTCCCGCGGTTTAAAGTAGCCTATGTCCTTTCTCAGGCTCTAGAGATTCTGTGTACCAAATTTCATTTAAATCGGTTCAGTAGTTTTTGCGTGAAAGCGTAACAAACAAAATTACATTCACATTAGTATAATAACAGATAGATCGAAGAAATAATTTCAATAGCGGGTACGGACTGGAGAATTTTGTCAAGAAGAAAAGAGATCCAGAGTTTATCAATAATTTGAACCCGCGACCTTCGGAATGAAAGTGGAGTGTGCTCCTACTTAGCCAACACGGCTTTCAATCACGCTAAGGCCTGTCTATTGTCACTAACTTTCTAATCCGATTCCTAAACATACATCCCCATTTTAGCTTATCGTGTGCCACAAACCCGGTAATTATAAAATCGAAGCACATCTTGAACTTATATTTTATTTATTTTTTATTTTTACAATTTCAAGAAAACTAACAGCTAGGCAAACAACATAAACAGACAAATAAAAAGGACATGTATTCCACATGCCTTACCACAGAAGGCCAATTAAAAGTTTCCGTTTTTAGATTTACATGATTAAACAAACACACGACAACATAATTGTGTAAACTGTTACAATAAAAAAAGAAATCTAATTATAAAGCCATAAATTTTGGACAAAGATAAATAAACTAAAGAACAAAAATAATAAAGTAAGTACTTAGATGTGATAAGAATAAAATCACAATATAATAAAAACAACATACAATAATATCCTAATTATAAGCGATGTTCTTGTCTACATTAGCGGACAAAGATTTATGTCGCGTATTTAGTAGTATTTTATATTTATTTATTTATAGTTTTCATGTATGTATCATATAGCTAACATATTGTTATATTGTATTTAATCTGTATTTAATTTATTAATACTCGTATCTCCATTTTATTTTGCTACTCCCGTCTTATTCGTGCTTTTTGATTTGTGTCCATCCCAAGGTTGCCTGGAAGAGATCGCTATCAGCGATAAGGCCGCCCATTGATTCACAATTTCTGTACATTTTTATCTTTTTGTGTGTGTTATTATTTTGTGTTTAATAAAGAGTATTGTATTGTCGCGTTGCGCTACAAGATTCTGTTGTAACGTAATTGTAGCCACGCCAACGACAAACATTGTCTTTGCCAGAATACTTCGCATTACAATGTACCCGGCCACACACATCGCGTTGACACGAACATTCGCCGTAGGACGCTGTTGCAGCCGCGCCGTAACTGAATAGCACCCAATAATCCTCTGTTTGGGCTTAGTGCACCGTTCTGAGCACCCATCAACTGAATCAGAGTACAGCCGTCAAACATAAAACGCCGTACAAACACAATAAACTTTAACGAGTATTGAGATCTGAGAGCCTGAAATAGAGTGAATTTCACAAGCCTGCCGCTAATAGGAAGTTAAATTATCTCGTACTCTGGTAGTACATTGGACAAGTGAGAAATGAGATTACGACCACGGTAATACAATATACCGAGTTCGGACATATTGTTGGAACTGGAAGCGTAATCAGTTAATAGTTAATATCTGTTTGGTTACCTATATTAATAATATATTGTTTGGTTATATCAATGTTACCGAGATTCAAAAATCTTCGTGTTTTCTATGAATTCTTTATTACAAACATCAATGACCATTAATACAAAATTATGAATAGTCAGGTAACATTTACCTAGCATGCGTAATGGACGGTCTTATTGCTTTAAACAATTTCTTCCAGAAAACCTTTGTATGGAAATAATATAAGTCAGGAAGTTTCGCTTGCTTACTTAATTCAATGATACTTGTTCGTAAACTTGCTGTGGCAAAGGTTGTAAGAGACCGCTCTTAGCCATAAGGTCACCGATTTTATATCCTAGGATTGTGTATGACAAATTTGACAAGGCCCCTTTACAGCCGCTGCTAAATGCTAATTAATTATTTAAATTAGTTTTTAAAAAATAATGAAATTAATATTAATTTACTGACGTTACAAAGTGTTATTAATTGTCCCGAAAGTTAAATTAATTAATTGAATTGTGCCACCGATAATGCTATTATTATTTTAAAGCAAGTAAGTCTTATTGCTGTTTATTGTTTGTATTATTGTGTGGTGTCCATTATAGAGTTATCTATTGATCTATGTAAGTATTAAAGTATTATTGTTAGTTTATACAAATTCGGTAAAAATCACTACCTAATATAGATTTAGGTACCTACTTTAATACTTACATAGATCAATAGATAACTCTATAATATAGATTTAGGTATTTCTTAACCTAAATCTGTAGATCTGTAATCTATGTAGATGTAGTGATTTTTACCAAATTCTTAATTTATGGAGTTAATTATAATCTCATAAATTTGGTTCAAAAATTAATTAAAATATAGATTTAGGAATTTCTTAATGTCTATTCCAAATCATGAATCTTGGCACATTTCTAGTTTAAACGCACCCTTACTATTCGGCCCGGCTCACTTTATGCATATTATCCGTTTCCCATTAGACTCAAATCTGAATCCAACAGGGCCTAGATGCTGACCTGTTGAACCGTGACGCCCGTTTACCGGTTCAATTCACGCAAGTAACCTAGTTTAGTAATGGAATACGAAACGTTAAACATCATCATCATTTCACCACACCTTGGCCACCTTGGATGCCTGATAAGAATTTAAAGACTGGCATAAGATTGTGATAGAAATAAATGTTTCCGGACACTTGATTTCCATTTTTTTTTCAATACCACATTAGTGCTGTTTGATTTTGCTAATTGCTAACCCTAGTAATTATGTTTACTAACAAACTATAAATATAAATAAATACTAGTCGACCCGACAGACTTTGTCCTGTCCCACGTCTCAAAAAACAATCTCTAGTTGACCGTATTGTGAATCTAAACCATTCTCGAACCCACTTAAACACACAAAAAAAATATCATCAAAATCGGTCCTGCCGTTTAGGAGGAGTTCAGTGACATACACACTCACAGAAGAATTATATATATAAAGATTTCCGAACTACTCGCACAGTTTTACCTAACCGGAAACTAAGCGGAGCTTGTACTATGGGTGTTAGGTGACTGATATACTACATAGATATTTATTTTTGGTAAATACATATATTATGATACATAGAAAACACCCAGACCCGGAACCAGAAATTGTAGATCGTACAAAAGCTCGCCCCCGGCGGGAATCGAACCCGCAACCTCCTGCGCCTCAGGCGCAAACATAGAATATTTTATTTGCATAAGCAAATAAAATATTCTTATTCTTATTTATTTGTATAGATTTGAGTTAATTTGTAATTTATATTTTTAACCGGCTTTCAACGAGAAAAGGATGTTATCAATTGATCGCGTATGTTTTTTTATGATGTTAAATTCATCTTACTTAGCCAGAGGTTCCTTACGAATTCAAAATATGTATATATTTATAATTTTTACTTATAAGAACATCGCGTATACCTGTTCACTATGGTTTAAGCGCGCCAACGCGACACGAATATTCGCCCGCTGATGTAGCTGCACCATGAGTCACGCTGAACAAAGGTCCGAGAATTCGCATCATATAATATTGAAATGTTCTATGAAATGCTACTCTATCACCAACTCAAGTCAACACAAGCTGTGCTTTGTTTGCCAAAGCCATAATAAATGAAACCGTTTGAATAGTCTAGCAATATTATATTTGTTTATAAACAGTAGCTCCAACAAATACATGCACTATGAAACAAACGTAAACATGTGTATTAAACTGCCGTATCTACTCGAGACCGTAAAGTAAATATTTTGAAACAGTGAATCGGTGTTGGCCTTGGGTCAAGAATTTGGGGCAAATAATTATGTTCTTACCTAAAATATGGCAATAATGAGAGACAAAAGAGAGTTTTATGCTTTTCTTATCACTTTATTGTAAAATCTAAATTTAAAATTTAAGAGGAACCCCCGATTCCAATGCCTTCATTTCCTTAAATGTAAAACAACATAATATTATGTAATGTGGACGCAATGCGCTTTCATTTGATACCACACACTAGTGTATTTGCAGATTTTCTGTTTTCCTTCCCCACTCTCACCCCCATAACTTTTAAACGGCTCGACGACAGACACGTCAAACTTATAACACCCCTCTTTTTTTGTCGGGGGTTAAAAATACTGTCGCATAGCGTCGGGCGGGTCGTCGGTGGATGTGGGCACAGGACGGTGGAGAATTGTGATTGAGGGAAACGTCCTACAGTGGAGTTCCTAAAACCGAAACTAGCACTTCTAGTCCTCAGACTCGCAGAGTGCCGATCGGTGATATTATCTGTTATATTTTATTATTCTTATTACTTTTTTCTTATTTTACCAAGCCTTGACGATTAAGCTACGAATTAATTTATATGCTTGCTATGAGAAGTGTATCTTCTTGTCTAGTAAATAAAGTTATCGTTTATTTCGCTTTCTAAAAACCCTATGCCAAAACATGTCGATTCCTTACATAATTATGTACCTACCTACAACTCTGTACACATGATTTAAGCAAATAAATAATCTATATCTTTAAAAAAGTACGCGCCGCGCCGCGCCTTAGGCGGTGGAACTGGACCTAAGTCGAATTGGACCTGATAATGACCTTAACCGTCTCCAAATATCCTGGCGTGACGCACACTCGCTCATTCGCACACTCACAGGCAAGTCAATTATCGAGTTTTTCCGAAGTGGTAATGCCAAGGTTGCCGCAAATAGCCGGATTCAGACACACTCCGCTGGGCATCTGGATCGGTTCGGAGGATATGACATTGAGCGTTATATACCGAATTAGATCTAGTATTTCAAAATTCTCGACTAGTAGAGACCACAGATCGACAAGCGTAGGAAGTCTCAGAAATTCTGGGTAGGTTGCATGGATGCAGTCCGGTTTCTGTCAACATAGGACGTTTTTAAGCTAAAATATAGCTGATGATGATAATGCTGCTTTCAAAATTCAATATTATAGAGGCATTCGGATTAGCTTTAGTAGACCAGAAGTTTTTGTCAAGTTTAGGTTATGCTGCTATAGCCAATATTTGTATTGTTTTCCTTTTTTTTAAAACATAACGCTTAATGTTTGTACCCATTGTTAAGGGTATCGAAAGACTTTAACGTGAACATTTTTCACAGTCAATGGTCACGTAAAAAGAATAATGGTCTTATTTGGACATGGACCATTCGTTGAAATAAATACATTCGAAAGAGGTACTGTCACCTCACTATGCAACGAAATGTCTAAAGTAAAAAAATATAAAACTAAACTAAGCTGGAATTTTTATCTGATAATAAATTATGAAACACAAAGAACTTAATCATGTAAAAACTATGAGCAAATATGTGAGTATGACTCCATTAAGCTAACCACCGGAGGAACCTCATAACTGTTGATAAGAACTTGAGTCATATAATTATTACAAAGGTTGCCAGTTTCTTGTCTTTATCTTTTTGTGTTTTTTGTGTTTCGTTGCGAATACTGAAAAGGATCCCGAAGCCAATACATTTAAAGTGACTTGTGTATTTTAATTAAATACTCAAAATGATAAAAAGGCAAAATTGGCACATTTTAATTAAAAAAACTCTCTTTCCGTGCTAAGGTTGCCTGGAAGAGATCGCTCTTAAAGATTAGGGCTTTAACACATCTGGGTTTATTGTATAACTATTGTTTTAGTGTATTGTGTTTATTCAATCAGTCTTTGCTAAATTAATGTCAACTTTAAAAAAGAAATTAAAAAAAAACATACGCGACGAATAATTAAAACCGGCTATGTTCGTTGAAAGTCTAAAAAAAATAGGAATTCTAAACAGAATACCTATTTTTCATATCCTTCTAATAGCCCGTCAAAAATTTTCGCTGTAACAATTGAATAAGAAAGTGCCAAGATATTTACATTTATATATAGCATCAACAGAAAATAAGCTATGTATGTTTTAAACTATTTTCATGATGAAGTTTTGATAGTTCGTTTTTTTTAAGTATTCTAAATTAATTGGCTATATTGTTGCATGATTATTAAAAACCAAATTTATACTTTTTTCAAGAAGCTATATTGTTGCATGATTATTAAAAACTTAATTTATACTTTTTTCAAGAATGGATGACATGGACTTCAATCTTGCATAATTTGTCTGAAGTGTTTCTAATTATAATATGACCACCACTGTATATATGTATATATGTTTACGCTATGTTATCTTACCCCTTGTTGAACTTGACTGATGATAATAACTTCTTACCTGTAAACAAAAAACATTTAGGTAAAATTCTCAAAGCTAAGTTAAAAAAAAAAAGTAAATAAGCCTTTATTGCTGTACTCATATTTTCTATACTAATATTATAAAGCTGAAGAGTTTGTTTGTTTGTTTGTTTGTTTGTTTGTTTGAACGCGCTAATCTCAGAAACTACTGGTTTGAATTGAATAATTCTTTTTGTGTTGGATAGTCGAGTTATCGAGGAAGGCTATAGGCTATATAACATCACGCTACGACCAATAGGAGCAAAGACATAGTGGTAAATGTGTAAAAAACGGGAGAAATTGTTCATCTTTGAAGCCTTCCGTTGCGTGCGCCGTGAAAACGGTTCAAGATACACAAAAAATATGTATTGAAGAATAATAGCTCTTTTAATGATCTAAAAAACAGTCCGCAATAGTATATGTCTATCTTTTAAGATTAACTCACAAAAACAGTTTTAATGGTACCTAATTTGGTCGAAATAATTTGTTTAAGTCGTATCAACATAATAATATTAATCTTTATTCAAATAAATATTTTGTTGGTTAAGAGTACTTCATCCATTATAACGCGGGTAGCACCGCAGGGCACAGCTAGTGTATTATAAAAACAAACAAAAGTTTAACTTTTGAAACTATCATGGTTCATTCATCATTCTCCTGCCCTTATCCCACATTACGTGGGGTCGGCACAACATTTTTTTTCCTTCCATTTTCCTCTGTCACTCGTCATCTCAACACTCACTCCTTTCTTACACATGTCATCCTTTACACAGTCCATCCATCTTTTCTTTGGTCTACCTCTTCCCACATATCCATCAACACACATATCTAACACTCTTTTTAACCCCCGACCAAAAAAGAGGGGTGTTATAAGTTTGACGTGTCTGTCTGTCTGTCTGTCTGTCTGTCTGTCTGTCTGTGTGTCTGTCTGTCTGTCTGTCTGTGTCACCATAGCTCCCGAACGGATGGAGCGATTTCAATTTAGTTTTTTTTGTATGAAAGGTGAGTCTTGCGCGAGTGTTCTTAGACATGTTTCATGAAAATCGGTTGGGCCGTTTAAAAGTTATGGGGGTGAGAGTGGGGAAGCAAAACCGAAAATCTGCAAATATACTAATGTGGGGTATCAAATGAAAACGCATCGCGTCCACATTACATAATATTATGTTGTTTTACATTTAAGGAAATTAAGTCATTGGAATCGGGGGTTTTTCTTAAATTTTAAATTTAGATTTATCGTCACATGATATTCATCCCTTCTCATAATATGTCCATACCATGCCAACCGATTTCCTCTCAACTTTTCTGTCACTGGTGCTACTTTCAAGGTTCCTCTTATATACTCATTCCTTATTTTATCCTTCCTTGTCACTCCACACATCCATCTTAACATTCGCATCTCTGCCGCATGTATTCTTCTTTCATCCGTCCCTTTTACTGGCCAACACTCAGATCCATACATTACGACAGGTCTTATAATAGTTTTATAGATCTTCCCTTTAAGCCTCGGAGGCATTCGGGGATCACAGACAGTGCCTGAGACCTGTCGCCATTTCATCCATCCCGCATTTATTCTATTTTTGACATCTCTGTCAATTTCACAATCACTCTGTACAACTGAACAGAGGTACCTGAAGTCGGAGCAAACTGGTAGGAATACACCATCTAAGGCAAAGTCAAAGGTCAAAATTGGATGGACCACCGAAGTCACAAAACAGATGTTCTGTTTTGGTCCTACTAATCTTCAATCCGACACTCTCCAATTTCGACTGCCATTTTCCCAGTCTGCTCTGGACCTCGGCCGCATCTTCTCCAACAAGGACAATGTCATCGGCGAACAGCATACACCAGGGTGCCTCCTCCTGGATGTCCGATGTAAGCGCATCCATCACCAAAAGGAACAAATAAGGGCTTAAAGCCGATCCCTGGTGTAAGGCTACTGCCACATTGAACTCGTCGGTGACGCCAGCTTCGGAGCGAACACATGTACTAGCCCGGCTGTACATGGACCGAATAAGCTGCAGGTACCTCGCAGGCACGCCTTTCTCTTTCATTGCCCACCACAGAACCTCACGGGGCACCCTATCGTATGCCTTCTCTAGGTCAACGAACACCATGTGCAAGTTTCTATGAGCACGTCTGTATTTTTCGCACAATTGGCGAAGTGCAAATATGGCATCCGTTGTCCCGCGACCAGGCATAAACCCGAACTGGTTCTGTGATATCTCACTCTCGTCTCTCACTCGTCTTTCTATCACTTTTTCCCAAACTTTCATACTATGTGACATGAGCTTTATTCCTCTATAGTTGTCGCAGACCTGTACATCACTCATACATGAAACTATCATGGTTGTCAATACTATTTAGATTTATAACGGGATATTTTTCATGATTGACATTGTCTTTCGAGTTTCCCGATATTTCGGCACAGTTACATGCGCCATGATCACCGTGGAACTGAAGCTGCAGCGATTGATTGAAGTAACAGCTTTATTAGGACAAATCGGTCTACCCTCTTTTTCACTCTTTTATTACGAGCCGATGCGTCACTAGTAAATGCATGGTTCATATCCCGTTATAAATCAAAATAGTGAACAAAAGTTCAGTAAGTTAAGTTGCCTAAACTTTACTTAATTACTTAATAGTTCGATAGTCAATAATTTTCTAATTGATATCCTCCCGCGGGAGCTATAGTAACCCATCAAGAGAAAATCACCCGAAAATGGACTGCAGCGGCTTCTTGGAATACAACACCAAATGCTACGATCTCCAGTTCACCTGCCAAGACCTACTCATCCTGAGGGTTTTGAAAATACTGTGGAGGCAAAACGCTCGGTGCCGTGTTGGCTAAGTGGGAGCACACTCGACTTTCATTCAGACGGTCGTGGGTTTAACGGTGAAGGCAAACACCGTGAGGAAACCGTCATGTTCTGAGAACTTCAAAGAGTTTGAAGGACATGTGACATTCAACCCGCACTTGGCCAGCCTGGTGATTTAAGTCCTAATCTCTCTCGCCAAGAGAGAAGTCCCTGTGTCCCAGCAGTGGGAACGTTGATAGGGTGATGATGATGATGATGAAAACCCTCAGTATGATTCAAGTCAAAGACAAAACGTTTATTTCCTTAGACGCACAGGGGCATACATGGACAGGTAAACTTAAAATTAATTTAAATAAAAACCAAGAGTTATCAAAGAAATAACATGTCTTGACAGTTCTCTTAAATTTTTTACACTGATTTGTGAAGCGAATAAAACAGCCCAGCGTTTCATCTCTTTTGTTGTTATTATAAAAATATTTATATAAATATTGTGGAGGATCATTTCGTATGATGTATAATTATTTATTTCAATATGAAAAAGGAAATCTCCATTAGTAGTTAAAACACTCAAATGAACACGACTCCCCTACGTCTGTTGCTTAATTACGTGAATCATCTCAATTGGCGGCCTTGGCTTCAATTGTCATGGCAATTCTCGTATTGAAACCGATTCGTTCAATGTATTCGACGCAGTTGTTTATATACAGGGTGCCCGGTAATTAAATAGAAATAAATATAAATAAATAAATAAATATTTAGTTTATTATTGATTATTAGCTGAAATCCCTGAACTAAAATATAAATGACGCGAGCAAATAGGAGTTTTCATAAAAAAACCTTCAAATATTTTTACAAAACGCTTCATAACAAATAGCATCATAAGATATTGATAACCTGTACTGTAACCCGTTTAACCCACTGCTTGACGGTTTTGGACTAAAAAACCGCTGACTTCGACAACAATTTACGCGCGAATTCGGCGTCGCTCCTTATGTGTTCGTTTACGTCTAGTGATGGAATGCTTTTAAGTAGGATGATTCCACTTACGTTATCTTAAAGCTATTGAAACAAGCTATAAAACTATAACTGGCTATAAATGGTTTTTATTGTGTTTTTATTTTATTTTACATATACTTTTCATTGACTGCTTCAGTGGCGCGGTGGGCGAGGGTCCGCTAGCGGCGCAAGAGGTAGCGGGTTCGATTCCCGCCGAGGGTGAAAGTGTTTGTATGTTCTGCAAGCACTTTTTCCTTGGTCTGGGTGTTTAATATGTATGATAAAAAATATCTATATATGTATGACTATTATATTAAGTATATATCTGATGTCTAGTACCCGTAACACAAGCTTAGAGCTTACCACGGGGCTAGATGTTGTTGTGTGCATTGTCTGGAAATATTTATTTATTTTATTTATTTGACAACAAGTTCCAGCCCGTACGTAATGATAATTATATCGAAGAGCTTATATATGTATTGTATATCATATCTAGTAGCTAGTTACTGTTATGAAACGTTACATGGCCATATATAGTCAGAAGCAATGGCAAGGTCGTTATTGTGTGTGTATGAATGACGCATCATTCATTAGATACTGTTGATAGTCGGTATCTCTCATTTTATAGTTCAGACGGCTACACCGACCTCCAAAGGCATAGAAATAAAATAATTAATGTTTCCGGAAAATCCACACAACATCTAGCCCCGTGGTAAGCTCTAAGCTTGTGCTACGGGTACTAGACATCTGATATACTTAATATAATAGAAATACATGTATCGATATTATTTACTCAGACCAAGGTGAAGGAGCCTGCATAACATACAAGATACAAAATCATTTATTTCCATTGTTTGGTTTTACAAATCTTAGAAACAGGAACTTCAGTGCAGGTTCAGTGAGAACTTCAAAATTGTAATAACTTCAAAATTGTAATAACTTCAAAATTGTAATAACTTCAAAATTGTAATAACTTCAAAATTGTAAAACTGATATATCTGTGTTGTTCTATTCGCTTCTCAACACAGTAAAAAAAAATTGGAGCGAACTGCCAAGACAATGTTATTTCCTTAAAATATTTCGTTTTATTAATTTTAACTCATCATCATCGCCTTATTAACATTCCCACTGCTGGGGCACATGGACTTCTCTCTGGGCGAAAGAGATTATTTTTTTATTCACCACGCTGGCCAAGTGCGGGTTGATTAATGTCACATGTCCCTAAAACTCTTTAAAATTCTCAGAACATACCTTCACCGCACGTGTTTTAAAGCGCTCATACATTTTTCAACCCACGACCTTCGGATTGATCTTGCATCTAATCTTACTGAACCCGCAATCTACTGCAGGTCGCAGAAAGCTAACACACGATAACATTACCATGGGTCTGTAAATATTACCATCAGTGAGATATCATTAGATATTAGATAACCATTAATAAAACCACCACGTAACATCGACTAATGACACGTTTTCTACGTGCCGCCTTTTGCATGTATAATCACGCGCATCGCCATTCAACTCGCAGGCAGATTATGAATTGACATGTGTGTACTAACAAATATACGCTATGATTAACTGCTAATCAGTTTATCCTACTAATTTTATATACGCGAAGGTTTGCTAGGATGTAACTATGTTAGTGTGCGTGTTGCTTAGGTAGAATCATACTAATAATTACTTTTGAATATTATAAATGCGAATATAAGTTTGTTTGTTACGCTTTCACGCAAAAACTACATAACCGATCATCATGAAACTTTGCACATATACTCTTGAAGGTATTAGAAGTAACATTGGATACTTTTTTCGCGGGAAAATATATAATTCCGCGGGAAAATCCATTTAAACGCGGGTAACACCGCAGGTCTCAGCTAGTTATAAACGCGAAAGTTTGTGTGTTTCGTTTCTTGCTCCTTCACGCAAAACAACTGAATGGAACAACTGAAAAACCAAAAAAATCTTTTATCTTTATATTAAAGCTTGCATTTGTACGGTTATAGAATTGCTGACATTTTATATTGACTTGACCCATATTACTAGAAACGAACTAAGTACCCAAGGGCTTATTTCACAATCTCCGAGTAAACTGTTCTATGGTTAAAATATAGAGTAATCTCGGTCAGACAGTCACTGACTGTTGTTAGATACTACATATTTCAAGCATTGACTTATCAAAATCTGAGATCGTGAAACAGGCCCTTATTCAATAACATTTTTAACAACCGTTTTGATTTAAAAATATAAATTATCAATGTTATTCGAGAACTACAGGACAGTCCAGTAGTTCTCGAATACATTAAGTAATAGATTTTCAAGTAACAGTTTTCACACAAAAATCATCAATAACTATTTCAGGTGAGACAGTTTTAGGTGAAACTCAATGTAGTTAGTTAGTTAGGGGGGCCTGTTTTTCCGCACTTAGACTCAAAGGTGGTCGATTGTGCGTGGAATGGGGCGCTAGTGTAACCAGCCAACTCCGACCAAAAGCGCAGAAGTTTCCTGGGGTCTTCGCAGGCTTCTCGGAGTGACCTTGGGTTCTTAAGGATTTCACGTCGCTGTGCTGTTACTCCCTCGCATTCCAGGATAACGTGGGCAGCTGTTTTGTCTTTGTTGGCATCCTCTGCAGAGTGAGCTGTCCGTGGATCTCATGTTATAGAGGTACATATGTACTTGTTTTTGAAAGTCTGTTTACACTTTTCAATCGTGTTGGCACAGTTTAAGATATCGATGTAGGTACTTAGAGGTACTTAGACCAGATGACATAAGTTGACAGACAAGTTTTCACTATTAAATATTCAGTCTACGTTTTATTACCAACTATGGCGGCCCTGACGTAAGGTGTTGGCAACACACGGAATAGGAAAAAGAGCGGAAGGCAGTTGTATTTGCATTGTGGGTTGAAACACTTATGTTTAGAATCTATTTACATAGTTAAAAGGGACTGAATTATAGCAGGTTCTATATAGTATTAGACTATTAAGAATAATTGTTTAGATTTATAATAATTGTATTACTTTTTCTAAGGTTTTTTTTTGTATGACCTGAAATATATGGTATTATTAATATAAACTGAATAACTTAATCAGGTGCTTAAAAATTGACAGTGAATAAACAGGTATTATGGGGCTTTTTAAAAATTGAAACGGGTAATATGATTTGACTGTTTTGAGTTTTCCGATATTTCATTACTGTTGCACCATGATCACGGCATAAACTGATTGTATTATTTGCGATTATGCAGACCGTTATTCTCAGAAAACCGTTAAATCATGGTATGTTTTCCATTTTAATTTTTAATATTGTTGAAACCCATGATTCATTAAAAGTTAAATAAGGTTACATTTTGTCTAAATCAAAGAGCTGACAAGAAAACCTTTGATAACGCCGCCCATTGTTACACTATTATTTTATATTTAGTTCTTAAGCATTGTTCTGTTGTATTATATATTTTTATGTGTTTCAATAAAGAGTATTGTATTGTATAACATTTTCATTGTCTTCAATTTTAAAATGTTCATCACAGCTCTCTATCTATCAATTTAACATGCGCAAAGTTACAAGAGGTAAAATGGGAAACTTCTTTCTATTACACACAACACGTAACTTTTTAACAATAGTAACCGATTTTTGGCATTTATATGGACTAAAATAATACACATCTGGTGGGGCTCCGTCGACACCTATTTCCGTACAGCATGCCTCATCTCCTGGAAGCCGTCGGTACAGCTCGTAGAGACAACACAAATAACTAAAATGAAGAAAGTAATGAAATACAGTAAAAACATAAAATATACAGAAAAATATGGCTAACTTAATTTGTTTTTTTCGAGATGGCGCACTTAAGTTTTTTTTTTACTTTTTATCTTCATACTATTCTCAATTGAACCGTCTTGGCTTCATGAGGATAACGTACTTCGGGAGATATTCGGATATATGTGACTGACCCGTTCTTTTTAAGATCGAGTGCAGAAATGGTTTTGAAAACATTTTTATACAGAAAATAATATACAAATCGTATAAGAATGTTTTAAATTTTAAATTAAATACAATTAAATATTTTGAAATAACATATCAAAAGTAAAAATAACATAAAACTGTTGTTATATTTTTTATCAGGTCACAAAAGAATAAACATTTTGTTTGTTAGCTAATACAATAATTAACAAAAGTTGAAAAAAGTCAAAACGTTTATTTCCTTAGAAGCACAGGGCATACACGAACAAGTCAACTTAAAATAATATATAAAAACTATAGTAGGAAATAACATTTTCTTGACAGTTCGCTTCAATGTTTTATACTGAGTTGAGAACAACACATCTTTATCAGTTTCAGTAGTCTCTTAGGTTAACAAAGAAGTTAACCTAAGAGAAAATAGTTTGTTGAGAATGTAGTGATTTGCATCTCAGCCCTTTATCTCACCTAGATAAATAGAAAGTTTATTTGCTTTCTAGTTGTTTCACAGTCTGTTTAACTTTTATTAATATTCAAATTTCAAGGTTTGAGCAAGAACCGTTTAAACGGTACTTGGTTAACACGTTTTCTACCGTTGGCTTGTTTTGTAAATTACTGTCAACTAATTCGGGTAATTGAGGCCGAGAGAAGCTCAATACCGTAAGAAATCTTGAATTTTGTTTTGACCTTAAATTTCCTTACCTACATGTTTCACAAATTAATTATTAAATTAACATTTTTTTGTAGAATTTAAAAGAGTTTGAAGGACATGTGACATTCACCAACCCGTACTTGGCCAGCGTGGTGAATAAAGGCCTAATCTCTCTCGCCAAGAGAGAAGTCCCTGAGTTGTTGTGAGGATGAAAATTATTTTTTTACAAAACAGAACTGATATCTCCAAACTTTTTTCATGCAGACTATTCCTATAAACGTGCGCCTACATTAGCGGCCAACGGCGAATATTCGTGTCATCCTTCCCGTCGATACCCACAAGATTTGATATGACGAAGAATCTGTAGGGTGGTCATAATAGGAGCTCCTTTATCTATCATATACAGGGTTTTCCAGAAGTCGTGGATAAACCTGCACGTGCAGGTGTGCAGCGGAGGGTAAACGCGGACTGTTGGGAATATATTTTTTCATTGTGGTGTGTGGCTCCGAGTCCTCGTGCGTGTCACGGCACGTGAAGGATTATTCACAATTTCTGGACAATTCGTATAGATGCGAAACCACTTTTGTACCACTCATTGATTTATCACGAAACCTAGAAAAAGTAGTTCCTGAGATTAGCGCGTTTAAGTAAACAACAAACAAACAAAAAAACTCATCAGTTTTCTTTATAATATTACCTAGTATAGATCTAAGATGATTTTTAATAAAGCCTTTTAAAGCCGTGTTGGCTAAGTGGGAGGACACTCGACTTTTATTCCGAAGGTCGTGGGTCAAACCACGCCACGCACCTCTGGATTTTTCTTCTTGAGAGATTTATGTGCGCTGTAAACACGTGCTTTAACGGTGAAGGCAAACATCGTAAGGAAACCGGCATGTTCTGAGAACTTTAAAAGAGTTTGAAGGACATTCACCAACCCGCACTTGGCCAGCGTGGTGAATTAAGGCCTAATCTCTCTCGTCAAGAGAGAAGTCCCTGTGTCCCAGCAGTGGGAACGTTAATAGGGTGCTGATGATGAAAGCCTTTTTTCAAAATCATATATTTTCTTATTTTTTTAATTTTATGTGAAAGGGTGAGCTCTGTCAGTGTAACAAATAAATAAAATAAACATACAACATTACCACCGACATAACTTCATCCTGCATTAACACCACTCTAATTAGCGCGGACACTGGACCACTGTGGCTGGAGGTGAGCTAACTTTAACACCTAATTAAGTTAATTAAGCTAATTATACCCTCGACATCTTTGCATCCTTGCCATGTTGTCTATGCCATTTTATAGATTATATATTATTTATAACAAAGTATTGTCATGTTTTTAGTTTCACGCGAGATTAAAGTATTTTTATCTAACGCCAACGCAAAAGAGTGGTAATAATAAAAATAATAAAACATGACGTGTCACTTAATGCATGACGTCAGTGAAAATTGAATATGGCGACTACTGGACGCCATTTTGTAAAAATAAATAAAGTCAATAATATAAGTCATGTGAAATATCGTCGAATAGGTATTTAAAAATAATTTCTGACGGGCCGTTTAGATTATATAACGATTTAAAGTAGCTAAACAACCATGCTCATAATTTAGGCTTAAAATATTGCAGAAAAAAAGTAAGTAGCAGTTATTACAGCAAGTAAAAAAAATAAACCGACTTATTTTTTTTTCTTAATTTCATCTTGTTAGCTTAATAAAATATTACTTATTATAAGTAATAAGTTTAAAACTTTGCAAGTTAAATCCTTACTAATATTATAAATGGAAAGTGAATGTGTGTTTCTGTTTGTTTGTCCGTCTTACACGTCAAAACTGCAGAACCGTCGCTGTGGTCGGTGGCCCGTTTGCGCCGGGCCTAAAACGTTTGAACTAATTCCTACATAACACAAAATAAATATACACATCAATAAGATAACCTCCGTTTTGAGGTCGGTCATAATAAAATTTTAACACAGATTTTAACTAACAACGTTCACCAACGCAATTCAATTGTCACCAAAATGCAATGTAAATCTCGACCTCTTTTCAAAATTGCTTATCTCAAACGCACTAGGTTCAAAATAGCCCAGCAATTGTACATTATTAGCCTCTTAAGCCCTTCTAGAGTTAAATTTGTCAAACGGATTAGTGGAGTTCCGAAAATAGGCCTTTAAGTTATGGGGTTACAGATCAAAGTTGGATTTGTTGTTAAATTTAGATCAGTTTTGAAACTCGATTTGGTGAATTTAAATTTATGACTTGTCAAATAAAGTCGTTTTGATTGAGTTACGTACTTGCAGTCTTAAATTCCGAGATTTGTTAAATAAAGAGTTAATAAGAGTGATTCTCCGTTTTGATATATTTTTACAGTAGTTAGTTTTAAATGATTTTTATTATGTAATCTATTTAAAAAAAATTGTTGACGTGGTTAAAATGAAATAAAGAGAATAAGAATAATTTATTTAAAGTGAATAGTTATTTTACCTACAGTTATTCACCAATTTTGACAAATAAGTAGAGAGTCAACTATGTTATCCTGTCCTGGCGCAAAGTTGCTTGGAAGTTGGATGGGTGATCTGCTTACGAGTAATACTTTAGAATCTTTATTTTAACACCTCATTTGTTTATTAATGAGTTTTAAATGACTAAAGGTGTATTTTTTTTGAACTACACGAAATGCTTGGCGTATGCGTCCACCTCATCGAATTTCAATTTAATTTATTTTAAGTTTTTGTTGCATCGATCGCCATAGGTACTTAGGTAATATCCATATACATACTCCCATTATTTTCCCACTAAAAACCCGCCTGACAGATTAATAAATAAAGGTCAGTCCTCTTGTGTCTTGAAGCTATTATTACTTAGATATGAAAAATACTTCGAGAACCTAGTTAAAATATACCTAAAAGACAGCGAAGGAATTATACCTGGTGTATAAAGATTTTATCGGATATTAGTTTTCTTGGACCTCAACTGCACTCACATTCACTATTCTTATTTTCTTCGTGAAATTTGTAAATGTATAAGATTAAGACGCATCACAAGATTCGAACCTGCACCTCCGCGCGTCAATCTCGTGATAGGACAAAGTTTGGCACTTGAAATATCGGTTTAACCTTAAACTGAGGCTTATCACTTATTACGATTTAATTTTAAGTGTGTCTGGTGTTAATTAATTTTCTCAGAGTAAAACCTTGATAAATGCAATCCTTAGCAACTTAATATGAATATCGCAACCGTGTGTTGTACAAAGCTCAACATCACCTAACAATGGATGTTGCAAGCAGCTTATCGGATTGCAATGTTGCATCTGAGACTAAACCGCATTCAATTTCACAACAATTACTTTTGTCAAAATTGTATTGTGTTATGTGCAAGATGTACCTACTCAAATGGGTTAGTGTTGCAGCTTCTCAGTAAATTCAGGGGGTGGTTCGTTCCCAGTAGATCCATAGAACAGATCCATCATGGACCTAGTGGAACTATTCCCATTAGATCTAGTTTTTTTGCTGGATGGATCTAGTGAGAATTTTTACCCATTAAATCCAGTTTTTGATGGATGAATCAGGAAGTGCTTTTTATCCGTTTAGTAGATCCTTGCTGGATCTAGTTGCATAAAATATTTTAAGCCCTAATGCAGAAAATTGGCGGAAATTTGTGTTGTGAATTAAAAAAAAAAGATTTTACTAAATGCAGTAATATATAAAAAACTTTGACAAGCACCGGCACATGCACCAAACTATATTAAATTAAAAATGTTGTCTGTTTGTTAATGTGAAACGGCTAAATCAAAATTTTTGCGACTTTTACTGACAGATAGCTGATATTATAGGGAGTAAGTTAAAGCCTAGTTGTTTAGATATTTATAAATACATAGGTAGATTTCATAATCAAGTCAGTATAAGTTTTTTATATATTTCTTTTGACGATATTTAGATTTGTAAAACCAAGTAATGGAAATAAATGATATTGTATCTTGAAATTATCACGAATCACATAAGACTGTTACAACACCAACAAACAAAACATATAATAATGTTAGCTGCAACATAAAACAAATAAAAATCTAATCGATTCACAGTGATGACAAACAATGCGTTACATCACTAACAGCAGTTTTGTTATGTGAGAGTAGAGTTGCGACATCGTCCCATTGTTGATTCTATCGATGTCGATGATTTACATATCGAATTTATCTATACTAATCTCATGCTTGAGGAGTTAGAAAGTGTTCGACTCCAAACTAAATCTATTTAGTTTATCAACATTGTCGTTTATAAAGCTAAAATAGTTGATTGAAGGTTGATTTCACAAAATCAAAGAATACTAAGCAAGCAGTGGTTAGTTATGTAAAACATGTCAATGGTTAGTTTTGTATAGAGCTATCTCGCTTTCACATCCATGCGAGTGAGTGAAATAGCTCTATATTTTAACGAATTGTCTCACTTTACTCGGATAAAGTGAAACAGGAACTAAGAACGCAGAGGTTTGTTCACTTGACTTCTTTGATTCACACTTTAAATCGGAATGAAGTTTAAGTTATTTTTGTGTTTAAGTTATAATATTTCGTACACTTAATGCTATACATTTATTTATACATTGGGGATTCGGATGGATCAGGAGCTAAATTTTCGGAATCACATAGTTGACATTTGTAAACAGTCGTTCCGCAGTCTTGGCTTTATCTTAAGGCAGAGTAGAGAGTTCCGTAACATTCATACTGTACGTTCTGTATAATGCACTTGTACGAAGCAAACTGGAATGCGGGGCTATGGTCTGGAGTCCGTATGAGAAAAAATATACACAGATGTTGGAAAAAATCCAAAATAAGTTCACTCGGTTTTTGTATTTGAAGCTATACGGAACCTACCCCTTTTTCCCGCTAATGTACCCGACACTGTTTGTGCTAGGCATGGTAGGCTACACAAAGCTGGAAGTGAGGCGGGAAGTCATGCTAGTGATGTATATAGTGCGTTTGCTGAGAGGCATGGTGCACAATCCGCGGGTGTTGATGAGTGTCGGTCTGCACGTGCCGGGCAGGTTCGTGCACGGCCGAGGCTGCTAGAGACTCCCGCCGCTAGGACGAAGCTCTTAAGTCGAGGACCTCTTACGCGCGCCCTTCAGATTATCAACAGGCTGTGCAACTACCCGGAAGTTGATCTATTTCACACGTCTTTGGCGAAGTTCAAAGAGGCTGCAACTAGGGATGTATGTTTTTTGTAAGATTTATAGTTATGTATGTATTTGATTGTAATTTAGGTAGTTAGTAAAAATATTTTTTTTTTGTTGGTCGTATTATTTTTTTAAATGTTCATCTGTATAATTAAGTATATTTTCTTAGTGTTTGGAATCTATATCTGTGTAATGTTAATATTTTAGATTATAATTAAGTTAATTACATTGTCGTTCTTGGTATGTGCATCTTACTGTTAAGACCATGTAATTATTATACCTTAAATAAATAAAAAAAAAATTTTAAGTAAGATCTAGCTGGGTATTTATAAAAAAACATTTATACAAATAATCAAATTTAAATAATTCAATAAGTTATTTCACAGTGGGACAAAAATAATAACTCATCTAATTGTGCCATTCACAAGATTATTTCATTATATAGAAATGCTTACATAGGTACACACACATATCCCCTTGTATATTCAAAGTCGTGTCGTGTATTCTTCTACTCTTTAGCGATAAAACCGTTATCTGTCACATAGTTTCTATGTAATATTTTTCATTTAATTTGTGTGCAATAAAGATTATTTTATCTTATTCTAAACTGGACGTAACGCTATAATGTAGGTTCCTTATTATATACTACTACGATACTTATCGTATAGTTTCGCACTTCTATTACTAGCCGTACATGTACTAGCCGTTGGGACTACCAGTAATAGGTAGATACTAGCCGTACAAGATAGCCGTATTTGTACTCTCGCCGTATTAAGGTCTAGCTCCCACAACCGAGGTAAGCCTTAATCCCTTTTTTCGCAGGGTATCCGCCACGGGTCACAGGGTATCGTTACTCGACCTTCTCCAAATAAATCAAGATAAACCCTGAACTCTGAACTTTGAGGGATGAGGGTTATAGGACACCGTTAAGTCACGGTTTCAGGCGTCCATGTCTCTATAATAATACCTAATATACCTATGTATTATTTTAAAGGCTAAGCAGGTGGCAGGCAGCATAGGATTGGGACGAGTGGAGGGAATTAAGGATTTTTTTTAGGCTATTGCATAGCTTCTATCGCGACTATCTCGAGCCTTGAGCGTGGAGACCGAATCCAGAAATTACGTAACGTGAAAACCTAACACTCCGACCGGCACAGCGATGATACTTTTTTATTTTATAACTAGATGTCGCTGCGCTAAAAAGGGCTAGCTCTAGATCGCGCTGACGAAATCTCGAGGTTTGGGGTTGTATAGTTGTACATTTTCTTGTATCGTTGATTAGCTCGAGGTAGCTACATTGTGCCATATACCAATAAAACTACGAAAGCAAATTGAGTGCTGTTTTTTTCCATCTATCGGTAAATAGCAGAACTTTTAATGACTTTTTGAAATATCACGCTTGTCTCTTTAGTTCAGCAACCCGCCATTAGATGGCATTGGTTGTATCGGCGTTACTGCGCATGCGTAATCCCCTTCTACGCCCCGCAATCTGGTGACTCATGCCTGCTTAGAGTTAAAAAAATGATCACAATTCATCGATATCATCTATAAATAAAATGAATATATAATTCTTCTATATTTATAATATTTCGTTCTTAAACATGTTTGCTGAAAATCGGTATGTGTGTTGAAAAGTTATGTGGGATAAAAGTTGAGATGGTATATTTGCAGATTTCGGTTTTTCATCTGCAAATATACCATCTCAAATGAAAAGCGCGTCACATGCACATTACAAAATAGTATGAGTTTTAACTTTTAAGGGAACTAAAGTTTTGGAATCGGGGGTTTCTAATATTTTGAATTTTCAATGACAATTGGCGTAATCAGACACTTAAATTTCTGTAAGTAGGTACTCAGTGGTAGTATTTCTCAAAGCCTGCACTGCCTTGCTGGCCCGGTGGGCAAGGGTCCGCTTACGGCGCAACAGCTACCGGGTTCGATTCCTGCCAAGGGCTCAAGTGTTTGTATGTTATGCAAGCACTTTTCTCCTGGGGTATTTAATAAGTATAATAAAAATATCTATACATGTAATGTCTATTAAGTTTATTAAGTATATCAGATGTCTAGTACCCGTAACACAAGCTTAAATACCACGGGGTTGGATGTTGTTGTGTGGATTGTCCGGAAATAGTTATTTATAAATATAAAGTAGTTGAATGAATATGAGACCCGTAAAAGCCTGCTTTAAAAGAGTAGATGATAAACAATTCATGAAAATCGTATTAACTGTGGCTTTGGTAAAAGAGTGGCATTCGTTATTTAACTGAATATTTGATGTCGCTTCGTTAAAATGTTAAAAGCATTATTCTTGGAAGATACCCTTTACGCGATTCTGCGTTGATGAATCTTTTTTAAATGACAATGGTTTTACGGTTTCAGCGGTACAAATTCTCCAAATTTTATAAATAAATTATACAGTGTGTTTATATATAAATAGCTACTAGCCCAGGCTCCGCACGGATGCTTCAGTCAAATAAACCTTCTATGTAAATCTATAACTGAAAACTGCATTATTTATACGAACATTATAAAGCTGAAGTGTTTGATTATAAATCAATGATTTAATTTTAGTTTAAACATAAGTTTTATTGTTTGAGCAACGCGTGTGTAAATGAAATCTTATACGCTTAAAACTTCTCAGCGGATTTTAAATATTAAAGCTAAGGTCTAAAGACTAAATCTTTACAACCACAAAACAAGCGACAATCCAAGCGACTTCAATATACGAAGTTATATTAAATGTATGAAATAAATCAGTGGAACGATCAATAAAAGATAGAAAAAACTAAGAATAATGATATTAAAGATTTATTCATGAAAAGTCGTGAAGCAGAAAATTTGATTCAATTTCTCTTGGAACTGGACATTTGACTATTTCATTATTCATGACTCATTATCTCGCTTAAAAATAGTTCAACTATTCATTAGTATCAGCAATTTACATAACATAGTCCATACTATATAAGCCGTGTTGGCTTAGTGGGAGCACACTCGAGTATCATTCCGAAGGTCGGGAGTTCAAACCCCGCCACGCAAATCTGGATTTTACTTCTAGAAAAATGTATGTGCGCTTTAAAACACTTGCTTAAACGTTAAAAGCAGACATCGAGAGTAAACCGAGCTATGAGTTTCATCGCTACTCGTAAAATAACGTTTTCACGAAAAATACTTTTTAGACCCTAATATCTCAAAAACAGTACACGTTCCTTAACACATTTTGTTTGTAAGCATTTACACTGTGTCAATGGACATGCGTTTCATCACTGGCCGTAAAATCACATAATTTTCAAAATGGCGGACTAGTAGGTATGCCAGGCTCCATAACTGTTTTCGTATTTTCATTACTAATTTTATCCCCATTAAAACTCTTATTTCTTGGTTTTATTAAACTTTTTATGAAACGTCATAATTATAAGCCTAAAATAACCAGTGAAATATTTTAATGAATATGGGGGTATATAAATAGCAATTTATTTTTATAAAGGAAATGCCGTTACATGTATAAAATGCAAGCGATTCCAAGTTTAAAACATCACATCTATTCATGAACTCGTGATGCAGAAAATTCGATACAATTTCAGAAGTGGCCATTTTTTACGAACCGAGTAGATTTCGTGACAGATAGAATCGATTATTCGAAATTTGAAAAGTGGTGGACCGTAAAGGAGAAAGCACTAGCTAGTGGATCTCGATTCTCGAATCGCTGTTCGAGCGTGTTCGTTCGTTTCAATCCCGAATTACTAGCCTTATTCGACTTGATGTAACTAATTGATATCTTTGTTTTCACAAATCGAATAAAGGCCATCCCTAATCTTATCAATGGTACGTTCCGTAAACCTAAAATGTCAGAAATTCCATAAAATAGGTTGTTTACACATAGTACATAATATTTCCTAGAAATATTAATTGAAATAATAACACTGTTGCATGGTAAAGTATATTTATATTCATTAATATTTCACATGGATGACATATCAGCCTCAAAGGTTTAACGCAAGACCTTTTAGAGAAGTGGATATAATTATGACTATGTTTCTTCTGTTAGAATAAAATTTAAATATAGTATAAAATTAATGGTATATTTTTAGTCATGAATATCTTGCGATTAGGCCGTTGTTTGGTACTCTGTTTTTAATTTAATTACTTAAGTTTTTGAATTTTATTGCAGAAAAAGATTCAGACATCTTCGCACACAGGATTCGAACCTGTAAATAGTTTAACCTAAAAAGTGAGGTTTATTAATTAAAGTTTATGTTAACTTCATTCTTTATTTGTGTGGTGTAATAAAATGTTTCTATTCTATTATATCATCAATTTTAATCCTTTAATATACTTAAAATTTACTTAAATAGAAAAAAAATAAAAAATATTTTTCAATTCGCCGTATTTTATCGCTGTTTTATTGCCGGTTCATTATACATTTATCGATACATCGATATATTATGTTGTAATCGAGAAGGATAGTGCAGACACAATGGATACAATAGACTCGAAACGCGGACTCAAACTAGAAGTGTTTTCCGCTCTATATATTAAAACTCTTGAACAGGAGAGAGTAGTCATCTGCACCTGTGGGTTGAATAGACCCTGAAATAGTAGAGAATGGTCATCTGAACCCATGGGGATGCTTAACACGATGAGTGGGCAAAAAACCTACACAAAAAACAATAAGGGGTAAATGAACCCGTGAGATACAATTTCTGCTGGGTTCAGATGTTGAAAATTACGACTGAGAAATCTGAGAATCATAGTTTTAAAGGCCTGCTACACGATCCAGGCAGACCACCAACTGACAGCTAAAAATGAATCAGTTCTGAATGTCCAAAAATTCTATCGGTACCGACCATCGACTAAGTCGGAACGGCTGCTCTTTCGACCTACGTAATTTCAGTCGGACAAACGATCTATTTGCTATCCTACCTGACCATATACAATCGGTCGGCTTTACGTTTTTTTCAAATCGCACATGCAGTTCCTGAAATTAGCGCGTTAATCTAGCGGCGAAATCTAGAAACTGTCTAAGAACGACACTTTGTTTTTCAATGTTTTTTTTTCATGTTTTTCCCTGGCGTTAATCGTAATGAGAACTGTCAAAGTGTCGTTCTTAGGCAGTTTCACAATTTTGACACTGGAGGTGCTAGTTAGAATCTTTGTATCGCCAATTATTAGGTAATAAAATATCAGAAATAGCTTTATGCACTTTCTTAGCATTACTTTTCGTTTTACGATTCGCATTTTAATTACTCAGCGGCATAATACATATACATATTATGTAAAGAAACTCTTTATTTTAAGAGAATCACGCCTTTCCTTTTACGACAGTTTTTGTAGCAAAACTTCTTAATGTATTATGATAATATACATTATAAGTTGTCGAACCTAATACTTAGACCTTATTCCTCGAAATCCAAGTTTAACACGTTGACTGTGCCGTCTATTTTGAGAAATTCTCTGGTACGTCAATCTGTTACAATAAAGCCATTAAATACCTCATTTGTGATTTCTGACGTCCATAAACAATAAAAAAATACAATGGGACATTTTCGTGTTATTTTCGCCAATTCATTTATTTGTTCATTAATACGTCTCTAGAAAATCAAAGTTCTAACTCTAAGAATATTTCTATTTCTACTCTTTCTTGTTCTCAAGTCCAGCCCAGGAATAGAAATTCGGTTATCTTCGGCAAATGCATTACATGTAATGCATGAACGTCACAGCCAGACCAAAAATGCATTACATGTAATGCACGGACAGTCAACGTGTTAATAAGCAATGGTTAATTATGTCAATAATACGTGTCAATTGTTCAAGTCAATTCAATTTCTTGTATTGGACTCTGCGCTTGAAGCGTCAGTTTGCCAGTGTCGAGTTAAACAAAATTATAAAGTGAAAAAGATGTTTCTCTTTTGAACGCAATTTTGCGTCTCCTAAATGTGTCAATGCTTAGTTATGTCAATAATAAATTCAAACAACTTTCGTTTTTTTTTCATGAAACGTAAACCATGTCCTGATATCTAGTCTATGAAATACAAGCATATACACTGGCAGTGTTGTGACATCAGAAACACAACGAGCCATTCAAACAAGAACAATCTCGCTTTGTCACATGTTACTGAGCGAAATAACTCTATATTTTAACCATTGTATAACCTTACTCTGAGATGCTTAAAAGGTCCTAAGCATTAGGTACCAAATTACAATCTGAATGTTATATAAATAAAGACAATAAATATGAATCCTTAATCTTCGTGATGGAAAGATCTCGGAACCATCTCTGCAGTAAAATGACAAAACATCAAACACAAACACGAAAATTATTTGTAAATGAAAAGAAGATAATCCTCCATTGTCAGGAGTTGTAAAACTTTGGTACAGTCATCGCTAAACTCCGATGATGTGATGATAAATCTAATATATAAAATTTCCATGTCACAATGTTAAAATGTTAATGTTATTTTTTTCCGTACTCCTCTGAAACAGTTTTTTTTTTGATAAGCCTTCATTCAATCAATACAATCTCACCTGATGTAAAGTGACGATGTGGTCTAAGATGGGACATGAAGATCTAGAAGGCTTCTCCTGACCACATTACGAAACACGAAAAAATCGCTTTAAAAAGTTAGCCGATTTGTAACTAATTTTTTATGCGTATCGGCTACTATTTAATTAATAATAAAAGCATAAGGCTTTAATAAAATAGTGTGCAAACTCATTTAAATAAGATAAAATTACTACGATACAAAATTAAACTTGGGGTTTGAAACCACAACCTTCGGAATCAATGTCTACTTGCTCCCACACCAACACATGTTCATTTAAAAAAACTTTATATTTATGCCTAAGTATATGAGATAGTTACACCCGTAACACAAGCTGTTGATGTTGTTGTTTGGATTGTCCGGATATATTTATTTTTGTTATCTTTATTTTTATGGTAACAAGTTAAAATATATTTTTTATAATTGAGTATTAAAAATAACTACAACATTACCTACTTTAAAAAAATATGTCAAAACGGAGATGTCAATTATTAATATTATTTTATTTAGTTACATTATTTTGACTGCCAACTCTTCTAGATCATCAATTTACTACGCTGACTATACCACGGTTCATCATAACTGAAACTTGTTCAATGGGACAAATCGAATGAAGAGCCATTGTGATACTCCGCTTTCATCTCGGGAGTTTGGGTAAATTACTTGTTTTTGTTGGAAATGTAGATAATTTTTGAGACTTGAGCTGACTTTGGATAATGGTTTCGCTAATGTTCGCTTTAAAAATTGTTTGCCTAAACAAACAAAAATACAATATATATTTTTTATTTACTTAATTAATTTTCACGGCTTTAACCTATTAGACATATTAAAACCTTTCTCAATTTTCTATTATTTTATTATCAAACGGTACAAAAACATAAAGTTTTATTTAATGTATTCCAGCAATACATATGTAGCTGGACAAATTAATATAATAAATTTAAATTTAAATTTTAAGAAAAATCCCCTTTTCCAATATTTTAATTTCCTTAAAAGTAAAACACCATACTATTTTGTAATGTGCACGCGATGCTCTTACATTTGATACCCCACTCGAGTATCTATATTTGCAGATTTTCGGTTTTTTCTTCCCCACTCTCACCCCCATAGCTTTTAAACGGCTCAACCGATTTTCATACAACATGTCTAAGAACACCCGGGCCAAACTCACCTTACATGCAAAAAAACTAAATTGAAATTGCTTCATCCGTTCGGGAGCTATGATGTCCCAGACAGACAGACAGACACGTCAAACTTATAACACGTCTTTTTTGGTCGGGGGTTAATTCATTGTTATAATAACTTAAAACGTGTATTATTTCTCAGTTCCTTCTAGGTCTTCATGCCCCATCTTAGACCACATCGTCATTTTACATCAGGTGAGATTGTAGTCAAATAAAGGCTTATCTAGCATAAATAAAAAAGTTTTTATTTAAATTAACTTTAAGTTGACCTATCCATGTATGCCCTGTGCGTCTAAGGAAATAAACGTTTTGACTTTTGACTTGTAGCACAAATTTAGGTTTATGAATAACTCTTTTATACTTACGTTCTATTAACCTCCTATAAGTTTGATATAAAAAGCGACATATTTTTATGAATACGGTGTTGAATATATAAGTACCTATAAGTACCAGTCTTGTTCCAGCCCAATACGCCCTTCTGAAGCAATCGCTCGTGAATGGTAAACAAATAGAGGGTTGTGCTGTTATTATTTACCCCAAATAATGGGAATTTGTCCTTGATTTGCTTGTTTCGATTATTCTAATGGTGCAGTTACGTCAGAGGGCGAAGATTCGTGGCGCTCTAAAACCAGTGAACGGCTATACGCGATGTTCGTGTCTACATTAGCGGACAAAGATTTATGTCGCGTTGCGCGCTACAAGATTTTTTTTTTTTTTTATACGTTAGATAAGCCTTCATTTGACCACAATCTCACCTGATGTAAAGTAAAGATGTGGTCTAAGATGAAGCCTGAAGACTTAGAAGGTGGCTTCTCCGGGCCACATTACGAAACACAAAAAATCGCAAAGATTCTTAAGTGACGTAATTGTAGCAATGCCAAACAATAAAACCGAAATATCTAGAAAATCTTTGAAATACGCCTCTGTCTTAGTTGAGTATTCGATGTCCTACAGCTAAATTCTTTTTTTTTTGCATATCTTATAGTTTGACTGCCTCAGTGGCGCGGTCGGCGAGAGTCCGGTTTCGGCGCAAGAGGTAGCGAGGGTTTGATACCCGCCGAGGGGTTAAGTGTAACACCCGGAACACAAGCTTAGAGCTTACAACCGGGCTATATGTTGTCGTGTGGATAAAAGTCAAAGTCAAAACGTTTATTTCCTTAGAAGCCTATGCTTACATGGACAGGTCAACTTAAAGCTAATTTAAATAAAAACTAAGAATAATCAAGGAAATAACATTGTCTTGACAGTTCGCTTAAATTTTTTACACTATAGTCCGGAAATATTTGTTATTTATGTATTATAATATCTAGGGGCGCCTAGGTTTGACAATCCCCAGGTCTGACTAGAATCCTTAGTCAACGCCCAAACGAAATAAATTTTGCGGCCATTTTCAACTTTTTACCAAAGAAAATCGTTTTCTCAGTTGAAAAATGTGTTTAACAGAAGTAATTCCTTTGCTAAGTTATTTTTAGGAAACGTAGGTGAGATAAATAAGCCTTTCACTCTTCCTCGATAAATGGCCTCAAATCTACATTTTATTTTAATTGGATTTGTAGTTAGTTCCTGACGATAGCTCGTTGAGCTTTATAATGTTGGTATAGATTGTCACCTACATAGTCGCAGACCAATGTTTGGCGACTCCTACCTACCTGTTCTATTTCATTATGTAGACAATTCTTTCTATTTTTGTCCGAGTTATCACAAACTCTACCTACCTGTTCTATTTCATTATGTAGACAATTCTTTCTATTTTTGTCCGAGTTATCACAAACATTTAAAACAATATTAAACTCGGAGCCATTAATTCTCAAAAAAGATCTCCGAGCTATCGCTTTGCCGTATCAGCAACAGCTAATAAAGTCACAAAAACTACGCATTTAAAACCGTGTCACCCTGAATTGTTATTTGTTACCATATAACTAGTTTGTCATTCAATTGACCAGCACAATTCACGACTATTGCCTATTGTCCAGTGGATCCCATTAGACCGGTCCACGGCGGGTGCGTGGGATCGGTTTGTCCATCTATGGTCTTTGGGACCGATTGACCTGGTTCGGACTTGTTTGAAACAGAGTGGTCAACCTACGGTTACTTTGTTCTGTTTTGTTCAATGTGACAGAAATATGCTCTTCTATTTAATATACAGAGTGGAAACAATTATGGGAAGGAAGGGAAGGAAGGAGCAATCAAATCCTTTAGCTAGCTCATTTGACTGGAAGGAATCATTTCTTTATTTTAGTAAAGAAACATCATCATCATCAGCACCCTATTAACGTTCCCACTGCTGGGACACAGGGACTTCCCTCTTGACGAGAGAGATTAGGCCTTAATTCACCACGCTGGCCAAGTGCGGGTTGGTGAATGTCACACATGTCCTTCATACTCTTTAAAGTTCTCAGAACATGCCGGTTTCTTCACGATGTTTGCCTTCACCGTTAAAGCACGTGTTTAAAGCGCACATAAATTTCTTAAGAAAAAGCCAGAGGTGCGTGGCGGGGTTTGAACCCACGACCTTCGGAATGAAAGTCGAGTGTCCTCCCACTTAGCCAACACGGCTTTTTAAAGAAACATACCATTATTTTATGTAGATGTTTTTATGAAGAGGTAGCGGGTCCGATTCCCGTCGAGGGTGAAAGTGTTAGTATTTTAAAAAAATATACATATATGTATGCCTATTATATTAAGTACTAGCTGTGCCCTGCGGTGCTACCCGCGTTATAATGGATGAAGTACTCTTAACCAAAAACATATTTATTTGAATAAAGATTAATATTATTATGTTGATACAACTTAAACAAATTATTTTGACCAAATTAGGTAAAAAACGGTTTTTCTGAGTTAATCTTAAAAGATAGACATATACTATCGCGGACTGTTTTTTAGATCATTAAAAGAGCTATTATTCTTTAATACATATTTTTTGTGTATCTTGAACCGTTTTCACGGCGCACGCAACGGAAGGCTTCAAAGATGAACAATTTCTCCCGTTTTTTACACATTTACCACTATATCTTTGCTCCTATTGGGCCAAACAAACAAACAAACTCTTCAGCTTTATAATACATATTAGTATAGATATCAGATATCTTGTACCCGTAACACAAGCTTAGAGCTAACCACGGGGCTAGATGTTGTTGCGTGAATTGTCTGGAAATATTTAATTATTTTTTTTATTAACACTCTTATGCTGCTTAAGAATATACACGAAATTCTTTGTACATGGTATTCGTAAGACTAAAATTAACAGGTATTTTTTACAATGAATTTAACTGTTATTATACTGTTTTATTTTGTTATTAGGCAGTCATTACAGCACCACAACAAACTAACGTTATGTTTTTTATAACCATAGTTTCGCAGTTTTGAATCTTTAGATATGGCTGCAACACCAACATGGCTGCATTTTATCGACAAGTTAATGGATTTATGTGGAAACGTTATTTCAAAGGCACACCACTTAAAATAACGCATTGTTCTGATTGAGTTTGTGTATTCGGTATATTTTAGCGGTGATCGCATGCCTCCGGAAAGTCAAAAGTCAAGCCATTTATTTCCATAAAGGCACAGGGAAAGTTGAAATGTCATCGTAATAAATGCTAAGCGAATAGCAAAAAGTCAACGAGAGACGCCTATGTCCATTCAAAGGACACCCTTCGAAGTGACGATGATGCCCAGAACCTTTTACACCACTGCTGGGACACAGGGAGTTCTCCCTTGACGAGAGAGATTAGGCCTTAATTCACCACGCTGGGGTTGCGTGTGTTGAATATCACATGTCCTTTAAACTAAAAGTTCTCAGAACATGCCGGTTTCCTCACGACGTTTTGCCTTCACCGTTAAAGCACGTGTTTTAAAGCGCAATATAAAAAAAAATCCAGAGGTGCCTTGCGGGGTTTGAATCCACGACCTTCGGAAAGTCGAATGTGCTCTCACTTAGCCAACACGGCGGCAACTGATGATGGTGGTGATGATGAATGAAGCCGTAGAGGAAAGGAAAGTTTGGTCACGGAAGCCGCCGGTCAGGAGTACAAGGGCATGATGTTATAACCTTGCTTACATAACACCCTAATAAGGTTTTGGTCAAAGCAGGCTTATAGGAAGCCGATACCGTATTTATTAATAATCTTATTAACATAAAGTATGTTATTGCGCAAGATATCCAAAAAATTGCGGTTAATTTTATTATAGTAAATATTTCCGATATTGAAGGACTAATTATTATGATATGAAAAAAAAATACTTGATTTATAGTAGGTATATATTTATTTAAACCGAAATAACTAACGTATGATATTATTACAGAAAAAGTAATATTTTCGTCTTTGATCTCGTAACTCAAAACGCTATTTTTTTGAAAATGGTGTTGGAATGACGGACTGTGACGTAATTGAGTAGTAGTGTAACACAATGTGTCCTACACCGTCTAAGGCAGATTTCTGACAAGTGACGTCACTCGCAAGTGCACAACTACATACTTGTCCGCCATTTTGAAAAAAAAACGTGACATTGCGGCCAGAGTCACACATGCCAATCGACAGAGTAAATTCTAACAAACTATAGTGTTATATAGGTTTCCAAGTTATTTGGGTCTAAAACTTTTCTAAACTTTTTAAACTTAAATATCTCAGAAACCTTACACGTATATCCCTAAATTACTTATCTCTCTCATTAATAGAGAACTCCCTGTGTCCCAGCAGTGAGAACGTAAATATGGGTGCTGAATGCAGTATCATTACATTACCACAGATAATATTAATACATATTAATCAGGTTTTGCATTTCCTTACCTATATCAAAGTTTGCTGTGAGTGTTATAATTATTATAATTACTGATCATTGTACTTATAATATACCTATAAGTGCATTTTAAATATTAACATAAAGAGGCATTCATAGACTTGAGAGTGTAGTGTATCAACAAACAGAAAATTCATAAGATAAAAAATAAAGTGTTTTGTATAATGTATACAAATATTGACGATACCTTTCCTAGTATCATGTTAAATTGAGAAATACGAACAAAGCCCGCATCCTGTTCATAAACAAGCGCGACAATGTACAATACGTCTCCTAAACAATAGCACTATCACAATATACATTTTACTATCGATGGATAACAATACAATACAAATATAAGTTTAACTAACCACTATACGGTTTAAGAAATGTATTTTTAGAGGTAGATATTATGGTAAAATAAAAAATATGGAAAAATATAAAGGGAATTAAAATACTTACTAGAGAAAAGAATTATGGGGTGTAAATGGTCACAATCGATTTTTCAAGCTATTCTGTTTCTACATAAGCCTACGTAGTGAACCTAAAAAGTGACTATTTCAGGTCATATTCGAGTTAAAAATATTCGCTTTTCGACATGCACAAGGTTTTTCAACGGGTTTGGAAACATCATAAAAAAATATATAGGAACATGGGCACGCTAAGTACCGATTGTCAGAGATTTTAATTTCAAATTAAATTATGTACCAACCTATTAGGTAGGTAGGTAATTGATAGGGCTAAAATATTTTTATCAAAACCATTTCCCAATCCCCATCTTTGTTCAACGCAACCATCACATGGTTACATTTTAGGCCTACCTTTACCAGAAATGTCTGGTCACTCACACCCAAATCGGTAGAAAACAAAAAAAACGGAACTAACACAACAGCAAAAACTAAAAAAAAACACTTACTAACTCACCCCACAGGTGGCTAGTCAACAAATGTGTTTGCACGTTATGGAATGTATTGATGTACAAAGTTCTGCTCAGCCATTTATGGACATGCATGTAACCTGGCCAGTAATGGCATGTATGCGGCCTAGACGCTCTGCCTTAGATGGGGAATGGCCTATCGTGGTCTAAGCCACTTATGGCGAATTGTAAGGCTAGATTTATAAATGGAGCGTCTAATTAGTGTTTCATGTGATGACTTAAAAAGGAACGAAAAGTAAAGACTTGCCAAAAGTACCTAGGTACCTAATTATTGAATAAGTTTTTTTTCAGTTAATTAAAAAAACACCTAACCAAAATAGGTGTGTTTGCGCTAGACATCTTAAATTGTTATTATTATCAAGTATCAGGTTCAAGTGTTGCAATTTATAATTTACTAGACTAGTAGGTACTAACTAGTCTATGTTGATATTGATTTTACATCTATAATACATGTTATGGGTCAGTACCTATGTAAGTATATTATTTTACGTATTAAGTAGGTAGGTTTTCTTTCCAAACACCAATGACAAAGATCAATAACGAGAAAAAAAAATTAGCTAAACTTTATATAAATATAACATACCTACGTAATTCCGTATGGTACCTATGGAGGACAATAATTATGCATAGGGGGCAAGATGGGACTTACTTTTTGCAACGTACATTTTAATTAACTTCGCCGCTTATGTATGCTTAACTAGCCATGATGCAGACATTGCAGAATACATAGATGAATAAATACTTACCTACAATATAATAACCAGTGGATTGCAGATAATTACAGTCATAAAGTCCACTCAAGCAAGAGATAACGGTGTTTGCTCAACTCTGCTCGTCAAACAAGCTTTATTACACTATCAATATTCAAACTAACCTTCGGATAAGATTCAACAATGAATGTTGGAGAACCTGACATATTTTTTCAAGAAAAACCGGCTTGAATTACCGGCAGCGGCTCAACAGGTAGGGAATGGGGCAGTGACCCAGGCGGCGGTGCATGAATGACTTCAGCTGGCTTGCAAGAGAAATGTCAATTTCATAATGTTATGGCAGAATAGTGAATAGTAGACAAGGGACTTTAGCCTAAGCTTTTTAAAAAAATATAACGATCTGTACTAAAGCCTGTGTCTAAAGTTTACAGTAATGTTTTATGGTTCTCGACATCGAAATCTCGGAATAATTGCAAAATTTTATTATTTTATGTCCTTATTTATTTATCTCTGCGACTCTGCGGTTGAAGCGACAATTTGCCAGTGTCGAATTAAATAAAATTATAAAGTGAAAAAGATGTTACTCAGTTGAACGCCATAATTCGATAAAAAAATAGCAGATAAATATTTTTTAAATATTTCCAGACTATAATAAATAAATATTTCCAGACATTTCACACAACAACATCTAGCCCCGAGATGACATTAAAAATTTTAATTAATGAGTAGGTGGGTAGGTACCTACTTATGTAGTTCTTATCTAATAAGGTTGTTTCTACAGTTTTAAACCTACCTGCCCAGTTAACCAGATTAAAATTGTTTGAAGGCCAAAACCCCAATTTAAGTGTTGTAATGAAGGACCATTTATGATGTTGATTTTATAACGCAAGGAGTCCTCGTAGCTATTTAAGATTTCGAAGTAATATCAGTCATGTTGTTATTAAATCAAGGTGAGTCAATTATGATAAAAACAATGTCACATAGGAGAAAATTCCGTAAGTAAAGAGAAAGCTAAATAACTAGCAATTTGACTAAGTTTCAAAGACGTGATGAACGCAGTAATGCTAATGAAGCAGATAATTAAAACAGCAAGCTCGATGAGACGTGATAACCAACGCATTGTTTAACACGAGACAAGCTGCGCGTGAGCATAAATATGTACAATATATCATCGAAGATGCAAGTACTTACCTACGAGTATATAGGTGCTTTATGATAAGTAGGTATCTATCTACCGACCCCTAGTATCGCCCTATTAATAACAATAACAATGCCTACATAGGTAGTCTCATTATCATAATACATGTCAGCAGACCAACTCTCCAACCCATAACTCTCGGATTCTCTCTTTCTCGTAGTTCCATAAATAAAAATATATAACTCCAAAATCGTAAATTTTTGACAGATGGACGAGATTCAACATCTCTAAATCTTATGTGAGTTGGTATGTATGCCACTCACCTCGCAAACTGCAAGCGAAACGAGTCGTTTCGAGCTAGCTGCAACCGTCCGTGTCCTTATGAACTTAACAAAGGTCTACTTTCACCGAGACGCAGCAACGAGATTCAACAAAACAGGCGGTATAGCCCTCGCAGATCTCAACTGCGTTTTTTTATTCGAACAAAACAGTAACGTTTACAAACGGTAAATTACAAGCGCAAAAAAACGCAAACACTTCACAAACACTGCCGACTAAACACTCACACCGCACTTGATTGACAAAAAAATGTCTAGAAACTGGGGACCGTGTTATAAAAGTTGGTAAACTTTTCGAGGGATGTTTCGTGATCAGACGTGGAGACGACCGCCGAGAGGCGAGCCCGTCGCGCGAATGGCCGTGGCCGAAAGCGGGCGAGCGAGCGCCACGACGATTGAAACAAGCAGAGCGTGCGCGCGCGACAACAGATGCTCTGAGCATGCGGGATAGAGGGAGATGGTACATAAAACCGTTTTGTTCTTACCGCTCACCCCCTCACTGAAGTTAAGGGGAAGTGAAACACCTGCCTGTTTTGTTTGATTTTTATATCTGAGCCGTTTTTGCATTGAACCTATTAACAATAATTTAAAACATTAGGTAAGTGCTTTGCATAACGTTCTAGGAATAGTGTAAAATCTATCTCCACAATATGATGTGTGTGAGTACCTATGTCACAGCATACTGGCATGTGCAGAGAATATAATTAAGTAAACATAAACTTATCATACTAGACAAATTCTTTTTTCAGTGTTGTGATGACCTTTAATTATTTAAATTAAAACCAAGCTGAGGTAAACTCAACAAATAAAATAAAGTACATAATATAATTTAAATATTATATAATATTATTGATAAAAGAAATGTCATAAATGCATATTATGTACCAATACACAAATTAAAGATACACTGTACTTTTTTTTGCACACTTATTCATGGTGTAAAAAAACCTGAATAAATTTACCTTTTTCATGAAATTGAATTATTGCAATTACCAACTTTAATATAACCACAAGTTTTTTTCACAGTCCAAACTTCACAAAATAAAATAAAAAAAACTACACAACTTAAATTGCTTAAAACATCACACACACTATAACACCACATTAAAATATTTTAATCATAAATACTAAATATCATATGATTCATTGATGAAGTAGAAAAATTTAAGTAATAAATTTTCATAATAATAGAACACAAGTTTTATGAATAAGCAATGCAAAAAGTTCAAGTCTTCTGTTACATCAAAAAGCTGGGAGCCATATACACTAAATATGCTATAATGCACTTTGATGTGAGATATTAGTTTATGTGACAATTACTACACCAAGAATATTAATACAAGATAACATCTAAAAATTACTGTAATTTTATGCAAGCATTATGTAGATTTTACAAGAATAATACTTGAAATTTCCCAAGTTTCTATTCCTTATAGTCAAAAGGGTATAAAAATAGGGTTATGCACTTTTGGATTTAGTGCCTGCCTGAGATTCAATATTTAAAAAGTATTTAAAAAGTAGTAATAAAATCTTTTATATACAAAACATTTCACTTAAAAAACTTATATTTATTACAAGTATTTAGGATACATATTATTTGACCTTACTCAGGGCCAATTTTTCAATTGTACATTAGACAGTCAGTTAAATGATATCAGAGAATTAAAAATCAGTTCTTAATTTAATAATAACTATCATTGATTAACCACAGGAACTGTAAGATCAGGTACTATCAGAAGAGGGTTCTTTTGATATTTATCGTAAACAGGTTTTTGGGGAACACTGGGTGGTTTCATTACACTAGTCCTCGTAGCCAGCACTATAGTATTGGCAATTCCAACCACAACATAAATTCCACCGATAATAGCAAAAATTCTTAATGTAAACTGTAATAAGCTCTCCCGTTCTTGGTAAACTTTGACTTTAAGTGCGGCCATATCATATTTGAAGAATATTCCAGGAACACCATGGGATCCCTTCTGGTGACTTATAGGCCTCTCCAGCTCTTTCACAGAGTACTGGAAGGTCTTTATTGACTCAAATGTTGTGTCCACATCAGTTGGTACAACATCAACAAAGTATTGATACAACATGTTTTCATCATTGGTGATTTTTTCATCACCTTCTAATGGGTATATGATACCATTAGCAGGACTGCCGAAACTGAGTCTGTGTATTCTATGGCTGAAGTTTTGTGGTGACTCATCAAAGAGCATGTTTAGATGTATGTGGCCTCGAGGTAGATGTAAGCTCTTGCCAGCGGTTATGTGGAAGTTTCCAGCCACTTTATTCAAGGTTAACACACCATGGAGCCTACAGGCATCAGCCCTACGATTCGGCTTCTCTTTTCTTGGAGGAATGGTCGCTCTTACTGATCCATGTCCTTTTTTCCACAACAACTGCCAAATGGAATGATATTCTTGTCTAAGATAAGAATTTAAGTACTTCACAGCTTCAAAGGAGTCTTGTTGATCTTGTGTAAGCTCAAACCAAGTGTCTTCTTCTTGTAATTCACCGAAACCAAATACACTTTGCGAGGTAGAGTCGAGAATATCGGCACCGATGTTGGAACAAGGCATCGCTACTGTTATGTCAATGTTTATTCGCAGTTTCTCGTCCATGTTCGTGTCTGGCATAAACTTGAACACTAGATTACTGTCCAAGTAATAGGATACTTCGGAGTATATCAGCCATAAAGCTAGTAAAACTGTGAGAACGGAAAATGTACCGCCAACGGGGGTACTGTTCACGTATTCGTCTGGTACCTTTGGGAAAGCGTCCAGCTCCTTTACTTTATCGAGAACCTTCTTTTTACCGCGATATCTGAGCATTTTATTATTTACTGGAGATACACTTCATAAAAAATTTCGCCCGGCTCAGACTTCGAATG
Organism: Gymnoscelis rufifasciata; assembly: GCA_929108375.1. NCBI lineage: Eukaryota > Metazoa > Arthropoda > Insecta > Lepidoptera > Geometridae > Gymnoscelis > Gymnoscelis rufifasciata. The sequence continues at coordinate 12,025,832 of OV815322.1, forward strand.
TTTTTTTGTTGAATTGTTGATGTGTTGTTTTGCTGACGTTGACGTAACGAGTAGCGTTCAAAGTTTACAAATCTATTTTTTCATTTCGAGCATAATTAATACATACATAGTTGAATGTGCAAGTCGCTGGTTTTATTTTGACAAGTATGTAGTTTAAAAAAATTTCAAACTTCCTTCCGTCTAGGCAAAAAATTATAATGAGAAATAAGACAACGTGTGGTTTCCAGGTTTCTATCAAGCTATACTTTACATCATGAAGATAATGGAACACAAAGGTCAGTGACTTATTGAAAAGTTCAGACACCCTCTTTGTAGTTTTTTTTGTCGTAGAAAAAGTCAGTGTTAAAATGTCTACAAATAAAATTTTAAATACGCATAAATTATTAAAATGGTATTTAAAATTAGAATTTATTGGATAGAAAATCTTTATGAGGAATTTGCACATTGCACACTTTGCACAGCAGCTGCCATTATCGGTACTGACAGTGACACTGAATGACAGAATGTGGCCGTACTTCCATCAAAGTGACTTCTGTCTGTTGTTTTTTCGAACGTTGTACATATTGTACATGTATGATTTCCGTAAAACTATTCGTGTAAAAACGTTATTAGCTATTTTTATCCGCATCGGTGGGTAAAACAAACACAATGCAGTCTGACGAAGAGGACTCGCCGATGCATTCGTGCTTCGGTGCGTTGAAAAGTGCAGTCATGGGCTGTTGTTACAGTCTATGCCAGAAGGACAACGATCCACAGGTATTGAATTACGTTTTATTTGTGCTGCTTGCAGCGGTATGTTGTTGCTCTCTGAATCTCTGAATCATCTACACGTTTGTAGCATCAAGTTGCAAATTCAAGTTACCTTTGTTTTGAATATATGATGTGTGACTTCCTGGCAGCAATCACATTTTATTGGTTATTGTTTTATCTTCGACTTTTATCAATGTAGGTATTTAAAGCTAGTGCCTATATTACTTAGAACTGGGACACAGTGTACATTGTTGTTAAAACATATTCTATTTACGCCCCTATTCCTGTGTGAGGTACAACTTGAAATTTGTCAAGTCACCTAATCTTGAGTAGGTGGTAGGTAATGTTACATCCATTACGATTTAAACAGCTTGGATAATAACTAATTTAGACTATAATAAATATTGGTAGTGAAATTATACTTAATCCATTATGATTTTCTAAAAATATGTAGGCACCTACTCCTTACAAACAACACATTTCAATACCATTATAAATCAAGAAAACCAACATTGTTTGCGCTGATAAAACTAAAAATATTTAGATAGATAGATAGATGAAGCGTTTATTTGTAACTCCAATCACACACATACAATAATCGGGCAAAAACAAAAGTTTATTCACTTAAAATTAGATATATTTGTAGTTGTTGTGTTCCTTACTTATGCTCAGCTTAAAATTCTCTCATACTCAATTCCTACCACAAAAAAAATAATGTCCAAGAGCTTTAGGTTGGTCATTGAAATTAAACTAAAAGCAGTGTGTGTTATATATAATTCACCGTTCAAGCATTACTACCATAACAGAAATAAAAAATAGGTAACTGAACAATTTTCCTCATCCCTTAGTGACATGTTTTAGAAGCCTTCCTGTTTACATAAAATATACCTATAAAGGTATGTGTTTCTACAATCCAAGGCCAAACCATATTTACATGCTTTCTTTATCAACCAACATATTATATCTATGCGACAATTTATTTCAACAACAGAAACTACCTTATTGTGAATGACATGTTATCAATAGGTAATTGTAATTTGTTTTGTTTCCGAGCAGTGACTATTCTCTCAGTAAAATGATACTAGTTTTATCTTTTTTATTAATTTGGCATTTACAATCTTTAACAACTAGGTAATTGTTTTAATATAGTATATTCATATAATTCTTTGTACAAAAGTCTGTGTTATACAGACTTTTGTAACACACACACACATAGAACAACGCTAGGTTTAGTCTAATATTTTTTTTTTGAAAAGCCATGTTGGCTAAAAAGCTCAGTTGGCTAAGTGGGAGGACACTCGACTTTCATTTCAAAACCCCGCCACGCACCTCTGGATTTATCTCCTTGAGAAATGTATGCGCTCTTTAAACACGTGCTTTAATGATGAAGGCAAACATCTACATCTTAAGAAAACGGCATATTCTGAGAAAAAAAAGTTTGAAAGACTTGTGACATTCACCAACCCGCACTTGGCCAGCGGGGTGAATTAAGGCCTTATCTCTATCGCCAAGAGAGAAGTCCCTGTGTCCTGGCAGCAGTGGGAACGTTAAAAGGGTGATGATGATGGAAAAAATTTTTAGTTTGTTCCAAAAATTCCATTAAATAAATTCTGAGAATCTGTTAATTCACTGCGGTCTGCATCTGTGTACAACCACATATCTTGTCATTTCACCCACTTATTTATAAATGACCATTCGCCACACAATATTTGCTGACTCCGTCATGGCAGCTGGTCCAAAAAATGGTACATCTTTAGTCACCTGTGTAATCCTCACCTTATTATGTGGGGCGCAGCTCGTTGCACAAAGTGTTTTTATAGTGTTAGTGAAATTTAAATTATATCATTTACTAAAAATTTAATATATTTTGACTTAACATTTGCACACCTACTTGTAGGCTGAAAACATTGACTTTTACTTTTTAAGATCCAACTTGTACTAACTATTTTGTATTCTTGCAAATAAATTAAAGTCCAACCAAACACTTATCCAAGGAAAAGGTGCTTGCAGAACAACATTGATTCCACAGCGTCATAGAGGTAATTTACTAACTTGTATGGTTCCAGGTCAGCACAGTGAACGAGCGCTCTCCACTGCTCGTGGTGGCGGAACAGCAGCAGGAGTCCCCGGGGCCGGCGGCCTCGGCCTCCGCGCCGCCGCGGAAGCCCGACGAGCAGTCAGCGCTCAACAGGATACTGTCAGAGACTGCCACGTAAGGACACTTATAATGTTACTGTGTTTTAATATCAATCATAATTATGCCAATGTATCAAGGCTGCGGGCCTAAGTATATTGACCTCATCTCGCAACCAACGAAAACACCAGTGGAAAGCATGGTCTTTTGAGAAAAAAATAAGCAGCACCCCTATCTATATTTCCACTGCTGGAACTCAGGGACTTCTCTCTTGACGAGAGAGATTAGGCCTTAATTCACCAACTGCGTTTTGGTGAATACTGAACACATGTCCTTCAAAATTTTCACAGTTCTCTAAAGATGCCGGTTGGCTCACGGTGTTTGCCACGACCGTTAATGCACGTGTTTAACCAACCCCCCCAAATAGGCTGAAATGGTGTTGATAGATTATATGCCAGTTGTAAAACATATTTCTTATATTCCAGTAATGTAATAGACGTTGGCGCGCTCGGGCCGTACGCGATGGAGCCGGGCGCGTACAGCGAGCGCGTGCGGCTGTACACGGCGCGCGTGGGCGCCGCCGGGGGCGCGGGGCCGGCGGCCCGCCCGAGGCTACTGGCCGACCTGCCCGCGCCTGAGCGAGCTGCCATCCTGCAGGCCCCGCCGCTCACCAGGAGGGAGCGGGACGAGGTGACTCATCTGTCTCTGTTTACCGCGGTTACTTACCTACCCTTCCTGTCGTGTCAAATCAGTCATTAGCTTACGCCTTGAGACTTAAAACGAGGTTGGTGCCTATCTGTCTGGCCTCCTCTCCTCTCACGCATACTGCAGGCTCTTCCTTTATTTATCTAACCTATACCGCTAGCCGTTTCGGAGAGACTTAATATGATTACTAAGTTATCACTTCTGTCTATCCAAGACATTTTAGTATTTCTACTCGTCTTTAGTGATTATGTATGTGGGTTGGTTGAAATAAAAGAGTTATTGCACTATACTGAATCTATTCATTTAACACGTTACAGGTTATTACAATTATATTATTTATTTAATCCTTATTAGGATATGTCTAAACACGGCTGAGGTTTGAAGAGTGACTAGCGAGGCTCCGCATAACTATGAAAAAGCTGAATTGACGAAACGCGTTTGCGCCGCGTACTTTTATGCTAATCTGTGTCACTACATCAATCCTCCCTTTTTTCAAATTTTTTTACAAAAAAAAATTATTTTACTTAAGTAGTACATTCAAGGTTAAAACATTACAATAAACATTACAAATTTAAAGGCTCATGCCTGCTACACAAATATGCTTACGTTTGAAAACAACATGCGATATGAGCTCGCATTCATTTATGCAGAGGTAAGTACATAGTTATTTCACAATCAAAGTTCGTTCGAATGACCAAAGTACAGTCAGCTTGTAAAATTACATACATGTTTTTTTTTAACTTTAAAATACTTTTTTAACAATGAAATCTTTTAATAAAGTTGTATAAACAATGAAATAAACTTTGTATGTTAACAAAAAAATACATTATAAACTACACATTTTTTTACATAATTCTAATACACTGAAAAATTAATAAAATCTAATTTTGAAAAAATTATTAAATTTCGTATTACTGAGACACACGTGCAAATTCGCTAAGTTGCAAGATCGCTACATTACACTGTTAGTGCACTCTAGTATCAGGTTACAGTTCGTGATAACGCCAAGTTCTATATATAATTGAATTATTTGCAACACATAAGAATAATGAACGGAACCTAGTTATCATTTCTAATCACTTTGCACTACATCTTGAATTTTGTAGTTATTTTCGGAAGTTCGGTCTCCAGCGGGGTTACACATATTCCAGTCACTCGGCACAAGCAGTGGGAATGAGCCAATATCTCAAATTCCAGCACTGATCCTCCGGCAAGCATGTTTCCTCCAACCGGGCAAATCCTCCGGCAAAAACGCTTCTTCCAACCGGGCAAAACCTCGAGTGAATCTGCAGGTCCAAACTCCATTTTCGTCAGGATTGAATGCACCTCAGATATAAACTGGCTTTAAAAATATCATGCCGCTTCTATAGAAGACTGTGAACTTCGTTGTCTGGATCGCGGTTTCATTGGATGACATCACTTACTGCGCATTCCGCGTGGCGTTGCTGCGTTGGCATTTTCTGAATGTGCTTGTTTATCCATGTTGTTCTATTGTAAATTCCTTCAGCCGCGTTCTTAAAGTTGAGTCACTCCTACACGGATAACTTAAACACAACCCACAATATAAATCACGATAATAACGAATCACGTCGGGTTTATATCACGTCGGGAATATCACGTCGGGGTCACCACTTTAGTATTTCTACTCGTCTTTAGTGATTATGTATGTGGGTTGGTTGAAATAAAAGAGTTATTGCACTATACTGAATCTATTCATTTAACACGTTACAGGTTATTACAATTATATTATTTATTTAATCCTTATTAGGATATGTCTAAACACGGCTGAGGTTTGAAGAGTGACTAGCGAGGCTCCGCATAACTATGAAAAAGCTGAATTGACGAAACGCGTTTGCGCCGCGTACTTTTATGCTAATCTGTGTCACTACAACATGTTTTCTTCACATAAAAAAGCCAAGCAAAAACCAAAGACTAAGAAAAATGCTCAATGCTCAAATTAATCTTTTCTGTTGCAGATCAGTTCAGCGGTCAGAAAAGCAGCGGCCGCAATCTCAGAGCTGAGGGTAGAGCATCATGAGGAGCTAGTGGTGCCGTTCCGAGTGCCCTAGCGGCGCGCCCTCGCACTCGCAAACTTGTAAGCTATAATTATTAAGAAATTAAGTAAATAATACTGGACCATTTACACAGAAATATCTACCTCCGTGGTAAGAACTTAGCTTCTGATATGTGTACTAGACACCTACATACACTTAGGATTAGTATATTGGAGTCCATTAAGGAGTTGGTTTTTAATTATTCTTCAATAAAGCTCCCTATACAACTAATGTTATATTTCAACAAAATTACCCATGTTAGGGCAAGATTCCGACGAATTGTGAATTGGTTGTATCTGTTAAAAAAATATGCTCTATATAGAGTATTTGCTGCTATATTTTATATTTTGTACGACACAAATAGTATAAAGTTTATTTATTCATCATTGGTACACTTACACGGTATTGTACACTTGGTTTAGTTAAATTCTAATAAGTTTTTAATTATAATACACACATTGTTACTTAAATTGTGTAATAATATTGGTTAAACTAATAAGCTAACTTTATTTTTCAGCTTCGGATAAAAACCACCTTATCCATGACCACACTGAGCAGTCATCTACCATATTTTATAAATAAAGTAGGCATAGTTAGATGATAAATATAATGCATAAATAATTTCCAAAATTTGCCAATGTCCAGTTATGTTTTGTATATAAAAATATTGCATTGGAACACAAAACACTTTGATTTGAACCAAGCAAAACTGATATCAATAATTTCCACTTACAGCCCAAAAAAGTATGTATTTCTATGTTATTGGGTAAATGTTATTTTGTAAAAAACTTGATTATGCATGTAAACATGGCTAATAGTTTAAAAACATTATTTTATTAACACTTATAATGGGTAACATACTATGAATTAAAGGTTTTTGGGTATTTTACCCGATATAAGTCTTAATATAGTTAGAAACCATGATAATTTAAAAGGTTAAAAGATGTTTATGTCCAAAAAGACAGAAAACATTCACTATATTTCAGTATTTTAGTAATTACCATTCTTTTCATGTTTATAACGTTAGCACAATGTATTGTTCTGTAACCATTGAATACTCAATATTGTGCACGGACGTCCAAAATTCTTTATGTAGCATGTTAAAATAGTAATAATGTACCCATATCTGGTAATGTAAGATATACTGACAAGTACTCCTAAGATTTACAATATGACATGTACTTCTGCTGTTATTGCAACTTATCTGTACAAGGGACTTATAATTAAAGACGATAAAGAATTACGAAAATAAATACCGACGGTCATGAGACGGTTCAATTCGATCACATATTTTTCTATCATACAAAAGGGGTTTTTTGATGCGCGCGCCATCTATTGATGTAACGAGAAATTAGTCTTTGTCCCAAAATAATAGATGACGCTACTATATTTTCAATTCTTCAGAGATTTTTCAAAGTTCACAAGTTAATATTAGTGAGCTCTGATAGTTGCTGAAATACTGTGACAGTTTACAGCTATAGCTACATAAAAACCAATTGTGACTTAATGTTTTCTGGATCGGGCTAAAACCCTAAGTGACGTAAATTAGAGACAGCGAGAGATGTAACAAAAATCAAAATATCTCTTACAGGTTTACTTTATGAAAATTAAAAAAAGGAAAAAATAATAATTCGCGTATTGGATTTATTTTCACTTAAATATAAATGCCCCTTGACAGGTCAGTTGCTCAATGCTGGTCGAAATGCGAGCGAGATAGCGGGCGAATAAACTTACCTATTTCGTTATCTTGAAGGCGGTTCTCACCTAAGCGGTTAACGATTTCGATATATAACCTAAAGTCTGTAGATTTTTTCGGTTTTATTACGAACTAGCTGAGACCTGCGGTGTTACCCGCGTTTAAATAGATTTTCCCGCGGAATTACAAATTTCCCCGCGATAAAAAGTATCCTATGTTACTTTTAATACCTCCAAGAATATGTGTACAAAGTTTCATGATGATCGGTTAAGTAGTTTTTGCGTGAAAGCGTAACAAACAAACTTATATTCGCATTTATAATATTTACGAATAGTGTTGAACAATCGCATAAAATTATTTATATTTAGTATAAAACGGCCAAAAAAGTCTACCTCCTATGGGTTATACAAATCTAATTCGTTATAATATCATAGACACGATAATTATTGCCTTCCTGTTCTATCGATAGTATCTTCGACTTATAAAATGTAACTTTCAAACTTTCGATAGAAGAGTGGATCGATACAGAAACTACGCTTTATATATTAGACCATAACGCGTTGCAATCGTATCGTTACTTAAGCGATTAAAACGCTGTCCCGCTCTCATTCTGACCAACCTTCCTGTATGTAAAATTACCAAGTTGATTTTGTATGATAATAATGATAACTATCGAATTCGCTGAAATGCCTTAGTGTGTGTGTATTGTAAAACTGACTGACGTAGTTAGTTGATGTAAATAAATGTATTTATATGCGAAGTTGGGGGCATTGTTTCAAACTTACATTTAATTTAGAATATATTAAACAAAGAAGATAGATATGATGTCATTTCGCTCTCTGTAAACAAGATGCCTCGCAAACGAAACAAGGAGATGACTAATAGTTATGGGTGTTTTTCAATGAGAATTTTAAAATCATAAATACAATTTATTATGGTGTGTTTGTTATTGTTACGATGGTATTAAGCGCAACCGATTTCTGTAAACTCGATCAGATCAGGCTAAACTCGTTTTACCGCCAAACTAAGATCAAATTGTCATTTTTCAATGGTAGAAATTGATTTAATAAAACTCGAGCTGTAGCAAAAAATTTAAAAAATTGAGGCTGTGCTCAAAAAATTCTGCTTAACCACTTGAACGTCCTCTGGCAGTTGATTTTGATTTTCCGATTTTCAGCAAGTTATTTTTTTTGTGATTTACTTGTGATATCTGTATTAAAAACAAAAAAAGGTTGAACAAACCAACCCCGTTAAAACGGTATAAAAATAATAATTAAATATTCAGAGGAAGTATTTTAAATAAATTTACCAAAATAGGTCTTGAAATCTGTCTAAAAATGCTACCATCCTATGTTTGAACATTTTTTAGTCTATGAAGATGTAGGTACGATGATTCATATTATTATTCAAGTTTATTTGCAATAATATAATAAAGAACATAAATACATTTTTGGTTTTGAAATAGGTTTAGTACTTTTTATGTGATAAATAGTTTTATCGGGAAGATCGCGCAGCGTGTCACGCACCGCTCGCGTAGCGCAAATTGGGACGCTACGTCGCTAGTTACGCTGACGGCGATGGACGTTAAAGTGGATAAAGCCGGTATTGATTATAAAAATGTTCAATCAATTGAGTTTAACTATTTAAACACCTATTATCCGGAAAAAGCTAACAAATTGACATTATTAATATAGTAAATTTGACTAAACGGTACTGTAGTGAGACAATAGTTGATCAATGTTATGGGAGCTATATTTTCTTACAATAAACGTGATTTCATAAAGTTTAGCGACGTTGCGCGAGGCCAATACTTGGATTATTTTTAACAATATTTGATAAAGCTACACGTTACCCTGTGTGAAGTATGAGTCCATTTCATACCTATCAAATGTATTGATATACGAAATACTTACAAAACTGGATGTAAGTTTAGAACTTGCCCTAAAATATTAATTCGGACTAATGTAAATGTATGTATGTAACTTACTGAAAATAAGAGCTTATTTTTTTTAATAATGCCATAACTTCTATGTATAACGGGCATTCTTTATTATTGTAATATAACTATTTAGTGCAGTTTTTTAGTATTGTAAGATAAGTTGGGGTTAAGCGCGGGCTACATTATCAGCCGTTTAATAATTTCCAAATTAAGAAATAGATAGATACATATAGGTTATACATAAAGAAGTCTATTTTGTTATCCTGCTTATGCAAAATAGATAGATAGCAAAGCTGTCTAAGTTAGCATGAGTTTTGGCTCTTTGTCACGTACACAAATGTCAAAGTGACAAGCGAATGCTAACGACATTTATCTAATACATATATGTTTTGTTGACTATTTCGCATAAGGGGGTTAGAATTTAGGAATACCACCAACGAGATATTACAACTACTATTAATGTTAATTCCGCTTCAGTTAAATTGTGTTAAGGGAGGCGTCTATCCGGCAGTGGACGTTTGACGGCTGATGATGATGACATTTTGCGGTGAAATTGTTAATCCGGTGCCGCTGTCAGTGTAGCCTGAGCTTTATTCTTTGAGCAAAATATGAATGTTTCGTTTAGAAATGTTCAAAAATATAAATCGTTCTTAGTTCTTCATTTTTAAGTATATTTCGTTTGTGAGATAAAGTTATATAATTATAAGGGCTGTGCCTAATTTTTATTCATGTTTTTACCAAAATTTAGAGGTTTAATTCGCAGTGAAAATTAAAGTATAAAATTTTGACAAAATATGTCGAGCAGGACATATTTTGACAAAATAATTCATTTTGCTTATTTGTAAGAATATTTCATTAAAAATACTTGATTTTGTTTTTTATCTAAAAATTATTTTTGTTAATTCATGTAATTAGCCAAATTGTATATAAAAACTTACTTGATTAATTAGCCCTCACTTATCTTCTTATTTTAAGATAGTATTTCATTTATGTTATCATATCATTTAATTTTGTTATATGCCAAAATGAAAGAATATATTAAAGTGATTTATTACAGAGATATTTTTTCTTTTAGTTTAAGGAACCGTTAGTGATTTTATATGAGGTATTTTGGAGCACCAATTTTGAAAAGTACCAAGCCGAAAGAGTACAAAAGTTATTTTTTGGGCTTTAAAAACAAATTGTTATATGTATTATATACCTTTCTCTTTTCAGCTGTAGAATATCCCATTCTGGACATGAGTGTCCCTCGTAAAACAGTTTTGGGTTAATTATAAGAATGTCCTCCTAGGTTAAGTGTATTAATTTTTTTCATCTTTTCATTTTATGTGGAGCTATTAAAGTACATAGTAAGTGGCTACGGCGTCCGTTATTAAAAAGTTATCTGTGGCTACAAATCTGCCAATGTTAACGTATCAAACTTAGAGTATCTATATCTATAATAGATATTCTAAGCCATAAGGTAGGTACCTATCAACGTTCAGTTTCTTGTAATTGGACTTTGCGCTTGAAGCGACAATTTGCTAGTGTCGAGTTAAATAAAATTATAAAGTGAAAAAAATGTTACTCAGTTCAACGCCATTTTGCGACTGCTGTGGAGCTGTGCCATTAAACGATAAAGAAGAAGAACTTTCTGTGACTGTCACTACAGTACATCAATATGTCAATGTTATGCAATGCGCAATGGAAACATTACCTGGCATAATATTACATTTAGGTTAGGGCGCTTTCAATTTGAGCATTGCGAGACGTAAACGTCTGCGGCGCGGCAAGCGGTGCTTTGACGTACGTTCCATTGTATGCATACAAGAGCGTCGGTACCACGAACGTATGCCAGCTGATAGGATAGGTTGTCGTACGCATGCCACATTGCTGAAATTGGTATATAAATAAAAAAATTAAGAAAAACCCCCGATTCCAATGCCCTAATTTCCTATAAAAGTAAAACACCATAATATTTTGTAATGTGCACGCGATGCAATTTCATTTGATACCCCACTCGAGTATATTTGCTCTCACCCCCATTACATTTAAACGATTTTCATGAAACATGTCTATAACATTCGCACCAAACTCAGCTTTCATACAAAAAAAAAACTAAATAAAAATCGCTCCATCCGTTCGGGAGCTATAATGTCCCAGACACGTCAAACTTATAACACCCCTCTTTTTTGGTCGGGGGTTAAAAATAAATCCGTCAAACGCAGTGCTTGCCGCGCCGCAGTCGTCCGTCTCAAAACGTCTAATTTGAAAGCACCCCTATTCAAAATAAATAACTTCGTAGTATTGATATAAGTAGCTCTGTTATTTTAAATTATTGATATTTTATAGAATATATCTAAAATTAAATGCTTAAAAAATAAACCAAGATGTCAGTGTTCGATGGAGAAATTGAATTTCGTTCCGTGTATATGGTTGATTATCCGGCGAAAACTACATCGTAAGATCACAATTACTGTACCTAAAACATGCTAAATTAGTTAGATCCTTGATTTAAAATGGAAAAAAAGATTTTAGAACCATATCTATCTTCGTATTTACGATGTTTATTAATTGTCAGACCTATTTTTATTTATTTATTTAGAATTACCAACAAACATAGAGTATCTATTAAGCAAACAAAGGATACACATCTCTTAAAAAATAATAAATAACAACAAATGTATTGTTGTTGGACAAGTGCTCCCTCAATTATAGGTACTTAATCATAACAGGTAATAGATAATGTGTATTTTTACCTAGGTAAATACTTAATAATAATTGTATGTAAAAATAAATATTTCCCTAAGCACCCGTCCCCATGGCAATTCTGGCTCAGTCCTTGCTTCATTCAAGACTAACACCCAGCACACGCTATGGGACATAGGATAAGAGTGATGCTGTATCCTTCCAGGATCTAAGCCTGTGGTTAATTCTTAAGCTATCCTTTGAGAAACTAAGCAGAACGATTTAATCTAAATTTCGTTTAGATTTTTCCAGCGTAGTAGGTAGCAGCTATGTTGATGGAAAAAAGTGGCGACGTTTTTGAGACTATTATAATCCAGAGGCCACTGAGCGAGAGCGTGAGGGAACTGATCCCTCTCGGAGGGGACACCGACGAGGAAGGTGTAACGCGCTCCACCCGCCCGAGGGAGTTGTGGAGTTATAAAGGGGATCAATTGGGTCTGCGGGCAGATATACCGCTAGGTCGATAGATCGATATAAGCGTAATGTTCTCGTGACGTACACAATTGGCATGCAAGATGTGAATAGCGCGGTCCAGCGGATTTCTCAGACTCATCGGTATCGCTTGGTAGTGGCCATCGGGGGTTATTTTGCTAGGTCGCTGCTTCACTACTTCTTGGCAACTCCACATAAACCTACTCTACCCTACATGCAGTAGGTATATAAAATCAGGTTTTATCAACCGACATCAAAAAATAGAACTTAATATTAGATACTCAGTTGATGCTCTAATCAAGACAAGAATAACATTATGCTTGTTCTAAACAGCAAAACGGCTTACTTCCTTCAAGAAATACACAAGCAGTCGATACTAGTCCGACAACTAGTAGACGTACTTGGGACGACCAGCTGCAGTGTCGGCTGCAGCTGAGGTCCTCTAACATAAGTAAACGCACTCATACATAATGTTTCTAAGAATAAAACTTCACTTGCGCGATCTAGGATCCGCTCTCTGATTGGCTGATGAGCGGTGCGTCATGATGACGTCGCGTCGTCGAGTGACGTAAAAGCTCGAAGCTACTCTACCTTTGCGGAATGAGGAGTTTGACCCCTAAAGTAGATACGTGTGCATTTAACAAGATAGTACCTAAATTAAATAAAACATGTCTATAAGGTTCCGTTGGTATAATGAGCTCTAAAGAAATTTTTATATTTTTAAATTTATATCGGATCAACATCGGAAGTATTCCTGAGATAAGCGCGTTCAAGCGAACAAAGAAACTCATCAGCTTAAATTTGCAACTATATGCATTTTTAACCGACTTTCAACGAAAAAAAATATTATCAATTATATAAATTATTTAATACCAACTAATAATAAAAAAATATTTATTCAGGTGCGTAGGTCCCATTACAATGTAGCACCATAGAGTATAGGTAAAATAAATTATACAATTTCCGTTAAAAATTATTTACAGAAATTTAATTTGAATTTCCTATTTGCATCCCAGTGCATCGTTAACCAATACCTATCTATGCATTTTTTGTTTGTTTGCTATTGGGCATCTATAGTCGTCACTTGCTCTCAGTATAGTGTTATTAGACTTATTAGACAAAAGCATACACACGGTTATGGTTACAAAATGTCATGTTTGCTTGTAGCAAGCCGAAGCGAGTGAAGCCAGATGATGACAATTGTATGATAGTGGGGCTGGGCCGAGACGCCCTGAAGGCCCGCGAAGCACCCCGGGCGCTGCCGGATGTGCTGTGCCCCTTGACCTGCGAGTATTACAAGGATCAGGTCAAACGGGTAAGATCAAGTCCAAAGTATAGAAGTATGACAAGTATGAGATAAACTCATACTAAACCTAAAGCTTCAAAAGGAGCATTTGATACGAAACATTGTTATAAGAGGAGGGCGATTATGTCCGCGATACAGTTTTATTTTAAACTACTGCGGACATTATCGTATTCCAATAGTTATTAAGACATTGTAATGTTCCTGAATAAAAGTCTATTAAAGTCTATTAAACCTAAGTCAAAGTCAAAGTCAAAACGTTTATTTCCTTAGAAGCACAGGGCCTACATAGACAGGTCAACCTAAAATTAATAAAACTAAAATTATCAAGGAAATAACATTGTTGTCTCGACAGTTCGCATTACTTCGCATCAATGTGACGACCTCTGTGGCTCGGTGGGCGAACGTCTGCCTGAGGCGCAGGAGGTTGGGTTCGATTCCCGCCGGGGGACCAGATTTTGTACGATCTACAATCTTTGGTTTCGGGTCTGGGTGTTTTCTATGTATCATATAGTATGTAGTAGTAGTATATATGTCGCAGTCATCTGGTTGTATCTGCTATTTGATTGTATGACTGGCGCGTTCATTTAATGACGACATTTAATTAAATGACTAGGGCTGAACGTTGATTGAACAAGCGTCACAAAACGTCCAACTAGTAAGCGGATTATAACATAGCTCTTTGAACAGAGCGGACTTAAAATCAGTCAGGTGATTGAATAATATTTTTTTTATAATAATATTTTTTTTAATAGCAATTCGACTATAGTAAGTGCATTGTTGCTATCTAAATAATAATATAAGAGATGTGACTGATATTATTGGTACTACGTGCAAGTAAAGATTTTATTACAATGCCAATGCCAATGTTTTTTGGTGAAGTATGTGAAACTAATTTAAATTTAATATCTTATAATGTACCATATTTCTTGCAATAAATGATTATTATGATTATGATTATTACATGTAAGAAAGTTGTTATACTTGTTATGTTTTTTTCAGTATGATATTACTTAAATTAATGAAACTGTTTTTTTTTACCTAATCCCTCATTTCACAAGGTGACAAAGACTTAAGTTAACTTTCTGGAGTCTCAGAGACTACCATATATTAATAAATTACCTTTGAAACAATATGATATACTCGTATTTTTAGCCTATCTTAAGATTTCAAATACAACATAAAATCATAATATGGTGTGTCATGTCATGCCCTCATTTTTGTTATCTAAAGTAAGTTACCTTTTAAGTTGCGAACTTATGGTCACCCTTACTAAACATTACAAAGTCAGCTATATCCCATTCAACAACTATGCTAAATGACGTTCAGTCAAGACGTTGAACGTTACATTAAACAATTTGACGAGTTGTCCTTCAGTCATTCAATTAAATGTCGTCATTAAATGAACGCGCCAGTCATACAATCAAATAGCAGATACAACCAGATGACTGCGACATATATATTTCTATTTACAAAAAAAAAAATATCTACGTTGTATACCAGTCACCTAACACCCATAGTACAAGCTCTGCTTAGTTTGGGGTTAGGTGATGCTGTGTGAGTAGTCCGGAAATATTATTATTATTTTAATATTATTATTAATGTTTTATACTGAGTTGAGAAGCGAAGAGAACAACACAGCTTTATGAGTTCCTTATTAAAGTTTATACACATTTTGAAATAATCTTCTATATAAATAAAAATGAATTGTTGTTCGTTAGTCTGATTAAAACTTGAGAACGGCTGAACGGATTTATCTTATCATAGTCTTGAAATGTTCGTGATGGTCTAGGGAAGGTTTAAAAGGCGAGAAAATATAGAATAATTGCCGGGAACTTTTTTTACCCGTGCGACGCCGGGGCGGGCCGCTAGTAAAACATAAAAATAGGCATAGAAAATATTTTAAATGTGCAAATAGAAAAAGTCAGCGCGGGCACCCAACCAATTAGTGGCCCGGCGCAAAGGTGCTTAACTTTTAAAAAGTCACGTAAGCAATAAGGTTTTTTTGGTAAGTATTTGTTGTTAAGTGGCAACAGAAATACATCAACACTCAAACTCTCTTTTTATCACGGTTCTTGAGATACAGCCTGGTGACAGACAGACAGACGACGAAGTCTCTGTGATAGGATTCCGTTGTACCCTTTGGGTACGGAACCCGTTAACCACCAAACGTCCGGGCGTCAATTGAGGCCTCAGAAAATGATGCGTGAAACGTTCGGGCAACTAGTGTGGCCTAGCTCCACCTGTAGACTTTTACGTTTCTTTCTCGGTTGAAATACGTTAGAGTTGCCCAAAATTGTTACTAGATGGAGCTTAAATAAATTCTGCAACTAATCCAAGAAAACCATAATTTTAAATATCTTTTGAGCGGATGTTTACCTCTTATACCACTCATATTGTAACAGCTCGAACTTTTTCTTACATTATATCGTATTAGAAAAAGCTTTGATATAAATAAATAAATATTTCCGGACTACTCACACAGCTTCACCTAATCCCAAACTAAGCAGAGCTTGTACGATGGATGGGTGTTAGGACTGTTAGGTGACTGATATACTGCATAGATACGTTTGTTACCTATTGTAAATTACATACATAAATAAAACTTTTTTGCCAAAAATTAAACCAACTTCAAAAGAGAAACTGAAAAGTACAAAATAAATTAACTTTACAAATGATTTCGACATTGTAGGTGATAATTATAAGAAACATAAACAATAAAATAATTAAGTATTTAATAATTTTGAAGTCGGTGCCAAGTAAAACAATAACTAGATATAATATAGGTACCTAACATCAATCTTTTTCACAACTCAAGCCATAAGGTATTAGTAGGAAATTAACTCTAAATATCAGTCCATTCGCGGTATATCCGCGCACGCATTTCAATTTGGGTCCTAAATGCTGTTAATTAGTATGTTATTTTGACATATCTATTGATATTGTGTATAGTGTAGGTAAAAATGTATTTGTTACGGTTTACGGTTTGTGTTAAAAAAAAAAAAAATATACGGTCGAATTGAGAAACCTCCTTTTTTTTGAAGTCGGTTAAAAATGACTATTACGAGATGTTTTTCTAATGTAATAAAAAGTCTCTGAATAATTCTAAATGGGAGTAACAATAAAGTTGTCTTATAAAATGCTGTGCCAATTGAAAATACCTACCTACCCATTGACCTATAATACGTTATTGCTATTGGAGGGTGGGCCCAATCTGTCATTTTCATTTAACTATCTTAAATCTTGGTCTGCCTTAATTCCTGATTTCGCGGCGTTTAAAATCCTGCAAAGTGTAATAGGCACATAATGTAAATTGTTTTCAGGTTGAAAAAAACTACCCGAATCTGGCAAAGATCTACATGACAAAGGAGATCGACCCGATTCCTATCGACCATGACATCCAGGACAGGAACAGAACTGAGTATTTGAACAAGTTTTGCTCCAGAGGTACCAAGCAACGTATTTTTCTGGATTGCTCCAATGTACTGGGAGACATTTTGGAGCAAAGACTCGGCGAATGGGATAATTGAACTTCTTGTCCTAAAATCCCCTGCTAGGTCTCGCAGCGGGAGCGCCGGGAACTTCATCAATTATTGTTGAATGATGTAACCTTTTTGCTGTCTAAATCTGTCTAAGTCTAAATCTAACTTAATATAGGCAAATGAGACATCGTAGATATACCTAGATACCTGTTATCCACAAAATTCAACTACCTACTAATACTAACTATCATTATGTTAATTTATTAAGTCTATGTTTATTTTTTGTATATTTTGTGTGGTGAGCAATAAAGTGTTGTCTAGTCCAAACTCGTAGAAAGTGTTATCCGAGTTACCGACTAACTGAAGCTTATAAGTAAGGATTATCACAAGATTAGCAAATAGGCCGAAAAATCGTGGATCCGCAAGTGCAGTATCATAATCATTCAACCATCGCATATTCACGATGGATGTAGGTGGATATACTCAGTGGCAACAGGGCGTCCCACGTTTGATATAATGAGGGTAACATAAGCTGAGATCTTACCACGGGGCTAATTATCACCCGTTGTCTAACAGTGTATTTAACCTTTGTTTAAGAGCTACCGTTCATGTCTGTGAACCTCGCCCGCCGCGCGCGTGCCACGCAGACCCTGCGCCTGCCAGATGACGTGCCCATCCCAGACACCTGCCACAGGGGGTTCTACCGACCCCCCGGCCCTGAGAAGTACACGCCCCAAGCGCGCGCGCAGTCTTTCAAACCGAAATATGATACAAGTTTGAGGGGTACGTAGTTATGTAATTTACAGTTATGATGCAGTACATTTATTCATAAATGATATAATAATGTATGTCTATTATATTAAGTATATCAGATGTCTAGTACCCGTAACACGCAAGTTATAGCTTACCACGGGGCTAGAGGTCGTTGTGTAGATTGTCCGGCTATATATATTTATTTTAATTTATAAATTCTCTATATCGCCCATTTCAATTAAGGCTTCAAAACTTGGGTTTTAAGATCGGTTATAGGTAGGTAGGTGGTACAGATCCCTATGTTCTCATAACGAGTTTCCTTTGGTCTATTTCCAAATCCTAAATCAGTTTCAGAAGAGCTCTTTGTCATCAAATCATTGAATCCTTACGCGATAGACTATCAAAATGTTTACTCGTTGAAACAAAATTAACGCTTGTATCCTACAACTTGAGTGGAAAAAGAAGGGGAGCGTTTTCCCAGTGGAGCGACAGTTTGACTAACAAGAATTTTATTGACTATCTGAGCTATAAGTTCAATAATCCAATCGTCTGGTTTGTCAACGTAATGTCGAGTATTTGTAAGAGAGTCAAGTCCAGTTACACAGCTCTCAGTCCTTCTGTGTATACACACAGATCATATCTCATTCATTCAATCAATTATTTATTAAAAATCGAAGAAATTCATCATTGACAAGACTGCGTTCTCCAGGACTTTACCGCCTGTGATAGTAAGAAACTGTGTTACAGAAGGTAATGCCCCGCAAACCACGTATACTTAATAAATACCTTACAAAGGCGTATAAATAAACACCTTATAGGCTAACATATAATATGTAGGTACAACCACAGTACAACTTAGAACTAATTAGGGATTTTTTCGTGGTGAAAGCATCCCTAAAGCGTCGGTATACGACATTGCTAGTTTAGAGATACCTACTGTGTCACTTCAATCTGGCAGTACCAGTAAAAACATAATAATAAGTCTTTGAACGTCCAGGAAAGCACGGGAACTTAGCTTGGGAATAAAACCACGGCGTACAGTACACTATTTATTCTGGACTGGTGATCCGAAAGATATATCGATCTACCCACTATATTTTATACATTAAAACCATCTACCTACATTACACCTCCCTACTAAAATAGAGGCATAACTATTAACAATAAAACTTATATAGTAATCGCTTAACCTAGGAAACAATATACTTAATTATACAAAATAACAACACAATCAAGCCAGAATACTGTTACTCTAATCGAATTCAATACAATATCTTTTTGGTGGTTTACGTACTCTACTCGGGCGATCCTCGGGTACTGGCCCTTCCCGGGCCGGAGATGGCAGCGGAGGCACTACTGTGGGCAGAGATTCTGTAGATCCGGGTATTTCCTTCTCTACAGTACCTCCCCCTTCTATTTCACTGACTGCCTCGCTCCCCGCTGCTACCTCCGGGGCTGGCTGCGAGTCCACCCTCCCCCCGTCGCTCGACTCCGATGGGCCATCCGGGTATATAATACTAGATCGATGCGATTTCCTCCGAATTTGATCCGTATGTCTAGTTAGATGTCGACCGTCCTCGCTATTAATTACGTACCTACGTGTACCTTCCGTACTTACAACCGTACCTTTCACCCATTTGTCTCCCGCCCCGTAATTCCTAGCCCACACTCGGTCCCCGGTCTGGTGCGCAGTCGGGGCCGTCCCCGACGCTCCCGCCTGCCGCGTCTGCTCGCGCGCCACCTGCTCGAGCCGCGCGCTCTCGCCCCGCAACAAGTCCCAACGCGAGCGCAAGGTTCGACGCTGTAGCAGCATCGCTGGACTTTCCCCGGTCGTGCTATGCACCGTATTCCTGTAAGCTAGGAGATACGTTTGCAGCGCGGTGTCTACATCTACTTTATCCCTGATAGCTTTTTTAATAGCTCGCTTGCATAGTTTGACTGCATTTTCCGCTGCCCCGTTGGAAGCCGGGTGATAAACTGGCGAAAACGATTGTTTTATACCGTTTAAAGTTAAAAATTCTCTAAATTCTATGCTAGTAAAAGGGGGGCCCTGGTCAGAAACTACTTCCACAGGAAGACCGAATCGTGCGAACAACGTTCTGAGCGCCTTGATTACCGAAAAGGCTTTTGTTTGAGTCATTTCTACAATTTCGATCCACTTAGACGTAGAATCTACCAAGACAAGGAACGTCTTTCCTAACAATGGACCTAAAAAATCTATATGCAGACGTGACCAGGGCTGCGGTATGTATGGCCACGGCTGCGGAGTCGCGCGCGGTGGCGCCGGCGCCTCGAGCGCGCAGGTGTCGCACTGCCGGCACGTCTCCTCAATATCCCTATCAATGTTGGGCCACCACACGAAACTGCGTCCTAGCGACTTAGTCTTCACTATGCCCATATGACTACAATGCAACTGCTTTAAAATAGTATTTCGTAAGTTCGCGGGCACCACAATCCTATAACCCCACATTATGCAATCTCTTTCAATGTAAAGTTCATGTTTCCTTACAAAATACGGCTTTAATTCCTCATCTGTGCAGTGAGCTGGCCAGCCCGACTGCAAGTACATCAAAACTTTGCCTAAAATTATATCACGAGCTGTGGCTAGCCTGACGTCATCGTTTGTAACGGGCAAAAATTTCTCGACGAAATTTAGGTAGGTACGTAACCTCCTGCCTATTGCGTCCTAACTCGGCCCCATCTGTCGTCTGCGGAAGGCGCGATAAAGCATCCGCACAATTCTTCGCCGACGCCACATATTCGATATCGTACCTATAACCCGAGAGCAATATAGCCCATCTCTGCAATCGTGACGCAGCCATATTCGGAATACCTATTTTATCCCCAAATATATATGTCAAAGGCTTGTGATCAGTTCTCAACAAAAATTTCCGGCCGTAGAGATACTGATTGAATTTACGTACGCCGTACACGATAGATAGCGCCTCCCGATCGATCTGAGCATAGGACCGTTCCGCGGCGGTCAGCGTTCGCGACGCGTAAGCTACGGGCCGCTCCCCTTCCGGCGTGATATGGGAAATGACGGCGCCAATTCCCCGCGCACTGGCGTCCGCCGTGAGCACCAGCGGCAGGTCCAGCGAGTAGTGCACGAGCACCTCGCTGGTACTAAGCGCGCGCTTTACGCGCTCGAAGGCCGCCGCGCACTCTGAACTCCATACAAACTTTACCCCTGTTCGCAGTAAATTATACAAGGGAAACAAAATAGAGCTAACCTTTTTTATGAACTTTCCATAGTACATTACCATACCGATAAACGCCCGTAGTTCAGAAACGTTCTCCGGCGCCGGAGTCCTAGTTATCGCTAATACTTTATCTGGACAAGTGTGAACTCCCTCTTTGCTTATTACATGGCCCAAATAATTAAGTGATTCTGCCATAAAAACACACTTGTCCTTTCTCACCCGGAGACCGCTTGATTCAAGCCGCTCAAAGACTTTATACAAGTTTTGTAGGTGTTGAGAAGTTCCTAAGCCTGTAATAATTATGTCGTCGAGAAATACACCTACATGTGGTAAGTCGGCGAATAGTTGCTCGAGTCGGCGTTGGAATACCCCCGGACTAGAAGCTAAGCCGTATACTAACCGCTTGTACATAAATAAACCTTTGTGCGTGTTAATTACTGTGTACTTCCTAGTTTCATCGAGTTCAAACTGGGCATAGGCCTGTGATAAATCGATTTTACTAAATCTATCCCCCCCATGCAACCGAGCTAATAAATCATCTACTTTAGGTAAAGGATAACGGTCGACTTCTAATACCTTATTAACCCTTTACGGCGCAAGAGCGTGGTTTTATATCTTTTTATTGAAAATAGGTTAAGACAAACTATCTAATAATGGGAAAAATAATTTAAAAAATTATATGTCAGAACAAGTATATATTTTTTCAAAAAAACAAGGCGATGCAGATGTGCATCATGGTGTGAAAACATATAAATTTACATGCTGTGGAAGGAATGGAAACAGTTATTATTTTTGTTGAAACATAAGGCTACGCCACACTTTGCACATTCTGTTTGGGCTGTTCCAGTACATCCTGGATATTTGCACCGAAGCCTTTTGTCGGCCCAAACAGACCAGTGCCCTAACTGGTCCAGTCTTACATCTTTTGGCGGCATATGCTGACAAGGCCCTTTTTTCTTTATATCTTGGATGAGTGCTTCCACGTCACTAGTGCGCTTCAGGCAGTTCGTCAAATTATATTTGACTAAAGTTTCAGCAATTTATAATCGAAAAGTAGCGGAATTTAGCAGTTTTCCAGTATATTCGGAGTCAGCATGAATTCTTCTATATAGTAACCAAGAATTAGTCATTGTCATATCTAAAAATTGGTAAAACAGTCTAATAAACCAACGTTTGCTGCGAAGTTTTATTTTATAATATATGTGTATACCCATTACACAGTCCATTAGATCTACACCTCCCATATGACGATTATATTCTGCCACAATAAAAGGCCGTTCCACATTGATGTGTTTCTTTTGCTACTTCTCGAATCTACTTACAACAGATGTGGGATTTTTGCCAGCAAAGTTGGATAGTAGGTTCACAATTTTATTATACCTCCAAGGTTTACTGGCATCTTTTTACACGCTGTACAGGTATGTTTCATCTCTTATGAGATCCACAATGTCATCAGTCAATAAATAAGAAAATACCTGCTAAGGCGTCTCTAATTCCAGTGTTTCATTTGGTAGCTTGGATGATTCCCAAAACCTCATCTGGTCTTCATTGAGCTCTTAGTTTTTAGTTTTCCATATGGTATTTATTTTTGGAACACGTGTGCTTCGTGATGTGATTCTAATTTCGGAGCTGGTACTGGGTACTGCAACTGGAACAGCAGGCGGTGTCTCACATGGATGCACTGAACCGCTGCTAGTCTCGGAGTTCGTTAGCAAGATGTTATTGTCCTGTTCGTCTGGGTAGGGTACTTCGGGCTCTTCATCCGAGTCTTGGCATACATTCAAATTATTCAATTCCGATACGTACGATGGATCAGCTACATCATCGTCGTCTGAAAAGTCTAAGCCATCCTCACTATCTTGCCATTGTTCTAGAATGCTTTCTAAGTCGTTGGCTGACAAATTTGGAAGGTGAGGAGCAGAGCGTGGATACCTCGAACTCTTATTGGGTCTGATATAAGAAAATATTCGTATAAGCAAAAAAGAAATAAAATATAACAGTTTAGCGCAATGGTGCATTACTGCATCAAAACAAAATTCGGAACTATCTCTGTAAAAACAAGATAAAACATTTGAATTATATATATTTAGTGTAAATCAATAACTCACCGTTACTCCATAGCAATTTCACGTCGATATTTCTAATAAAACTATTTAAAAACAACAATGAAAGTCGCGCGAAAACTACTCAAGCCGGTTCTGGTAGTTTTGTTACTTCGAGTGGTCAAAAATTATAAAAAGCGCTATCTAGCAGCAATTTGGGGGCATAATTCGTTAGAATGGTTTGCTGCAGATATGCTATGCAGCGTTATATGGTTTAATATACATTTCTTTGAACGACTTTCCCAGTTCGAATGGTACGATGCAGATCTGCAATGCAGCGCCGTAAAGGGTTAAGAGTGGATTTAAAATCAGCACAAATCCGGATGGAACCATCTTTCTTAACTACCGGCACAATCGGAGTGGCCCAGTCGGAGCGGTCGACGGGCTCGAGGATGTCGTCGCGCACCAGCTGCTCCAGCGCGCGCTCCACCGGCTCGCGCAGCGCGTACGCCAGCGGCCGCGCGCGCAGGAACACGGGCCGCGCGCCCCCGCGCAGGTGGATGCTCACGGGGCCCCCCGTGAACCGCCCGAGGCCCTCCGCAAACACCTTACAGAATCTGGAACTAAATTCCCTCTCATTAAAATTCAAATCTTTAATTTTACAATGTAAAGTATCCTGTAAATTATACTGTAATGGAGTTATTACAATGTTCATCTCATTTAACCACTGACGGCCTAACAACGCTGTACTTCCATTACTTATAATGTACAAATCTAATTTACTTTCCATGCCCTTATACTTAACGGAAGGTTTTATCACTCCCACTGGTCTAACTAGCTCCCCGGTATAATATCTTAAAACCAACTTACAAGGTTGTATAGGTAATCTATGGAACAATTGATTGTACAAACTCTCACTGATACACGATATAGCACTCCCTGTGTCCAGTTCCATATCAATATTATGACCCTGAACGTTAAGGGTTATAACTATAGGTTTGCACTGACCAACTGACAAGCGGTTTATGTCTATAATTACCTCGTCACTGTCACTTTCGTGCTTGCTTAAACTTCCTCTATGCTCCACTTCCACCATATTGTGCGTAGCGCTGGCCTTCCAACCTCTCGGGCACATCTTCTTCAGATGCCCATCCTGATTGCATATGCGACACACATACGACTTGAATCTACAAGATTCTGGGTCGTGCTGGCCTCCACAAACTTTACACTGCCGCTTGGCCTCGGGACGTCTCCACTCCGGAGCGCTCCGCCGTCTTCCACCGGACGTCCCGCTCCTCATCCGTGGACCCCCACTGCCGCCCGACTGCGCGCCGTGCTGCCAGCTCGCGCGGTCGCCGCTCGCGCCGCCGCCGCTGCCGCTGCCGCCGCCGCCGCCGTTAGCCCCACCAGGAAATCCGACGCGATGTACTTGCGTAGTGGTAAAACTGGAAGCACTGCCGTTACTCTTGCCCCTCGTACTCTCCTCGACCAACGCCGCGTTGGTTTCCGCCGCTTCCATAGCCACCGCCAGCTTGTAAGCTCGCTCGAACGTGATACTGTCATCCTCCGTAAACAACTTTTGGCGAATATTATCGTTTACCAAACCACACACAAATTGATCACGTAAGTTCTCTTTCAAACCATCGCCCGTGAAACGACAATCCCTACTAAGTCTTTTGAGTTCTGCCACATAAGTAGATACACTTTCCCTTAGTCCTTGGGTCCGCTGCCTGAATTTAAATCTCTCTGCCAGTAAGCTAGGTTTAGGATTTAAATGGCCTTTCATAAGCGCCACAAGTTCCGAGTACGTTTTCGTCGCAGGTTTGTCCGGCGTACACAAGTTCACCATCAACTCGTAGGAGTCGTTGCCGATAACAGTTATTAATATTGCAACTTTGATATCGCTTTGCACTGAATTCGCGATAAAATACTGATCTAAGCGATCCACGTAAGTGTCCCAATTGTCATTGGCAAGGTCAAACGGCCCGATCCGTCCAACGGCCATCTTGCTTCACTCCTGCGCACCGCACTGCACAGCAACGGAACGCTTTGAATTTCCTACGAAACACAAATTTCGCAAAACAACACTACTCCTATAGTCGCGCACGCGTAGTAATCGCAATCGTCGCCACTGTTAAGTCTTTGAACGTCCAGGAAAGCACGGGAACTTAGCTTGGGAATAAAACCACGGCGTACAGTACACTATTTATTCTGGACTGGTGATCCGAAAGATATATCGATCTACCCACTATATTTTATACATTAAAACCATCTACCTACATTACAATTATATAGCGGCAGACCTCGGCGACGATGGCGGGAAAAGTTTGACAGTTTTCTACATGACTGGCGAGAAGTGGCCGGAGATCGGGAGTTGTGGAAAAAATGGGGGAGGCCTTTGCCCAGCAGTGGGACACAGGGGGCTTATAATAATAATTATATACTATCTTTCGCAGAGAAAATCCGTGAGATCGCGCGCGTTCGCACGGGCGACACTCAGTACCAATCAGGCCATGGTATCTTGGGCACGGTTCTTCTGGAGACTAACCCCTTCGGCCCGCCCCGCGAGGAACCGAAATATGGGCTGTGGAAGGACCCTTATGCTTATACCTATCGAATTAACTAAGTTTGGAGGGTGTGTTAGGTTTTGGGCAGGTTTTTTTTTAATATAGGGTCTGGAGTCACTTACACTTGTATAAAAATTGTGGACTTGAAGGCCAGATTAGATTTTTAACTTGCTTTGTAAATTGTATTTTAAAATATTTGTTTAGTTATATTCACTATGTTAAAATTCGAAGGAGCTATAAGGCGATTTATGAAGTTCATAATAAGGGCCAAATTAGATTTTTATCTTGCTTTGAAAATTGTATTTTAAAATATTTTTTTAGATATATTCTCTATGTTAAAATTCGAAGGAGCTTTAAGGCGATTTAATGTCATTTTAGATAATTTAGAATTTTTTATGGAATAAATTTTTTCTTTGCTTTACTTGTTTTTTAAGAGTAAAACGTTTGTAGCGTTAGCGTAGAGCAGAAATGTGAAAAATGTTCTCTGAATATCAGAAAATGAAATCTTATTGCAAATGACATTTCTTCTATCTATATACCTAATAAAAGTAAGATCTAAGTCCGAATCTATGTGGATCTTTACGCGGTTTTCAGCTGGTTTTCAATAGGTATTTATTGAGGAAGGTTTTTGTAACTGTGCAAAGCTGGGACGGGCCAGCTAGTATCTCCATCCATTTATATATTTACATCTATTTGACTGGACTGTATTATTATTATTCTATTGTTGGCTCGCGGCTCGCCCCGGCTTCGCACGGGTAATTTTTCAAAATAATTTTCCCAGTAATTATTCGATTTTTTCTCGCCGTAAAAACCTTCCTTGAACTCCAAGAAACATTTTAAAAAGAAATTGGCCAAATTGGTTCAGGCAGTTGTTGAGTTATGCGCTTAGCAACACATTTTGCGATTCATTTTTATATACAAGAAGATTTCTATTAAAAGAAAGAAAGAAAAGATTTATTCGATACACATAAACAGACACAGTCACAAATACAATAAACACAGGAAGAACAGAAAAGAATATTGAATAAACATAATATTATTAAAGAAATCACAGAGCAGAACAGATAAAAAAATTACAATGTACGGATTACAGCAAAATAGAAAAGAAATACAATAATAATATAGACATACACATTAGATCTCTTTGATTATGTGATATTAGATCATAGATAAACGACAATGCGACGTTTATGTCAACAAATCAATAAAGTATATTATTCGACATTGATTTATTATGGCTGAAAACCACACAAAATCTAATAACACTAGCACGTCATGAGATAACAAAAATATTTTTATAAAAAAATTAATAAAATCAAAATTCAATGATGTTAACGTAAAAGTACCAGGAGCCCAGAAACAGAAGAAGATGGACCACTATTTGACGACGTACCAGAAGGACTACCTATGGCCAAACTTGCCGAAGGGAGGGGGTGTGCTCCATGGAGGGGTGGGGGGTACCGGTGAGGGTCCCGCGGACGGCGGCCCTAGAGCAGGGTTAGTGATTCCATCATATCAGTCAATTCCCCCTGGACTCACTCCTCCCTCATATAGCTCCAGTAACGTAAGCTACTTACCACCGTCGTGAGCCAGCTTTCAGCCAGTTTTCAGTAAGTCAGAGAATAACAAATTACCTCTCGAAAGGATAAGGTAAGTAAGTAAAGTAAGTCAAAAGGATAAGGTTGTTCTTATTCTATTAAAGCGTAGAATAGCGTAGTAGATATTCTACGTACTATATGGCCAGCCCACTTTCGCTTTAACAACCTTATCCTTTTGACTAGGTGTGTCAGTGACCCTCGCATCTTACGTATCTTCTCTCTCATTTCTAATTCGATCTTTTTCCTGGAGACCTGAAATAATAAATAGAAACTCCATAGCTAGCTGAGTGACTCTTCATAAGCCCTATAGGAGCAGGTGGAACGGGCGCCCTGTAAAAGGATTAGTGCTTAAATAAATGTTTGTATATTATGTATTTGTTTATTTTCTGTAAGTATATTTGGTGTGGTGTGCAATAAAGTGTTGTTTAATCTAATCTAAATATTTCTGCTCAATACACACAACATCGTTTAGTTCCGTCGTAAGCTCTAAGCTTGTGTTACCGTATCATACTCAATTTTTATAACTTTCCAGGATGTCCAAGCTTACAGGTGAGGAGCTGGCGTTCTTTCAAGCCTGCATTAAAAACACTCGCCCCCCGGACTGCCGCTGTCCCCAGTACTCCGGGGGTGAGATGCCTCAGCTTCCCCCAGGAACAGAAGGTGGCTGGACTAGGAACGAGGTATGTTTAGCTTAGCTCATGATAGCGTGGTTGTGGCTAGGTGTTGTAAAAATCGGACTGATACGTAGGTTTTGTGCATCACTTCGCCTGTCGTCTCCTGCCCTTGTGTGGCCCCAGATTACAAAGTAATCTGTGGTTTGGCTTATCCCATGCCTTGAAATAATTATTTTATATACTAGAAAATTTAGAACCGGCGTAACCATATTACTTTGCTAGATAGCCTATTTAGGAGGCTAACAGTTTCACGTTCAACGCCGCGTTCAGAAAATCTGGCAATCTATATAATGTATTGCTAATGTATAATGGATAATATAATGTTTAATGGATTGCTAGATATACTTCCATTGTTTTAAACCTTTTGACTTATTCTCATTTTCTTGCAGATGATGGGCCAGCTACTGGACCCGAAGCTGTACCCCGTGCGCGTGGCCGCCAGCCCCGAGACCCCCACTTCTCGGTACAACCAGCCCAACGCTTTCTTGGACAAGGTAAGCTCCGAGCTCTCGCAAGATTGCTCTAGGAGGGCATCACCACATTTAAGCTCACATCAACAAATGATACTCGCACATAAACACTGGTCTTTAAACGGGAATGATGAGAAGTTCCGCTTTCGACGCAAGGGTAATACCCTTGCGTCGAAAGCGGAACTTCTCGTGCTGCGCCACAGTAAAATAGCTGCGCGGATTCAGCTGAATATACTAAATTTACCTAATCATGCACTTTGTTAGTCAAAAACAGCCTTTTTTTATTTTTGTAAAAACCCGTGGTAAAAACGTTTCTTTCTTTCTTTCTTTTCTTTTTCTTTATTTCCGTTCAAATAAACTAAATCTTCCGCTTTATAATATTAGTATGGACTGATATAGCACTAAATCCTATTTTTCCCTTACTTTCTTTGTCATTGATAAACCCTTACCCTTATTACCCTTCCAGCTGCAATCCAAGTACCCCATGCTGTACAGCATCCTGCAGAAAGAAGCCGGGCCGGAGCTGAAGCAGAGGATCGACCGCGACCGCAACAAGACCACCTACCAGGTGGACTTCTGCGAGACTGGTCAGTAATTACCGCAATTTCTCTGTATGCCTTTTCAGCTCTAGATGTGATTACAAGACTCGGTTATACTTTATCATATTGAGGCGTTCCATACCTGCCGCGGTATTAAGCTAAGTTGCATAAACATCCCTATTTACGTTCCCTCTGCTGGGACATAGGAATTTCTCTCTTGACTAGAGATTAGGCCTTAATTCACCACGCTGGCCAAGTGCAAGTTGGAAAATAGCATGTCCTGCAATCTAAGTTTCGTCACGATCTTTTAAAGCGCACATATTTTATCCAAGAAGAAAAATCTAGATTTGCATGGCGGTGTTAAAGCCACGACCTTTGGAACGAAAGCCGAGTGTGCTAACCACGTTTTCCACAGGTCCTGGCGCCCAGTTCGAAGGTCTCCAGCGAGCAGCAGACGAGAGCGGCACGGGTCCCTGCGCGCAGCCCATGCGGCTGCCGGGCGACCCGTGCCGCGTGGGGCCCAAGCCTCGCCGTGCTGTGCCGCGGACGATCTCGAAGCAGGCGTCTGCTGGCGCTGCGGAGGGCGGAAGAACCAAATGCGGTACGTATACAGTCACTTTGGATCCAAGCATATACCGGTGCTGATCTAGATCTCTCTTCAAACAGGCGTATGGGGATACGTTTCTTCCATAGTCATTAAAACAGCTCCACATTCTCTTAACAGAAGAGCTGTCACTTTTGGTGCGTAAAGGCATTAAGTAGAAAGACCCACGCAGAGAAACCTAGATTATAAGAGCAATCTAGGTGCAAGGTAGAACGCTGGTTCAATGGTTTTTATTCTCATTATTCATTCATTGCCGGAGTTTCTAAAGTGTAAAAATTAAGACTAAAGGCCTAAGGACAGACAAAGAACCAGAATTACCATACATATGTTTATCAGATGTCAGAATGATTAGGATGCGAGGTTTCACAGCACTCAAAATATAAGTCTCGCGGGCCCGCTCTTATAGTAAGTTATGAAAACACAGATATCACTTGAGATGAGATCAGTTTTATGCGTTATAGCACGCCTCGCAGCATAGGAAACCAGTAAGATGCGCGCGCGACGTCAAGAGACTCAAAAATGCGTGTACCCGTTTAAACCGGACCCGGAACCGGAGACCGTCGGCTGTTCACAGACGACTATTTTACAGGGCGAATATACGAATATACGCTGTATCGCCAACCAATGACAAAAAATACGTGATACAGATTACCCATTATTCAACAAATCCCATGCCCAGAAAC
The DNA here is from genome assembly GCA_929108375.1 of Gymnoscelis rufifasciata. Classification (NCBI taxonomy): domain Eukaryota; kingdom Metazoa; phylum Arthropoda; class Insecta; order Lepidoptera; family Geometridae; genus Gymnoscelis; species Gymnoscelis rufifasciata. The sequence goes on from OV815322.1 coordinate 12,056,187, forward strand.
AATAAGGGCTGTTGTAATACATGCTACGAATGTTAATGGATTCGTTCAGAAATCTACTACGCCCTAATTCTATGCTTTGCAATGGTCTGCCAGCCCACGCTCATCGCTATAACACGAATATTCCTTCCGGCCTAAGCCTTTTACAAACTTTCAACACCCGATTTCGTAATGTGGTCCGGAGAGGTCATTTACCTTCTAGGTCTTCATGCTCCATCTTAGACCACACCGTCACTTTGCATTAGGTGAGGTTGTGGTCAAATGATGACTTATCTAGCATAAATTATAATAAAAATAAAAAATTACGATTGTCTACATTTATTTGGAGATGGTGAAAAGGGCCCTTTGTTGTTATTAAAATGTATAATTTTGTTGTAGAAACAACATCAGCAGTGCCCCCTCTCGGCCGCACGGAGTACCAAGACGGGGTGTCCAAACTGGGGGCCATCATTATGCGGGACAAGTTACACAGAAGATAGTTATTCAAGTTACACAGGACACATATATGTACCTACAAGTATCACGGAAGTATATACATTAAGCAAGCAACCAAGCAAATATATTTGGAACAAACAGACTTTTTTTTAATTAGCCTGCTAGTTTTGAATTAAGCTTTGACTTTAATAATCTAAATTAAAAAAAAAAGGTTTTTTTTTAAACCTTATTTCACAACTTTTTCTCAATTAGGTACATTAAAAGTAAATGTCGAAAGCTTTCTTGCTTTGCGAAATAGGTTTTTTACTAATTTAAACTTTAGCAAATGTATTCTGTACTCACGGTTATCTGCCAGCTCTGCCAGTAATTTATTTCACTTTCACACACAGAAGGTAAGGAAGGTTAATAAATAATATTTGATAATGAAAAGGAAAGTTCTGGAAAAGGGAAATTGTAAGGAATGATGAAAGTTCACTTGTTTTAACAATAATAACTTATGCACGTGTCCGCGTGTTTATCGGAGCAAGGCGTAGAGTGGCGTGCGTTCGGCCTTGTGTCGCATTTGCACTGAGGAGCCGGCCGCCGGCCGGTCGACCGCTCGAGCGCTCGAGCGGTGTTTTCAAACATGTCTTGACTTGTAGAACGACCGGGCGGACGATGTTGCCAGGTAATTTTCTATCTCGACACACACCACAAAACCATGTTAAAATTTTACTCGGATATGGTGAAACGGGTCCCAAGTCTTGCAAATTTATTTTTCTCTTGTCACGGGCCTTCATCAGATGGTGATTCGGAGATCCGAATAATACTCAATCGTTAAAATATTATAACTATTGAATAATTTTATTCGCAGATTGTGAGAAAGGCCCTCATTGTTACCACCACCATATCTAACTACTTGTTATGTAGTATGTGATGGTAAATATAGAACCTATAGAACTATCTTACTCAGTTACCTACATAATAGTCTGGGTAAGTCTGCTTGCTATTAAAGTACGCATTAGCTGGTATTGCAGATACACACAGTTTCTAACTAGCTCAGGAGTAAAGTCCTGAAAACTGCGTTAATTATGTTATACTTTCTTTGATTTTAAATAAATGATATGTGATTTATGATTAGCTAATCAGTACTTTACTAGAGGGTGGTAATTTCACCACCATAATAAATAAAACAACTCAATAATGTTAAATAGAAGTTTATGTATAAAACACTCCAAGTCACGTGGGCGGCGACCGCGCGCTCGAGATCAGCTCGCCCCTCTTGTACAGCGTGCCCTCTCTCCTCTCCTCCCTCTTCTCTTCTCTGTCCTCTTTTTTCTCCTCTCTCCGGAGGGTGTAGTCGGCCCGCGTGGCGCGGCGCAGCGCGGACTCGTCGTGCTGACGCAGCACCACGGCGCGCGCGTCCGACGTGTTACGTTCTCTGGGGAAATAAAAAGTGTGTGTGTCAGCTACGACGCACGATCGGAGTTTACTCCTTACGAACGATAATTATGATATATATCGAATAGAAAAAAAGGGTAAATGAACGCATCTGCCAAATAAAAAATAAATAAAATAAATATTTCCGGACAATGCACACAACAACATCTAGCCCCGTGGTAAGCTATAAGCTTGTGTTACGGGTACTAGATATGTATGACTATTATATACTTATTATAATAGTCATACATATATATATATATTTTATTATAAATATTAAACACCCAGACCAAGGAGAAAGTGCTTGCAGAACATACAAACACTTCACCCCTCGGCGGGAATCGAACCCGCTACCTCTTGCGCCGCAAGCGGACCCTCGCCCACCGCGCCACTGAAGCAGTCAAAATGATAAGAGAAACAAACATATATCTGTAATTATTCGGATTATTTGTATTACTTCAATAAAATAAAGCGTATTACATAAAGTATGTTACAAAATAATATAAATAATAATAATAATTGTGTTCAATTTATACAAATCCAATTTTAGGATGATTGATTTCTTTCACTTTGGAAATTTATAGATACGCTGTGTAATGTCTTCCATCTCATTCTTTTACACGTTCAATCCTACAGATATATATATGTTTGTCTCTTTCTACGTAACGCCTCAACTTTTCGTGTTACAATTATTGATTGAGTTGATTTTACTCCTCATAAAATTTCCGTACCGGGCCTTAGAACTCAAATCGTTTCTTATGGAGTAAACTCCAAAAATGCGACATTGTGCAAAATTAGTAGTGTTGTCATTTTTTTAGTATGCTAAATTACTAGTTTTTTTTTATAATTGAAAGATGGTAGTTTCTGGATAGGTTGTTTAATTAATCAAGAAGGAAGACAAAATAGCAAGTGGACAATTTTGGAAGTGGACAATATTGGAAGTCTGGTTGGGAATTTACGACCCACTTTCTTAAAAAACTCTGCAAATCTCTTAAGGTAAAAGTTGATAAAATGTTGAATTTTATAAGCCAGTTAAAGTAGCTATTATTCTTAAAATCTTGTTGAATTTCTAAGGTGAAAGTTGAATAGGTCAGCATTTCATAAATGCGCAAGATTGTGACTTCGGATGTTTGTGACTCTTTCACGACAAAACGGCTGAAAGATTGAATGGGTTTGATGGCTAAAATAAGACTTCAGCCTTGTTTCTGTAATAAGCCCACAGAGTTCTGACTCAGACCTCTGATTGATTATGTGAAGTCAGAGCATATAAATGCTGTCTCAGTTATGTTATATGACAGTGGTTACTACAATCCTCACCTGCCAAGCCCCACCAATCTGTCTATATCGGTGTTCCGGCGGTCCTCGCTGCGCTTGAGGTCCCCGGCGGTCACCGTGACCCGCAGCGGGCCGTGCGGCGGGCCGGGCGCGGCGGGCGGCGGGCCGGGCGCGCCGGGCGGCGGGCCGGGCGGGCCGGGCGCGCCGGGCGGCGGGCCGGGCGCGCCGGGCGCGGCGGGCGGCGGCGAGCTGGGCGGTGATGATGACGAGGAACCCACTGCGGAGTCGCGTTTAGAACCTGGAAGTGCAAGGTATTTTAGAACAAAAGGTAGGGTGGCTCTTCTATATTGTTGAGTTTGTCTTGTGAAGAGGAACGGTAATTTAAGGGCCATCATTGTATACCGGTTGCATAAAATACTATTAATTTTGTAAATTTTCTGCACGGAAGTGAGTCCCGCTTGCAGATATCGAAGTCAAAGACTTCAGCAATGAGGCACCTTAACTTAATGTCATAACTATAAAGTATTCTCGCATCACGCACAGGCACAATCGGTGTCAAATTGATATAAGAGCACGAGACATTGTGGGACCATTGCAATGCTACCAGATATGACTTCCTACCGTCCGAGGTGGAGTCCCGCTTGGAGCCGTCGGAGCCGGACGTGGAGCGGCGGCGCGGGGGCGCGGCGGGGGCGGGCGCGCGCGCGGTGGCGGGGGCGGCGGGGGAGAAGGCTCCCGGGATGTGTAGAGAAGCTGTGATCACGTAGTTGTACTCCGACCCGCCTCCCGTCTGTGGGGAACATTATATATTATATAAATACAATAACCAAATACAAACTTGCTATAAGTACCACCGGGCCTCAATATTTTATGGGTAGGTATATGCGATCCCAGAGAGATACGCCGTAAACGACGTCCTAAGAATGCTACCTACCTAGCACTAGAAAACTAACCAGGGTATGGTCAGCAGCGTCCTCTCAGACCACAACATCATAATACTGAGCTGGTCTTACAGCCTGCAAAACTTTTGAGGTATTATCATCAATCATCATAAAGGGTCATTATTATTGAGGGAAGCTTAAGAGACTTCAGTAAGACCTACGACTAGCAGTAGATTTCCATATTTTTTTTTCATTTGGACAATCCACACAACAACATCTAGCCCTATGGTAGGCTCTAAGCTTGTGTCACGGGTACTAAACATCTGTACACACAAACACATGAGAAAGTGCTTGCAGAACGCTCTTCATATCTCTCATTTTATATCCCTATAGCCGTTAGAATCAGGCCCAAATCTAGTTAATAGCCAACAAAGAGTCACTCACCTCGCTATAGTCGCTGGCGGAGTCGTTGGAGTCAGCCGTGGAGTCGGTGCGCGGCGCGGGAGTCGAACACACGACTCCACTGCTGCCGCACTCCTCGCTACTTCGCACTCTGAACGTAGAAATTCAAGGTCAAGATATTTATATGAATCTAAAGATGATTAATGTGATTGCGCTTATATTATTATAATTTTGCGAATGTAGGTAGTACTAAACGCTTTGACCTACTGAACCCCGTTTGCGTTTAATATTTGCAAGTTTTGCAACGCCCAAGAAGAAAATAATAAAAAACAGATACAAACACATAGCCTAGTGAGTATAATAATGACATTTCTACCTTGAGATTATGGTCATGGGTTTGTTAACTTATGACTAGTGACTACGATAATGGCGTTATTACCCGGTGACTATGGTAATGGCGTTATTACCTGGCGACTATGGTAATGTCGTTATTACCTGGTGACTATGGTAAAAGCGTTATTACCTGGTGACTATGGTAATGTCGTTATTTCCTGGTGAGTATGGTAATGTCGTTATTACCTGGTGACTATGGTCATGGCGGATGAGAGCGAGCCGGAGGAGGTGTCGGAAGCGGTCTCTCTCGTCCTGCGCGTCCGCGAGTAGCTCTTATCACTGCGTCTGCCAACAGGGCAGGTGGGTTAACAAATTATGGAAATAAATAGTTCGTGGAAAGAAGCAATAGGTAGTTTATTGTATGTAAGAATGTAAGTGAAGTTAAATATGCAATACTGTTTTTTTTCCATTTTACCACTTCCTTATGCCTACCTAGCCTTTACTTTAAATCTTCACTTCATACATACACAGACTAGCAACAATACGCAGAGGGAATCTATATAGGCTACATCTTATCACGGTTAAATATAAAAATCCATTATAACGCTGGTAACACCGCGAGGCACTGCTAGTGTAGGTGTAGCTGCCATCGCTACACATATTTATTTCCCGTGCGTGTCTCACCAAGCGGGCTGCACGGTTCGACTACGATAAGGCCACTTTAACCATGGCAGTATCTTATGACATAGAAAGTAACATTGTTACCTTGTACCTAATTGGAGTAGGAGGTACAGGTGGTATGCCAAAGCCGACCTCACCGGCCCGTGGTACCCTGCTGAACAACGAACGTGGCCCAGCATCCCGCAGTGTACCAGCGTGGTGGGTTATGGTCTAACCTCCTCTTATTTTAAGGGAGTCTTTGTCCAGTAGTGGGCGTCCTGACCGCAAGAATGACTATATTGTCATGGCATCATCTGTTTCCCTTTATAACGGCAATATAACTCTCTATATTTAAGCAATTTCTAAGTGACTCACCTAGTGAGCTGAACATTCGCCCCCCTTCGAAGTCTTACACGGAGCCGCCCTTGTAGACAAGATTCCCGCGACCAGACGCTGACCGTCGCGCTCTGCGCAGCTACCCTATAGATAATAGGTATAATAGGTAGACTTACCTAGCGGGTTGAACATTCCGAGGCCCCCCCGTGGCCGCAGCGCCGTGCAGGCAGGACTCGCGCGACCACACGCGGCGCAGTCCGTCGCCGCTCTCCGCGCTCGCTTGTTCCGCTGCCACCCTGGAATACACGCACATCAAATGGGGAAAATAGACGCGGCAGTGATGGGATTGTGGCGTGGAGACGTCTTCTAAAGATTCCGTGCATGTAGTACTAAATCAATAAAAAAATAATAATAAATAAAAGTCCATGGAGCGTGTACTGTGTATGTACAGGGCAGAAGGAAGAGAGGTCACATGGTTGGTCTCAAACAAAGTAGTAAGACCATTTTTCTTTTCCGATTCAGACCAATACAATACAATACTCTTTAGCGAGCACCCCATTACAATAAAACACAAATAAGAGAAAAATGTACAAAGATTTCGAATCAGTGACCACCACCGATTGCTCTCAAAACGCAGCCAACAAGGAAGGATAGTGGCGCATTGAACAGCTTCTCAACAGAATACCCTCACCACTCAAGAATGTCTGACTAAGAGGAAGAGCACTCACTCGGCCTTCCGCAGCAGCAGCGGGTCGAGGCTGGCGGGCGCGCTGTGCGCCAGCTGCAGGTAGGCCTCGTGCAGCAGCTCGGCCGGCAGCGTCCACAGCTCCGCCTGCCGCTCCACCAGCTGACTAAGAGGAAGAGCACTCACTCGGCCTTCCGCAGCAGCAGCGGGTCGAGGCTGGCGGGCGCGCTGTGCGCCAGCTGCAGGTAGGCCTCGTGCAGCAGCTCGGCCGGCAGCGTCCACAGCTCCGCCTGCCGCTCCACCAGCTGACTAAGAGGAAGAGCACTCACTCGGCCTTCCGCAGCAGCAGCGGGCCGAGGCTGGCGGGCGCGCTGTGCGCCAGCTGCAGGTAGGCCTCGTGCAGCAGCTCGGCCGGCAGCGTCCACAGCTCCGCCTGCCGCTCCACCAGCTGACTAAGAGGAAGAGCACTCACTCGGCCTTCCGCAGCAGCAGCGGGTCGAGGCTGGCGGGCGCGCTGTGCGCCAGCTGCAGGTAGGCCTCGTGCAGCAGCTCGGCCGGCAGCGTCCACAGCTCCGCCTGCCGCTCCACCAGCTGACTAAGAGGAAGAGCACTCACTCGGCCTTCCGCAGCAGCAGCGGGTCGAGGCTGGCGGGCGCGCTGTGCGCCAGCTGCAGGTAGGCCTCGTGCAGCAGCTCGGCCGGCAGCGTCCACAGCTCCGCCTGCCGCTCCACCAGCTGACTAAGAGGAAGAGCACTCACTCGGCCTTCCGCAGCAGCAGCGGGTCGAGGCTGGCGGGCGCGCTGTGCGCCAGCTGCAGGTAGGCCTCGTGCAGCAGCTCGGCCGGCAGCGTCCACAGCTCCGCCTGCCGCTCCACCAGCTGACTAAGAGGAAGAGCACTCACTCGGCCTTCCGCAGCAGCAGCGGGTCGAGGCTGGCGGGCGCGCTGTGCGCCAGCTGCAGGTAGGCCTCGTGCAGCAGCTCGGCCGGCAGCGTCCACAGCTCCGCCTGCCGCTCCACCAGCTGACTAAGAGGAAGAGCACTCACTCGGCCTTCCGCAGCAGCAGCGGGTCGAGGCTGGCGGGCGCGCTGTGCGCCAGCTGCAGGTAGGCCTCGTGCAGCAGCTCGGCCGGCAGCGTCCACAGCTCCGCCTGCCGCTCCACCAGCTGACTAAGAGGAAGAGCACTCACTCGGCCTTCCGCAGCAGCAGCGGGTCGAGGCTGGCGGGCGCGCTGTGCGCCAGCTGCAGGTAGGCCTCGTGCAGCAGCTCGGCCGGCAGCGTCCACAGCTCCGCCTGCCGCTCCACCAGCTGACTAAGAGGAAGAGCACTCACTCGGCCTTCCGCAGCAGCAGCGGGTCGAGGCTGGCGGGCGCGCTGTGCGCCAGCTGCAGGTAGGCCTCGTGCAGCAGCTCGGCCGGCAGCGTCCACAGCTCCGCCTGCCGCTCCACCAGCTGCCGCACCACGTTGATCACGTCGGCGCGCTCCAGCAGCTGCTCGGCGCTGGAACGACAACCCTCCTCTTATTCTACCGCAAACATACTTAACTCTAATATGATGTTAATACTATAGACGTAAAATAAATAAACGAAAAAAACATATTAGGTATAGGATAGGATAAATTAATTATATTATCTATACAAATATACTAAATTATTCAAAATTCAGTTGCAACAATAGGTATAAAAAAGGTAAAGAATACATGAGTCTGAACTAGGGTAATCCTTTATCCTGTAATGGATTTAATAGACAAATCAAAATATAAATAAATACACCACGACAAAAACTACATTATGAAAGTTACTTCAATGCGTTTATTTTAGCGAGAAGTATCAAATTTTGGACGAGCTAAGACTGAAATAGTAGAGGTGAATGCAGTAAACTCGTATTTGGAGCTGTGACGATATCCAAATTCGCGCTTTCCGTGCATGTCCGTTAGTTGTTTGACTGTTCAGTTAATGACAGTAACATTCTTCGCATACTTATTCAGCTCGTTCCGATGTAGTATGTTGGGCGATAAGGGACTACAAACATCATGCAAAACACAAGGTAACCCCACCGGGCAGTGGTATGTTCTGCCTATTAACGAAAAAGTCTTCGGAACTACCATTGGACCAGCATGGCGGATTATTAACGCCTTTAAGGTATATCCCGTCCCATGGCCGAGATGATGATGACGTACTTGGCAGCCTCGTTGGGCTGGTTGCGGTGCAGTATGCTATGACGGTGGCCAGGTTGGCGGCGTCCATCTCGTCGCCGGGCCGGTGCCGTCACGTCGCCAGCTACGAGCTACGACTCACCTGGCAGCCTCGTCGGGCTTGCTGCGGTGCAGGATGTTGGGCGCGATGACGGTGGCCAGGTTGGCGGCGTCCATCTTGTTCCCGGGCCGGTGCCGCCACGTCGCCAGCTACGACTCACCTGGCAGCCTCGTCGGGCTTGCTGCGGTGCAGGATGTTGGGCGCGATGACGGTGGCCAGGTTGGCGGCGTCCATCTTGTTCCCGGGCCGGTGCCGCCACGTCGCCAGCTACGACTCACCTGGCAGCCTCGTCGGGCTTGCTGCGGTGCAGGATGTTGGGCGCGATGACGGTGGCCAGGTTGGCGGCGTCCATCTTGTTCCCGGGCCGGTGCCGCCACGTCGCCAGCTACGACTCACCTGGCAGCCTCGTCGGGCTTGCTGCGGTGCAGGATGTTGGGCGCGATGACGGTGGCCAGGTTGGCGGCGTCCATCTTGTTCCCGGGCCGGTGCCGCCACGTCGCCAGCTACGACTCACCTGGCAGCCTCGTCGGGCTTGCTGCGGTGCAGGATGTTGGGCGCGATGACGGTGGCCAGGTTGGCGGCGTCCATCTTGTTCCCGGGCCGGTGCCGCCACGTCGCCAGCTACGACTCACCTGGCAGCCTCGTCGGGCTTGCTGCGGTGCAGGATGTTGGGCGCGATGACGGTGGCCAGGTTGGCGGCGTCCATCTTGTTCCCGGGCCGGTGCCGCCACGTCGCCAGCTACGACTCACCTGGCAGCCTCGTCGGGCTTGCTGCGGTGCAGGATGTTGGGCGCGATGACGGTGGCCAGGTTGGCGGCGTCCATCTTGTTGCCGGGCTGGTGCGCGTCGGCGGCGTGCGCGGCGAGCTGCGCGAGGAAGGCGAGCAGCGCGCTCAGCGTGTCGCGGTGCGCGGCCGGCAGCAGCTGCACCAGCAGCCGCATCGCCTCCCACTGGTACTGCCGGTTCAATTCTGGGGAGATCAGAAATCATCATCATCATCATCATCCTGCCCTTGTCCCACACTATGTTATGTCGGCACAACATGTGTTTTTCTTCCATTTCCCTCTATCACCCGTCATCTCAGCACTCACTCCTTTCTTACACATTATCTTCTTTCACACAGTCTATCCATCTTTTCGAAATCATTCAATAAATAATTCCGGATTAATTACACAGCATTAGGTACCTAACCCCAAACTAAGCAGAGCTTGTACTATGGGTGTGTAGGTGACTGATATACAACATAGGTTTTTTTTGTAAATACATACTTTTATGATACATATAAAACACTCAACCCCGAGATTAAGGCAGAGTCTGATACTTTGAGCGCACATTCATAATATGAGAATCTTTTATTATCTTCCTGTTTGTTGTAGGTTAGTTTAAAGTGTTAATCTTAGCTTTTTCCTTTGAGTAAAAAAATTCAAACCTTGCAATTGTATTATAGATAATATAGGTACTAACTATAATTTTATGACAGGATTACAGTTTCTACAATTTACTTGAATATACTCGAAAGAACACATCAATTTTCATCGAGAAGAAAAATTTGTGACATCATCGGTAATTATGGAATCATTTCACTACGACCGACGTTGCTCGTTGGACTGTTATTTAAAATTCTATATAGTAAATTCATGAGGCGAGGGACCCAATCCAACCTCGGGCCGTGGTATCCCCTGCAAAACAACTGTTACATGGCTACATACTTTGTGTGTGTAAGAAGGCGGAGTAGAGGTCCCGGCACAGCAGGGGGTCGGGCAGGTCCCGTAGGAACTCCTTCAGAAGGTTGGCGACGTCGTGCGGACACGCCGCGGCGTCCAACGCCAGTTCCTGGCTATGCTCCCAGTCCTCGCGTAACTGGAATTGGAAATATGTATTATATTATGTAAATGAATAGAGATGAGGCACCTACAACATAAAGCCGCATTGACGCACGCGGCATACACAGTTCATATAATTTACGCGCTCCCTCTATAGTAACGAATCATGAATAAGTATTGAAAGTGAAAAAAGTTGAAAGCTCCTACTAAGGCAAATTTCCGTATTACGATGACCATCGGCGCTGAGGGATCGGTTGCTATAGAAAACAGTATTTTTGCCACTTTATAATGTTAAAACATTAACACGTGGTACTAGCTGCTCACGACTTATTTTTACCCATTTCAATAGTAGGTATATTCAATATATATCTGCATCATTGACAATAAAAAGCCTTAAAAAACGTAGCTAAGGCTCAAAGAAGAAGACTTAACATCATAATGGGGCGTTACTTAACACGCTCGACAGCCTGTCGGCGAGCGCAGGCGCAGAGTTTGAGGTTATTTTCCAAGAAGACGCTTGTTCTGTATTGTGGCACTCCTAAGAGAATAAATAAAGAGAAACATTCTAACGCCCCTCACCGTTAAAACATAAATATACACCATTAGTTACAGATCGACAAAATAACTAAATCATTTGTAAATTGTTCTAAAGCATTCTTCACAGAATGTTGCCACACGTGCAGCCACGGCACAGTCATCAGGATATTATTAAAAGCAAGTTTTCACACATTCAAGGTCTGATTACATTGTGCTGTACAACAATAAGCGATCTACGTCATCTATCCGTGCAACACTGTAAGTAGGGTAAACAGTATAGCTATTGCCCACTTGGAGATTTCAAACACGTTATAAACATATTTTAACGACTCTTAATGAGGCGTTTCTAAATAAAAGTAAAGATCTTTGTTTACCGTAGCACTTCTGTACTTATTTGTTTAACAAATATTTTCCGACATTTTTGTATGAAGCCTGGCAAAGCCCGCCATTTTGAAAAACAATGTGATAAAAAAAGTTACAAGATAAAAATGCTTAGAAACAAAACGTTCTATGGAACTAAATTTATAACATGTACAGTTTCTGAGATATTTGGGTCAAAAGTTGAAAAAAACTGTTTCAGCCTTAAAAAACGTCACTTCACGGCGAGTAAATATTCTTATATATTAACTAGCCCAAATATATATTAGTATAGAATAGAATAGAAAAATGTTTATTTGCGTATTTAAATAATTACAAATAAATGTTGCATGATACATAGTTGTGACATAATAAAACTTAATTAAACTTAACCTAGTAAAAACGCAAATAGGACACCGGCTCAGCATAAGAGCTGTATCAGAAGGGGTCTTCTGACGCAGCGCTGGTTTTCAGCGGCGCCTGAGGTAGGTACAGCGCGCAGCACTGCTTACACAACACATTTACACGCATAATAATCTAATACACATTTCTCAGAACAATCTGAAGCGAATTTCTAAATATACTTTTTTTTAAATGAACGATATTTTATTTTTATAATTATTTTTATAATATATTAGTAAATATATAATAGGTAATATATTTGGGTCTAAGCTTGGCGGAATGGTTTGTCAAAATGTTGGAACCCTCTTCCAAATTCCAAATGGGTATAATAATAATAATAATAAATCATTTATTTCAGGCATCTATCAGGTATGTCCCGCTGGTCCCCTCTAGGATTGTCCCCTTCGGACCGTGTGGCGGGGATAAGCGGGACATCGTATTAGCGATATCCCAGTGGTCCCCTTTACCAGTGGTTAAATTTTGCTTGAAATAGTATATTAAAACCATATAATCAAACTGATCGAAAAATATAATGGTGATTGAGTTTTTGATTACAAAAGGTTTATCTATATCTGTCTTGCCTAATGTTATAGATTTGGTACCAAGTGAATCGTAGTCAAGCATAACCTGCTGGGTTACTGGTACCTATGGCAGAAAAATATAAAATAAACTTTTATGTCATCCGTAGATATGTTTATAGCGTATCTTAGAACTAGTAATAGGACTATTATTAGTAGTCGATTAGTTATTTATTTATTCTTATGGAAGGCCTAGAGCTAACACGGCGCAGCTAAATTAATTTAAAGAGAAGCTATTTATAACGCCCTCGCGGACAAAAGACACAATTCCTAACAAATTACGACGAATTATAATTTATGTTTATCTTGTTTTCGTCTTAGCGTAGCTAAAGGTATAATGGCATTATTTTCAGACAATTACGATTACAATACTCAAAGCTAATATCGGAATACTCGAAAAGCATCGCCGAAACAAAGGTTGATTTCTATTAAAACGTTAAAATTCACTATAGATGAAATGAATAAATCCTTGCTGTCGACCAATCAGAGAGCAGTGTGTTATTTTTTGTATTTTAAAGAAGCGTCTGTGATTGGTAGAAACGTTCAGAATCTTAAGAATGTATATTCGTTAGCTTATAAGCTTCGTCGTTAATAATTGTTATAAGATTATTAAGATAATTTCCCAAAATTTGGACGTAAAATAGTAAACTTTCTCTCTTGATAAGAATCCTAGGAAAGTTTATGAATTTCCTAGGTGTTAGCGCACCAAATCTCTAACTTGTACGGCTTCTGAGATACCTTAAATTATATTATAAGGTCTAAAGTAATAATAAAATAATTTACGGATCTTTTATCATTTCATTTCATTTAAATTTTATTTCCGTTGAGATATAAATTACACATTTCTAATATAACAATTCAGAATCCATGAAAATCTAGAAAGGTCTAGCATCTTATTGAAACGATATTTTAAGTTGACTGGAAAATCATCAAAAACTTACATGGGCAGCTGTTCCTAGTTTCCCCTACTAGTAAGTATTACTAGGTAGTAGGTAAGCAATAAATTCAGCAAGTGGGCCACTCGCTCGATAGCGTCTAATTCTGGCGATCGGCTATTGCAAAAGTGATTAGGTTACATTATTGTTGCACCTTTACAAAATATACGTTTTTTGTTGTTTCATTATTATACTTTCATTCGATTATAGACATTGATTCAGAATTTTTGACAAAGTCAAAGTCATAGCGTGTACTTAGAGAGAGGTTAGAGATCATCTTAATATATATAAATCTCGTGTCACAATGTTTGTCCTCAATGGACTACTAAACCACTTAACCGATTATAATAAAATTCGCACACCATGTGCAGTTCGATCCAACTTGAGAGATAGGATGGTTTTTACGGCGAGAAAAATTCGAATAATTTCCGGGAAAATTTTATACCCGTGCGACGCCGGGGCGGGCCGCTAGTAATTTTATAGAATAAAGCAGGTTAAATTTCTGTTATCTAAGGTACTGTATTAAAACTAAAGGTAAATAAATACACGTTTACCTTGCACTATTTATTTTTAATCGGACAAAAATGCTTAAAAATATTACTCCCAAATCCTGTTGATTTGTACAAAAAGACTGCAACAAATCACCGAGTGCCTTGTTGATTTGTTGTAATTCAGGTAAATGCTATAGCCACCTATCCCCGTATTAAGAAAAATATTTAACTTTTTATATTAAACTTACATTATATCATAATATAACGTTTGATAAAAAACGTTTTTTACAAACCGAAATTAGTGCTAAATGTATTGAATAGCAGTTTTCACTCTTATTTAAACACTATAATGATGAATGGATGGATGAAGTATCGATAAACGATTTTGCTACCCAAACTCAAATGATAGGTGTGATTCAACATAGTTTTTTTAATAATTACATTTGAATGAGCATAACAAGCATAAAAAGCTATAAAAGCTCAGAATCATTGAACAAGCTGATATTGAAAATAGCAGCTTTGAAAAGCAGTTATTGGTGTTGAATAGCGGCTACTGTTATGGTATTGGCAAAACATGTTATTGCCCGTTTCAAACGCAAAATAAGACCTATATAAATAGGCTTGTGTCTTGTGTGCTTATTTATGTTTGCTAATTGTTAGCCAATTCAGTTATATAGGCTAGAAAAAGCAGTTTTTTTATGAAAAGGTACGAGGGTGACTGTATAGAAGACACTGTGCTAGAATTCCAACCAAGCACGGACATGTTCCTATAGCTCCTGACTTTTGGCCTGAAGGATTCGTATACCGACGCTTTAGGGAAGCGTTCACGAAGCAAACTCCCTTTGTAAGGTATTTTATATGTATACGTGGTTTGCGGTCATTACCTTGATGAAACACTGTTTCTAACTAGCACAGAAGGCAAACGCCTAAAGACTGCGTTTATGATGTAATACTTTCATTGGTTTTGAATAAATAATGATTGATTGATTTAGGGTTGCTAATTGTCAGCCAATTCAGTTATATTAACCATAAAAAGCAGTTTTTATGAATAGGTATGAGCGTGTCTGTGTAGAAGAATGACACTTACCTGGCGTACTCTCTTCTTGGAGGAAGATACTCTGAAAAGGCCCCTTGTGTGGAGGCCGTGCCGCCGCAGGTGCGCCAGGCAGGCCGACACGAGCCCGGGCACGCGCGGGCCGCCGCCGCCGGCCTCCTCCAGCCCCGCCCAGCCCCACTCGCCCGAGTCGCACGAACCACTCTGAAATATAAGAATAAGAATAAATTTATTGGTCTAAAAAGTAAATACATAGTTTCTTAGATCTATGGCCTCCAAACTAGAAAAAACCTGTATCTTGGAGACCTCCTTCCATTGTTACAAAACAAAGTATGAAAATACAAGTGAGTGGACGTATAATCAATCAATAAAGTTATAGTAGACAAAGAATATAAAACAAACATTTAAGAAAATAAAATATTAACAAGGTGATAGATTAATTAAAAAAATAATAATAAAGCGAGCAAGTGAAACTATATTGAGTGCGCGTATTGCCGTGTGTGTGTGTGTGTGTGGAAATATAATCACTATGTGAGGAATCCATACTCTATGCTAATATTATTAATACGAAAGTAACTCTCTCTGTGCCTCTTTCACGCAAAAACTACTGATTTGTATCGTACACAGATTTTCTAGAGATTGAGGACATTGGCTCCGTTTTACCGCGGGAAAATCCATTATAACGCGGGTAACACCGCATGGCACTACTAGTTTTGTATAAAGAAGGGAGGTAAAGTCACTTCTTGATATTATATGTATGCTTGGCTACTTCAATGCACAGAGCTAAGGACTTAGCAAACAACAACTTAGGAAGAAGCTAGGGATTGGTTCCCGCTGTAGGTCCTGTATTTTGAAAGAGGCCTTCACACCCAATAGTTGATAAAAGCTCAGCATACAATATAATACTCTTTATTGAACACAACATACAATAAAACAAAAAGATAAAAATGTACAAAAATTTAGAAACAATGGGCGTGCCTTATTGCTGGTAGCGATATCTTCCAGGCAACATTAATGAAAAGTTGGGATAAGATTCTGAGTTGACGCAGAAATTATTCTTATTAATTACAG
This sequence comes from Gymnoscelis rufifasciata, assembly GCA_929108375.1. Classification (NCBI taxonomy): domain Eukaryota; kingdom Metazoa; phylum Arthropoda; class Insecta; order Lepidoptera; family Geometridae; genus Gymnoscelis; species Gymnoscelis rufifasciata. The sequence continues at coordinate 12,072,111 of OV815322.1, forward strand.
CATTGGAACATGAAATGTTTAAATTAACATTATGGGTTGAATATACAGAGCCTCGTTAGTTTTTCTCGTAAGTTGTCTTGGCTCTTCAAGATAACGTTTTAAACCCCTTGATTATATTTATTTATAGCTCCAATCCCCTGTCGACCAATCCCAAGCATTTCCCATAATCCAAACCAATACTAGGGTTTAAAATCTCCCATAAGTCAAATAGACTTAGCCACAGCTTTCCACATCTTCGCACTAATAAAGTAGCGTGCAATATAATAATAAAATGGTTAACAATCTGTCAGTTTAATGCGGCGAGCGAATGTCATGCGCCGGCGCCGGCCGGCGGTGAAAAACCTGACATGTTGTTAAATAGTTCTGTATATTAAATAGTTAATATATGTAAAAGGAAATTTGAGTGTTTGTACCTTAACTAGAGTATTTCCTTGAGCAATTTTGCCGAGAGTACCTACCGTTATAATTCGCTTTATCTAATAATATAAACATTTTCCATGTCACATGTTAGTTACCGTACTCCTCCGAAACGGTTTTACTGATTTTTACCAAATTTTATATGCGTATTCAGTAGGTCTGAGATAAGTTACTATCTATTTTTCATTCTGCAAAACAACGTTTGCTGGGGTCAGCTAGTAACATATAAAATTAAAACCAGCACTCTGTTACTCACATTGCGTTTGGTTACAATAAAAATGATAACTACATAAAAAAATTGTATTGATACAGTAGAACCTCGTTAAGTCGAACCTCGATAAGTCAAAAACCTCCAAAACTCGTAAAAATGTTGAGTTCCCTTCCCTTCAAACACCAAAACCTCCATTACTTGAAATCTTGACCCTCTGTTAGTCGAAATAATCACCGAGTCCCTCCAAGCAATTTTGGTACATATTTTCACTCTATAACTCGAAAAATTAAATTTGACCTCTGTATCTCGAACATAGCAACGATTTATTTTACAACCTTTACAACTTGATCATTTGGAATTTATTACCTCTAGTGTTCGAAAAAAAATAAGTTACCGACTTTAAGAACTTGCCGACAATGTGAATACCTACACTATTGTTTATTAGAAAACATTTTAGGAGTATACGATAATAAATTTATGACTCACGTAAACACGTGTTTGCTTGCTTGGGGTCAGGTGTTCAATTTTGATTTCCTTTGAAATTTAGCTAAGCAAGTCATTTGTTTTCGACATAAATACTGTCAGATGTATGTAGTTTGGTTCTACGGCGCGAACCGCATTGAATACCTTACGTTATTTTATAGAGCAGACCAGTATCTCTGAAGAAGAATTTTCTGCACTTTATAGATTAGACAATGCTATAATAGAGAACAACCAAATTATTTAAAGCAAAATAAAATTACTGACTTTTTTTAGTCCCATATTTTTTAATTACAAATTATTTGAAATAATGTTGATTTATAATATATAAAAATATGTATGTCACCTCTGCAAGTAGAATTTTTATTTATTTTACCTCTAACTCAAAATTTATAAGAATAAACCTCAAACTCTTTATGTCGAATCAAAATCCGCCTAAGTCGAAATCCTCCATAAGTTGAAAACTCTATATCTCGAAATTTTAGGCGTCTCCCTTGATGTTCGACTTATAGAGGTTCGACTGTATTATGTTGAGTCCGTCTGTCAGCCCGTCCAAAAATACTTATCAATTTAATAAGAAATAAGTGCAAATATACAACAAAGTTTCGGACGAAGATCGGCGGAATTTAATACGTCATTTTTATTTTAACAAATTTTTGTGTTACTGAATTATGGCAGTTAGGTGATAATGTTTTAAATTAAGTGTAATTTTATAATAGGTATTTACGCTCTACTTAATACCTACCAATTAACGTTTAATAGATTTTCCTACGAAGTGCATTTTAAGTAAGAGGTATTGCCAGCAAAATTTTCACAAATTAACTTACCTATTAAATACATTTTATATTGGGAAATACAGCCTGATTGTATTATGTTATGACATACGAAATCGTATTTTAAATCAATTTATTCAATAATGTCCAAAATGTTAGTATGGAGGTCATTACACTTCACCGTCGATAAGTATTGATGATTATTTCAAAATTAGTTATTCATATTCATATTCATTTATTCGTTGATTCATGTGGTTACAAATGGTGGTAAGTTTTATATATGACATGAGCCCCGTTGGGACATTACAACTGATACAAAAGTAGTCTTAGACTAGTATAGTAGGTAACAAACTTATTACATACCTATTCAATATTTATCATTAAATTTAAATAGGTATGTTTAAAAGGAAAGTTTTTTTTTATAATAATAATATGGCTAGTGAGAATCTTTAATTGTTTTTTTAATATTAATATTACCTATGTATTTCTATTGTATGAAGTAACATTATCACAGTTATATGACAAACTATATTATCGGATTAAAATACCGTTCGTTTAGATAAATCAGGTACGTTTTTATAACGTTATTTGGAACAGTCAAAATAATAAAAATCAATAACTAACAATTCTCTAGTTTCCATAGCCCTTTAAAAAACCAACTCAAGACACCTCAGCCACTCCTTATCAAAATCGTTCCTCAACTCTGCCAAGCAACAATAACCACTAGCCCATTGTAATAACGCCTCTCTATACACGGGTAATTCATGCTATTTGTGTATGCTGGAATTAGGCGAGAGCCCGACGTCATACGATAAAATTATCTTGGCCTTATTGAAAGCGAGAAGGTCGCCAGGTAACCGGACACCCGTGACGTCGAGTGACGTCACTGATTGGAACTGCTGCAGCGTCAGCAGGTCTATGTATGTTGTTATGTAATATGTAAAGCTTATTTATTATTAAACAATCATCTTTTTATTATTTTAGAAATTTGCAACATCCGTCGTTTTTAGTTTTTCTCCAGTCCATCCAAAGGTTGTCTGGAAGAGATCACTTTTAGTGATAAGGCCGCCCATTGTTACACTATTATTTAATGTATTTTAGTTCTTAAGCATTGTTCTGTTGTATTATATTTTTGTGTTTCAATAAAGAGTATTGTATTGTATTGTTGTTAGATAGATAGTAACTCTAAATTTAAACTAAAAATTATCAAAGTAATAACATTGACAGTTCGCTTAATTTTTTTACACTGTGTTGAGAAGTTAGAGAATTACATAGTTTAAATAAGTATTTTGTATTATGCATTTGTTACCCTTGGAAGCTTTGAGAACAAGTTAATATTTATATATTGTATTCTATTCTAATTGACTATGTGAGGTTCGATCTGTTGAGCACTTTTTAAAGAGAACAATTATTTTGGCGCATTGCGAGTTGATTTTCTTTGTAGGGTTTGTAAGACGTCGAAGCTGATCCACGTGAAGGGCCATCAGTCTATAGCCGCCTTCTGACGTTATCACCAGTGCTCCATCGATGCAATCCTTTAAGCACAGACTTAAAAACTGGCTTGTAAAAAAACCGTTTTATAGGTTTGATGAATTTTTTTTTAGCTGACTCCTAATTAATGGTATGATAATTTATTATGATTATTTATATTTAATGTTTATTTTCAATGATCTAATTGAATTATTATCTGTCTTAAATTAAATTGTAATTACAATTTAATTTAATCATCATACAACTAGACATTATAACTACTTATATCAACTGTTTTTTGCAACAAATATTATTATTATCATTTTCATAATTTTAATATTTATTTCAACCCGCACTTGGCCAGCGTGGTGAATTAAGGCCTAATCTCTCTCGTCAAGAGAGAAGTCCCTGTGTCCCAACAGTGGGAACGTTAATAGGGTGATGATGATGATGATGATGAATATTTAATATTTTCTGACATGTAATCTATTGTTATCAATAAATGAACTATGAACTATAACATCACCTATTCCCGTGGCAAGCTTGAAGCTTGTATTCAAACGTACAAATTCCTACTATAACGGTATATTTATCCCGCCCCGTAGACACACTGCAGACGCACGTATCTACATTCTACAGACTACATTAAACAATGTGGATGTGTATGACATGTGCCAATCAAACTCGCATCAAACATTAATCTGTTTCCATTGCACTACGATATTCCACCACGTCAATAAATTAATACGTTAAGCTTCCGCCAAGCCTGCGGGACCAAAGAGTATATAATTAAAGAAAGAGTATATAATTAAAGAAGGAGTATATAATTGAAGAAAGAGTATATAATATATAGGTATTGTGATTGTAATGGTTAAAGCTGAAAATCAACGCCTCTGCTTTTATTAGCTGGCATTATGCTTTATCCCTTTTGCTACAGAGCACTTTTAAGTAATTTGTGTATGTTTGTTTGTATAATTAATGTGTTAAATTTACTGCTTAGTTGTGTATGTGTGTTTTCTTGTATGTCTTTGTAGCAAATAAACGATGTCTATGTACAAGATACAAAATCATTTATTTCCATTGTTTGGTTTTACAAAACTTAGACACGTCAAAATATGTATATGTATATACCTATCTAAGTTGTAAACGTTAATCCATATAATCGGAGGTGTTAATTAAAATCCCGCATTCGCTACTATGCGAACAGGATTAATTATTTTGGCCCACCCTTCAACAATAACATTTTTAATTTTACGGCAGGTTCCGTTGTTTTTTGTTAAATTTTTTATTATTTCTCGTTGCCCACAATGGACACGCGCATCACGACAGAGATCTTACACTACACTGTAGGTACATTACGTCGGTTTGATCTGCGGTAAACAAAGTCTGTCTGTCCGGTGGATCTCGTCTGGGGCTGGGGTTCCTATCTGCTAGTTGATTGCACAGTCGGAGTCACGTAGGCAAACAATGGAATTGTCACGGCCTTTTATATACATTGACGACCTTTTTTTATGTTAGATAAAGGCTTATCTAGGTATTTTTTAGGTGAGATTGTGGTCAAATGTAGGCACATTTGACCACAATCTCACCTGATGTAAAGTGACGATGTGGTCTAAGATGTGACCTCTTTGGCTCGGTGGGCCAAGGTCCGCCTGAGAAGCAAAAGGTTGCTAGTTCTATTCCCGACGGGGGACCAGATGTTGTACTATCTACAATTTCTGGTTTCGGGACTGGGTGTTTTCTATGTATCATATGTATGTATGTACAAAAAAAAATGCATCTATGTAATATATCAGTCACCTAGCACCTATAGTACAAGCTATGCTTGGTTTAGGGTTAGGTGATGCTGTGTGATTAGTGCGGAGATATTTATTTATCCTGATTAATAAGATTTTGTGAATATTCATTATCTACCTACAACAAATTGCCTAAATCTATTAGAGAACTACCTTGTTCGATGTTCGGAAGAAAGTGAATGAACTTTTGACGAAGAAATGTTACTATACATTTGATGAATTTTCGGGTGATCAATTTTAATACTGACCTACATTTATTATGCTCCATGTTAATGTTTCAACAGTTTAAAATTATGACCATTGTTTTATTATTTTTTGTGACATTATATTTAATTATTTTAATTTTGAAAAACGAAACTATTAATAATGCACGCCCATTAGGGCAGAATACATTGAAACTCTGAACATGTAACAACCATGTAACCACATGTATTTCATGCAATAAATATATTCTATTCTATTCTAGACTTATGTCTAGAAGTCCTACAGCTGATATGACGATGCTGTTGATGATCTCAATTGTTTTACTAAAGAGTTCTTTACGCGTTGATAAGATATCAGCGACCGATCGGTCCAGGTGGAGGCGCGTCACGTTGGCGCGACTCTACGACTATTTCTGTCCGCCCAAATGTCATGACAAACTGCACTGCGCGATCACTTTGACTGCTGTAGCAATCACACTCTCTTTACAGATACCGACACTACTAACATTATTGTATATACTTATTTAACTTATCGATGTATCTATACGAAAATTATAAAGCTAAAGACTTTGCTTGTTTGATTGTTTGAACGCGCTTATCTCGGAAACTTATCTAATGGTACGATTTAATTTATTATATAGCCCGTAGATACCTTCTAGGTCTTTATGCCCCATCTTAGACCTTCTTCTACATCAGGTGAGATTGTGGTCAAATAAAGGCTTATCTAGCATAAAAAAAATAGCCCTTAGATAGGCCATTTATCGAGGTCGTTATATTTGGCCATTTATAAGGGGTACGCGTCCAAAAACACTTCTTGAAAATAGTTCAAATTTTCAAATTTATAAACTCAGAAAAGCTTGCAGATCATTATGGATGTTTCCAGGTAGTTCGTTGGTCCATTTATTTTATAACCCCCTCTTAGTTTTTTTATAATATTTCCGGACAATCCACACAACAACATCTAGTCATCTAGCTATTACAACATACATAACGATTACACTCATTATACATGGATTGGATATATTGGTAATACGCATGGTGACTACATAATATTATATTATTTTTGATGTTTCTAAGATTTGTAAAATCAAACAATGGATATAAATGATTTTGTATCTTGCATCGTGAATAAATAGGTATTCTGTATACGCTTGGTAGACTGACCAAAAATAATCGAGACCTGTTTTCGCTTTATCATATCAATATCATAATGTTCCAAGATAATAAAGCGCTTATCACACTTGTGTAAAATACCACACATAAATCAAGGAAGTTCCAAAGAACAAGTGCTTGTAGAAAAAACACAAAAACCGATTCCTTAGTGGGAATCGAACTAGCTACATTAACAGTCATCCTTCCTCTTATTTCGTTACACCGAATAAGCCATCAAGAACCCAGTGATTAAACTGTTCGACTGTTTATTTACACGGGCTAAATTGTTTTGACGGTCGCCATTTTATTCGCAAGCGTGTTCGTATTAGCGGGTTTGGCAGATGGCGAGGTAGGTATTTCAACACGTCATTTAATATGATTTATTAGTTCTACGTGTAATTTAGCTGCATGATTCCCGAATAAACATAATTACTTGCATTTAAACTAAAGGGTGAGATACTTCTGATTGGATTTAAGTAGTATTAGGGCCTGTTTCACAATCTGCGATTGAAATATCAAGTCAAGTAAAGGTGGCATCGCACTCGTTTCCTGAATGCAATAATTAAAAGGTTATGTAGAGCTATCAACTCAACTGACAACTGTCTGTAGCTGACGGACCAAGATTTCTCTACATTCTAACCATTTACTATTTATTCGGATGTGGTGGAAGTGGCCCTTAGGCTATTTTATAGAGTTATAGGAAACGAAGATGGATTGGTGGTTATTATAGTCATATCTTTTTATAATTAACTGGGTGTGTCTCGTTTAAGAGAAAGAAGCTGTCTAACGCTTTCTTCGGCTGAAAACATGCTTACAGATCCGTTCCAGTTCTACCTAGAAACGACCAGCACGGAATTGAAATCGGAAGGCTAGAATGCAATATAAAAGAAACCACATAACACCGTCCTACTGTTCCGTTAGAACGTCCGGTTAGCAACATTACTGGTTGTTTTGTCACGTGCAAAATAACACATGCTGAGTTGAGTTGAGGGCCTTTTTGGACATTACTGGTAAGACATTTCTCACTGAAAGGACATCGACCATTGTCAGGACATGACGATGGAACCGGCCCGCACAACATAGTAGATGTGTAACCTGCATTAAACCCGCTATGGTTACATTCATAACGCGAATATTGCCATCTAAAAGTCCCTCAGGAAACTATGTAGATACAGCATTATAATATCGACTGACTCAGTGGCGCGGTGGGCGAGAGTCCGCTTGTGGCGCAAGAGGTAGCGGGTCCGATTCCCGCCGAGGGGTCAAGTGCTTGTATGTTCTGCAAGCACTTTCTCCTTGGTCTGGGTGTTTAATATGTATAATAAAAAATATCTATGTAAGTATGTAAGTATATTATATTAAGTATATCAGATGTCTAGTACCCGTAACACAAGCTAAGTGCTTACCACGGGGCTAGATGTTGTTGTGTGGATTGTCAGGAAATATTTATTTATTTATTTATATATTATCATCCCTGCGGAGTAGAAAGCTTGGGAACTCACATCATCAGCTCTGTCCATGGCCCCGAGCGAGGCGAGAGAGGCGCGCGACCCGCCGTGCTGCTGCCGGCGCAACGCCCGCTCCGTGGCCACACACTGCGCCAGCGGCACGCCGAACACGCTGCCGCTTGTGGAATCTGTAACGTTGATAATAACTTATGTCCACAGAAATGTATATGAAACCTAGGACTTGAAAATTATTTCTTGGTAATCTTTATATATATAATTCTTCTGTGAGTGTGTATGTCACTGAACTTCTCTCAAACGACTGGACCGATTTTGATGAAATGTTTTGTGTTTGTTCAAGGGGATCTGGGAATGGTTTAGATTAAAATAAAAAAAAAAAACCCGTACGAAGCCGGGGCAGGCCATTAGTTTAAATATAATATGTTGTCGTTAAAATCAGTTCTCAGTTAGATAACCTATACAAAAATTCAGATCTATGATATTAGAGGTATATATATAAAAAAAATATAACACTAAATTTAAAAAGATTCACCCTTATAAAAATAAAATTATTACTCGATATGTTAAGGTAGACACTCTTTAAGAAAGAAAAAACAAAGAATGAAATGTTTATTTGTCACAGAATCAAAACCTAATGAGTAAACAAAAAACAATTATAAATGTGACAAAAAGGTGATCATTCAGCATTTACAATATCGTTTTTTTTATCAGTTTTTAATACAGATATCCAAGGCTGTAAAAATTTCCTATTTCTAAGGTCATGCCAATTGAAAAGGCAATTTCCTATAGGTTTTTAATAGGTAAAAGTAGTTTTTGTTAGTATTGCTTATTTATGCGAAATAGTCAACCAAACCTATATTAGATAAAATGTCGTTAGCATTATTTTGTCCTTGTCCATGAAAGAGACAGAAATCATGCTTACTTAGACAGCTTTGCTGTTCCAACAAATTCTCAATTATTTCGTTATTACTGTGTTCAAGTGTAAGAAAAAAAGTACATCCAGTTCAGTTCAGTTAATAAAATTATAAAGTGAAAAAAATGTTACTCAGTTAAACGCCATTTTGCCGGCATCTCTTGCGTTCAGTTCAGTTTCTTGTAATTGGACTCTGCGCTTGAAGCGACAATTTGCCAGTGTCGAGTTAAATAAAATTATAAAGTGAAAAAGATGTTACTCAGTTGAACGCCATTTGCGTCTGAAGCACATCCTTTTGTATAATAAATATTAAATTCGGTTTAGTAGCACTGCTTGTCACTTTTATGATTGATGTTGTTGACACAGTCAGTTGACAATTCTTTGTATGCAAAAAAAATATCTCAAACGTTAAAACGAACGAATAAAATATAAGGGATAATTTTAAATTGCTTTACAAACATGCGCAATGCAATAGATTTATACATTCATAGATATATAGATATAGGAGAAATGTTCACAACATGCGTATATTAATTTATAACAAATTACCTGAAGCATTAAAACAATTAAATGGATTTAGTTTTAAAAATAGTTTATGTAGTTGGTTGCTTGTCAAATGTTTCTATAATGTTAATGAATATTTTAATTATGATGACAATTGTATCTAAATTTTTTAGCAATTACAACTGTAATATGAATTTGACATAATATTTGATTTAATTAATGATTTTAATGATTTACTCGACCTTCATTCTGAAGTTCGTGGGTTCAAACCCCGCCACGCACCTCTGGAATTTTCTTCTTGAAAAATGTATGTGTCTTTAAAACACGTGCTTTAACGGTGAAGGCAAACATCGTGAGGAAACCGGCATGTTCTTTAAACTTTAATGAGTTTGAAGGACATGTGACATGCACCAACCCGTACTTGGCCAGCGTGGTGAATTAAGGCCTAATCTTTCTCGCCAAGAGAGAAGTCCCTGTGTCCCAGCAGTGGGAACGTTAATAGGGTCGTAGTAATTTATTATTCTATGATAGGGAGTGATGATGATGACAATGATATGAACTATTATTAAGAACATTATTAAGATAACATGTCTTATTTTTTATTAAGATAACTTTCGCAAGTAACATGTTCGTTACTAAATATTTAATATTAATTAAAATGCGAGTATTTACAGATTTACAACGATATTGTCCGTTTTTTAAATCAATTTATTAAATTATAACTTAAGTAAAATAATAGGACGCAATCCGTTACTAAAGGTGCTATTTATTACAAACTCTCATCTTTTATTATACATATACAAAAATTGATCGCCAAATTGTATGTACGCGCATAACTTCATAACAGCACGAAATTTCATGATACTTTATTTTACGTGTTTTTTATTTTAAAAATATTATCAAAACGAAATATTATTTTGTTATAAATCTTCCTATTAATTTAGGATTATATCAAAACTCACTTGACCATACAGCCACATTTTATGTGTCTGTCTAAACGTGGCTTGGTTGAGTGACTTTTGCCTGTCTAAAGGGCGAATTATTTTTTTCTCACACATCATTACCTAACCTCAAACTAAGCAGAGCTTGTACTATGGGTGTTAGGTGGTTGATGTACTACATAGTTTTTTTTTTGTAAATACACACATATGATACGTATTAAATCCATTTCTTATTTTATAATATAACTTAAGTGAGAAAACAACATTTGCCGGGTCAGTCATAATATATAGGCACGATATAATGTGCCCGCTTTAATTCGCCTCAAACTATTGGGTCGCTATCATATAGATCATAATAAGTACGTCAAATATATATAGCCAAAAGAAACAAGCATAAAACTAATATTGTCTGTAAAAAATGGTGCAAAATATGAGAAAAATTTAAAATACTACAATGCCTTAGTACGAAGATTGTCTAACAACCAACGGTTATTCTAGCCAGTAGACATCATCCGACAAAATATCACGTAATTATAAGCGATATAACGGCGTATCGCGTGAAACTGCAAACCTGCGATATAATTATCAAAGGTCGGTTATTCTCGGCGCGCTATTTACAGAACAATAGTTCCTCGTCTATTGTGTACAGCGACTGGGTTTTATTATGAGATGAAATCTCAGGAATTATTTGGAATAAGATGTATTACGTCGACCTGGGCATTGTTGGCATAATTCATGTTTAGTATAACTTCGAAGTCCCAACTAATAGGTATAAATGAAAAAGTTATCTATTATATTTAGTACCCCGTCATGCTTATTTATTTAACCAATCTCAAAACTAGATTTCCGACTTCAGCTTTGCCCGCGTCATAATAGAATTTCCCCCGGTAAAATGAAGCATGAGTCCGCTACAGCTATGTCCATGCCAAAGTTGCAAATCGGGCTTTGCTCACATTTTTATGTGAAAAGTGGTATTCTACCTCATTTAATACTGGTCACAGGCTTAGGGCAACACACAGCTGAGATTAATAAACTTTTTTGGATCACAATGGCACATCACCCGATTACGTACCATTTACCTTAGTGTTTGTACGTATGTTGTATTGTCTAGTGCTTTAAATGCCATGTTTTAATTAGTGTTGTATCATTAATATTTAAAAAAAAACTTTATTAGGTATGTGTGCATTTGTTACTGTATTTTATTTTATTTTGTACAGTGCTGTTGTGTCCAAAATAAATGTTTTTCTATTTAAATATTGTAGGGCGGGCTTACAGATGGACTTAACAAATTACCTATATTTATTTAGTCATTATGCTTTACACAGAAACTTTGGTGTATAAGTTCGTTTCATACTTACTGATAGTACCTTAATCAGTATTTGTTGCTATAGCAACAGAAAAACATATGTATGTATATAAGCTACTTAAATGTATTTTTGTAAGTATGCGCTTAATGTTGTCGTGTGTGAAGCAACTCTGTCACTACAAGTGACAAGAGAAAACCAGCGCTGAGTAGGTAATCAAATCTCTAGTTAGCAAAAGCTGATCTGGCTCTTTTTTTGTCTCAATAATTTTATGACTCTTAAAACGAGTAACATACCATGATTTGACGGTTTTTTTAGTTTTTTAGTAAGTGAGATCATTAAAAAAATATTTTGTTATTTTCAAACCATGGTATGATACCCGTTTTAAGACAAAATATTGTTAAAACCCAGGATAATTTAAAAACTCAATAATTTTGTTCATCATGTTAGTTTTTCTTAGATTTGGTTTTATAGCTTAGTTTTTGATTTTTCAGGTCCTATATTATAAACTAGCTGTGACCTACGGTGCTACCCGCGTTATAATGGATGAAGTACTCTTAACCAACAACATATTTATTTGAATAAAGATTAATATTATTATGTTGATACAACTTAAACAAATTATTTCGACCAAATTAGGTACCATAAAAACGGTTTTTGTGAGTTAATCTTAAAAGATAGACATATACTATCGCGGACTGTTTTTTAGATCATTAAAAGAGCTATTATTCTTTAATACATATTTTTTGTGTATCTTGAACCGTTTTCACGGCGCACGCAACGGAAGGCTTCAAAGATGAACAATTTCTCCCGTTTTTTACACATTTACCACTATATCTTTGCTCCTATTAGTCGTAGCGTGATGTTATATAGCCTATAGCCTTCCTCGATAACTGGACTATCCAACACAAAAAGTATTATTCAATTCGAACCAGTAGTTTCGGAGATTAGCGCGTTCAAACAAACAAACAAAAAAACAAACAAACAAAAAAACAAACAAACTCTTCAGCTTTATAATATTAGTATAGATGTCCTAAATGTATATTCGTGTTTTTGTGACATATAAAGCATTTTTCATTTTCATTTCATATCTTACACCTACAAAATATCGAGCTCAAATACGAAGATCGTTCATCCAGGTACATATTTTCATATGTAATGTCCTTTACATTTTGGCGCCACACGTTGAACTAATAGGTATCAATAAAACAAAGCATCTTTACGACTCGACGCGAAATATAAAACTTCTTTCGAGAATCCATTATTAGCTGATAAATATTTAATTGACCCGTAAATATATTTTGGCTGTAAACTGTTTTACGGCTTATAAATTATCGCGCGAATTCTTAGGAAAATAAAATATCACGAGGTTGTATTCAACATTATTGTACTAAACTTCATTTAACTAAAAAACATCAGCACTATGGTATGGTATTTTTTTTGTTTTGCTAAATTATTTACGTTTAACGCAGATGTTTACGTCCAACCTATCATCATCGTCAAAGTCAAGTCAAGTCAAAACGTTTATCTATTAGAACCACAGGGCATTCATGGTAATATGGTTAACCAAAGCAACCAGAAGAAGAAGAAACAAATGTCATGTCAAACAAAACTTAGACAAAACGTAGTGATTATATACTCTCTGCTTAAACAGTCGATTTGCGCCTAGGACCCCGATCGGCTTTTCGGTTTCTTTAATTTTTTTAACGACTAAGAGTAATTCTTCTTGTCGACCTCTGTGGCTCGGTGGGCGAAGGTCCGCCTAAGGCGTAAGAGGTTGCGGGTTTGATTCCCGCCGGGGGACCTGATTTTGTACTATCTCCGCCGAGGGTGAAAGTGTTTGTATGTTTTGCATGCACGATATCCTTGGTCTGGATTATCATTATTATTAGATTAGATTATTAGATTATCTTTCTAGGGTTAATATGTATAATAAAAATTATCTATTTAGGTATGACTATTATATTAAGTTTATCAGATATCTAGTACCCGTAACACAAGCTAAGAGCTTACCACGGGGCTAGATGTTGTTGTGTGAATTGTCTGGAAATATATATAGAGGTATATATTTTTTTAATTTTTCTACAATTTCTGGTTTCGGGTCTGGGTGTTTTCTATGTAACATATGTATGTATTTACAAAAAAAAATGTATATATGTAGTGTATCAGTCACCTTACACCCATAGTACAAGCTCTGCTTAGTTTGGGGTTAGATGATGCTGTGTGATCCGGAAATATTATTTTATTGTTCAACCAAATTAAAGGCAAATTATACATCTTTATACCAACTGATGTTTTAGGTAATAACTAATGTAAAAACTTGCTAATTCTAATTCTAAATGAGGGAAACTGAGATCTGTTCTAACATTCGGCCTGGGATTGTTTAGTGCATAATCCCCCCGAGTAATCAGGCCCTATCCAGCCCACCTCCGTTCTCCTTTCACCTAAAACCTTTGTGGAAATATCACCAATATCTTTTTTGATTTGTGGAGAAAGATATGTTGCCGAGAATAAGCTGAATCGAACTAACTTTTAAATATAAATATAAATATAGAAATAGGTTTATTTACGTCAAAAAATACAAACACAATACAGAGCAACTATAACATTTTAGTAAGAATGATGTAGGTACATGTGTAAGAAATTCGGATGTAAATTGGTTGGCACTCAGCATGTGCTGTAGGTGCTGAGGCACCAGGCTGCAGCGCTGGTTTTCAGTGGTACCGTGTAAAGTGAAAGGCGGTGTAAAAGTAATCAGTAATAATCATAAGTGTGTTTGTTGCTCTTTCATTCAAAAACTACTGAATTATTTTTTTTGTGGGCCCTAAATCTATAAGTTATTTTACTTTTCTATAGTTGTATTGAGTAGGCTGTGAGACTGAACTTATACCCTCAGAGTTAATGCTGTTTTTGATATTATAAACAGGATAACATCAAGATTTTTTTTTTAATATCGAGTATACTTTGTTTGAGTCAAAGTCAAAGTCAAACCGTTTATTTCCTTAGACGCTTATGCATACTTGGACAGATCAACTTAAAGCTAATTTAAATAAAAACTAAGAATAATTAAGGAAATACCATTGTCTTTACAGTTCGCTTCTTTTTTTTACACTGAGTTGAGAAGCGAATAGAACAACCCAGCTTTCTTCTCTTATGTTGTTATAATAACAATATTGGTGCACAACATGGTTACAATTATGCATTTAACATAATCAAACAAATGCTAGTCAACCCAAACATGCACATAAAATAAAAAATCAAAATACAGCTATTTTGTCCATCCTAGTGGAGTGGAGCTGAATAAATCAAATCAAATCATTTATTTGCAGAATACATTGTGAACACGTTGAAACACAACGACAAGATCTTATAAGCAAGTGGTGTCAACTGTATTCAACTCGCAAACAGGTGTGCAAATATTATTCAATATATTATGTAGGTGCGATATCTTATTCGGCCTTCGCCAATGCTATTCTTTTCAACACCAAGATTCATTTACCATACATTCCCTATATTTTCTGGAGTAAATTGTAAACAAAAGTATTTACGTTAAAATAGCCTCCTGGTGACAAGACCATTCCGAACCCGTGACTCACGGCTCGTATTTTCGCTCATTACTACAAAGGAATGTGTGAGAGAGACGGGCAATCTGCTGTCTCTGTAGCGTAATGTATTGTTTATGGAGTAACCAAAAAAACGTTTTAAGATTTGGTCGAAGCGACTACGACGCGGGAGCGTATGCCGCGCCGCGGTCGCTTCTCGCTACCCATACTTATGCTCTATGTATCACGCCGCCATCACAAAGTGGGACTTTTTTTTGTTGCTTTGTAGACACTCTCGGTTCGCTTCCCGCTTCCCGCGTTGCTGACGCTTAGCTTTAGGAAATGACAATGAGGCATTACCGTTATCGTATCTATAGATAGTATTACCGTGTTTTTATGTTAAGAGCATCGAACATTGTTGACATAACTACTAGACCGCCATTTTGAAAAAATGTGATTTGGCGGCCAGTGATGAAACTCATGTCAATTGACAGAGTAAATGATAACAAACAAAAAGTAAAAATCTAAGATGGTATTAACCATTTAACAGTTATAATTGCTACGATGATGTTGCATCACGCTAATGACTCATTTAATGTACCTAAGTTAGTTAACGAGCGTAGCTAATTCCGTTAACCTCTAAAGACATTCATTCATTTATTTACTTATTTATTCAATTAATAAGCAACAATAATTAATATATTTATACATATGAAATAAATTACTAAAGATAAATTTTAATTCTTGAAACTTAAATTAAGTAACAAAATTACAATAAATAAGAATAATCAATTACAAGTAGAACATGTCAAGTATTCAATAATAAAGTACATTCATTCATTAAAATAATTCACATTCTCACAAAATCTCAAGAAAACAATAATAATATTTTCCCATATTATTGAAACCAAGCCTTAGTTAAACAGCGGACCGTCGAAATCACATAAAAACTCCTTGCAATGACAAACAAAATCGATAATGCTAAGTTTTCTAGTCGCATAATATGTAAGGAGATCCAGGTATTTTTCACAATTTCCTGTCTGTGACTAATAGTAGTTCAAAACAAAACATGATTATAAACATGACCTATATTGCAAACGGAAAAGTTCCGTACTCGCAATTCGGGCATAAAGAATTGGCACAATATCAAAAAACACTGAATATTATATGTAATTTTCTTGTAAGTGACATACCTTTTAACAATTATAATAAAGTAGATAGCCACCTGTCTGTGACATTGTTTGCCCGGTCTTGCATTAAGGAAAATTTGTGTTTAATGAGCATTTTAACAGCTTTATCAAATGAAAATACATAATTATTATTTGCTCATCCGTTTGATAACTTCAGGATACATTCGTACACATTATTTTTCCATCCTTAACTTGCAACCTCAAAACCATTTTAAAAGAAACACTGATTTGTAATACAATATAAATTCGGTTAAATCTGGCAAATTAACCCGTTTGGTACCTAAGATGCCGCTAACCTAGACAGACATGTTTAAAAAACCTCGTCTTGGCTGCAAATAACTATACAATTTTACGAATAGCAATCACTTTAAAATTAATTTAATTGCTTATCTATTTAGGTGAATTTTATAAATAGCTGTTTTATTTTTCAAAAGGAATATTTCTATTCAGTTCAATGCTTAGAGGTTCAATGTGCTAACTAAATGGTTCAAGAAATGGTCACCTAGTGACCATGGATTTGTTTCCATCCTAAATAAACATTTCCAGGTATTTCCACAAGCTACTGTGAGTTTAGAGTTTAAAACCGGTCGGTGTTAGAACGTATCGGAGTTTATTATTTGTAAACGACGCGCCTCCACCTGTCCGCTCATAACTTGTGCGTCTGCGCAGCTGATTGGTTACGTCATTTCGTTTTCCAAAATATAAGTAGGCCTTTACATTGATTTATTTATGACTTGCTTTATCCGCGACTAGAGTACGTCTGAGTGAAACGGTGAAAACAAGTGACGGATTTAATCGTTTTGTCGGCTTGGTTTACTGATCCCCTGCGTGAGATCTCATTAAAGGGAACTGCAGTTATGTTATAAAGTGCTCAATTTTTTTTTATGCCGGATAAGCCTTAATTTGACTACAATCTCACCTGTCGTAAAGTGACGATGTGGTCTAAGATGGGGCATGAAGGCCTAGACGGTAGATGATAGTTAGGTAGTTGACTATCATTAAAAAAACATGTTAACAGGTAGGTAATAGGTTTTTAAATATGAAACAAATTGTTACTAGATTATTAAAGATATTAGTAGTTAAAGATATATTTTAGAACCAAAATAACGAACTCAGTGTTGAAAAATACAACTTTAAGAATAACCTAGATTAAAGTCCCCATTCGGACGTCCATGTGCAAGCAAAACATAAGAAGACAGGCTGAGTAGATCAAGCGTGAATCGATAACAAAAAAGCACCCATAACACCTGCTTAAATATTCACACTCACACTGAGACAATGATCTCATTTTCATAATTTTTTTGTCATAATTGATGTTCATTAACTTGTATATTGTATTGTAATTAACCGATTTAGTAAAACCATAAGCACCCCTATTTACATCCCCACCGCTGGGACACAGGGACTTCTCTCTTGACTAGACAGGTTAGGCTTTGAGTTACCTCATTGGCCAAGTGTGGTATGGTCAATGTCGTACATTCTTTAAACTCTTAAAATTTCCCAGAACATGCCGCTTTCCACACAACGTATGCCTTCACCGTCAAATCACGTGTTTAAAGCACACATACATTTTCCTAGAAAATCCAGAGGTAGGGTTTAAACCAAAGACCTTCTTAATGAAAGTCGAGTGTTCTCGCACGTAGCCAAAACGGCTTTAGTGAATATGTTGAAAAAACATTCACAAACCTTATTCCAACAGAATTCCTATAGAATTAAAATAATAAATACGACCCCCAAAACATGCACTGAAGTTTTAGCCACGATCGAAACATTTATTTTCATCGAAGGCCAGATAAAACTGAGGCGTAATAATTAGTAAAAAAACATCGGCATTTCGTAAAATAATAATTAATTGATTTAATGTACACCAGACGAGATCAAAGCTACCTAATGAATGAACGACGTGGTCTGTCTGCTAGCTGCGTGTTAGCGTTCCACTATTTATTGCAAAAAGCGAATAGTCGAGTAGACTTGAGATAGTGGTATCAGTTACGGCGTTAGTATCTAAGGGTTAGACGTTAAAAAGAACAGTAGACGTTATTTCCGGCATTTTATCCGGGGATTTATTTACCCTTGGTAAAAGTTACTGGCTCACGGTGGATGCAATTAGCGACCGATCGGAATAATTGGTAGTATTTGAGGGAGGCTTATGTCCAGCATCTATTTATTAAATACACACAAATTCACTAACAGACCAGGGTCCAACACATTCAAAAGTTAAAAATATATTTTTCTGATAACAATTTCAATTAGTAATTAGGCATCAATTTAATATAAAATAATTAAAAATAAATATAATTAATTTAATTTAATGACTATAATAAAAATTACATACATACAGGCAATAATAAAACAATTGATAATATATGATGAAGTTGTATACTCTTCATTGGGTTTCTAACAGCTGGAATGATGATGATGATGATTTTCCCCCAGGAATCAGGTATGTTCTTGTGCAAAATAGCCTTTAGCCTATAAATAATAGCCTAAACAGTCTAAAGCAACTAGACTGAGTTTAGCGCGTTATAGCAAAAAAAAAATGCAATCATGACTTCAGGTTATAAATTGTCTATTATTTATTATATGTATTATAAACTAAAGTCCCCCGCCGGCGCCGCGTCTGTCTGTCTGCTCGGTTCGTGTTCGAATATAATCAAAAGCTTCAAAACGGATCTTTATGCAGTTTTCTGCAATAGGTAGAATAATTCAGGAGGAAGGTTTTGTGTATTATTTATTTAAAATACTTTATTTGAACAAAAACTTTGTACAAAAAGGTGGGCTTAATGCCTATGCATTTTCTATCTGCCAACCTGTATTGGTCGCTAAACATTGTTGGCGTGCTAAAATAAAGTCAATATATTCAAACTATTTTACATACAATTAAATTTTTTATTTGTTAAGTTGTTTAAGAATTAGTTGTTGTATGATGTTGAAATTGTTGAAGTAGTCGGAGAAAAAAATAGTATGATATATTATATCTTCGATAGTTTTGTTTCTTATAGATAAATATCTATGGCTACTTGCAGTAGCAGTCATATTGCACCCAATTAAGGCAAAACAAGGTGTTGGGTGTTTCTGGGTTAAATAGTAAAAAATATACCATTTAGAATCTCGATTCTTATCTCTATCTTTTTTATCTTTGATAAGCCTTCAGTTGACCACAATCTCACCTGATTTAAAGTGACGATGATGGGGCATGAAGACCTAGAAGGTAGATGGCTTCTCCGGGCCACATTACGAAACACGAGAAAATCACTTCACGCACTGGCCCAGCCCGGAGGGCGGTGAATAGCCGCGGCCGAAGCCTACCACCAGAGACTGTTCTTAGCACCACCCGGAGGTCACGTGTAAGGATTCAGAGGGTTTACACTTACGGACGTGAACAGAAAAACCTCCAACTAGTAACTAGTAATTGTATGAACCATCCTTGCGCAATCGGTTAGTTTTGTTGCTATCCCACTGCTGTCGATTACTCACTAGGTATCATAAATTGCTATTTTATTTGGGAATAGAGGCATTAACCTGACCGAACTTTGAACGGGTTTTATAAATAAACCGTTTTTGTTCTAGAAAGATTACAATAGGCGGAAGTTGTTAATATTTCTTAAATTCATTCAAAGACATAAAGAACCAGCTATTTAAATGTTGAAAATGATGTTTTTAAAATGACGTATTTTAAAGTAATTTAGAAAGTTAAATAATTGTATTTCCAGTAGATTATTTGACTAAATTTAAGCTTATTAATTATTTTTAATACCTTCTTTAAATCTATTTCTTATATTTTAATGCAGAAAAAAATTAAGACTTATCCGCTACCTTCGCACACAGGATTAACGTAAATCTATTTTTAACTACCTACCAATGTAATAAAGTAAATCAGCAGACGCATTCTGTAAAAAATCGAATCCGAACTCGAAATCACTCAAGTGACCGAGCTCACTTCGAACGCTCGTCACTGAGGCGCTACAGGCGCTATCGAGTTTTACAGAATACAAAACTTTAAACTCACCGCGGATTCAGCTTCGTAAGGATCGAAATGAGTTTACAGAATGCGTCTACAGATATCTAGTACGGGTAGCACGGGGTATTTCTGTGTGGAATTCCGGAAATAAATTTTATTAGTGTTTATCTAAGTAAGTACATTTATTTCTCATAACATGACCAATATGAAGGTTTAACGCTATACTTCTTCTCAATTTAGTTCTAACCTCCGTAGTACAGTCAACAGCAAAAGTAAGTGATTAAAATCAAAGTTTCTAAACATTTAACAAGTTTTACCTAAGTATCCATTTTAGAAATAGAAATAGAATAGAATCGTACTAAATGTGATCACTTACGTAATGACATGTATTATTTGTGCCTTTATAATAGGCCGTAACTTTTGACTTAATTTACTGTTCAATTATTTTGGGACCCTATTTTAACAGCTAATTTTTCTGTTGACTGTACATAAATCTGTTTTTGGACAACGGTTAAAAAAAAAAAAAATTTATGGGGATGAATGTTGAAACAACCAAAATAGTATGATATCATCTAATATATAAAATTCTCGTGTCACAGTTTTCGTTGCCATACTCCTCCGAAACGGCTTGACCGATTTTGATGAAATTTTTTGTGCTTATCCGGTATCTATGAGAATCGGCCAACATCTATTTTTCATTTTGCAAAAAAAGAGTTTGCCAGGGTCAGCTAGTATTATATAAAAAATCAAGTTGTTGTACATTACAAAACAAAGAAGTTACCCAGTTTAGTACTATCTATCTTTTTTTTCGATTTTAATTAAACAGAATCTTTGTTAAAATCTTAATAAACATCTATTATCCTCAAATATCACCTCTACCTCCAGCCTTAGTCCACAATAGAAAACTGTAGAAAATTCGATAAGTTTTAGAATAAAAACAAAAAAATTTCTGAGTCGCGTTATTTCAGTGCGAGATAAATGGCCGGTGTCAGCTTCTTTGTAAACAATAACGGTTTTGTAACGCCGCACACTGCATTCACGATTATTCAATAACATCTGTGAGAAATTTTATAAATAAATATTTCCGGACAAACATCTGATATACTTAATATAATAGACTTACATGTACAGACATTTTTTACTATACATATTAAACACCCAGACTAAGGAGAAAGTGCTTGCAGAACATACAAACACTTTGCCCCTCGGCGGGATTCGAACCCGCTAACACTAGGTCCGCTAGCGGCCTTTCGCCCGCCGCGCCACTGAGGCAGGCACTATAGCAGGCAGGCATATAAAATATATTATGAGCATTCGGAATAGATTTGAAAACTGTGATTTTGATATTTATATTTTAATGTTTGTATCGTGGATCATGTTACGGCGGTGTCTTGCAGTGTAGAAGCCCGATGAACCGTCGAAACTTGACCCCTTGCGGCCAAAACTGCTCATTCAAGAACGTCGACAGATGTTGAGTTGGAACCCGTACCATAAATGAATCGAAGCTCATATTACGGCGATTCATCAGCACTGATTGAAACGTAAACGTAACCAAACGTAAATCGTATAAACAAGTTACCAAATAAACTAGATTGATATATTCAGTGGTAAGTCAGCTTGATCAATTAATTACTAGTTTGGTGAGCATCAAGGTTTATTGCGGAATAAATTGTTGTCTTTAGTTGTGATTGATAATGTAAACCTAAGCATCTGTTTTAGATATTTTGTAAATGGTTAATACGTAATATCTTTGTCTATAGATATTAATGCGAGGCACTATTTCTTCTTTTTCTGACAAAGGATTACGTTAATCAATCAATCAATCGTTTATTAAAAACCAAAGAAAGTACTACATAATAGACGCATCTTTTGCAAAAGTGACCTTTGAATTCATTTCATCATCATCATCATCATCATCATCATCATTATCCTGCCCTTGTGTAAATATATTATTTACGCACCCTCATTATGAATCTACAAGGTATTTCAAAATTGTTATATGTATAAGGAGGAAGAGGTGTGAATGCTATGCACCAGGGGAACATAATATTGTTCTCTGACATAGCGAAATGAAAGCTTATTTGTCAAAAAAAATCTTTCAAGTGTAAGATGATTAAAATATTGAAAGGATAATAAACATCAGATAAAGCGATTGGAAATAATTCCAAAATACAAAATTGATTGTAAAATGGATTTTAACACAAGGTACTAAGAGTTAGTATGACCGGCAAGGCGCCACAATAAATGTTATGGAGTTACGAACGTAAAACTAATTACCTTGTGTTTACGCGTTTCTCTGTTTTAGTAATGTTATGGTTTTGCCGTGAAATTACCTACCTACGTACTAAAACAGAATCATAACTGCTCACTTTGGCATGGTATGGACATATTATGAGAAGGGATGAATGTCATGTGTCGAAAAGAGTGTTAGATATGTGTGTTGATGGATATGTGGGAAGCGGTAGACCAAACAAAAGATGGATGGACTGTGTGAAGGATAACATGTGTAAGAAAGGAGTGAGTGTTGAGATGACGAGTGACAGAGGAAAATAGAAGGAAAAAACATGTTGTGCCGACTCCACGTAAATGGGCAAGAGAATGATGAACTGCTTACTTTGACCTCATAATCTACAAACTCTGTAAATTTTAAAAACGCTTTTTGTAGCCTGTTTTTAATTTAATGAAAGTTTTTGGTATGTTTATTCCTTGTAGATACAGTTTTCTAGTCTAATCTAAAATATTGGCATACACCCTATAAAATAGTATATTTTATGTCCAAACAGTTTTTTTTCTTTGTTAGCTTGAAGGCGCTAATCTCAAGAACTTTGAACTACTAATCGTTTTGTAATATATTTTTATTTTACATTTAATTTTAATTAATAATTGATTTTTATATTGACATTGATGATCAGTATGAATGACATGAGAATATTGTATGAATTTTGTTTTTGATTGTATTTAATGTAATTTAACGCAACCCCTGTCAGCCTGTCCAATTGTCCATGTAGGCCATGTGCTTCTCAGGAAATAAACGTTTTGACTTTGACTTTGATCAACCCCTCCGGGGTGCATGGATCAAAGTCAAAGTACATATCGACATCAGATGTAACAATTTATAAACCTTTATCTGTATAAATGTACATATGTGAGCAAATAAATCATTAGATTAATTCCGTTCAAAAAATATTTCAGGGTTGGAGAGCCCATTTATCAAGGAAGGCTATTTACTTTTTACCTCGTGAAAAATCTTTGTTTCCTCGGGAAAATCCATAAATCATGGGCAACGCCGCGACCGACGTAAAAACAAGTAAGTATATCTATACAAATAAACAACATTAGATTCTCAAATACCCGTAAAAAGCCAACATAGTAAAGGCATAATGTTTTTCTACATTTTTTGTCAGCCTGTTCTGATTTTGTAGATAATCTATTAACCGACTATTCCAATTAGGACATAACTTACTCTCGCTATTAGCTTGCTAAGTATCATGTATTTAAACGAGGACAACGCTGCGGGCGCCGTTGGTTAAAATATATACATATATTAAGTTCTACGGATGGGCGTTAAACCTGTTAATTTTTAGATTTAAGCTAGGCGCTAAAATAAGAACTAATAATTATTATTATATCAGCTGGATAACAATTATCCGTAGAGGTCTACGGCGTAGCCAGAAGTGTAACTTTTGTAGCTTGTTGAACACACGGCTCGTAGAAAGTCTACGAAACCAATTTCTCTACGGAACGACCATTTCATTTTGGCAGACATTTAACTGATATTTTAATTTTATTACTTCTAACGACTTTACATTTTTATTATTTTGAAACTTTGTCATCACTGCCACTATAAATAGCGTTTGTATATACTGTGTATATAGAAAATCTTTATTTTTATTGATAGAAATTGTTTTAAGTTAATGTACAACTTTCTCTTAGGAATTATATTTATTTAGTTTTAAGTTTCAACGTGTAGCTTTTTTTTTCGTTTACGTCTCTAGGACGGCCATTATCTATTTGAAAGCCATTAGCTTTTTTTTTCTTTTACGTCTCTAGGACGGTATTTGAAAGCCATTATCCACCTCCGTCTGTATAACAATCGTTTTCCTACCTTTATCCTTGTCTTCCTTCGCGCGGCTCTGGTCAAAGAAGCCTGTGGTCAGAGCCTTCCGCTTCAACAGGTAGGCTCTCCGCTTTGGCTTCGTCGACGACACCGCCGTCTCTGCGAAAAATAAAATCAGTTCTTGTATAAATACAATACAATATAATTGAAGAGTGAGAAGTTCCCAATGCTGCTAGACATGGCAGGTATTAGCTAAACCACTATTATGATTACAACTGTAAGGCCTGTTTCACCATGTCCTAGTGAAATAGGTAATGATTAATATATGGAGCTATACCAGTAACATGAGACAAAGCGAGATAGCTCTTGACATCACTAACCATTGCTGATTTTACGCGGATCGTGCGTGCTATGTGGCCTGCAAACAGTTCTCACCCTTCCATCAAATTCAAATTCAAATTCAAAATCATTTATTCCATAGGCAAAACAAAGGTGCACTTAGAATAGTCACAATATACATTTATAAATTGAAAAAAATTGATTAAAATAATAATTATTACACAATATATATATATATATATATATTCTTACAAGTCTATTTAACAATTGCCCAGGCATCTTTATCTGAGACATCATTAATTAATTAGCCATCAAGGACACACTTGTCTCTTGACGAGAGAGACGAGATAATGAATTACTTGTGACTAAGTCGAAGAAGTATCCTGCCAACTTTAGTGTAACCCATAACTTACTTTAAAATAACCTCCTTATTAAATACGACGAATATTAGTTCGAAATTTCGTTGCAACACGAAGTATTCGGGCGAAGAAGATATTATAATTACGGCACTTCAGAATCTTGTAGCGCGCAACGCGACTTAAATCGGAGTCCGCTAATGTAGATAGATAAGAACATCGCGTACTAGTAGGTATACCCATTCATAACGATTTCAGCGAGCCAACGCCACACGAACCTTCGCCCTCTTACGTAGCCGCACCAATGAAACAGTGCCGTGCTAATAACTAAAAATTGCAATTTGAATAGAGCTGAAAGCTATTAAAGCATCCTTCACATTCTTGGCAAAACATTATATCTTTGTCCACCTGTATTAATACAATTCAGTTCCTAGTAGTTATAATGGGCACCATTAATAATAATAAGCAGGTGTAAACAGGTACAGACGGACGGACGGGTGCATGTGAAGATAGCCAGAACGACGGACGCCATTTTAAAATAGTTTTATTGTGGGCTTGGTGTTACACTAACATTACAAAACATGTGTTTTAAATGTTTTTGCCTCTTTTTTTAGAGGTTTTTAGTATTGATAAACTTAGTAAAATTGACTTATTAATCTTGTGAACTAAGCTGCGGTCAACAATGGGGTTACCGCAGGCATACACACATTGGCCAGTCCTATTTATGGTTTATATTATTACCTAACCTATCAGGTGACAAAACAGGTATCATATCTTTAGCGATTCCACAGAACTTATTTGAACTATTGTAATTTCTTAATAATTGGCAGTGTCTATTGTTTTCATTAACATTTCAGAGCGATAAAGGGTGTGAACCCAAAATTTATAAAAAATGAATTTTGCAAGATATGTTTACAAAAGTTGAAATATGTGTTTTTTCTTCAAAATTACCGAAAAGCAACTGACAATAAAACTTGTCAGTTGTCATGCTAAAGCATAATCTTATAACAAGCATATTATGCAATGACTTATTATTTTTTAGAACTTAGATCTGGACTGAAAACACAAGATACGAGCTTTTTGCCACTATTTGTCTTTTTGAAAATTTGATGTTAGGTTATTACAATTAACTTAACCGACTCTTACTTGTATGCGGTTATAGCAAATGCCTACAGATGAAACAAAGCTATTTGCAGATCACAAGGAATTTATTTGACCTTTAGCGTTAAAAACAAAAATCATGTGATCAGTTTGATACGAATCAAGCTCGCAATGCTGCAAGGTATTTTCAACAAGTAATAAAGCAAGAGGTGTGTCTATACGTAAAACATATTTTTGGAACATATAAATCTGTTATTGGAGTGTATTTACAGAAATATCTCGTGGAATTCGATCGACTGTGAAATCATCTAAAATTGAATACAATAAATTGTATTTCGGTGTATGAATGAACGTCAGAGCGAGCAGGGATCAACGGAGCTGGATTGAGTTATTCGATCAGAATCATTTTAGTATTACAGCCTGTCCCGGTTCGCACGAATGCATAAACCTTCCTCTTGCTGGATCACTCCACCTATTCCTGAAAACCTCATAGAACCGTTCAGTAGTTTTTAAGTTTATCGCGAACATAGGGACAAATATACGCATCGGACGACCTTAATTAATAATAATGTATGGATAATACTTATTAAAGAACAAGTCAAATTATAACCCACATCAATCGACACTTAGAATCATAATATTGATTTACTTATTTTAATATGTTTTTACTTATCATGCTTTGTACAAAATTTTAGTTTATAATAATTTTATCTCTTTTTTTTTTTCTTTCTGAGTATCAATTTGCTATGATTTGTGTCAAATGGAAGGAGGTTCCCATAGTACAGGCTCAGCCTAGTTTGGGAACCATTGATTATTGTATATGTTTTATTATGTTTTTGGAAATAAATATTATTGTTATTGTTATTATTATTATAATATAAAGGTTACTTGCAGTGCCCCGCGTTATAATGGATTCTCCCCTGAAATGAGATATTTTCCCGCGCTAAGGTTTGAGCTTTGAGGTTGGCTGGTAGAAATTGCCTTAGCATTAAGCCCAACTTTTGTACAATTCATTATTTTCTTGTGCAATAAAGAATTCTTAATAATAATAGTTTTATAAATTTTATGCAGAAAAATTTCGTAGTCTAAAATCCAAGGACTATTACTGCCCTCCCGAGACTAAAGTGCAGTATCAGCAAAATAACGATTGCGAGAAAACGGCATTTAAAGTTAAGAATTTGATTTAAAAAATAAGTGGATGCATAAACAAAACAAAAAAAATGTAGAACGGTTGTAAAGGTGTAGGTTCACTCGTCTTATTGACAAAAACAAATATTTAATTATAAATGAATTTATTATGGCCATTTATAATTTATGGTACCTATTACTGCAACACCCTTTTTATAAAAATAAACATTTAAAACTGAGTAAAACGCAGTAAAAAGTCCTATTACTGCGTTTGGATTCTTTTTTTTAACAAGAAACCCAATTAACATGCAGTAAGGTGAAAATAATACTGCATGTTAGTTGGTTTTATAGGGCAAAGGTGCTTGTTTTACTAATGCAGTAAGAAAAACAGCTAGTTTATATGTAGTAGAATGTTTTTTTTTGCATAATTAATAACAATATTTCTACTCAGTGAAGTAAAATTATCAAAACAAAACATGTTATCTAACAAATTCTTGTCAGTTTTCTCATAATAATAACATTAAAGTATTTTTTTTAAACAATTTATCTTGGAATTTAGGAGTCCTACTTTAATGCTTAATAATAAAATATACTCAATGTAGTTGCGTATTATTAAAAGGTGGACATAATCTTGAGATCAACATTACAGTAAAACTAAATCAAACAATTTGGTAAACCTTACATAATTAGTTTCTAGAAGTAATTTGCTCTTTTTAACAATCAACCAATGCTATGTTTAAGCCTGTGAAACACACGCTTAAAAATAGCATTGGTGGAGTTTAGCTTTTGAAGCCTCTAAGTACTTTATTTACTACTAGGTTAAAGTTATAAAAATGTATGTAACAACATTTAATGCACAGCCAGTATCAACCTTGTATCATTGCATCATGTATCATTATAAAACAGTCTCACAAGGTGTAGTACTTTTATTGAAGTACAATCTAATTAAACTTACCTTCCATCATGCAATTATAAAAAAAAAAGTTTTTTCGTTGTACATAATAATCAGTTTTATACAGTTAACCATAAGGCACATTCTTTCTTAGAATAAATACGGCAAATCCTTTAAACATAAACCGAAATCAAAAATCACAATCTTTTCAAAATTCAACATTATTCATCAATATCAAAAAATGATTCCTCTGGTTCTTGTGGTGTAGAACGAACAGAAAGGTTTTTCCAGAAGCTCAATCTACTTTGTGGAATAAGTGGCCCTAGTATCTTTAAGATGTTTCGTTTCCTTTCACCATCAACACCTTTATGAACAGTTTTTGCAGTAAAGTTAGGCAAGGTCTTTGATTTGAGACAAGATAGTCCCTTGAATTCTATCTCATCAAAGCTCTTTTTGTAAAATAAACAGTAACTTCCCCTCTTTACCATGAGATGCACAATATCTTTGATGTATACCCGGTTTCCATTACTATCCTTGTTTTTTTTTTGTTAAATATGACATTTGTAATTGTAATAAAATCATTTATTTCCATGCTGCAAAACGCAGTATATCAACGCATTACTGCACTTTAGCTGCGAATAACTGTATGAGTGTCACATGTTAGCCTAACAAATCTGCAGCAATGCTGTATTATACTGCATTTTAGTTAGTTTACAATGATTATTGAAGGTAATGACTCGCAACTAAAATACAGTTAGCTTTGATTTTACTGCATTTTAGTTGGGAGTTCGTGACAATAAATTGTATTTTTCTAATTGCAGTAAAAACAGCTTGTATGGAGGTAAATTTTACTGCATATTAGTTAGTTTTTTTTTTTTTTTTTCCAATAACACAAAACTATCTAAAGGCCCGTAAAATTTGATTGCTTACTGCATTTTAGTTAGGAAACCTTAAAATTTTCTCTGCTTACTGCACTTTAGTTGGGAAATCATGCCAAATTGTTAATTTTATTGGGTTTGCAGTAAGAGTAAACTGTTAAATAAAAACCACCTAATTGTACTAGAAAAAAAAAAATAATTCAGCAGAAAGCTTATGAA
The DNA here is from genome assembly GCA_929108375.1 of Gymnoscelis rufifasciata. NCBI lineage: Eukaryota > Metazoa > Arthropoda > Insecta > Lepidoptera > Geometridae > Gymnoscelis > Gymnoscelis rufifasciata. The sequence goes on from OV815322.1 coordinate 12,101,404, forward strand.
ACCCGCTATCAGAATCAATAATAAAACGAAAATCACCAAATGGCCTATTACTGCACTTTAGTGTCTGGAGGGCAGTTAATTCTACTTCCATAGCTGAAATTGCAATTCAGATTCAATGGAAACGATGGCGCTCTTGCTTATTGTTATTTTTTTAATTATTTTGAATAAGTGATAATCGCTTCACTTGTTACTTTGCAGGTTAACCTGCAAAGTGAGGTTACAGTTAGTTTTTTTTATTACTATAAAAAATATTATTATATGACATTATAGTAATAAAAAATTGAAGAAATTAGTGTTTTCGGTTACGCGGGTAAATCTAAGGGCGGAAACATAGTAATTTATAGGCCTGAAGAAGCGGACGCTACGAGAGGCGCGGCATTCATTAAATATGATTTATTACACCGCAAATTATTATTTAGCTGCTCAGGCGCATAATCTGTTTCATAAGGATTGTAAAAGAGCAGGTCCATCAAAGCGTTAAGATATATACATTTTTTACCTATGTATTTAGGAAGCTGTCTATAGTTCATAATTGATTACCCACAAGGACCATCTATATAGTTCACAATTTTACATAATTCAAAATGAGTGCGCTACGGAATGTCTAAAGAAGTGATTCCGTTGTGGGCTAGAGTGAGAGATGAGAAGCCTGCGTACCACCAGCCGTGTAAGAGAAAGGGATGCCAGACGGACTGGCGCCGTTAGTCATTAATAGTCATGAATAGTCATTTATTGATAATAAAATTCCATTTTGGTTACACTGTTTTTAGTACTAATCATATCAAAACAAATAAATCATCAAATTCAATTACTTAATAAATATGTCAAATTGCAAATACTTAGTCAATGGCACATAATTAAGTTTTAAATAATAAATCAATACAATACAAACGGAATGTCAATGCAAGCAAATTAATTGGTATGTCAGCTACTTATGATTTGTCAGAGAACACTAAGAACTTGAGGGAGGCCTATGTCCAGCAGTGGACGTCTTACGGCTGAGATGATGACTAAGAACTCATCATAGGTATAAAATGTCTGTTGTATGAACCATCGTTTTAATCATTACACGTTACGTAACGAACCAGTTTACCCTGCCATATTCAATTCATTTCATTTATTTCACTTTTGGGACATTAAAGAACACTTAGTTACTTCAATAAATTATTACATACATTATTATTTAAGAACTAATTAAAATAATCAATTAATAGTGCAGCTGAATAGTCGCTTTGTCAAAGTATGTAGAAGCAGCTGTAAAAAGGCCTAGTCAAATTTGTCATACACAATCTATAATAAACAATAATCATAAGTAGTTATCACTTAAAAATTAATTCTAATTCGGCAGACGTGGTTCTTTAATACTTGAATATTTTATAACAAAAATTTATGACAGGATACCCCACTTCTTGTAGAGTTTTGATATGTGTGTAATCATCTGAGTCAGGCGGACACTAAATTAAATATTATTTAGTGAATGCCGAGTGTTCTGATAAACGACTTTCGTCGTAATCACATAAGAAGTTATTCGAGTTTCATGATTATTTTGACGAATTTGACTAAAACTCGGAATATATTTCCAAACCTAAATAGCTAAATAGCTGGATAAACACAGACTTTATCTTTTTGCGGGGAAATCAAATGGAACAAGGAATAAAATACAACAGTTTTTTTCTTTAGGTATTACCTATCACGCATTATATACCCAACCAATTGTATTTAAATATTCATGAATATTTAAATACAATTGGTGAATTAAGGCCTAATCTCTCTCGCTAAGAGAGAAGTCCCTGTGTCCCAGCAGTGGGAACGTTAATAGGGTGATGATGAGATTCATGAATACACATTAATAAAACAGGCATTCTATTTAGTCCGTCTGTTGGCCGTCCAAAACTACTGGATACCTATTTTTCGCTTTATCAATTTAATAAGGAAGTGCCAAGATCAAAGCAAAAATTGCCGGAGTTAGGACTTATAAATAAAATACAAATTTATACGGCATTTATTTTATTAACAAATCATATTTTACTAAAAAAAGAATTAGTTTTAAGCATTTTGCGTATATATATTTATGAGATCTCGGTTTAACACTCAGGCTATCTATCATCCCAAAAAACATTACGCTTCACGCTGGGATTTACCCAAACGACAACAAATTCACTGGTTAACGCGCCACTGTCTGTAAAAAAAAATCCCAGAACTGGGAAACAGAACTGGGAAAAACCACGAAACTCTTACACATGTCTTTCTCCACCAACGCTTTATAAACTATATAGAAATGGCATAACTCTATTACAGAACAAAGTTCCAAGACGTGCCAAAAATAACGACATTTCGTGTCTAGCGTTTATCGATGTAAACGACCTACCTCTCGCACTATAAATAAGCACTATCAATGTTTATGATGAGGGATCCTGTGATGGTATTAGCAGAGTCTGATGATATTCGTGATGCGGTCATCACATGATTAACAGAGTGCCAAGATGACTGATACAATCAATGTTTGTGGTACCTGCGATGTTATCTCGACTAGAGTTATTCAGTAGTTTGTCTATTATGTACAATTTATTTATATCTTAAACAGCTGTTTCGGATGCAAGTGGCCAGAATGGAATTGGAAAGTAATATTATTGACAATCGGTGCTTTGTGATAATTTAAACTGGAATTAATAAAGAAGCAATCGGAATGACACACACTTTTGAATGGAAAGATAGGCTTTTCTTGCTGTTATACATTTAAAACCGTACATCTATGTTAATATTATAGAGGATACTTTTAACCGCGCAAAAATATGTGATATCGCTGGAAAATCCATAAAACGGGAGTACTGCTAATAAGTTATATAGATACTCGAAAAATCATCCTTTTTTTAAACAAATTGTCGTTTCTATTTTCCCAACCTATCCTTTTTTCGGAATTGGTTAAAAATCGGGCACTTTTGACCTCAGCACATGACCCAGGCGAGGAAAAATGACCCACATACGCAACCTTACAGGTGAAGCTATAAATACATGACACATACAAGACATGCGTTTCTATTTAAGATGGCTGCTGTAAATACGCTCGGTTACGCAAACGCGACGTCAGCGCACGTCACCGCGTGACGGCCGATGATGATTGTTGATTAGAATTGTTTGCATATAATCTTGCTTTTCGTTAATTTCTCTTATTAAATTGAACTTTAAACCCCGATGAAAAAAGAGCGGTGTTATAAGTTTGACGGGTCTGTCTGTCGGTCTGTGACATCATAGCTCCCGAACGGATGAAGCGATTTCTATTTAGTTTTATTTGTATGAGAGGTTAGTTGGCGAGAGTGTTCTTAGATATATTTGATGAAAATCGGTTCTCGCGTTTAAAAGTTATTAGGGGTTAAAGTGCGGAAAAAATACCGAAAACCTGCAAATGTACTCGATTGGGGTCTCAAATGGAAACGCATCACGTGTACATTACAAAATAGTTTGACATTTTACTTTTAAATTACTTGGGAACTAAGTAATTGCGTTTTATTTTATTTTAAATTTAGATTATAACCTATTTTATCTTTGCTTGTGTGAAACGCTAGCGAAGATACAAGTGATCTCGTTCTTTCTTGTAAGTAGCTATGAAAAATTCCCATATCCTTAAAATTCTTTGAATATTCTGGTTGTCTTTAATAATCAAGTCATCTAACACGTTGATAAGGGCCCCGGTGAGCTAAATTTTTTTTCGAATCGGGCTTTAAGCGCGCACCCTAGCTTAACTAAACTGTCAGGATGATTGTAAATGCATTTTTATAGTTAAGTTTAAAGACAGACGTGAAGCCGTTCTAATTTATTTATCAACCAATCCTGCGACAAAACCGAGCCCTCTCCTCTTTGAGCGAATTCACATGAATTATCCGACTTTTATTTTTACTAAATTAAGAAGCAATTACGACCTTAAATAAAGTTGCGTTTTGTTACAAAAAAAAATTATGAATAAATTAATCATAGAAAATTACCTCAATTTCATAAACCTTTATAATGGCCGCGCCATTTCATAATTCCTAATTCCGCCATTCATAATTCCTAATTAATAAACCTTTGTGTAATCTTAATCTCCTAATTATAATAAATTGTAAGATAACTGTGGAATAAACTGTCTCGGCTTTGAAATGTTTTTTTTTAAAGTGACTCTTTACCATCCTAATAGTTCACAACTGTAAATATTTCTAATCCGCTAAGCGCCTCAAACGGTTATTATTTAATAACCCGAAAAACAAATTAATATAAATATCACAACAGATGCACGCCTATTCATAACGTTGTGGGTGCACCTCATTAATACATAATTTCTTATTGACTGTGTGTTAGCTCATAATATTGAAGTCATCGGAGTTATTACGAAAGTTGGTGTCGGGCCAAGCCCGCGCGTCTATCCGAGATTCAGCGATACACTTGCAAAAAGCAGGAATTTGGCCTTTTGCATGGGCACTTTTTATATGACTCAGATGCGAATACTTTCTAACCGACTTCAAATATACAAGATTATTTTGTTTCTCTTGTTTTTGTTTTACACAGCCCAAGACTAACCCCTCACTTGTTATCCTAACTAACTCCAACCAAAGTTTAGCTTAACGTCACGGCTCTTTAGTAGACTGGGCCCGCTTGGCCCGGTGCTCGGGCCCGGTTGACGTAATGTAATTTTTGAATCGGTCAACTGGCCCCGCTTAGTTAATTCGAAGCGGAGGACTTATTATGCACTTTCGATATAAAACTAATTGTACTCAATTTGTATAGAAAATGGTTGTACCTACTTACGGGAGGAGATCTAGGCAACATGCTGTTGCCCACGGCCCTTGTCATACTCAATAATTGATATACCTATTCCAAACTAAAAGTTATTTGTTTTTTTGCTAAAAAAGTACATAAAATTGTCAAAAATAACACACATTGAAATGGAAAAAATATTGTGCAAGTATTTGCAGTTAGCAGTCACCCATCCAAGTACATACCGCGCGCAACACTGCTTAACTTCATAAAATCGTGTATGTTGTATTAAATAAATAATTATTTTTTTCAGACAATTCATACAACAACATCTAGATCTGTGGTAAGCTCTAAGCTTGTGTTACGGGTACTAGATATCTGATATACTTAATATAATAGGCATACATATATAGATATTTTTTATTATACTTATTACATACTGTATATGGGATAACCATTCGCATTTTTAAACCGATTTAGATTCTGTTTCTTTTGTTTGAACGATGGGTTAGCCTGAACTAGTATTCTTAGCTAGAGGTATAATAAAAACTAATTATTTCTGGGTGGTTGACTAAATGGTAATAGTATGTTATGTATTATAGTCACGTCACGAGAAATGAGATGTGTATAAATGTCAAATATGCTTCAGTGGCGCGGTGGGCGAGAGTCCGATTGCGGCGCAAGAGGTAGCTGGTTCGATTCCCGCCGAGAGTGAAAGTGTTTGTATGTTCTGCAAGCACTTTCTCCTGGGTCAGGGTGTATTTAATTATTAGGTCGTTTTTTTATTGGTACGTCGTCTTATCAGACTTTCAGCGTGACGATACACTTGAAAGAAGTAGTAATTTGCCCTTTTGGGTTTGCAGACACAATTAATATGACTTACTTGTAAATATTATTTATCCAAGTTCCAATAGGTTCAAGTTTAACGCATAGTTTTCATTGTTGTTACCGCAGTATTTGAGAGCTGGCAGTTTGCTGTTATTTATTTATTTTATTTTTTTTAGCTGTAATCTGATATTTTTGATGTAATTTTTAATCTGTTCTGTGCTATTTATTTATTGAATATTGTTTTCTGTTTTTCCTGTGTCTATTGTACTTATAACTGTGTCTGTTTATGTGTACGGAATAAATAATTTTCTTTCTTTCTTTCTATTTGATAAGAATCGGAGTTTTATCCCATATTCCACTATATTTTTAGCTTTAGTCAAGTCACTTTATCCATAATAATTTATCTTAGTTATAAGCTTTTCGTTTCCCAAATAAATAAAATAAAATAAATAAATAAATATTTTAACACTAGTGATTGATAAAATTTTAAAAAGATTTTACAAGAGATTTCCAGGAGATACACTACAATGTTATAAGGATATTTATAGGAGAAATGTGACTACCAGAACAATAAAAAGAAATATTTTTTAAACAAAATTTTTATTGTCGATAAGCCTTCATTTGACTACAATCTCACCTGATGTAAAGTGACGATGTGGTCTAAGATGGGGCATGAAGACCTAGAAGGTAGATGGTAGGCTTCTCCGGGCCACATTACGAATCACGAAAAATCGTTTCACGCACTGGCCCAGCCCGGAGGGTGGTGACAAGCCGCGGCCGAAGCCTACCACCAGAGAAAAAGTTGGTTGATATTTATTAAATAATATTAAAATATTGTTATTGACAAATGCCCTTAAAATCATTATACTTTGACACAATATTTGCACGCCTGCTTGCAGGCTGAATACAATAATTGACAATTACTAATAAAGATCAGATTTTTTTATATATTTTTTTTATTACATTTTACAGGTATCAAATAACTTTACTGCGTTCAGATTTATCATAACGTTCGTATAAATTCAGTCTATTTAAAATTTAATCTAATTAAATACTAGCATATTCTTGGCTAACAACACAATCATTATCATCACCCACTTATATCGAAAGTTAAAAACAATCCAAAATACTTTATTATATTATTATAGATGAAAGGAAAAGATAAATAAAACAGACCTGCCCACGCGCATTCAAAGGCGCTGGAGTTTTGACTGTTTGTCTTTGTTTCTGTCTAAATATTTCCTAATACTCAGAGCAATGACAGACTAACGGACACAATGGAAATTTCTTAGATATATTTCTTAAGAATGATGTAACTAAATAGCTTTTTAACATTGTTTTTTTTTGTTAATTTATGATATTAGAGAACGCTGACTTTAATTAAGCGGTTTTCATATAAAAGTTCATAAATTTTACGATTTTATTGGCTAGATTCATGTCCACCTCTAGACTCTAGTCAATAACTGTCAAATTCAATTAGCGAGCAAAATATAACTTCATCAAGGTACATGAGGCAAAACGATTTCATGAAAAAACTAGCTGTGCCCCGCGGTGTTACCCGCGTTATAATGGATTTTCCCGCGGAATGACGTTTTCCCGCGGTAAAAAGTAGCCTATGTTATTTTTCAGGCTTTAGAGATTCTGTGTACCAAATTTCATTTAAATCGGTTCAGTAGTTTTTACGTGAAAGAGTAACAAACATCCATACATACAAACTTTCGCCTTTATAATAGTAGTAGGATGCTGAGTGACGTCCTTTTTTGAACCACTGTTTTTATTTTTCTATTATTTCCTTAAATGTTTGTTTAATTTTATTATAATGTGTCTGTCTGTATTAGTTTATTTTGTTTTTAAATGTATTATGTATGTTTTTATATTTACTGTGGTCCCAAATAAACGTGTCTTATTCTTATTCCGACTGTTAGACCGTCCAAAAATACTACAAACATGTTTTTTGCTTTAACAATTTTATAAAAAGTATAAGGTAAAGAGCATCTAAGTCCCAGAGTGGGGTAGAGAGTGTGACGTCATCACGTCACCCTTGTGGTGACGTCACTAGCCCATACTCCTATTTACCTACAAATCGTAAACTAATCGTACCGGACGTTACGCGAAACTTAAATGCACTGTATCGTTCATTTTTAGTTTGCAAGAAACACTAATTATTTTTTGTCATATATTTTTCGCGTTTCCAACAAAGATCGTGCAGTAGGAGTAAACATTTCTTAAATATTCATGCACAATTTGATATTGTTTGCGTCAGTGTATAGTTTGCCATTATTTAAATAGACACTAGCCCATAAGTATTATGTGTCTTTTAAGCACAATCAGTTTAATATTTTTATAGTATATTATGCAACTGTTATTTAATGATAGGTCTTAAATTATATAAATTTTAAAATTATCAAAACATTTCACGAATGAGTTCACGAAAACATAAATAGATATTTACAAATGTATTAGTTTAGTTTAATTAGTTTAGTTTTATACTATTATGTATTGCACTTATCTCTCGCTTCAAAAGGAGCATTTGAAACGAAACATTGTTAAAAGAGGAGGGCGATTATGTCCGCGACACAGTTTTATTTTAAACTACTGCGGACATTATCGTATTCCAATAGTTATAAAGGCATTGTAATGTTCCTGAATAAAAGTCTAAATCACCGTTCTTGTCAGACGAGCCGCAAAGCTAGTTCTGCACTAGGATCGGATAGGTTAAACAACTGCTGTATATTTGTTATCAATCACTCACCATCTGGAATCTTGACCGTGGTACCGAGGATCTGGTGCAGCCTCGCCAGCGCGGCCTGCTGCAGCGCTCTCCGCTCCACCTCGCTGAGGGCCAGCAGCGAGGTGTCCGTCAGACGCACGCACCGCCCCGCGCCGTCAACCCACAGACAACTGCCCTGCACAAACGCGCCACGTCATCACACCACACACGGTTTCAGGGTACATGGGTAAAAAATAATAAAAAATGACTAGAATAATAGTGGATGATGAGTAGGTATGTTATGCTAGCGTGCCCATAATGATGACAAATTATTTTAACGCCGAAGAATAGCAGATAATTGGCATCATCATCATCATCACCCTATTAACGTTCCCACTGCTGGGACACAGGGACTTCTCTCTTGACGAGAGAGATAAGGCCTTAATTCACCACGCTGGCCAAGTGCGGGTTGGTGAATGTCACATGCCCTTCAAACTCTTTTAAAGTTAATTGGCATGATGACTACTCAATTAATTGGTATTTTTAAATTTTATGCAGAATTAGGACACATCCGCAACCTTTGCGCAGAGGATTCAAACCCGCATCTCCGGGATAGCGCCCTGACGTGATAACCAATTACACCAACGCGCCATCACGTGATAGGTCGAAATTCTTCTGCACTTTGTATTATCGAGTAAAGCCCCGAGTAACGACATCTCGTAGAAAATCCAAGGACTATTGCAATATTCTTATTTTTTCTGCATAAATTTTAAAAATAGTTTAAACTACAAAGTGAGGTTCATTACTAATTAAAAATCATTGAAATTGGTATTTTGTTTAGTATATCTGTTAGCAAGTCGAAAAATACTGGACACCTATTCCAAATAAACGTGTCTTTTTTTTTTTTTTTTATTATTGATAAGCCTTCATTTGACCACAATCTCACCTGATGTAAAGTGACGATGTGGTCTAAGATGGAGCATGAAGGCCTAGAAGATGGCTTCTCCGGGCCACATTACGTAACACGAAAAAATCGCTTCACGCACTGGCCCAGCCCGGAGGGTGGTGACAAGCCGCGGCCGAAGCCTACCACCAGAGACTGTTCTTAGCACCACCCGGAGGTCACGTGTAAGGATTCAGAGGGTTACCACTTACGGACGTGAACAGACAAAACCTCCAACCATGTCTTATTCTTATTCCGACTGTTAGACCGTCCAAAAATACTACAAACATGTTATTTTTGCTTTATCAATTTAATAAGAAAGTGCAAATATATAGGGCACCAAAGTCACGGAGTAGGCTTGTGACTGGGAAATTGAGTACAAATCCACGAATGCGTTTGGCAATGCACTGTAAGTCTGTATGTCTAGATTATTGCAAATAAAAAATCGTGTACAATGTTCTTAAATAATCTAAATAACATTAAAACTTAACTTTTCTATTTCTAAACAGTCATCTAGTAGCCATGTTTTTATTATTTCACTCATAGGGTAATAATAAAAACATGGCCTCTTTAGGAAATAATGAGTATTCTATGTAGGTGCATTACGTTAAGCTGGGGATATGACTTTATTCGTAAATGGCTTAGGAATAGGCTTAGTTCTAATATAGAAATGTTATTAACAGAACACATAACAGCACATATGATGTTTTTATTGGTTAAGCGATATCTATTTTAATGTGATACTGAAAAGAACATGGCGGCGCAAACAGAGTAAAGATTTGATCTAAGAAACAAAATTTCAACGAAAGTTCTTCACTCCTGTCTTCGGAGTTAAAAGTTGGCACCCAACGTGGTACCTACGCCGTGTTGGCTTAGTGGGACCAAACTCAACTTTCATTACAAAGGTCGTGGGTTCAAACACGGGTTTAGACCACTGGATTTATCTACTTAAAAAATTATGTGCGCTTCAAGCATGCGCAGATTAGGACGACTACCAATCAGGTAGACGGATAATTTTAATAAGTTTAGGCGGGGTATAGCGGGTTCACGGTAGATAGACGCTTCTAACCAAGGTGGTGGCAGTCGGAGCTTATAACCAGCAGTGGACGTCCTAACTGGTGATTATTATCATTGTTGTTTATTTATGTATAAAGATTAGCTTCGAAAGTTCCATTTAATTTTGGCGTGGGTTAGCGACTATCTGATGGCTCCGGATGACTCATAATATTTCTATCAGGCATGATCTTGGCAATCAATAAAACCTATTAATAGATCGATACTTTATCCGCCTAATGTTAATCGTTTCATCTATAATGGGAGATTCAAGGATCTCTATTTACGTTTATAGCATAAAACTTCCAACATTTTTGCAAACTTACTCGTCGGCCATTTTGAAAAAAAAACTGATTTTGCTGCCAGTGATGAAACTGATGTCATGTAATAGAGTAAATGTTTACGAATAACCCGTCAATAGTAGTAAACTGGTACTATTGCTTTTAGCAATAAGACCGCCCATTACGCATTCTAGGTTTAGTTTTAATTTCTTATTGTATCTATTGTTTATCTTGTGTGTGTGTAATAAAGTATTTTCTATCTATTCTATTTTTTTTATTCTAGATATTAGATTGTGGTCAAATCTCACCCGATTTAAGTGACGATGTGGTCTAAGAAGGACTATTGTTAAAAACCATAACAATTTAAAAACTAACGTTTTTCAGTTGTCTAATAGACGCCGCTAGTTTTAAATATGCATAGTAGGACCCTAGAACAACGAGTAAAACACTCGTAAAGCTCTCAAACAAAAGTTAGCAAAAATATACAAAAGCACTTGAAGGAAAATGTATCTTATCAGTCGCACCTAGTGTTTACTTTAGCCTAACGCGAGTAGAGTCATCGCAAGATATAAGCGCTGTCTTACGTTAGCGATTAGAAAGCGAATGCTTTGCGATATTTAAAATAATACTCTTATTCTATCGGCAAATACATGCTAGGGTCGGGTCGCATGATGACTCATAAATCTAAATTTAAAATTTAAAAAAAACCCCGATTCCAATGCCTTCATTTCCTTAAATGTAAAACAACATAATATTATTTAATGTGGACGCGATGCGCTTTCATTTGATACCCCACACTAGTATATTTGCAGATTTTCCTTCCCCACTCTCACCCCCATAACTTTTAAACGGCTCAAACGATTTTCATGAAACATGTCTAAAAACACCCGGGCTAGATTCTAAATTGAAATCGCTCCATCCGTTCGGGAGCTATGATGTAACAGACAGACAGTCAGACACGTCAAACTTATAACACCCTCTTTTTTGGTCGGGGGTTAAAAATAGATATTGTGTTCAGTCCGTCTGTTAGCCGTCCAAAAATTTTGGACTATTTTACGTTTTATCAATATAATAGGAAAGTGGCAAGACATAGAGCATCAAAGTTAAGGAGTTGAACTTGTCAAATATAAATTTAGTATAAATCGCCCGAAAGCGTTATGTCACGCAAAACATCAAATCCTGTGTAGTCTTGGTTTTTACGTTTGTAAGAAAAATTATTCGTGTAAGTACAATAAAATAAAAACAAAATTATGGATAATTTTCAGTCATATATCCTATTGTCTTTATTAAAAGGGGTCTTATTTATCTGAATTATAATCAAGCTGACCCGGCAAATAATGTTTTGCCGAAAATCCTAATAATTCAGGGATTTATTTATTCTAAACGAGTTAAACCTAACCAATATCAAAATTTTTATATAAATTTAACGATTGCATAAAACTACAAGAGGATCTTAAAAAGGCTTACGAATTATTGTAAAGATAACAAACTACATCTGAGTCTAAGTAAATGTAAAACTATAACTTTTTCAAAAAAACATCAAAATATAAACTTTTCATACTCCCTTTCTGATACTACTATATAACAGGTATCTTTGATCAGGGATTTGGGTGTTGTTTTTGACTCCGGACTTCACTTTAATGCTCACATTAACCAAATTGTTAATAAGGCATACCAAATGTTTGGACTTGTTATGCGCACTTCTGTTCCATTTCGAAAGCACCAGTCATATATCTTATTATATACATCACTCGTTAGTTCTCAACTGGAATATGCTACTCCTGTGTGGAATCCATTATACAAAAAATACCACAACCAAATTGAAGATGTTCAACGTAAGTTTCTTCGTACTACAAATTACCGTTGTTATCGTTCAAAATCTTCGTACGAATCGCTATCGTATAAATCATCTCTTCCAACGCTTAGAGTTAGAAGGCTTCTTTTAGACCAACTTCTTCTTTATAATATCTGTCATAACAAATTCGATTGTTGTAAATTAGTTAACCAAATTTGTATTCGTGTACCCTTTCGTGCATACAGAGTTCGAGAGACACGTAATCTGAATCTATTTGTATCACTTGCTTGTAAGACTAACGCTGGTAAGCGTGCTCCGTTCCATAGACTTACAAAAGAATACAATGATTATTTTTTTAATGCGGACATTTTTGCTGCCACACCTTTTTCTTTCAAGAAATCGATCGTACAGATTATTATTATGTCTGAGTCTTTTGTAACTACAACATAAATATTAGCAAGAAATTGATTTGTATAACCTTATACCTACAATAATATGTATCTATATAGAATTAAAATTAAAATTTTTGTACTTATCATAAATATTACTTTACTTACAATAGCTACGCCGATATTCGCATATAGTAAATATGCGGGCAACGGTGCTGGTTATGCTTAGAGTATAAGGATGTTAGTTTAAGATTATTTGACTAGTCTAGAGTTTAATTGTATGTTGATCCGAATAAAGAAAAATAAAAAATAAAAAAAAATATAAAATAAAAAAATCTATGTTTCGGATCAGTTTGGTTGTAAACGCGACACGTTTATATCTAAACGAACTTATCCAGGTCAACGGTATAATGATCCAGTTTGCGTCACACCGCACTACTTTGTATTCTCATGTAAAATGCGATGAATTATTGGGTTCCAACACAACATCTTTCAATGTTCCTGAGTGAGCAGTTTTGGCCAAAATGGGTCGACACATTGGCAGAAAAGTTTCGAAGGTTTATCGGTTGCCTACACTGCAAGGGGACACCGCCACCACATTATATTCTATGACACTAGCACGGTGTTATTCTAGTTTTTAAGATTCATATTTGTACGTTTAATTGGAGTCTGATGCCTGAAATAAATGTTTTTTATTCATTTATTTATTTTATTATATTCTTTACATTACGATGCGATGACGCAGTGGAAACGCAAGGTCTGCACAACAACACCTCGTTTCCAAACATTATCATCAGCATTTTTTGTAGTTTTTTTTGTATTGTAAATTGATGTTCACTAAAGTGTATTGTATTGTATCATCGCGCAGCATCGCAACGCTTCATCATTCTCTTGCCCTTATCCCACATGACGTGGGGTCGGCACAACATGATTTTTCTTCCACTTCCCTCTGTCGCTAATCATCGCATCGCTTATCGTATCGAGATGACCATGTAGGACATGGCCTCAAGACAAACTGTGAGACAGTCAGAGCGCGTTTGTCTATATTTATGAGTTCTCGCGAATTTTTGGATATCGTTATGGAATGGGGTACGCGCTTTGCTTAAGCTATTTATTTGGACGGCTGTCAATGAAAACTGAAGTTTGGTAACAATACAATGGTTATTTAAAGTATTATAATGGGCTCGATTCCTGCCGAGAGACCATATTTTGTACAATCTACATTTTCTTGTTTCAGGTCTGGGTGTATTCTATGTATCACATGTATGAATATATGAATATTTACAAAAAAAATCTAAGTAGTATATCAGTCACCCCTGGTACAAGCTCTGCTTAGTTTGAGGTTAGGTGATGTTGTATCCTTAGTCCGGAAATATTTATTTATTATTATGATTTTAAATTGTGTAGAAAAAAATAGGTTCCATCCCGTCTATAATAGATTAAGATAAATCAAATCAACGTTTTAACGTAGAGTCCGTCATTTACAAATTTCGTACCGTTAAATATAGTCGTGCTCTTTATTAACGCTCATAATAAATTCCTGAATTCATAGAACGAACTCTTAATGGAATTATGATTATGTCGAACTATATATTTTTAACGAATTATATATTTTTAAGCGCCATGGTTATAAAATGTATGGAAACATGGTTGATTAACTATTTTAAAAGAATGCCTGGTTCAAGTTAGTTTCACAATAGTATAATTAATTATTGTGTCTAAAGCAGTTAGTGAATTAATGCTATTAATGTAGAAAAGAAGCAACTTGGAAAAAAAATCTATTTACAATACTCGCACATTTTTTGTATATCTAATTTCGATTCTAAGGGTGTAAAAAAAGCGTTTTTGAAATTAATAAAACTTTTTTTTTACTTATCTACAAAAGATGTTCATATGTCGTGAAAAAAGATTATAGCTAAAAATAACAAATCCATATTTTCCAGAAAAGAAGACATGTGAAGACATTGACATTATAATGAGGAAAGTGAGTAATTTATTTGTTTGTAATTAATAAACTTAAAAACTACTGGACGGATTTTGATAATTATTTCTCCAGTATAATTTTTGCTTCATTATGAGCTATATTATTACTAGAAAAAAAATGAGAGCCCTGCTATAATTTCAAAAACGTAATATAAGGCATGAAAAATATACTTTCATCGCATGCGTTCGACTATAAATGCTAACACAAATATGTTCTACAATATTAAAGAACATTAATATTTATAAAAAATCTCGCGGTCCCATATGTAACTAGAACTAGCTATTGTAATTATGTCGCTATGACTACATTTTCGTTTTCTTGAGTGTAGAGTATACCATGTCGTACCATTGTACGCTTATACGTTTTGTATCGTCTTCATATTTCGTTTGCAAGAAGAAATATAATCTAATCAACATATCCATGTCACAATGTTAGTTACCGTACTCCTCCGAAACGGCAACTGTTTGTTACCTTTTATATGCGTATTCAGTAGGTAGGTCTGAGAATCGGCAACTATCTATTTTTCATTTTGCAAAACAACGTTTACTGGGGTCAGCTAGTATACGTATAAAATTTTTTAGTCGGCTCGCCTATTCTTTCAGACATTTTTGTAAAACATTATGGATTGGCTAAAGCAAAATTAAAATATAGTAATGCGAAAACTGATATAATAGATCATACATTTTAAACCAGTGAATGAACAACCTTAGTATTTTTTCCAGTTTTTTATGGGACCTTCCAGTTAATTCCAATATAAATCTAAATTTAAAATTTAAGAATAACCCCCGATTCCAATGCCTTCATTTCCTTAATGTAAAACAACATAATATTATGTAATGTGGACGCGATGCGCTTTCATTTGATACCCCACACTAGTATATTTGCAAATTTTCTGTTTTCCTTCCCCACTCTCACCCCCATAACTTTTAAACGGCTCAACCGATTTTCATGAAATATGTCTAAGAGCACCCGGGCCAAACTCACCTTTCATACAAAAAAAACTAAATTGAAATCGCTCCATTCGGGAGCTATGATGCCACAGACAGACAGACACACAGACAGACACGTCAAACTTATAACACCCCTTCTTTTTGGTCGGGGGTTAAAAATATGAATTATCGTAATCGGATTACCTACTCTGCATAAAGTTATGCGTGCTCATTCATAAAAAAATACATATATATATATATATACGCATCCAGTTGCAGTGCTGCTGTGTGGATGGGCCGGTGGGCTATTAATAGGCAGGGTCTACGGGCCAGTGGGGGATGTTTGAAACCATCCCTTATACCTAGAAAGGTTAGTATAGCGCTGAGTTTATTATTATCATTATTAAGTAAAAGTAAAGTAAAAGTATACGATAAGATGACAACAAACGTGATTATGCTGTGCTGTGTCGCTTAGGTTCATTGTGTATGCGCACGCTAGACGAACATTCAGGATTCAGGATAGATAGGTATTCAATATTTAAAACAGACTATGTAAAGGAAATCCTTTACAAACTTGCGGTATGAGAGTTTGCGATCACGATAGTACATAGTAAGTATGTTTAGTAAGTAGGTAGGCATTTCCGAAATCATGATGGTCGTCAATCATTTATAATTGGTATGAGATAATGTGATAATAAAGCGCTATTCACACATGCTAGGAATTACATGAACTTATTCACACTGTTCCGTGTCAGGAGCTGACATGGCCGTCATGACCCAGAAATTGGTAAATAGCTCATATTATTTAATGACAGTTAACAGCTGTACGCAAGTGAGTGAGTGAGTGAGTGAGTGCACCGACCTGAGGCGTCCAGGCGGCGGCGGCGCGGCTGGAGGAGCGACTGCGCGTGCGCCACAGCCGCTTGCTGACGCTCTGCACCACGCTGGACGACGAGCGCGACTTCTGCATGCCACCTGAAACACTCGCGCTGGGGACCGTGCTGGGGCCCGCGGGGCCCGCGCTGGGACCGCCGCGGCCCAGCAGCGTCGACAGGAACGACTGCGCGCCCGTCGGCGTCGACGCCACCGACGCGAAAACTAACTCCCGATACGTCAAAATCCACTCGTCTACCGTCTGACAGCCCTTCGTCACATCATCGTCCTCGAAATCACTGCGCGTCTTCGGCTTTATGTTCCGCAGGTTCTTGTCGTAGTTGATCCGCTTGAAGCGGTCCTTGTCCGTGTCGACGCTCTTCTTGCGCGCCATGCGGAAGTAGCGCATCACGTGGTCCGTCACGGACTGGCGCACGTCGTCGTGGTCCACGGAGGAGCGCCGCCGGCCGGCGCGGCCCGCGGGCGGCGACGTGGGCGACGTGGGCGCCGTCAGCGCCGCGGGCCGCGCGCGGAACTCGCGCTCCAGCGCCGCCAGCGCCTCCTCCGCCAGCGGGGCGGTCTGCGTGCCGCGGGACACGCGCTCCGCCCGCAAGGGGGACGAGCGCTCCACCGCGATCAGCGGCGGCGGAGACCGCGGCGGGGAACGCGCTCGCCGCTCCTCGAGTCTGCGGGACGGCACCGGCGCCAGCGGGCCGAGGCTCGTGGGCCGCGCCGCGCCACCGGGGCCCGAGTAGGCGCCCGGGAGGCCCCCGGCGCCGCCGTCGCCGCCGCCGCTGCGCGCCCCGCGGTAGGGTTTCGGCTTGCGAAGTTCCGAGTAGAGCTTCCGGAGCGCCTCCGAGTCGGCGAGCAGGTCGCGCACGGCGCGCTCGCTGTGCGCCACGCGGCCGTGGCGCGCCAGGTGGTCGGCGAGCGCGCGCCGCGCCGGCTCCGAGTCGGCGTCGGACGGGCGCACGGCGCCGGGCGCGCGCAGGAAGGCCCGCAGCGCGCGCACCAGCTCCTCGGCGTCCGGCGCGGGCGGCTCGTCGGAGATGCGCAGGTGCCGGCGCAGCAGGTCCGTCAGCTCGGTGTGCGGCGCCGGCGCGGCGGGGCGCGGCGCGGGCGCCGTGAAGAAGTCGTGCCGCAGCTTGGCGACGTCGCAGCGGCCTCCGGACGTGGCGGGCGCGGGCGCGGGCGGCTCGGGGTCGCGCGCGCGCACGGAGCCCCCGCGCTGCCGGCGGGCGCGCCGCGGGCGGGGGATCGCGCCGGGGTAGGAGCTCTTGCGCCAGAGCAGGAAGCGCGGCTCCTTGGCGCAGACGTCCTGGAAGTAGGCCTCGAGGCGCGGCAGGTCCTCGGCGCGGTTGTTGCCGTCGGGCAGCAGGCGGCGGCCCGCGTCGCTCATGTAGCGCCACGTCTTGCGCGTGAGCAGCCAGCGCTCGCGCGGGCGGGCGCGCTTCCTGGGGGCGCGCATGTCGGGCGCGGGCGCGGGCGCGGGTCGCGCCGCGGGCAGCGCGCGCTCCATGCCAGGTCCTGCGGCCGCTCGGCGCGGGCGGTGCCGCGCGCGGACTGGCCGCCGCCGTAAACAAACCGCCGCCGCCCACGTGCCGCCGCCTGCGCCTGCGCACTGCCGCCGCGCGCCGCGCCCGCACTTCTCCGTGCATCCCGGCTAGATGACATCTGGATGACCGGCCGGATCGGTGCTGATCATCGCATCGATCGACGTGACTTTGCCGTTGGACCTTTTATCCATATTTATCATAGGACCACGAGGCCTTGCGACTCGGTTCGGTTCCCTGCCGACCGAATCGTGGATTACGAAACATTTTCTCTTTGCATGTTTTTGATCGCGTTCGAATTTATAGTCGGAGTGTTCTGGATAGGTCGCGGCGTGCCCGACAGGTGTGAGCGATCCTGGAGCCGAGCTCCGAACTGCTCCACATTCGGAACCAAAACAATCTAAAAAAATTCATTGCCACCTATAAAAAATTCAGCGTAGCGCGAGCACTCGAGATCGGCCGCTCGTTCGGCACATTTTGCACGGCCGTAGGTACTTCCTAGGCCACTTATAAAACGCTCAGTTTTAAAAATAAACCGACGACATAACATAAACAAAATAATTCGGGCACGTTGCGTCTGCCGCGCGTCCCGCCATCTAGCGAGCGCGACGCAGGTTAGGAAAACCTTTGGCGTGCCGACTCGCGCGCTTTTCCACGTTTTAAATCTCTAGTTACTTTTCCACGTGTTTCGTCGCATTTCGAACAGATGGCGTTGCGCGCATTCGGCGAAGCTTAAATAATTGAGTTAATAATACTCATTTATTATTGCTACAGCGCTATATTTGCCCTCAAGGCTTGTTTTATTTTGGTGTCTTACGTATAAATAAATTCGTGCAGCTAGTAAGGCTAACCTTATCATACGTAACATGTAAACATGTACATAAACACATGTAACACATGCCAATCCTACGTCTTCTACAAAGGTAGGAATGTAATGTAGTTATGAATTTAGGACTTAGTGACCTAATTCTATGACATTTATTTCTGGACTAGAAATAAAGCGTACATTTTTGGCATGCGCCGAGGCATTGTATCACGCGTTCTAATTTTTACGAGACAATTATGGGCATTCAGTTCTATTGTTATTGGGCAACAATACTAGTGGCTTGCCAACAAAATCATTATGTTAACACAGTCCACTGTTGACTAATCCAAAAACAATGTGATGCTCTAAAAATTTCTTAATCAATTAACTCGTACAAGATTGCAACATTAACATTACTAAAAAAACTTGTCTCTGGTATATTATCTTTTTAAATAAATTTCTGGGAATATTAAAAATAGAACCTCACTTTTAAATTTCGAATCGGCAGAGGTCATTAATCCCGAGGTTGCCATGTTTTCCCGCTAAATTAAAAATTTGCCGCTAAAATAATCGAGACAGGGCAATTTATCTTCCGTGTTGAATGTTGCCGTCTTCCTCGCTTTTCCTTTGAAATATCCGTTTTAATTTGGTTTATTGATCATTACCAGATTATAAACCGTAGATTAGATGTTGTACATCGCTCTCAATGAACCTAGATATTATTTATTAAGATAAATCTGCATTCTATTTTAAAGACATTTCTGTGAAAGATGTAAATTATATTCCTAACATCTGTATAAATTAGTATCAGAATAAAGTTAATGAAAAAAAATATGATTTGAAGGGCTCCTTGCCAGCCCAGAAACTTCTTCAGATTTGATTTTTTTTATTTCTCAATAAGATATGTATTTGGTCATTTATAAGTTTTCATTCTCGTATGTAAATAAAAAACCATCTGTCTCATATTTTTCAGTATCTTCAATACAGCTTTAATTTCTCAGAAATATGATTTAAGTTTTCCCAATCATAGCAATCAGCATTTTGTTTATTTTCTTCAAATTTTACATAATAAAATGGCGTTACAATTGTATTATATACGGTGGTTCTCCTTTCCATATTTCCATAGACAGCCGCAATTTATTTTTTATTTGCCATAATGGATAGGCAAAAGTCATTAATCCATTCGACCATTTCTTCCACGGCTTATTTTTCAGGGCATCCAAATCAAAGTACAGTTCTACATTGTGTGGTTTCAGGTAAACGTGAAGATTTAAATATTCTCATTGGTTTCAGGGTTTGGCCGCCATCTGTCAAAGCAATGCAATAATCGAAGATAGCTGTCTTCGGGCTGACAAACAGTGGATCGAGTGGTTTGACTTTTGTTTAATTTATATAGTTTGCGAAATCGTTCGGTGGCGTCGATGTCTGTTCATAAATATAACAAAAAGTCTATATTGATACAAAAACGATAAGAAATAAAAGGTTTGGGGAAAATAAGCTACAACTTAGTCCTCAAAAAGACGTGTCTATATTAAAAATATGTTACTTTTTACGGACAAGCCGAGTCGTGATTGTACAGTCAACAGCATAAGTGCTCAAAATCAACATTTCTAAACATTTTCTAATGTGACGTGCCAGGTGCGACAAAATATATTAAAGTGTCAATCTCAAACGAAGTTTTAATTGGTCAAAAGAAAATGATCATAACTTATGACAGGTTATTTGATCCTTTACTTCTAAAAAACTACAATTGCAAATTTTCACTTAATTTACTGTATATATTATTTGGGACTTGAATTCATAATTTTCTTTTGCTGTTGACTGTACCATTAGTGGACAGAAAGTAGGTAAACTTGGAATAGAAGCCGGCATTCTAAACTGAAATAGAGCCGTTGCAGGTCACGCGACATTGAACTTACACTAATCTATATTTAGAGTCGCGGTTTCTGTAACAGAAATGTTTAGAGGACAAGGAGATTTCCTGAAATGAACAGCGAAAACATTACGTGTCTAATGGTAACTACTGCGTACGTTACTGTTTGAAATTTAAATGAATTTTATCTTATAGTTTGAGTAAGCAGTTTAATATTGTGGTATCGAAAGTTTTTACTTAGGTATTTATTTAGTAAACTAGGCTACACCAACAAAATATTTAACACACTTAAAATGAATCAATACTCTAATGAGCATATTTGTTACACATCTAACATACATAACTAACTAAAATTAATATTATAGCTATGTATTCTGTTTGTATTTTTTGACGTAAATAAACGGTTTTCTATTCTATTTATAAGAAATAAATAAATTCATATTACTTTTTTAAGTAACTTCGACTATAGCAACAAATAAGGTAAAAAACTGGATTCGATCTAGTTTTTTTATGTAGAATGAGAATAGGAAAATAATACATAGAATAGAATTTCGTAAATTTATTTTTATTACATTATATTATTTATATATTTTTCTCAAATATAAAATATTTGATATGGCCGGAGTCGGAATTGTCTTAGTGTCTCTTGTCTAAATTTGACAAAACTGATATCTCTATGATAGACTCTATGATATTATATTTAACTGTGCTTTCATCCGACCGAATCATAATAACTTATTCGTTGTTTCATGTGGTTACATAAAGGTAATTCCTCATATCCCAGGTTTCCATCATTAACGTTTCCGCTAAACCGGTAGATTGAGGGGTGGTTAACTTAAAACCCCGTTTAAAATGTAGTTTATATAACTTCCAGCTTACTTTGGTGCTAGATATTAACGTCTGAAACGTTCTGCAACATTAATTTATTATGTTTCCAGGAAAGTGACATCGCCAAAAATCTTTGTACGAGAAAACACAATTTAGTATAATTTAGTACAAGTTGATACGCGCTCGCGGACTGAGTTATCGTAGTTATGAGTAATGGCTCAATGACACAGGATGGCAAAACCACAGATTATAAGCGACTCTTAGTAAACTATGTCTAATCTCTCTATGACTAATCTATGTTTGCGATCATCACAAAAAAATACCGAGCAACTTGTGGTACAGTATTCAGCAATAGATAGAGTAAAATAATAAGGTAAAGAAAGCTTTATTGTTAAATTGTGTACAGGGTTCCTAATTTATGAAATCAGGTATCATAAATTGTTATCCAGTTTAAGACAATAAGTACCCGTTTTTAAACATGCTTTATGGAACGTAAAATTAAGGTTCGTGTATAATTTTTGGAGAATTTGTGTAAATTGGCTGAAAAATAATGATTATTAGATAAGTTGGGAAAAATCATTGGCCAATGCAGTAAGTTACAGTAGCCATCGTGGTCACGTGACACGTCTCAGAGAGTATTATAGCTTAAGGTAAAAAATCTGTCGACCACCAAGTCGAGCAAAAAAGCGGCACGGCCGTACCATCCTTTTCTCGAAGCAATTCAGGCCATTTTCGACCCCCTGTAACTTCTTTGTAGATAAAACTAGAAGACTGAAATTTTCAGTAACCATGCAGGATTGTAAAGACACGGTATATTTCAAATTTCATTCAATTTGAACCAGTATTTTATGAATTATAACGGGTCAAATTTCTTAATTTTGTCACTCATTGACTCACCGATCATCAAAATTCTAAGGCACTTCTAGAAGACCTAGAAGCTTCAAATTTGGAATATAAGTAGTGTTTGGTGTATGAATCATGGAAAAACTAAAAAATTTAGAAAAAACCGGTATAGAGGGCGCTGTCGCAACGCCACGTATATACGAAATATGTACTAAAGTAATAACAATGCGAAATATAAATAAATCCAATCTAGACCGGCAAAAAGAAAATTATATGGACATATATACAATAAGTAGAAGGTACCGAAAAGGAAAAAAGTAGAACTGTCTACAAAATACAAAAAGAAATGAGATCCCATCAAAAACAATACTTGTCAAAAAAACCAATTCGCGCAACTCAGTTGTTCTGCGGTAAAAAGTTGTGAGATACAAGTAAATCCAAGTCTTCAAATTTCGTCTCAAAATTCTTTAATGTTTTATATAAATATATTGAGACTTGGCCATCGCACTAAATAATTGAATTTACACGTGTTTTCAGGCGATTGAATTAACACGTGTTTTCAGGCGATGCGATGGCCAAGTCTTAATATATTTATGTAAAACATTAAAGAATTACCACAAGACGTACCAGATTTAACAAGTTATACCAAAGTGCAAATTTCAAATAAAGTTTTAATAAGTCAAAAGAAACTGGTCATAATAACACTGAGGACAGAAAAAAATGTGATCCCTATGCGTAACTTTTGACTTAATATACTGTATATATTATTTTGGGAACCTATTTCAACAGTTCCTTTTGCTGTTGACTGTACAACGAACGTTTGCGGAATCTGTTAGTAAAATTATAAATTAATGGTAATTGTAATTTATGGTATTTCTAGTTATGCTACGTTGGTCGTTGATAGTTTAATTACCCGAAATAAACAAACAACTCTGAATTTTCCGATTATAATTTGTTCTTCCGGTAAACGACCGCGTAAATTTGAAATTTCCAAGAAACTCATATTTTTGTGACATTTTTATATTTTACTGCAAATAAATTGACGTGGAGCGTAGTCAGCTAGCCATTTTGTAGTTTAATAGTTCCACAAACACACGATATTTTGTTTTATTACCTACTTAATAATATGACGGGTCTCTCCTATTCTACACTAGCTGTGCCCCGCGGTGCTACGCGCCTTAAAATGGATTTTCCCGTGCTATAAAGTAGCCTATGACTTTTCTTGGGCTCCAGAGAATCTCTGTTCAGTAATTAAGTGTTTCATTTAAATCGATTCTTTCGTTTTTGGGATGAAAAACGGACAGGCACAGTTACTTTCGAATTTATAATATTAATATGGGGTTTATCAAATAGGTAGGCAGGTATTTTCAACATATATATATTGTGCATATAGTTATTTTTTATATGAAAGATTAATTTACTAAAGTTTATTACCGAAATTTCAGGACGCAGTAGTGTCGTGTTGTTCAGTTCATTTCAGAAAATTCCTTTTCCATTCACATATATTGAAACTTGTGACATAAGTAGTCATATAGACTTTTATAATACTTAAAAAGGGTAACTAACCTTCGTAAGTCTTAGTAAAACTCTAATCATATATTATTGGCGATGCAAAGATTCTAACCAGCGCCTCTAGTGTCAAAATGTGAAGCTGTCTAAAAACGACACTTTGACAGTTTTCGTTACAATTAACGTCAGGGAAAAACATAAATAATAAATACAAATCCGATATAAACAAACAAAGTGTCGTTCTTAGACAGTTTCTAAATTTCGCCGCTAGAGGCGTGCGGATAATCGCCAATAGTCGATTTGAAGGTTTCTGAGTTTTCTGATCAACTCTATTTCGCCGGAAAGCGCAACGATCACAGCTTAAACTGGTGGCATAAGCGAGGAGGTAGACAAACGAAACGGTCTACCCTCTTTCTTAGTTTTTATTAACGAGTTGGACTATCAATAGTCATTGCCACCGGCAACATTTACGAAACTCGATCACTAATATCGGAAAACTCAAAAACCATCAAATCATGGTTTAAATACCCTTTATAAGTTTATGGTCCTGTCAATCAGAGAACGGTCAGGCGTCCAAGCGTTTCTAGTACAAAACAACATAAATACAACCCACAAAAATAGGGTAGATAACTAATAAAGCAAAAAATAGGTATCCAGTATTTTTGGGCTAACAGATGGACTAGCAGAATATCTATTTTTTTATGTAGTCATCATTGCCTATATAAATCTTAATAATTTTTAATAAGTGAAAGTGAAGGTTACGGAAGCGTCCTAATCTTTTCCTACTTATAGCATTTATATAATGCCTATTGTTCTGAATGCGCTTGCAGACTCTCTGATCTCTGTCTGACTGGACTCAGAAGGGAATAGGTTTATCTAACTATTATAATGGGTATTTTAGTCACTTTACTCACATGCACTACTATTATAACTGACAGCACTCTCCACTTGTATGCCCATGGCTCCTGCTCACATCTGTCCCACTCCACTCACACGAGCCGGAGCTCACTCGCACGACTAACTCACTCACACGGGGAGCTCACTCACGAGTGTGGAGCTCACTCACTCACTTCACATTTCTTATCTTTGGGCTGTTTTCTTCGCATTGTTGGCGGTCGTGGGGTTGGGCTGGAAAAGAAGAAAAGTTGTTAAGAGATACGAACTTTTTCATAGGAACTGTCATTAGCGCCTTCTGAAAACGTTTCAAAGCTTTCGAGCATATTATTTGTCGTAGGTATGTACATACATAGATAAAATATGTTTATATATAAATGTCTCGTAATATAAAACACAATATCAGTACGTTCTGGACATATTTTGAAGTAAAATAACAATGCGAATAATTTTATTACAATAAAATAAATAAATAAATATTTCCGGACAATCCACGCAACAACATCCAGCCCCGTGGTAAGCTCTTAGCTTGTGTTACGGGTACAAGACATCTAATATACTTAATATAATATACATACATACATAGATATTTTTTATTATACATATTAAACACCCACACCAAGGAGAAATAAAATATAAAGTGGTGTTAACGGGCATAATAATTTCTGTGAATTATTCTAATTTCTATATTTTGTCTGACTAGCACCTATCTTTTCTTGACTCCAATTATAACAATGTATTAAAATATACCAAGAAGCACACCACACACGCGCCAACATAATAATGTGACATATGACGATACGTGATATAATGTTGGTGCGTATGACATTAATATGTCGCTCTATGATCGCCATAGAGATAGGTGTATAATTGAAATGGCGCCCGGCGTCTTCCTGTCGAGACACAAACTTGCGACCAATCGCATGTCACTCGTCACCCACACTAATTATTATTATAGCCAGAATCTTAAGACGTAATTATTCTTCTTAATCGATACACTCTTGCCAGAGTGGTCGTGGTCACCGTTGGAAGTTTCCACTCGTGACACGCATCACGTCCACATTCCTCCCTGACAGCTGCTCGACTGGCGCATTCGTATAAGGGGTATTTGATCTGTCCACCTCATGGGCGACCTGCCTCGCGCATTGGTACCTTCAACCCTACCCTGCACCACTAAGCGTTCTATGGGCATATCCCCACGCCGAGAAACGTGCCCGAGGAAGGTGAGAATACGGGCTTGGACGGTGGAGTATAGACAACAATATTCGATTCTATATTATCAGTCGCCAACCGACATAAGCTAGAGTTCTTATACCGGAACTTCTTATACCCTTTACGATGAAAATTACGATATAAGTAGAACTTAAAATGAAAAAAAAAAATGCTCTGCCGTACAAAATAAAACCTGAGCTTTTCTAGTTATTTAGCCCATATAACTAATTTTTCATAGAATTTTCACAAATAATGGAAGTTTTCTACTAAAAACTATCAGGATTAAAAAAAAATTAATTACGTACCTATGTAAACTCGTAATGTACCTTCAAGTAATTTACATGTTACTCATATAATACGACCAAAATATTCATTTTAAAATTAGCTTCCTTATCAAAGATTTGCACTGTTTACGGTTGAATTTTTTGTTAACGAAATTAATAGCGACGCATCGTCACTTTACATCAGGTGAGATTGTGGTCAAATGAAGGTTTATCTAGAATAAAAAAGCGATCGAACCGTTAATGTTTTTTTCTTCGTATGATTTTATCCTTGTTTAAAGGATTTTATTTTATTTTACTTTCTCGGTTTGTTTAATTCAACTCAATTAAATTTCTTATAATTGGACTCTGCGCTTGAACCGTCAGTTTAGGCTTAACAAGGCAAGTTTATGCTGAGTTTAGATATTGTTTTTTTATAAATGTTTTTGATTATAGGTTTTTGTGTAATAATAAATATTTTTTCTTCTTACTTTCTTTCTTTCCTAAGGCTTGAGTATTATTATGTTGTTTGATTTTTTATTCAATCTAGCTAGATTTTATAACCCTAGTTATTACGTTAACTAACAAACTATAGATTATGTCCGAAAATATATATATTTTTTTACATTTTTTAATTCCCGTCAGATTAACGATAAATGACTCTGAAAATAAACTTGATTTTTAAATATATTTTCGGTTATTAAACGTCCAATACTGAACAAATCACAAAGCCCTCCCTCAAAATACAAGCATTTAGACCATAACCCAGCCGGGCTTGGCTCCTAAGATGTTCCTTGAAACCCTTTACTCCACTTAGCCCCAATTTTACCATTGGATATAAACGCGATCAGATCTAAACTCGTTTTACCGCCTAACTGAGATCAAATTGACATTAAATAGTTATTTTTTAACCCCCGACCAAAAAAGAGGGGTGTTATAAGTTGGACGTGTCTGTCTGTCTGTCTGTGTGTCTGTCTGTCTGTTCCATCATAGCTCCCGAACGCATGAAGCGATTTCAATTTAGTTTTTTTTGTATGAAAGGTGAGTCTGGCGCGAGTGTTCTTAGACATGTTTCATGAAAATCGGTTGTGCCGTTTTAAAGTTATGGGAGTGAGAGTGGGGAAGGAAAACCGAAAATTTGCAAATATACTACCTCTAATATCAAATGAAAGTGCATCGCGTCCACATTACATAATATTATGTTGTTTTACATTTAAGGAAATTAAGGCATTGGAATCGGGGTTTTTCTTAAATATTAAATTTAGAATTAATAATGGTTGAACTTGGTTCAATAAAACGCATTCTGGATATATGGCATAAAATGGGGAAATCGGGCTTAATTATACTAATTAATTAATAATAACCTACCTTATTATCAATTTCAGTCCCAGCATTCAACCACCAGCAACAACAGCACCAGCACAGTGCCACATTGACGCGAGCGCGAGGTGGACGCATCCAGGTGATGGACGCGCACCTTTTCGCGAACGTACACTACACACTATATAGATATACAATCAAAACACCAAAACACTTTCACTTTATTGTACTGACAACCGCACTGAATTAAAAAAATTCAAACTGCACTGGATTCTATTTCAAACCGCACAGAAATCAAATCATTCATTTATTTGCGACGGTATTAAAAATATTTCGAATATAGAATTAAGTGTGCAACCGTCATCAACATCTATCATCAGAGTTTAGCCACTTTTAATGCCAAAAGTCGCAAATTTTCTTCACAAAATTCCGCTCCGTTTCTCGCTACGTTGGATGTACGACACAAGCGCGCGCGCATCCCTCGAGTCGCGATCTGAAACGGAAACAGGCGGTTTATTTACGTTCCGCATTTGAATGTGCCGGTGACATTAGAAATTCGACACAAATCGTGAATAGTGAATTTCGGGTTGTTCTCGATTTGAATGGATGGTGTTGTGTTCCGGTTTTAATATTTAACTAGCGGTTATCAGTGACAATATCGGCTCGTGTTTTGTCGAAACGATTTCAAAGGTCCGCATCAAAACTATCTATTTGTTTTTAAGCACCTATGATTTTTTATTTTTGTTTTTTTGTGTTTTATTTTGACGTGTCCAAGTGTCCAAGTTTTGTAAAACCAAACAATGGAAATAAATGATTTTGTATCTTGTATCTTTATTTATTGTAACGTCTGCTGTAGTTTCCCTGGGTAAATAAGTAAAGTACTTTCTTCAATAAATAAGCTATAAAAAATCTAAAGAAGGCCCAGTAGTTTCGGAGATAAATGCATATTGAATAAACTCTTCAGCTTTATTATATTAGAAAAGATAGACGTTCGCATAGAATCTAAACTCAATTAGCAGAGAATAGTAAATTCGCTGCTTTCTGATAATCTAGTCGGACATTTTAAGAGAAGTCGATAAAATTTGAAATAAATAAATAATTACGTCACATAAGTGCATATTTCAAATTTAAGACGGTCTATGAAGGTATATTTCGATTTCAATAACTTCTGAACAGATTTTCATTAAGTTTCAGCATTAAATAGAGTGCTCAAGGGGACGGCTTTTATGTGTATTGTATACCCATGAGAAGTCGGGACAGATCGCTAGTAGAAATTCATTCAATCACCAGCCCATCATCTATCCGTAACGTCAAAATGTTTGGACATCTATCATTGTCAAACCAGACGGGTATACTTAGTAAATTTAACTGTAGACAAAAAATATCGATAACCTTCCCTCGAAATCGGGTTATTTTATCCATGGCCACTTGTGACAGTCTGTCTGACAGTCATCAATGTCAATGTCAACTACTGATTCTCTAACTAACACGTGTTTCAAATTAATCTTGATCTTTAATAAAAAGTGACGTTGTTTCAAGAATATTATGAAGATAGAATACAAACTCAGTCTCAGATCATATTTTTTTTATGGTAGATAAGCCTTCATTTGAACACAATCTCAGCTGATGTAAAGTGACGATGTGGTCTAAGATGGGGCATGAAGACCTAAAAGATTGCTTCTCCGGACCACATTAAGAAACACGAAAAATCTGAAAAATCACGCACTGGCCCAGCCCGGAGGGTGGTGACAAGCCGCGGCCGAAGGCTACCACCAGAGACTGTTCTTAGCCACCCGGAGGTAATGTGCAAGGATTCAGAGGGCACTTACGGACGTGAACAGAAAAAAACCTCCAAAAATAAAGTTAATAATACGGTTTTTTTAAACGAGAAGACAAGGTATCGTTTATTAACTTATATAAATAAATTACACGTCAACGTCAATTAGCCTACTTTATGTAGGGACAATATGCGCTTCTATGAATGTACATTGGAATATAAAATGTTTTATTATATCCTTAATATTATGAACTGTGCTTTACTTCATGAAAAACTATTATATTTTAGGAATACTTATGTTTATTTTTTATACGCTGGGTGGCACTTAAGCATTTTCTCGAGATATTACTCTGTAATGCCACATTGCCAATGCTCGGCGCTCTATTCGGCTTAATGTTTAGTGGAGCATTTACTCGTAAAATTTCGTGGTTCAGTTATCGGAGCTACGCGGATCAAAGAATAGGTATTAATAAACAAACAAAATATTTATTTTCCTGACAAATCATTTATATCAAGTTCATTTTGGAAACCAATATTCAGTAACAGTTTAACAACAAAAAAAATAGATACAAATACACAAACAAAGAAAACAAAAACATTTGCTAGGAAAAAATGGTTTCGTCTCACCATGTGCTATTCTGTTTAGTCCGTCCAAAAATACTAGACGCCTATTTTTTATAATTGGTTTAAATAATTTAATTAAAAAACTATTTAACTCGAATTGTTACGCTCTCAAACTTGTACTTAAATACTACAGTATCCCTCAAACGCAGTCTATTCTTTCAATAATATTATAAAATTGAATATAAATAAAGTTCTTTAGACCTAGGCGGAGTTTCACATCTAAACCAATACTAGTTCCGTACGGGTCTGAGTAATATTCTGAATTGAGATTAAAATATTTCCTGAATGACTGTCGGACGTAGTATCGAGACGTGACGTAGAACTTGTATCAACGCTCAAAATATACTGCTGCTTACTCACTTTAATATAGGATTTTTGAGGAAATAGAGTTGACTCTTTTTTACAACCAAAAATTATTTCGACAGCTTCAGTGGCGCGGCGTGCGAAGCTCCGCTTGCGGCGCAAGATTTAGAGGGTTCGATTCCCACCCGTAAAAGTGCCAAAGTATACATTAAGGGAGCGATCCCTTAATGTTTTATACTTTGGCACTTTCTTATTATTATTTTTTTTTCTTTTTATGCTGGGTAAGCCTTCATTTGACCACAATCTCACCTGATGTAAAGTGACGATGTGGTCTAAGATTGAGCATGAAGGCCTAGAAGATGGCTTCTCCGGACCACATTACGAAACACGAAAAAATCGCTTCACGCACTGGCCCAGCCCGGAGGGTGGTGGTGACAAGCCGCGGCCGAAGCCTACCACCAGAGACTGTTCTTAGCACCACCCGGAGGTCACGTGTAAGGATTCAGAAGGTTACCACTTACGGACGTGAACAGACAAAATAGAAAAAGCAAAAAAATAGGTGTCCAGTATTTAAGGACGGGCTGACAGGCGAACTAAACAGAATACCATAACCATCATGCTTATCTAACCTCTTTATATTTTCAGGGATATCGACTCAAAGTTACCAAAGAAAAAAAAATGTAAAATCCCGTCCTTTGCCAAAGAGCCCGACACTTGAGCGTTGACAGGCCGCGCCGCGATATTACCCGTTTCATATCGAAAGAATATCATATTATTTCTGTTGACGACGCAGCGTGCCAAGAAACCAACAGAGCGTTCGGTTTTTTTTCTACTTTTTTTATCAAACCAGAAGCAGTACCAGATCTTTTTTATCCCGATTTGATTATATAATCTAAATTTAAGCACCCCGATTCCAAAACCCAAGTTTCGTTAAAATTTAATTATCTAATTATTTACACGTTCTGTACACGTGATGCGCTTTCATTTGAGACCCCACTTATGCAGATAATCGGTTAATATAGGTACCCTACTTTCAACAGCTTAAAAAATACGCTTTTTTCGGATGTCGTCGGTTAAAAATTAGAAAATACTTTCAAAACTAACTCATCTTACACTACGTAAGTTACTTACGTGAGATGTCAGCGACGCGCGCGCGAGCTCACATCACAGGAGAGGCACTCCTTAATTAAACATAATATGACAATTGTTAAATGAAAGTGAAGTGGTATTGATGTTATAAATTTATAGTGAAGTAATAAATATAGTGAAAACCTCTGTACAATTCAATTATAATGTGTTGTAATATCTCATTACGTGAATTGTAATTCTTTTGAGATAATAAAGTTCTTTAAACCGAATATCGTCACATTCTACGTGAGCAAAACCCGTTAACCAAAATAAATAAGAAAATTGGCTGAAATTGATATAGAACAATGAATGCAATCTTACACGGAAAACAAAGGCAAATCAAATTATTAATAACCAGACATTTAAACATTTCCTTCAGCAACGCGACATCTTTTATTTCAAGATTGATGTGAGGGCAAGCCGACCGAAAACTCGGCCCGGCCAAAACAAATAAAACGAATAGTTATAAATGTTATAATAGTTATCCGTGACGCAAATTACCGGTTAACCGTAAGATAAATAATATTTTAACCGGAGCGTGCGACGGCTGAGGATATTTATCGAGGTTTCCCCTTTCATAATTATCTTTAACTAGCGGACCCGTGCTGGCTCTGCTCGGATGCGAAAACCTTCCTCTTAACTCTCTCTATTGGAGGAAACCACATAAAGATCTATTCGGTACTTTTTGAGTTTATCCCGAACATGTCACCACACATAGACGCCACAACGATGGGGGTATTTTTACCTGCCAATCTGTATAGTTGGTAACATTGTTCGAGTGCGTATTATGTCTACAGTAGGTACCTAAATAATTTGAATGCAATAAAAACTACTGAAAGTTTTATAACTTATGAAACTATCATGATTATCAATATATTCTATTTATTAGATTTATAACGGGATATTTGCCATGATTGATTGTCTTTTGAGTTACCCGATATTTCGGCACAGTAACATGCGCCATGATCACTCCGTACTTAAATTAAATGATAATTAAAATAAAAACAGTACAGTCTACAAGGTCAAGTGTCCAGGATATATGTATTGATTGAATATCAAGCTTTAAAAACCGACTGAAATTATATAGATTGCTATAATCCCTGAAGTTAATCACATCAATGTAATATACTTACTTACTAAAATATGTAAGTAACATGAAATTATTGATTGTAATTAATAATAGTGTATTTGGAAACAATCCTCCCTGGAATACAGACATCATGCTGTTTCTCGCGAGCTACGTGACTTCCAACACGTTTCCGAGTTAATCTGTTTATTAACTAAATCAATAAATATTTATAAATATTGCCGGACAATCCACACAACAACATCAAGCCCCTGGTTAGTTCTAAGCATGTGTTACGGGTACTAGACATCTGCTAGATTTAATATAATAGAAATACATAGATAGATATTTTTATTATACATAGAAATATGTCTATTTTTTTTTATTGGTTCTATTTTATTATTATATTAAAATAATGAAGATATAATGGTAAAACTCGTTAAATAACTATTTTCCTACAGTTCTAATCTATTGATTACTATTTTTTATTCATAAGCTTTGTCAATATTTTCATACATTTAGGGATGACATACAGAACTAATCATGAAATGGAAATTTTGAATACCTCTCAAAAGCTATCTTGATAGAGCGCTCAAATATTAGGTTATCGAAATATTTTCTCAGCTAACTATAGGGACCGTAAAATTTCCTAATATTATTGATTTATTCCATAAATCCTATCGTACATTTGATGCAAAATAGCCGTTAACCCTCCTAAGTAGATAGTTATAAGATCTAAACGAACAGACAGCGGAAACTACTTAATTTTATAATGTAAAGATTAAAATAGGTAGACAGTTTGGCGACCTTAAAAATTAACTAGATGTTGGTAGCTAAGCCGATTAAGTCTGTGAAAGAGGTTTTAAAATCAGGTAAATTAATGGAGGTCAAATATATTAGAGACAGATTTGTAGACAGCATGGCGACCTTTATTTAATTCGCTGGTTAACTAGCTGATGATAAGGAGAGATTATACGGATTATACATAATGCGTAATTTTGTCTGTCAGTTCGGTGTATTTAAAGGTAAATTATTGGAGGACAGAACAATAAGGATTTTCGTAGCAGCGTGGCGGTTTTTATGTACTATATACTATGGTTTACCAGTGGCTTTGCCCATTTAAATTATCTAACACGTTTTTATATTAAAAATATATAATAATTTTGATCGTTAAACTACTTGTGTAACTTTAATCATATTTTAGCCATATATGTATAGCGTATTTATATTAGGAAAGTATTTAGGTTTCTTTTTCTCGGAATATAATATAATCACGAGAAAAAATGTAATAGGTAACGCAGACAAGTAAATACTAAGCTAGAATTAAAACTGTTATATTTATATGGCTCTACTACGTTACTGCATAAAAAAAAACATCAAGGGTATATATTTGTTTAAATAGCTTGTTTAATCTATGAAAAAAACAAACACCGTTTATTTTATTTTTATAGATTAGATAATACAATCCATCCGAATTTACTCAATCCTTGAATTGAAACTTGTTGACTACCAAAAAGCCAGGTGTCAAGTAATTCATCCAGAATA
This sequence comes from Gymnoscelis rufifasciata, assembly GCA_929108375.1. Classification (NCBI taxonomy): domain Eukaryota; kingdom Metazoa; phylum Arthropoda; class Insecta; order Lepidoptera; family Geometridae; genus Gymnoscelis; species Gymnoscelis rufifasciata. The sequence goes on from OV815322.1 coordinate 12,135,457, forward strand.
TAAGTAGTGCGATTATATCTGTCAATTTATGTATGTGTCAAATTATGTCTGTCAGTAAGACGGCATATGTTAATGGGTTGAATAATGGAGGTCGAAGTAAAAAACAGATTCGTAGACAGCATGGCGACCTTTATGTTCCCGATTAATTAGATGATGAGAAATATTATTAGCCGCTTGCTTCCGCCTCGTCTCTCGTCTCGTCCTCACTTTGTCATCGAATCCACCTCAGATAAGATACGCAGATTCTTTTATAACTAAAAAAAATTTTTCGTCCGTAATACTTCGGTGTCTTCAGACAATAGTTGGATAACTTAGCAATCCAAAACGCGACTCTACGCTGTTGACATTAACCGATACCTCGCCCTATAGTGATTAGTAGAGAAATACAATTTAGTTTTATTAATTTTAAGTTGACCTGTCCATGTAGGCCATGTGCTTCCAAGGAAATAAACGTTATGACTTTGACTTTGACAGTAGAAGCTCTACTGACTTCTAGAGTCCGTATGTGTAAAATTTTCGAATCACTTTTTGCAAGGAAGGTATTATACACCAAAGTATTCCCTCGAGCATTTATATTATGTATAAGCTTATTCTATTTCTATATCGCATTTGTAAAAGAAATTACTTATTATACACGGATAAAACTGTATAGGTATTTTTTTTTATTTTATTTATTTAATTAATTAGCACGACTTACAAATCAATTACACTAATTAATATATTTATCTATACATATGAAATAAATTAATAAAGATAAAATTTAATTCTTAAAAATAAAATTAAATAACAAAATAGGAATTTTCAATCACAAGTTAAACATATTAAAGTCCATTCATTCATTAAAACAATTCACATTCACTCTTCATTCTCACAAAATCTCAAACAAACAGCAATAATGTTTTCCCATTTATCGGCAAATACAACAGTCTCTATGTTTTGGTCAAGAAGTGTGTTAAGGGCTTGAAGGGTGCGAGGAAGAAGAGATCTGGCACGCGCAACCGTCCTACTTGACGGAACAGAGAAGATTCGAAGACGTCGGTGGCGAATGTTATATTCGCTGTTGGGTACAAAAAGTCTAATCAAAAGGTTGAGCAGATCAGGAACATCTATCATGCCGCGGAGTATTTTTAGGATAGTCGCTTTCTGCTCAAGTGATCTTCTTGTTTCCAAAGAGTTATACCCAAGGGAGCCTTGCAGGAACTTCGTTGGATACATGTAGGGGTAGTAGCCGAATACTTTTTTATACAGGAACCTGAGAAACGTTTTCTGTATCTTTTCTAACATTAGAGCATAGGTACTTTCATAAGGGTCCCATACGCAGCTACTAGCCTCGAGCTTGTTGAAGAAGCTGTTGAAGAAGCGGTTTGTGCGGTGTGAAGGATATCCACTAAGTGAGGATGGGACCTAGTCGCAGTTCGTTTAAGCAATCGATGATAAAATGGTGACGGCAGGATGAGCTCTTGGCTCGTAGGCACACTGCGAAGTACAGTCTGTAACAGACTGGTGAAGCTTAGTCACATACATTGGCGTCACCTATGAATCCCTGCGTTCCACTGTGTCTAGCGCGCAACAACTTGGAAGGAAGGTACAAGATAGATAGATAGATAGAAGAAGGTACAAGATAATACAATACTAATAATAATAAATAAATCGAATCTAATCAATACTAATCTTAAATACCACCGTATTTAAGATTAGTTTTATATAAAGTTAGAAGAAGAAAGAAGCTGACCGCAAATTATAGTTTTATCTTTTACGGCGGCGGCAATTAAGTTTTAGACTCAAGGAATGTGCACACGCGAATGAATGTGTATGGTTATTTATCAGTTTTATCAGACTGATATGTATAGCACCCGTAACACAAACTTTGTCCGGAAATATTTTTTTATTTAATTGTTTACTATAAGAGTCACTTTTTTTTACGAGTAAAGTCCCAAAGAGCTAATCAGTGGTTATTATAGTGCTGTATTGCTCAATTACACAATATCTGAGTGAGATAACGTGCCCTTATTGTACTGGGTTAGCTACTTGGTACCAATCAAGTAAGTAGATGGTGAAGGGGAAATCAATCTCTTTTTATAATAGTTTTGTATGCCTACAGATAAATATCTAGTAGATAATACAACATAATCAGCTGTAACCAGTCGTATAATCCCGAAATAACAATGGTCGGTTGTAAATCTACCGCGCTGTCCCGTTTATTGCGCGTGTGACGTCAGCGGTGACGTCATTGCGGCTGTTGAGACACCATTTTTGAGATTTCTACAGAATAGTTTAGAAAATAAAATAAATAAAAGTAGCTGTGATATACGGACGAGCAGAGAGACAGACATGAATAAACTTTAAGCGTTACGGCTACGGAACTCTACAAAATAATAATTTAGAAATTAATAGTTGTGATTGAGGTAATCTTAAAGGCCAATCCACACGGCCGACAACCACACGGCAAAACGACGCAACCACATCTTAACTTTGTATGGACGTGGTACGTGTATTTTGCCCTAATGCCCTATGCCGTAAAAAGTCCGAGTAGAAAGGCCGACATGAACGAATATAAAAATTTATCGTTTTATTTGTTTTGATAAGGCTTTGTAGCATTATTCCCATTATTTACCCAAATACCTTTTTTTATTTTTATGCAGAAAAAGATTGAGACACATCCGTAACCTTCGCGCGCACAGGATTCGAACCCGCGTAAACCAAAGAACGAAGAGTTAGCAGAACATTTTGTGTCGCGATGTGGTCTAAGATGGGGCATGAAGACCTAGAAGGTAGATGACTTCTCCCTACCACAAAGTCAAAGTCACAAAATACATAAGTAACCCTTAACTTCATTAGGCTTGATATCTCTATACATCTGCTGGGCGATGCTATTTACACGAACCCGTATAAATAGCCCGCTAATGGGCAGAGTACCGCGTGTTTACACAAGCCGGTTCGACAGACCGACTGCTCGTTCGATTTCAATCTAATGATAGCACAGGAGCTAACACCTAAAGACTGTGTTAATTATGTAATACTTTTTTAACTTTTTTTGGTTTTTAATAAATGATTTTTTAATTATTATACTCTTTGCATTAAGGTGGAGATATACTAGAGGGTTTACTCAAAAAAGTTCGAAATTCAAGTAAGTAATTTATTTATTATAATTTTTAGATAATCTAATCAAATTAATCCTTATCTAATCTGGCTAATCCTCTGGCTAGGGATACGCGTTGTGCATGCTCATTGTGTGTTTCTATCTTCACGGAAATTTGGGAGGATTTAGTATGAAAATTGTCACAAATAGTGCAGTTTCAAACTCCAGATAAACTGATACGTTTTGCTTTGATTATTTTTTTGCGTAGTTCATTAGGGTTTTACTTTTTCACAAAACATATTACCACTCTTTTGCATCGCATAAAAATCGGTGTTAGAATCACTCATTCATGAGAATGCTGGAGCTCCGGAAGGCAATTCGCGCACATGATATTATTATAAAGATAAGAAGAAAACTAATATTATATTTTAAGTCATCTGCCCTATATATATACAAAATTATATTACGTTATCTTAATCAGACATTTAGCACTTATATTGGTCGATTCAAAACGGATTCGCCCACGTAATTAACGACGATATTATGTATATCCGACGTTTCTGTTCCACTCAAGAAGAACTGTCATCGAGGACACGGGAGAGCCTCTAAGCCTTTATTTGACCACAATCTCACCTGATGTAAAGTGACGATGTGGTCTAAGATGGGGCATGAAGACCTAGAAGGTAGATGGTTTCTCCGGACCACATTACGAAACACGAAAAATCGCTTCACGCACTGGCCCAGCCCGGAGGGTGGTGACAAGACGTGGCCGAAGCCTACCACTAGAGAATGTTCTTAGGAGCCTCACCCGGAGGTCACATGTAAGGAATCAGAGGGTTAACACTTACGGACGTGAACATAAAAAACCTTTCCTGTGAGAGCGTTGACTGATATTGGTTTAAACTTCCGATATCAAATTAATGATCTTCACAGCATACGTCATGGGAAATCACTGTTGCTGGTTTTATAAATAAAATGATGTGGTTAGAATCAGATTGAGGATTACCTGCGTGTTTATTTAACTAAACGAGTGATCTGGAGTTTTATCTCCGGCCAAGGTCGAAGCTTATACATATATCTGTATAAATACTTCACTAACGTTATGCGAATTACCTAAAGCTATCGTAAAATAGGCGAGAATAGATAAGAAACAGTAGTATTAAATTACTACGCAAGGTTTATAATTATAACAGTACCAATGCTTTAGGGCTAATTTAGGGTTCAGGGACAAAAGGGCCCGTTTCAACCTTTCGGTACAAAACTTCGTTGTTTGTCCGTCTGTTTGTCTGCCACAATGCTGTGCTCAAAAAAAAAGGGTTAAAACTTGAAGACTTATTTATATTCATTTTAGATTTACATCTTCGAACAACAAATACTAAAACACATAATAAATAAAATATTTAAGGGGGTATATGTAAACGCGTATGGCTTTTGTTACCGCATGCACTTGTTTTAAAATTGATAGAATATTTTTATTACAAAGAGTGTATAGGTGGTAAAGTTTTGAATAATATAGAACCTATGTTATGCCAGTTCATACAATACAATACAATACTCTTTATTGAACACAAAATAATAACACACACAAAAAGATAAAAATGTACAAATTGTGAATCAATGGGTTCATTTCATACATTTCGATAATATAAATATCCCGCCTGCCAAGCGTGGCGTGTAACGCTCATTATGATGTTCAATCTCTAAGTCATATAAGAATATTTAAGGATGCAATAATTATGTTGAGATTTTTGTAAGTATTTGATAGTAATTAATTAGTGTTATTCCTTGAAGATCTGTTTGCCTTTGCCGACTGGAAAACAGATCTACAAGGAATTTGTAAAAATCAAATACTAGAAGTTAATAAGTTTATTTAAGCACATGTTCAACTATAATGTTAAGCTCTAGATTAAAGATTTGAATATAGGCTATTTTATTTTATTTTTATTTGTGTAATTGGAAATTGATGTCGTTCTATTTATATAAATATGACTTAAGTCGTGTAGTGGACAGACTACATCTGAGGATGCCTGTGCCCAGCAGTGCACGTCTTCCGACTGATATGAACCCCACGTTATAAAGTGATTCCCCGTATTCCAAACAATCTCAACGGGATGTAGTAATAGCTATCGAGGTTTTTCAGTTATTTTTGTGTGATTGGAACAGAAATAGTGATTTCCTGTAGGCGAAGGTCTAGCAAAAAAGTATTTGTACGAAATGTACGAAATTAAATGAAATGAAATGTATTTATTTGGCAAAAGTATGGTACAATAATATATGTTCAGTTTCATAAAAGGTTTCACATACTTAAACCACCAGTAAAATTGCATGCAAATGTTTTAATGCTTACACATAACAATTGAAATTAATTTAATGAATATTATTTACGATGTCAAGTTAAACCTATAATCAAAAAAAAGTGTTTGTGTGTCAGCTACGACGCACGATTGGAGTTTACTCCTTACGAACGATAGTTATGATATATATCAAATAGAAAAAAAGGGTAAATGAACGCATCTGCTAAAATGATAAGAGAAACAAACATATATCTGTAATTATTCGGATTATTTATATTACTTCAATAAAGCGTATCACATAAAGTATGTTACAAAATAATATACTTAAATAAAATACAGTGAGACTACGAAGTATCGCGCAAAGAGGAGACCCCGAGAAAGAGATACGCTGTGTAATGTATTCCATCTCATTCTTTTACACGTTCAATCCTACAGATATATATGTTTGTCTCTTTCTACGTAACGCCTCAACTTATCGTGTTACACTTGATTTTACTCCTCATAAAATTTTTGTACCGGGCCTTATAACTCAAATCGTTTCTTAAGGAGTAAACTCCAAAAATCATATCGAAGTTTCTATAACTGATAAACTACGTTAAAACCAGACTTCAACATCCAATAAAAATAGTCATAGATAGACATCGTTTATTTGCTACAAAGTCATTCATATAGCACTAGAGCCCGCGATGTTACCCGCGTTATAATGGATTTTCCCGCGGTACAAAGTAGCCTATGTCCTTTCTAAAGCTCCAAAGAATCTGTGTACCAAATTTCTTTTAAATCGGCTCTGAAGTTTTTGCGTGAAAGACGCAGCTACTTTCGCATTTATAATCTTAATATATAAAGTGGTTTATACCGATTATAATAAAATTCGCACACCATGTGCAGTTCGATCAAACTTAAGAGATAGGATGGTTTTTAAAGCGAGAAAAATTCAAATAATTTCCGGGAAAATTTTATACCCGTGCGACGCCGGGGCGGGCCGCTAGTATTAGTATGTATATCAACTGCAAACAAACTGTCTATCAATACTCTCCGAGCTGATGTCTGTTTGGTTGGTTTACAGAAATAGGTAATTGTACGTAATGGCGGGAACAGGCGGCAGATGAAGGTCCAGCAGAAATGGGTTTATGGTCGACATTACTATGCGATTAATCTGGCGTGGTTTCACTTATAGCGTATAATAAATATTTTCGGATAATCCACAACAACATCTAGCCCTGTGGTAAGCTCTATATAAGCTTGTGTTACGGGTATTAGACATCTGATATACTTAATAATAATAGACATACATTAAAAGATTATTTTTTTGTTTAACATATTAAACACCCAGACCAAGGAGAAAGGGATTGCAGATCATACAAACATCAGACGGAAATCGAACCCGCTACCGTCGCCCACCGCGCCACAAAGGCAGTCCAACCATTTTTGTACAAATTTACTGAATTGGGCTGTGACGACAACCATGCCGACATCCAACCGGGGAACAGTTAATTTCCCTCAATCATTCAGCAGAACTGTAAAACGATATTGCTTTATCATCTTTGCACAAACTGTTAAACCATCTTGGTGGTAGTAATTACAGCGTTTCCCGATTAAAACATTTTTTAATGAGACTCGACACGTAGCAAATACTCAATTGAAAAAAGTGAATTATACCGATCATCATCTTCACCCTATTTACGTTCCCACTGCTGACACAGGGACTTCTCTTCTTGGCGAGAGAGATTAGGCCTTAATTCGCCACGATAACCAAGTGCGGGTTGGTAAATGTCACATGTCCTTCAAACTCTTTAAAGTTGTCAGAACATGCCGGTTTCGTCAAGATATTTGCCTTCACCGTTAAAGCACGTGTTTTAAAGCGCACATACAATTTTCAAGAAGGATAATCCAGAGGTGCTTGGTGGTTTGAACCCACAACCTTCGGAATGAAAGTCGAGTGTGCCAACAGGGCATACACCGTTAAATAGACAATATGTGCAATTAAACCTAAATTTTGACGACTTTTACTTTGTTTCCTCTACAAAATAAATAAATTAAGCATTACACGAAGCGATAACTCGCCGTCACTGCAGCCCTGCCCACTCGAGTACCACATCCGATGACGTCACCGCTGGTTAATGCAACATGAACAGACATCTCGACAGAGACCTGCCGAATGAAGGGGATAGAACTTAAGCTAAAATAAAACTTTGATTAAAATCATATTCTCGGATTAGAAGGTTAAAAATGGATTATCACATTTTAGTAGGTTTTTTATTTGTCAAATTATCAAATTATTACCCAAATGTTGAAACGGGACTCTATTTCTGAGACTTCGTCGACTGACTATCAACTGTATCTCAAGTACTCTAAACACATATATGAAATGTTGAGAAAAATTGTTGATGTATTTCTGCTGCCGTTATACAAAAAAACATACAATAAATAAATATTTAATTTATTCTCCCTCCAATCTCCCCATGCAACAAACGTGCTTTTAGCAAGATAAAAAAAAATTTTACTTAATTATGTTCGGAACCCTAGTTTTCAAAAATCTGTTAAAACAAAAATCTGTCATTGTTTTAAAATGTATTATTATGAATACTTTATTGCACAAAAGAAAAAAAATACTAAAGGTGGGCTTAATGCCAAGGCATTTTCTACCTGACAACCTCATTTTTGTTTTAAATAGGAAGTTTTTTTATTTATATTGTTTATACTCACCGAATCCTATCATCATAGCCGAGCACATTTCAATATTCTAAAGTCAGTTCTAGATGCTTGAAAAATTCGTGTTGATTGTGTTTCTCAGTTAATGATGGAAATAAATTATACCTACACATTATGAAAAAAAAAATTGAAATGGCTTCATCCGTTTGGGAGCTATGATGTCCCAGACAGACAGACACACAGACAGACACGTCAAGCCTATAACACCCCTCTTTTTGGTTGGGGGTTAAAAAGGAACAATGCGACGACTTTAGAACCTCATTTTTGCGTTGAAAGTCGGTTAAAATTAAAGAAAAATCCAGGGAAAAGGAAAGAGTTCTTACATTGGTTTTAAAATAATCCGACATCATCTTTTTTTTCGTTCTGAATCCGCGATGGCACGCCACAGGATCACAGCAAAAGGACAATCGGCGAAGCGACGTGTCCGCTATAAATACTACTCACTCAGTCGACTGTAAACAACGCGAGCTTGTTTTAAGCAGGGAATATAGTAAGGTTTCTAATAATGTACTTGATTGATAAAGTTAAGATTTAAAAGCTGCGTGTTATTTTTATTAAACCCCGACAAAAAAGAGGGGTGTTATAAGTTTGACGTGTCTGTCTGTCTATCTTGGTCATCATAGCTCCCAAACGGATGAAGGAATTTCAATTTCGTTTTTTTTTGTATGAAAGGTGAGCTTCGCGTTGTGTTCTTATACATGTTTGATGAAAATTAGTTGACCCGTTTAAAAAAGGGAAAAAGTTGGGAAGTAAAACCGCAAATCTGCAAATATTCTCGAGTCTCGGGTCTCAGATGAAAGCGTATCACGTGCACATTACAAAATAGTATAACTTTTTACTTTTAAGGGAACTAAAGTTCTGTTATGTATTTTTGATTGTAAATTTAGATTATTTATATACAATTTTAATAAGTGTTCTTCATATTGTGTCCTTTGTAACAGGTTTCAACACGGATATCGAGCTGCCTTATCATCATCTGAATTCTGTGTCAACATGCTGATCAATATCTAAAAGCAGTGTTGTTTCCTGATGTCTGATGGTCTCAGATGAAAGCGCATCACGTGCACATTACAAAATAGTATAACTTTTTACTTTTAAGGGAACTAAAGTTCTGTTATGTATTTTTGATTGTAAATTTAGATTATTTATATACAATTTTAATAAGTCTTCTTCATATTGTGTCCTTTGTAACAGGTTCAACACGGATATCGAGCTGCCTTATCATCATCTGAATTCTGTGTCAACATGCTGATCAATATCTAAAAGCAGTGTTGTTTCTGATGTGTGTACAATAATTGCACATTCAATTAGTTTGGCGGCGCGCCCACTGCTCGATTAACAATACGCCTGTCATAACCAGATCGGGCAGATCGGTCCGACTGTTTACGTAGATTGATCTTAATAGATAGGGTTCCAAATACATATTAGTACAGGCTTTGCCTAGTTTGGGAACCATTGTCTATTGTAAAGTATGTATTAAGTTTTTGGAAATAATTTATTATGATTATTATTATATTACTATTTCACTTTCAAAGTTATCGTGAGTTCACTATTAATGTTTATTTTAAACGGGATTTAACATACATAAAAATATAAATCTTATAAAAAAAAATGTCTATATCGCAGATCATCTGTTACGGCGGTGTCGCCTTGCAATGTAGAAGCCCGATGAACCGTCAAAACTTGTCCCCTTGCGGCCGAAACTACTCATTCAGGAACGTCGACAGATGTTGAGTTGGAGCCCGCACCATAAATGACCCGAAGCTCACATTACTGCAAGATTCCAACCTTTAAAAACCTAAACCTGTTTTTTTATTTTTAAATTGTTTCAAAAACATATATAATATTTGATATATAGATTTGTGATATTCACAATGAATACACTCCAGAACTTCGATGATCTATTCTTTTGGCACTTTCTTACGGAATCGAAAAGGTGTGTCCAGTATTTTTGGACGGGCTGACAGACGGACTAAACAGTATACCTATTTTTTATGTAGTCATCGTGCCTATTACCTACGCTACAGACTACAGCTACAGACAGACTTTAGCCAAATGCGTTACCTAGTGGTCAGTTTATTTATATTACACGACAAACTTCCGAGAAGCGAGTCAAGAGTATGCGCCTGAGTCGATTGCAATGTCACCATGTCGATTGCGTGCAATATGCCGATATAGCTATAGATCTGGAATAGTTCCCGTGGTAAATTCGACGATTATAACATTTTTTTAAGCTGTATAAACCTTCATTTGACCACAATCTCATCTGATGTAAAGTGACGATGTGGTCTAAGATGGGACATGAAGACCTAGAAGGTAGATGGCTTCTCCGGGTCACATTACGAAACACGAAAAAATCGCTTCACGCACTGGCCCAGCCCGGAAGGTGGTTCTTTCAAATAAGCATTGTAAAGGATTGCAAATTCCGAAAAGGGCCAAAATGAAATTTAATTATATTTGACTAGCTGGCCCGTTCCGGCTTTGCTCGAATGTGAAAACCTTCCTCCTGAATGACGTATTGCAGAAAACCACTTAAAGATCCGGTCAGTAGTCTGTGAGTTTATCCCGAACATTACTTGGGGACTTTTATTAATTATAAGTATAGATTAAACGACGTAAGTAATTTTTTTTTTTTGACTGAAAAGTATTAATCTTCTTTGTTTTAGGGGCAGGATGTCCATTACAGGACATAGGGCTCCCCTAATGTGTTTACCACATTCAAAAACCCACCCAATTTATAAATCAACTCCACTTTATGATATTTTATGCAGTGGAAACCGAGAATTAGGGTTATTCAATTTTTTATTTATTATAAATCCTATTTGTAAGCTAGCATGACACCCCAGCAAGATTAGCAGGTTAAGGATAAACCCTAGGGCTTTAGACTAGTCTCGCTGGAGCTAGTTCGTATTTAGCGAGCAGTAAACAAAGCGAGCTGCGCCGGCGCCGAAACCACACACTTGAACGGAATGCAGATCATTTTGATACTCAGGATATTTATGTCCACAATAATTTTAAGAGCCGATTTTTTGCTTTATTTTATTAAAATCACGTTTGTTGGGAGCCCCCTATTATTATTATAGAGATATTTTTTGTTATAGTGGCAACTGAAATACAACATCCTTCAACATTTCTACTCTCTCTTACGAGACCTAGTGCGAGGGACAGAGCTTAAACCAGGGTACTATCACTACTTGTTTAAAAACTTCTAATAAATGCTAGTTACTTTTTAGTAGGTACCTACCAATGTTTTTGTACTTACTTTTCAATTTCTTCTTTCTATTTATTTTTTCTATTTCTTTTTATTTATTTATTTTTTCTATCTATCCCGCTTCTTGAGATACATCCTGGTGACAGACGGAAAGACGGACAGACGACGGAGTCTTAGGAATAGGGTCCCGTTTTATTCTTTCGGAACGGAACCCTTCAGACACTTATACTCTAGTTTTTTAATGGCTACGTAGATGTATGTTCGTTATTATTTCTCACTTAAACTATTACACGGATTTGACTGAAACTCGTAATTTCAATTTCATCATAATCCACAGCCAGCCAGATGACCCAGAGTTTATGCCATCCAGATCCACCACCGTTCTTTGCTAACTGCAGATACTGACGTCACCCCTGCACTTCTTATCTGACATTTAGCTGTCAAGCTAACGTGTAAATGTGTGTGTGTATGTGTAAGTACCACTGATCCCCACCAAGTCCACCTCAAACAAACGACATTGTTACTATAACAGCGCATCCTACACCGGTGTTTATAAACCCGACCTGCACCGGACGCCTGTTTGTACGCGCACAGCTATGTGTAAGATTAGCTGCACGTTTACAAAATATGACACTTGACGCTATAGCTCGTGATTCCATTCATCATCATTATTATCAGCCATGAGTTAACCTAGATGCAGGCGTCGTTCAAAATATGCGGTTGGAACATAACAGATCCAATTTTGGTTGGTGAGTTAGCCAAGTGTTGTTCAACAGGATACCAGGGTGAAGTTTGCTTGAGTATTTTGGATGGTGTTTAAACCTTTAATAAGTCCAATATTAAGGCTATAATTCTACTAATTGTAATGGCTAGGCATCTCCGCAAGTGATGTTTTTTTACAAGAGACCTTAAAAGCGGTTTTTACTACGATCTATAATAATAGTTGAGTTGTCTAAATATTGCGCTTGCTACCTATATTTTGAACACACTAGAACGTTGTTACTTGTATTTTATTATAAGCTTTTAAAGTGTGTTTTCTTGTTGATGGTCCTAATTATTAATAATAATTAAGTCCTAAAAATAAATAAATACATCCGAACCCGTTTTCTTAGAGTAGTCCTAAAATTATTTCTATGGTAATTTCTAAATTTAGGATCGGACGCCGTACAAAACCTAACCTCTTAATGAAAACTTTCTATGTCTGAGATGATAATGTTTCACAAAACTATTACTACTTTTAATGGTACTTAAAAAAACATATACACTCTTATAAGGACTCACCATCTCCGTGTAAAAAAGTCAATGGTTAAAATATACTTCTTCTTTTAATAGATGGCGTTCGTGACTGGCTATAGGTTAAAATATAATATAACAGTCAGTCACTGACAGTTGACTTGACAGCACAATATTTAAAAAAAAAAGGCTATTTTATCCGGAGATGATAATACACTTTGAAAATTCAATATAATAAACTATTAAATTATATAATACCTATTATATATCTATTTCTACATTACTCACTTCTCTGCATTATTATAATTTTATGTGACCGTAGCCCGTAGTGCAAACTGATAGTTCTAATAAAACATCGCCATGGATTAATGTGCCTGTTATTTGATTTGACATTTATAGTCATCAACGTCGAATTATTTTTACAGTTTTTGTTATAAATCACCTTAATTTGAAATCATTATTTTATTTCAAAAATAAGTCATCTGCAAGCTCCGTAGATCTTCCGAGTTTGCAACCAAAATCGTTTACTTGTTGTGTCTAATCACAATTTATTTATTCACTTAGAACAAGAAGACGCATTGTATACGGGGTTATCATAGGCAGGGTTTTTATTATGTTGAACTGTTTAAATACTTAAGAACTTATGTAGTTATAACTTTTGGCATAATTCAGGCTTCGCTAAAAAACCTCATTTGTTGTGAATAATAAGTACCTTTTCTGTATAAAACAAATGGTGTGATAGAGCAAAAACAAAACAAACACGTGTAATATAAATGACATTTCACTATCTATTTGATATCTAGCCAGCCAGTTAATCCAGTGTTTGACCCCATAACTGCTCATCAGCCCGCCCTGCGTGTGCGCAGTAAAACACATCAAAGGGAAAAACAGCTGCGACTTTTCGGGCGTTCCTTTGATTTGATTCGCGCTGGAATAGTGGGAACTAGAGTTACACAGATCACAGATTTCTGCTCAGCCTTGGCAGTCTTGGGAACCAGAAATACTTCAAAATACGAGTGTATGTGCGTTTTATTGACAAAAGTTTTATTTATGACTTTGCACGCCACGGGGTTAGCGGCGGGAACAACTTATTTTCACGAGGTTTATAATCTAAATTAAAAATTAAAGAAAAACCCCCGATTCCAATGCCTTAATTTCCTTAAAAGTAAAACACCATAATATTTTGTAATGTGCACGCGATGCGCTTCCATTTGCAACCCCACTCGAGTATATTTGCAGATTTTCGGTTTTTATTCCCCACTCCCGTCCCCATAACATTTAAACGGCACAACCGATTTTCATGAAACATGTCTAAGACCACGCGCAAAATTCACCATACAAACCATACACCACCACTTTCATACAAATAAAACTAAATTGAAATCTCTCCATCCGTTCGGGAGCTATGATGTCCCAGACAGACAGACACTTCAAACTTATAACACCCCGACCCTTTTGGTCGGGGTTTAAAAATAGCCTATAGCCTTCCTCGATAAATGGTTGAAATATTTTTTCAAATTGGACCAGGAGACCCTGCTATTAACGCGTACAAACGATCTAACAAACTCTTCAGATTTATAATATTAGTATAGATTGACCCCTGTCTCGCCTAATTTAAGTGATGTTTATGATATAGAAGTTACTTAATTATTAGTTATCACACTTTTCTTGAAGAACCATGTTCTTATCAACCGATGCTTAGCAAAAAATTTACAGGTATAGAAAAATATTCAATACCTAATGTTTACATTATTATGAACTAATTGTCACAAAATTTCAGTCAATAAATTATTTTATTATCAATTTTTTATGGTGATTACACATAACCTGAATAAAAATACAAAATAAGTAAAAAAAAATGGTGTAGGTACTTGATGAATACGAAAATGTGTAGCTAAAACATATGGTATATAACATTTCTTACGGTTTTCAATATAAAGGTATCTCTCATACAAAACTCCTTTTGAGCTACTATCTAACAAAACAACGTTGCCGTTCATGTAGTAAGATATAGAAAATATGAGCTCGCTGCAATTTCACTTACCAGCGATCGGTCCAATAATAGCTGAAACTCCAAGTAATCTGTCGCAGTAAATTTCAGTTATTAGCGAGACGGTCGCGAGTCGTCATTTGTCATTGATCGGCTAAAAATACCGGCTGGAGCATCTAGACGCAGACGCAGCCTGGACTTCAGATAGCGCTTTCATTCATCATCATCACCCTATTAACGTTCCCACTGCTGGGACACAGGGACTTCTCTCTTGACGAGAGAGATTAGGCCTTAATTCACCACGCTGGCCAAGTGCGGGTTGGTGAATGTCACATGTCCTTCAAACTCTTTTAAAGTTCTCAGAACATGCCGGTTTCCTCACGATGTTTGCCTTCACCGTTAAAGCACGTGTTTAAAGCGCACATAAATCTCTCAAGAAGAAAAATCCAGAGGTGCGTGGCGGGGTTTGAACCCACGACCTTCGGAATGAAAGTCGAGTGTCCTCCCACTTAGCCAACACGGCTTACTTAGCCAACACGGCTTAACGCTTTCATTCGATAGAAGTTTATGTGAAATTATACAACTGACGACTTTATAACCGGCATAATTTATAAGTAGGTATCTATAATTATTTCATATTTTCACACAGATCCCCTTTCATGTCCTAATGATCCTATCTATTCAAGGTAGTTTGGTAGATCGCTCTTGAACGATCAGACCGCAAATTGTCGCATAGTGTGCGCAATAAAGAATTATTATATTTAACTGTCTGTTTCCATTTTATATTGTACTCGATGTGATGCCCTGTTATTACGAGAACACATCGCATTTTATCCTAAATAAATAATGAATAAATAAATATTTCCGAACAATTCACACAACAACATCTAGCATCGTGGTAAGCTCTAAAGCTTGTGTTACGCGTACTAGACTTCTGATATAATTAATATATTACACATACATACATAGATATTTTTTTATTATAAACACTAGTGGCCCGCCCCGGCTACGCACGGGTTTTTATTAAAAATAAATTCTGGCAATTATTCGATTTTTTCTCGCCTTTTAAACCTTCCCTAGCCTACCTTCCCTACTACCTTCCTCCACAAACATTTCAAGACTATGATAAGATAAATCCGTTCAGCCGTTCTCAAGCTTTAATCAGACTAACGAACAACAATTCATTTTTATTTATATAGATTACACACCCAGACCAAGGAGAAAGTAATAGCAGAACTTACAAACACTTGACTCCTCGGCGGGAATCGAACCCGCTGTTTCTTATACCGCAAGCGGACCTCCGCCCACCGCGCCACTGAGACAGTCGTATCCTTTAAGTCATGTTTATTTTATGTTTGTATTTTGTGTTACTTGTGTCGGGGGTCCTTTCTTAAATAAACCTGCTCCTTATATCACTCTGCTCTAAGTAGAGCTCAAAAATGCATTCCTTTCTCATGTTGACTTAATAAAATGCCATACTAAAACTGCGCACTTTACTTTTTTTAAGTATTCATCATGCCTATTCTTCATATTCCCTGGGTTAATATTTAACAGCGAGAAAACACGTTATTTCTACGGGAAAACCCATAACCACATTACAAGGGTAATGTTGACAGCTGTACTTGTATTCATTTATACGTCGATATCTGTGTAGGTACGTATATTCCTCTAGTATCTTCTCATGTATCTGCCTCAGTGGCGTAGTCGACAAAGGTCTGCGTGCGGGTTTGATTCCTATTGATGAACCAGTGTTTATAATTGTGTTCTAAAAGAACTTATACCTTGATTTGGGTGTATCAATAATAGGCTTGATGTCTACATTAAAAAAATTGTTTTACTATGTCTGTAAGTCCAAAAATATTGGTCTCTAATTTTTCGCTATACCAATTTACTAAGAAAGTGCCAAGATATAGAGAAAAGCTCCTGAGTGGGGCTTATTACCTATTAATTTAGTACTAATAGCGCGGAAGCGTTACGTCTCGTAAAACTTTTTAATTTTATATTGTGTTCTAAAATTATCTTAAAATTTTTACCAAAAATCTGAACGACGGATTTTTTTTCTAATGTTTTTTAGATTATCGAAGATTCCTTGTTATTTGAGATAACGATGCGTATCTTTAACCGACGACAGTTCGTTGAACAAACCGGGTATTAATGTAGATACAGCTATATATACATACATCAATAGCATTCACAGCATCAATAAAAGAGAACCATCAAACCCCGCTTTGATCTGAGTTGGTCAGCCTCTTTGTTTATCTGGGAGAAGTGTTACTTCTAAACTTTGGGATCAATATGTTATTCATATTCTTTTATCGGTTTTTTGTTTGATGTACGTGTACTTTTTCGGAGAAAAGCAGGTTAGCTTTACCTATATATATACTACTAGCGGCCCGCCCCGGCGTCGCACGGGTATAAAATTTTCCCGGAAATTATTCGAATTTTTCTCGCCGTAAAAACCATCCTTTCTCTCAAGTTGGATCGAACTGCACATGGTGTGCTAATTTTATTGTAATCGGTTAAGTGGTTTAGGAGTCCATTGAGGACAAACATTGTGACACGAGATTTATATATATTAAGATATGAATATCATAAAGCGGAAGAGATTGTTTGTTTGAACGAACCTACAAAAACTACTGGTCCGATCTTAAGTTTACATTGTTAGATCACGATTTAAATACCACAAATCTTTTTTGAATTGATACTTACAGCTGGCATGGAAAAAACATAGAGACATTTATTAAAAATAAATTACCGTGGGTTTTATGATAACCAACTCACATATCGATCAAAGGCACGATCTGCTTTAGTGCGATAACATTTTAAATAAACACAAATGTTTCCATTTGGACTTATATTTTCCCGTGATTGTTTAAATATAATGTTTAAGTTTATAATGTAAAAATTATATACTACTATACTTATCACGTGACCTGTAATATCGTGGTAATAATTTCTTCTGTTTCGGTAACTTGTCGTCTAGTTGCCAGTTCTGTTGACATACCATGATGACGTCACCACGAACATGCTGACAAATGGCGGACAGCATACTCAAGGTAAGAAAAAAATATTAAATTTTAATTAACTTTTTTTCTGGCATGTTACCACGAAATCAACATATTTAAACAACTATTTCAAACCAAGCATAATACCCTATTATTTCTTAATTTAGTTTTCCTTCCAAAAACGAATATAAAAATCCTGTAACTCAACCTCGTAGCATGTGCTACGACGTAGACCTTCTACGAGACCTCAAACCACGGCATTCCTAGTTCTTGCTACGTTCTTGCTGTCTCGTCTGTCGAAGGCCTACGCCGGCCGATACCTCAAGCTACATTATTTTCTTTCGTAGCACCTCGCTTCAACCAATGAAGCCGATACGATACGATCGTTTTAATTTTAAACCCGATAGTTTCACATTTATTTTCGTAAATTGTCATTTCCCAGTTCTTAACCTTGAATTAATGTCTAAGCGTGAGTTGTCATTTTAATTTTTTGTTGTACAAACTTCAAATAATTCAGATACACCTGTCTGTTTGAGGATTAATGTCTCTATTTATTTGGAGAATTATGTGTTTGGTTAACTTTACTTTGTTACTACAAGAATATTTAGCTAAAATGTCGTGAATTATAAACTGGACATTATCGCTATTTTAAATCATACTCATAGAACTGACACTCCCTAAATCTTGGTGCCCATTCTACTGATTGCAAACGTGATGATATTATTTTAAGACTAAGGATCTAATTCGGGAGCTAATTTTAATTAAAGGACTATCTACCTTGACTGGCAAACTTTAGGAACAAATAAATCATATTAAACAAAAAAATTACCGTAATTTTCATAACATTATGTTCACAAAACACAGTGTGCAAAAAAGTGCACAAATCACCACTCACTTCACAGCACTATAAGTCAACAACACTGGCCGTAAACAATAAAAAAGTGCGCTTTCCAAATTCAAAATGTCGCGACGCGCGGGAAGGCGGGCGGCGCACGCGCGCATGTCTCTGGAACTGGCGCGCGGCAAATCACGTCACGCCGACATTTGGCAAAGAACAACTTCCCCAACCGATTTTAATATGTACACATATGTTTACATTGCAGTTAAAAAGACAAGATTTCGCGTTTTGTCCGTGTGTCTTGTGATTAAGGGCGAGTAAATGTGTTATTTTGATATTGTTTGGTGGACAAAGATGGTGACAAGTGGTTGCCCGCCACTTCTGGTATTTTCGTTGTCGCGTGTCGTCTGCGATGGCTCTATGAAAAGTAGTGACATAATTATTAAGAGCTCTGATTCGCGAGTGACTCATAGTAATCCAAGAGGACTTCATTCCTATAAATTGGGTATATTTTCTATTTAAACATCAGCTGGCTTAGAGCTGGAATCGAGGGTTTCAGTCCCGAACAAAATGCAAAAGCAAATGCTATAAGCATTTGCTTTTGCATTTTGTTCATAATTACTTGCTGACGTTTTTAAAAAGAGACTTCCATTGCTTCCTTTGTGCCTCACTTTTACTTATTTACCCTACTTTATTTTTTGAAAATAACTAAAATAATATGTATTTCTCTGAAGTGGAAGTTCTTTGAAATCGCACGGTCAAGTGCTTTGTGTGGCGATGTTTCACACCTACTCAGGGAGATTTACAGCTGCGTCTCCTAATTCACTAACGATGTCGCATATCTTAAAGGAGGCAACACATGAGCGTTTACTCTATGGAGGTATGTGTAATAAAATCCGTACTGTTGTAACATTTCGTTTGCCATTTTACAGCCAGAAAATTCATTCTATTTATTCCAGAAAATATAGGTAGGTAATTAATTATCTTTGAAACAGAACCCTTGGTGTTGGAGCCCATCTCATACTTATAAAATTGCTGTGTTAATTATGTTACATTTTCTTTGGTTTTTAATAAAAGAGTGATTAATTTAATGATATTTTTTTTATCTTAATTTTATTTAACAAAGATTAGGATGCGCACTGGTTTTATCCGATGTCTCACAAAAAGAAAACCAGGTTGAAGCAGATCATTTTTCAAGGAAAATCTCCGTCGTGGCTACTTTCTAAAATTATATATCTGACTATTAGTCAGAGATTTGAATTTTCAAAATTTTAGGAAATAAAGTATTCATACCTGACTAATACATATAATATTAGACTCGAAATATATTTATGTATTTAAATAGTGGCGAAAATAATTAAGAATAAGTAGAATTTTAAAAGAAAGTTGAATAATTGAAGTTGGTTCTATTAAACTTTTATTTTCCGCAATTCTATAATACTTATTGGACAGTAAGTAACACACACTCGTCATTCATCCATCATCACTCTCCTTCTTAACTATAAATAAATACTGCTCATCAATTAGTTTGTCTAATTCCGATCTTATGAGTCATCTAAACAAATCAGCCTTTATCCAATGAATCAAAAAGGGTGGGTGATGCAGTGACTAACTTCTCGCTACACTCAGTTGTATTGTAAAAGACAAATTTTTGAAAATTCAACGTCAGTCGCTATTTCAGTGGTGCTCCCTTGTGCCACAAGGGCCTCCTCTTGCGGGTTCGATTCGATATAGGTCTTGAAAAAAAAAACTGTTAACTAAAATGTCTTCCGATGTGACAAATGGCGACTTATTCGAAAACCACCAAATGAGCCAATTCTAATAAAAAAAAACTTGACAAATGCGATAGCTCTTCAATTTTCGAAGGTCCTACCCGAATTTCGAAATCTGATAATATTATGAGATTTCGGTGTTCTTATCATGGAACCCACTCTTGGGATCCTTTGCTCAAAAATATTTTATCAGGTTCATATTCGACAATTTTATTCGTGGCGTGTCGGTTATACATTTAGTTGTACGTAAATATGTATATAGTAAGGAATAAGAATATAGTTAAATAAATAAATAAAATTTACTACGACCGACGGGTAAGTACTAGATATTATGACAATACAAGAAGCTACCGCGTGAAGGAAAAGCATAAATTATAAACATATGCACCACATTCATATGACGGTAAAAAAACAATGCATTATATTAAAAATTCTATTATGAATTCTTCTATTATTATGAACTAGCGGCCCGCCCCGGCGTCGCACGGGTAAAAAAGTTCCCGGCAATTTTTCCTTACTTGCTCACCGTTTAGACCTACCCTGTACTACGACAAACATTTTAAAACCAAAATCAGCTCAATCGGCCCATCCGATCCCGAGTTTTAATCAGACTAACGAACAACAATTCATTTTTATTTATATAGAAGATAGATTATCAAAAGTGCGTGATCAACGGTTGCCTCCGAGATGACGTGTCGGAAAGCTGCTATAGACGGTGTAGGACACATAACAGTTTTGTACTACTCAGTTACGTCACTGGCCGGCATACCAACGCCATTTTGAAAAGTAGCGTCTCTAGTCACGTGGTCAAAGACGAAAATATATTTACAGTATTTAAAAATATATTTTGTTAGTTATTTCGGTTTAAAAAAATACTATAACACTATAATATAAAAAAAAGAATTTGTTTCATGTTTCAATGATTATCAACTACCCTATTGTCCAGCTTTATGTTAGTTATTGTTTAGTCCGGTGTACAGTGTTCAGTTAAGCGCGCGAGTTGGCACATCAACAAAAGTACGTAATAAGACAAAATAATGTGCACAATATTCTCCAATTAGTGAAATTTCGCGATTGTTGAGTGAAATGTCGTAAAATCGTGGATAAACGGCGTTTTCCAAACAGGATGCAAAAGGCTGCGACAACGAACGACAGATAGCAATAAAATTTTCGTCGCGGGCGCGTGTATTGCCAGCATTTTGAATTTGCGATTATTCTACTAAAATTCAAATTATGTTTGATAAGTCTTTTTTAGGGTTCCGTACCTCAAAAGGTAAAAATAGAACCCCTAAAGGATTACTTTATTGTCTGTCTGTCTGTCGGTCTGTCTAAAACCCTTAGTTTCCGGAACAAACGTATCATTCTGAAATGTCTATCAAATTCTCAAGACTGCTTTCCCTTGTAACTGTAAAAAAATCTAAATTCTAAGCCATTGCAATCAAAAGATACAGCCACTTTTGTCGCAAGATCCGATACTCGGAAAGGTATAGATAGTAGTGTGATTGTAAAATCATCCTAGAACTGTGAAAATTGGCATGAAGAAACTCCATATAGCACTGCTAATACCTACAGGAAAAATTGCGAAAACCATAAACAAAAATTTAATCAAATAAAAAGTTTAAGAGAGACATGTGCCCAGTTGACATCCTAATCATCATCATCATCATCATCACCCTATTAACGTTCCCACTGCTGGGACACAGGGACTTCTCTCTTGACGAGAGAGATTAGGCCTTAATTCACCACGCTGGCCAAGTGCGGGTTGGTGAATGTCACATGTCCTTCAAACTCTTTTTTAAAGTTCTCAGAACATGCCGGTTTCCTCACGATGTTTGCCTTCACCGTTAAAGCACGTGTTTAAAGCGCACATAAATTTCTCAAGAAGAAAAATCCAGAGGTGCGTGGCGGGGTTTGAACCCACGACCTTCGGAATGAAAGTCGAGTGTCCTCCCACTTAGCCAACACGGCTTTTTTTATCCTACACATCACGACATCCTAATCCTACGGTTGATATGTTCACTTTAAATATAATAGATATCTAGTTTTTTAAGAAATTCCGTAATAAGTCAAACAAAATGGCACTTTCTCTTAGTACCAATAACAATGGAAATAAATGATTTTGTATCTTGTATCTGTACCTTGTACCAGCACAATTGATCATTTCAGCTGGCAACCCAGTCAAACAATAGCAAGTATTGGTACTGGCATCATTCCAGCCCACTCTTACTGACAGCTGAACGGTCCACGTGTGTGGCCCTCTGACTTCCTGGTACACGACAAGTATCCTTTACTTCAAATCCTGCTGGATTTGGCAGAAATACTGAACTGATGAGTAAGGACAAGAAACAAACACACGGCATACGGCAAATTTTCAAATTTAGCTTTAGAGATATTTTTATGGTTTTAAAACATAGCGGTTCATCACTGCAAGGCGACACCGCCATGACAGATGATGTCATGATACGTGATGCGGAGACGAATACATTTTAGTTAATAAGATTTATATTTGTATGTATGTTAGTCTGTAAGGTATATGTTTATATGGGCCTGAGATGCCTGAAATAAATGAATTATTATTATAATTAATAAAAAAAATGTATGTCAGATAAGCCTTCATTTGACCACAATCTCACCTGATGTAAAGTGACGATGTGGTGGTGTTTATTTTGTAACGCTATGTGGAAACATGTAAATGGTTTTAAGCTATGTTTGTTTTGTGATTTAGTTATTAAGCAAAACTGTTTGTTTTCCGAATAAAATAAAATACCTAAACAAAATATGAGTGTCTTCAAGACAAGAGTGAATAGGTACCTTCTAGATCTATGTGATCCATCTTCGTCCACATCGACACTTACCATCAGGTGAGATTGTGGCCAAACATAGATCTATCTCCAGTTAAAAAAATGTGTTAACGGTGGGATAATAATACAGAGTTTTCGACACAAGAGTTAATTTCAATGTTAAGAGTCTACAGATTTTTTTTCATTAAGTTAAAATAACGCCAGCAATTTTTATCAGCATTGGTTTTTGGGATAGCAATCATACTGGTTCGATAATACATAATTAGATAATTACATTATATTGACAAACATATTTAGGGAAAAATTACATCGTTTAATATCCGCAATACTGAAACTTTCTAACAAACCTTTAACAACTATTTTTGTGTTTGTTTGCTCAGAACTATATTATCTGGAAACGGATTACAAAGAGTTGCATATAAAAGTTGTTGCTTTGACAAAATTTAATATCTAATCTAGCTAGAACTCTAATATCTAACAAGATACATCGAATGTGTCGAATAATCGATTACCATGTGATCGGTCGCGGGAGCCAACATAATGATCGATATTTATAATCGATCATTGATTCATCCATTCATTTTTCTCACCCGAGCGTTCATATTTTGTTTCAGTCATATATACTAGCGTCGTGACGATTGGCTCCGCATCGCCACCGCTATATTTGAAATGAATAAAAGTAAATAAGTGAAAAAACGATCTTTCAAAGACTAATACCTACTGGCACCCAAGCCATGCAACTCTATCTAAACTACTATTTAGGTTTATTACTGGATATGTACCATGATTGATTGTCTTTCCGAGTGTCCCTATATTTCGGCACAGTTACATGCGCCAGTTACATTTTACTGATCATGATCAGTTCAACCGTGATCATGATAGTTTCAAAAGTTATATCTATCTAAACTATCTCATCTGTAAAAAATCCAGATTTTGCAGAAGCTTAAATAATAATAAAACTAATTTGGGCTGTAGACGGTTTATTTACGTTGGTTTAGTACTCAGTGAGTATTGTACATTATATAAACAAATAAAATTGTATACACAATAACATCAGAAGCGATGCCGACGTAAAACGCTATGTATAAATAGAATTACTGACTCGTAAATATGGATTTGCCAGATTTTGTGAAACCTATGGAAGATCAAGATCATTCATGTTTTTAACAAAACGTTTGGTTTTTTTTTGGGGAAATCCCAGTTTTGTTTCTGTGGTTTAAAAGGAGCAGGCCTTACCCAATAATACAATTCCCAAGGTATTGCAGTATTACCTAAACATTTAGATTTTATATATTTGAAGGAATTGTATAAACACATAAGAATTATTTAATTGTATTAGATATTGTAAGGACTGAATTTAAACTCCTATGAATTTATTTTATGTCTGTTATATTTAGTATAATATCAGATGTAACCCGTAACAGAAGCTAAGAGCTTACCACGGGGCTAGATGTTGTGTGTATGTCTGAAAATATTTATTTATTTCATTAAGCACCGTGCCGTTTCCAGTTGAAAAACTTGACAAAGACCACTACGTCTAGCATGGACTATTTCTTCAGCTTTATCATCACGGCTATTTTCTAAACATGACAAAACGACATAAAAACAATCTGCTTGCTTTCCTGCACATTGTCTTGTCGATCGTCTCTTTGTCCAACAGTATGCCGTCTATCAAGGATTACTTCTGAAGATGTCAGACGCCACACTTCGGTATGCCACCTAGAATGTATTACTTTTAAAGATTTAACAGCCAAGCCTATTTTCAGTGCATGCTGCTTGCTATGTCTGTAGGTATACTGATATCTACCAAAGAATAGACTCTCTCTCTCCCTTCGTGGGTACCCTTGCTTGAAGCCGTCAAGTTTATGATACCACGGCTGGCAGTTTCCATGTTAGAGTAGAGCCACCCTCCGTCTAAAGGTATGACGTCCAGGATAGACTGTCTCTCTCCCACCCGCGGGTACCCCGCTGGCAGTCTACAATGTTAGTAGAGCCACTCTCAGTTTAAAGGTTTTGACGCCCAGGATATACTGTCTCTCTCCCTCCCGCGGGCGCCCGCTAGCAGCCAACCATGTTAGTAGAGCCTCTCTCCGTCTAAAGGTATGACGTCCAGCAAAGGCTGTCTCGTTCCCTCCGGCGGGTACCCCCACACGCGCTTGTAGCCGTGCGCGTGGTACCGCGGCTGGCGGTTGTCTCTCACCAGTGTGTATGCCAGATGGGCTATGCTGCTCTGGTACTCTGTGAGGCCTGTTCTGAAGAGGCGGGGACGCATGTAGCCTTGGACTGGGAAAATAAATGTTTTATTATAAACTTGAATATCATTATACCTTTTTATACCTCTTTCACCATATTCATAAACTGTGTACCTATAAGCTAATCAGTACTTAGAAGGCATGCTGTCTTAATCAAACTTATATTTAAGTGCTAGCAACTAGCAAGATAACTCCATGTGGCACTAGGTAATAATAATAGTCATTTGATAATAAAAATTATAAGTCACAATATGGTTTTTAACGTGGTTCCCCCAATGCCACAACTTATTCAAAATATAATAGGTAACTA
This sequence comes from Gymnoscelis rufifasciata, assembly GCA_929108375.1. NCBI lineage: Eukaryota > Metazoa > Arthropoda > Insecta > Lepidoptera > Geometridae > Gymnoscelis > Gymnoscelis rufifasciata. The sequence continues at coordinate 12,160,954 of OV815322.1, forward strand.
ATGTTATAAATTATTCTTAAATTTCAAAATCTGCAATACATTAATAATTCATGTATGTGTTGATTTACTTGTGTGATTTACTAAAAAATTGTGTAGAAAGAACGATGACTAAAGTTGTATAGCTACCTACTTTAGCCTTAATACGAGTCTAACTGTCTAACATTTTTTTTATGTAACTCAAATACTAGAGATATTCATAACGTGCGACTTTCATTAGATTACATGTACAAAAAAACAGAGGGCGGTTTGGTAAATATTTTTTCTATCATCTTAGGTGCATCAAGTGTTTAAACTTCTAATCTGCCTAATTACTTTTAGAAAAAGCCACATCGCTGACGACGATTAAACAATCAAGTACAGAAAACTTTATAATCTACATTCAATCGTGCACGTTAATTAACATCAAATATAATCATGCAAAATTTGCATCAATGCCGCCTTGTTGGTTGTTGACGTCAGAACAACGATCCATCCACCGCCGGCCGGGGAGCGGAACAAAAACACGTGAATGTAAGTAGGTACTACATAAATAAGTGCAGCCCCGGAATTAAAAGGTTGATTAACTTTCAAATTAGTTCGTCTGCGCATTGCAAGAACACGTATTCTTTTAAATCGGAGTTCTAGAACTCGTGTGAATCGTCTAGACAAGATTGCTATTTAGGTACTGTAAATTTTATAGTTGGATTCCAACACTAAGTGGATATTCCTTCAACCCACACGCTTCTTGGACTTTTAATATGCACACTTCTAAGGAGCACAATTATTTTCAGTCTGTATTTCCAAATTCATACATTTTAAGGCCTTTAACTGCGTTAAACTGGCGTACGCTAAAGCAAGCGTCAATGAGTTTCCCATGCCTGGCCGAACTTCCTCCATCAAGTTTATGGTTGTACCTTGTAATTTAATTTATTGAAATTTCTTGTTGTACCTTATATTTATTGTTATAGTTACTCTTTTTGTTTGTTTTCTTTCTGTAATATACTTTAAGCTAACCAACACAACTCAGGTGACCATGGAAGACCAGCGCTGTGGTTGGACCCGTTCTGCCGCAGCTTATGCTGAATGGTTACCTTTTTTGTCGCAACATGTTGTTGTTATTTTTTATATAGTTCTTACCTTATGTTAATTTATGTGTTTGTTGTATTATGTTGTTATTGTGACAAAAAAAAACATTCTAATTCTTATTCATCACCGACCACGTATCTTTCGGCTAGACTGGCCTAGGGTAGGTACTCATAAAGGCCTCACACGAGCTAGGTATTTACTATATAATTTACAAAAGCTAGGTAGTGTTATAAACATGCGATATTTAAGTAATCTTTAATATAAAAATGAATCGCAAAATGTGTTGGTAACCAAATTGGTCAATTCTTTTTTCAGCATACAAGATACATAGACTTTAGTGGTCTCTTCTTACTACACAGGTCACAATCTCCAATAGAATAGAATAGAATAGAATAGAATATATTTATTGCATGAAATACATGTGGTTACATTGTTGTTACATGTTCAGAGTTTCAATGTATTCTGCCCTCATGAGCGTGCAATATTATTAGTTACATTTGTCAAAATTAAAATAATTAAATGTCACAAAAAAATAAATTAGGAATAATAACAACAAAAAAAACTATAAAATTAAACAATTAAAATAATTTAAAACTATTGAAAGAATAACATGGCGCATAATATATGTAGGTCAGTATTAAAATTTATCACTTGAAAATTCATTAAATGTGTAGTAACATTTCTTAGTCAAAAGTTCATGTACTTTCTTCCGAAACATCGAACAAGGTAGTTCTCTAATAGATTTAGGCAATTTGTTGTAGGTAGATGGTGCTGAGCAGAATATACTCCGACGCATTAATGTTGTTTTGGCGTCACGAGTAACTACTTTATGTTGATCTCGTCTATTTCGTATCACAGTATCAGAAAGTTGTTCAAATATTTTAGGGTTGTTTTTAACAAACATAACTGTTTCGAAAATATAGAGCGCTGGAATCGTCAATATTTTATATTTGTTAAAGATAGGCTTGCACGAGTCCGTTGGTTTTAAGTTAAACATAGTTCTTATACACCGCTTTTGACTTTTGAAAATCTTCATAATATCCGTCGAATTCCCCCAGAATATAATACCATAACGAATATTTGAGGAAATAAAGCCATGATAAGCTGTTAACAAGCTTTCTGTGTTAACAATTTTGGATAATTTAAATAGACAATATACTAAATTATTGATTTTCTTACATAAATATTCTATATGAGCTTTCCAATTAAGTTTCATGTCAATTATAAGTCCTAAAAATTTAGTCATGTCAACTTCATTAATTTTGTTACTATCATATTTAATGTCTAGTTTATGATTAGCTGTTATATCACGTTGTCTATAGTTAATGATTTGGGTTTTTGATAAATTTATTTTAAGGTTATTGTTATCCAACCAAGAAATAATAGAGTTTAAGGCTGAGTTGATGTCATTTTCATACGTCATTTTGTTAGTACATTGAATTGTCACTGCGCTGTCGTCTGCAAAAAGTGACATGGGGTGTGTTGTCGACTTTGGCAGATCATTTATATAAATAAGGAAGAGTAAAGGGCCGAGTACACTTCCTTGGGGTACACCATACAAAACTTTGCGTTCATGAGATCTATATACACATTCATGTTTTGTTTTTAAATTTACTCTACATATTTCAGTAATTTGTGTTCTTTTTTCAAGATAAGATTTAATAAGATGCATTGCGTTACCACGGACACCATAAGCCTCTGGCTGCCTTTTATCGACGCTACTAGTTACTCTATACAAAAAATCATACAAGGCCATGTTTATGGATTTGTTTTTTCTAAAACCTTTCTGCTCATTACAAAATAAGTTTTTGTATTCAAAATAATTGTAAATAGCATCGTAGAGATAGCGTTCAAATATCTTTGACATTACTGGTATTAATGAAATAGGTCGGTAGTTTTCCATGCTCTCTTTATTCAATTTTTTATACAGAGGCTTTATTATTGAGAGTTTTAATGCGTCTGGATATTTACCGACGCTAAGACACAAATTTAAGATGTAACTTAATGGTTCAGATATATAATTAGCTGAAACTTTAAGTATTTTAGTAGATATTTCATCACACCCAACACTATTCGTATTTTTTAAAGATTTTATGATTTTGATGACATCTTCAGGTAAACATGGTTTAAGAAACATAGAGTCTCTACGAGAAGTTATAAGGGAAGTTATATTTCTACCAGATTGTGCAATAGGAACTATTTTGTCAATGAAAAAATTATTAAAAGCATCTGCAATGTCACTTGGATTTGTAATATTATTATTATTTATTTTAATTGATCTAATTTGATGTCTAGGTATATTTCTTTTAGAGCTATTAATTATTTGCCATGTAGTCTTAGATTTGTTTTTTGATGTTTCAATTTTATAATTATTTTGTGATTTTTTTGTCAATTTTATAATATTTTTAAGGGTCGTTGAATATTTTTTATATTTAGTTTTATTGGCTGCAGAAGGACTTTTTCGAAATTGCCATAAAAGATTTCTTTTTTTTGTACAGCATATTTTAATACCACGAGAAATCCATGGTGTAGGCTTCGTAGTTTTTTTAATTAATTTTTTATAAGGAAAACAAAGGTCATAAAACATTTTATAAATTGCTATAAAATTATTATAGGCAACGTTAGGGTCATCTGCGGTATATACTTCCGAAAACAGTATGTTCTTCAAAGCGTTAATAAATTTTTGAATGTTTTCCAATGAGTAATCGCGTCGCTTTATGAACCAGTGTTTCAGGAGCACATTTTTAAGCGGGCACTTGATAATCTGTGCTGTGTGGTCCGATAGAGCTAATTCAATTACTTCAGCAGAGCATCCTTTCTTGAAATTATGTGCAAAATTATCTATACAGGTTTTGCTTGCTAGCCTTGTTGGTTGTCTGAGAGAAAGTTTCAAATTAAAATTCAATAACAAGCATTCAAAGTCAAGAGTTACATTATTACTTTTAAGAATGTCAATATTGAAATCGCCAGCAATTAAAATATTATCATAGCATTTCTTTGTCAATTCATGTAGGATTTTTTGTAAACAATTGAAAAAAATATCAATATTGCTATTATTTGGTACTCTATAAATGCAAACTATTACTATATTAAGGGTTGGTAACTCCACTGCACAACACTCAGTTAAACCCATAATCGAAAGTTCAGATACTTGTTTCAATTCTATCCAATCACGAAGTTCATTGTGAATTAAAATACAAACACCACCTCTCTTTCTTTCCTTACGACTAATGCATGCTGCCAATGTATAGTTAGGTAACACTAAAAATTCCTCTTGGCGTTCCATCATAAAATGTTCTGAGATACATAAAACGTTAACACTCTTCTTATATTTTTCTTTCAGGTCTTCCAGGCATACGGTTAATAAGTCCGATTTGTTCAGAAGTCCGGCGATATTTTGATGAAGGACAAGCAACTCATTATTCGAGAAAAAACTGACTCGGTAGCTCATAATTTGTGCAATCGATATTGGTGATTGTCTTGTTGTATACCGAGTGACTTGTGTTGTGTGCCGTGTTTTGAATTGATTCAATGGTGGAAGCTAAGTCTTGAAAAATGGTCCGAAATCCTGTGTTATTTACTCTACTTGAAGGCTTATGAAACATTGTATAGTTATAATTTAGATGTCCATTCGTGTCTATTAGGTAAGCATAACTCGACGTATTTATGTCATGGCAGAGTATGTTATTAAATTCATATATTTTTTGGTTATAGGTTTCTTCTCCAAACCCATAGTGATAGTTCGGAGTGCATATTATAACATTTGTGTGCGTAATTTTTTGTAGCGTTTCTCGGATATACTTTATTATTATAAGCGGTGATTTTTCTTCTAAGAAGTCCTCCTCACCAAGCAAGATAATGCAATAATCTTTCATTGAGAAGTCAGAAATTTTCGAATAAAGCCCTTGTAATAGTTTTTTTATGTTTGCATGTGGTGTTACGTAGTGACAGATATTTGAGTTTCTGTTTAAAGTATCTTGGGCAATTGACAAAATATTATTATGATTATTATTACTAATAATACAAATTTTTTGTTTGTAGTCAGAATATGAAGACTTTTTTGAATGACGAGTCTTTCCAATGATAGGTATATTATGTTCAAATTCCTTGTGTGATTTTTTTGTCAAATTAATATTTGTCAAATTTTTCGATGGTTCTATGGCATGGTCCGTTTGAGTCTGTTTCTGTTCTGTTGTATATTTCTCCGTTTGTGTTGTTTTGTGTTCCGTACACAGTTTGGATAGTCTAAGTTGAGATTTGGATATTTCTGTTTGTATATGAGTAGTAGGGGTTTTAATAATATTTACTTTTTTTGACTTATTGCTTGCGGGTGTAAGTGGCTTTGTTTGTGTCGGGCTGCTACCAAGTCTTTTGTACATTACATTTCGTTTTGCAAGTTCTTGGTTGTTCTTTTTAAGTTCTCTATTTTCTAAGGATAACTGCTCGATTTCGGAGTGAGCACTATCCAACTGAATCTGGAGCTGACTAATTTTATGTAGTAGGTCTTGTATTTGCTTGCTACACTTATCGATTGACATGTCTGGCAAGCTACTGGTGCTGCCATCTATAGTGTCGTCGATACTCATGTCTGAATCATTTTTAGTATCTTCAAATTCTAATTGCGTTCGAGCACGTCTAATGGTAATATTTTCTAATTGCGACATCTTTGCTTGTTATATGAACAAAAAGACATCCGGTGTGTATAGGGTTCGAACCCGGGGCATTCGCGCTCTATGAGATTTTATTCGCATATAGTGAACGCAGCGCCAATGGTGATTATGAGAAGTGGTCGAAAATTGGTAATCAGGTCTTCCAACTTTCTAAAGTATTTTTAAATAAAGCGTCTTTCTTTGTTCTAAGTTAACGGCTGCACAAAAGTAAATATTTAAATTTGTACTCACTTTTGTCAGCGATTTCGGTGTTTTCTTAGTGTAAGGCTTTTATTTAAATCTTCTAGTATGTTTGTTATTCGTTGTTTTCTGGAATTTCGTTCTCTTTGTGAAGTTCTTAATCTCCTGTACTTTTATATGTTTTTGCGCTAGTTGTTGAGCACTGATAGTAGTTTCCACAATATATGTTATGAGTTATAAGTCACTTGATATAATTATGTACTTGTTTTCACATTTAAGAGCAATTCAATATTTTTAAATAGAATATTTGCGTGGAGCCGATCTTTACTTAGACAGCAACGCCATCTATCCCCAATCACCAAGGTATAGGAAACTTACTCCTAAAATGCGTCGGCAGTGGCTCCAGCGGGGGCGGATGTCCCTCAGGCTCGTACAGCTCCTTGGCGATCTTCATGAGCTCGGTGTCCTTGAGATCCAGCGCCGGGGCTACGGGCACCGCCTTCTCGGCAACTGAGGGCTTCGCGAGCTCCTCGTGCCACGCCCGGAGTTTCTTCTCGCGCGGAATGAACTGACGGGTTTTGAATGCTGGAATGTTCCAGTGAGTTTTGATTGAGAAGTGCTTTACACAAGCGTTATTTATTTATTAATTTTAATAGTTCAAGCTAGTGTGAGTCATCTAAAAGGCACCTTTTGAATTTGCATATACCTGACTAGGACTAGGCCCTTGATAGTCATGATGACTACATAAAAAAATGTTATTCTGTTTAGTCCGCATGTAAGCCCGTCCAAAATAACTCGACACTAATTATTTGCTCAAACAATTTAATAAGAAAGTCCAAATTAAAATTCCGTAGTATTTAATTAATAATTCTTGTAACCTAACCTATAAAATTTAGTACAAAACGCACGAAAGCGTTACGTCACACAAAACTGAAATGCACTGTAACGACATTTTTTTTAAATAATCTAAATACTAAAATCTAGAAAAGTCCACTTACTCTGGTCTAGGTGCGCGCAGTGCTCGTTGAAGTAGGTGGACTGGCTGCGCAGCGGCTGCATGGTCTTCTGGATGAACTGCTTCACCTCTTCATCCGTCATTTCCTTCTACAGGAAGGCATGGTTAGACCAGATTTGCTTTTTGAACTAATTGGGTGTTGGTTTGTTATGAATGTAATGAGATTGTTTATGACGGATATATCATGAAGCCTATATCAACATACGATGGCTGATATGATGTTAATGTATTATGAGAATAAAATACTAGTACATTATTGTATACAAATGCGACAGATGTACGTACATCAGCTAGCCCTTTCTTCGGATCCAACCATTTCCCTTTGATCTTCGCCCATCTGTTCTCCGGATAATATCTGGGAATATCCACAAGTATATCGAATAAAACCAAAGAAACAGAACAGATGTTAAAATAATACCTACCTATCTACAATAACAGATATATCCATTCATAACTTAAACATATAAATCCATTCAAATATAACGCACGCACTATCGAAAAACCTAGAGTTTTACCCATAACACGGTCATTAATTAATTACCTTATGAGACTAATGTAGATTTAAATACTAATGGCAAATATGTTTTATAATTAATAGTATCAGTACCAGGTAGTATTAGTACAAGTACAGCTTAGTCCGGAAAATAAATATATTATGACCTTATCTCAGACAGAAAACCTGCGACCGAAATTGTGCAGGTTAACTTACGTTTTAATCTTCTTTATAGGATGGGCCCTGTAATTATCGAAATATTCCGTTTCGTACGACATCCCGAATGCACAATTTCAAAGTTCACTAAAAATTTACTCTCACGTTTGGTAAAAATTGTGTGTCTACAAAAATACGAACAAAATATGTTTCAGGAACTAAAACACTAGGTACAAAACAATACTGAAATACTGAAATTTTTATTGTGAACTGTTAATACCATAGTAAATAGGAATTTCCCAAAGAACCTTTAAGGTTATGGTTGACAAAAAGGTTAGTCTTTCTAACTTTTCATTGCGATCCAAAAAGGTTACACGGAAACAAAAGTTAGTCTATCGTCTTTCCGCATCGGCTTGGGGCACATAATCGACTGAAAGCCCGTAATTTTTCTTTCTAAGTTCTTTTGTAATAAGCTTCGAGTTACTGCGGTTCATCATGTCAGGCGATGCGATACATTTTTATGGTGCCGTCAACATTTTGTGCTGTAAAAAAGTTGTAAAACTTTCAACAGTTGAAATATTAACGGTTTATGAGCTTTTTTAATCCAAGAGTGCTTAATTAATTTAATGTTTTATATCATGAAAACAATGTCTATTTATTCAGAGTTTACTGCAGACAGGAGTGATAAAAAGTTTAAAATAACATTTGTTCATAATTTTTTTTATTCTTTAATATCAATTACAACGCGCTTTTTATGTAGGTACGAGAAATGTCACAATATTTGTAGCAATATTTGTGCGGTATTAAAAAAGTGTTTTGAACAGAACAGAAACAATAAATAACAAAATACTTAGTATAAAATATAAAGCGAAAAAATATAAAAAACACAGCATTTTACATAGTATAGAAAATAATTAAATAACTTATATTTATAACAGCAAAAGTTGCAGTCTGCGGGAATGTCACGTGAACCTTTTGAAAAACTACTAGGTATGGAATTGACGGCTAGGGAAAAATAATACTGTGTTATTGAAATGTTGAATTAAACGTCCATTTCACAACAAAATGTTGTCAACTCCGCACCAAGTTTTGTATAGAAATTTTTGTGACGCGAATAGCGTGACTATCTTGTATAAATCATGTGCTCCTATTTATGGAGCTGTCGGTCGTAATCTTGGGTGTTCATAACCTACCTACCTACATACGGTGTCGTCTGTTGCATATAAACTAGTCGAGATACCTAGTTATCACCACACTCATCTTTTTTCGACTTTTTCCCGAGCGATTTTTTCGTGTTTCGTAATGTGGTCCGGAAAAGCCATCTACCTTCTAGGTCTTCATGCCCCATCTTAGACCACATCGTCACTTTACATCAGGTGAGAGTGTTGTCTAAGTTTTGTAAAACCAAACTATGGAAATAAATAATTTTGTATCTTGTATCTTGTCAAATGAAGGCTTATTAAAACGTAGTGATTATATACTCTCTGGCTTATTCAGCATAAAAATAAAAAAATAATACCTTGTTATCTACGGTTCGGTATAAAAAAAAAGTGTGTGTGTGTCAGCTACGACGCACGATTGGAGTTTACTCCTTACGAACGATAATTATGATATTATGTATATCGAATAGAAAAAAAGGGTAAATTAACGCATTTGCTAAAATTATAAGAGAAACAAACATATTATATCTGTAATTATTCGGATTATTTATACTATTATTACTTCAATAAAGCGTATTACATAAAGTATGTTACAAAATAAAATAAATAAAATACAGTGAGACTACGAAGTATCGCGCAAATAGGAGACCCCGAGAATGAGATACGCTGTGTAATGTATTCCATCTCATTCTTTTACACGTTCAATCCTACAGATGTTTATCTCTTTCTACGTAACGCCTCAACTTTTCGTGTTACACTTGATTTTACTCCTCATAAAATTTCCGTACCCGGCCATATAACTCAAATCGTTTCTTAAGGAGTAAACTCCAAAAAATGTGAAAGTAAAATAAGGTTAGTAGATACAGGACCTCATTTTATTACTATCAAAGTACAGGACATTCTAATGCGGCATGATTGCGGCAGATTGCAGCAAGCAGTTCCTACCGGTTTTGGCCGATAGGTATATGATGGGTAGGTAGGTACACGTATTTCGTCCATTCTAGCGTCGTCCTGCCGATGCCGGCCTATCACAGCGAATGCAGGAAAGAGATACAAGTACACTCGATCTCTTCGCGCAATTACTTGTGCTATTATGTATTCTGTGGTGCTGTACGAAATTTACAAGTGGTCTCGAATCATTAGAAACCGTTTCTGTTCTATAAGTAAAAAAATAACATCATCGCATCTGACCATAAACACGTAGACATTTCTTTAAATTCAATTTCTTAGCATTGGACTCTGAGCTGGAACGTCAGTTTGCCAGTGTCAGTGTCAAGTTAAATAAAATTATAATATCGAAAAGATGTGTTACCTCAGTTGACTCGTTAGCTCAGTAGGTTAGAGCACCGATATAATAAAGTTATCTCAGTTGAGTTTTTTACTATAAAAATGAGACGCAAAATGGCGTTCAACTGACCTTTTCACTTTATAATTTTATTTAACTCGACACTGGCAAATTGTCGCCTCAAGCGTAAAGTCCAATTACAAGAAACTGAACTGAACTCAGTTGAACGCCATTTTGCCACCTATTAAGAACTTGACTTGAACGCCATTTTGCGTACCTATATAGACTTCTGTTTAGGGCAAAATTCAAAACTCTCTTCTTTAGATGTCAATGGCAATATTGTATTTTACAAAAAAAAAAATTAACTCCATATGAATTAATTGAACTATTTGAACGAAGTTACTTAAATTCAGAAGACATTATAAAAATAATATCATGAGACAATAATGACGACCTCTGTGGCTCGGTGGGCGAAAGCCCGCCTGAGGCGCAGGAGGTTGCGGGTTCGATTCCCGCCGCGGGACCAGATTTTGTACGATCTGCAATTTCTGGTTTCGGGTCTGGGTATTTTCTATGTATAATATGTATGTATTTACAAAAAAAATGTATCTATGTAGTATATCTGTCACCTAACACCCATAGTACAAGCTCTGCTTAGTTTGGGTTTAGGTGATGCTGTGTGAGTAGTCCAGAAATATTTATTTATTTATTTATAAGACTATTCGATATAGACAAGTCCATTCTACATAAAGCGTTTCTTCTCTCGATAACAATCGCCGGCTGATATTAATTTAGGTAGAATTTTGCATAGCTCCGATACTACCTATTTGTGCAAAATGCGAGGTTTCTTTCATTCTTGTAAGTGCTGTGCATGCCTATTATTTGTCATAACATAATATAGTCTGATGTACTTAGTTGATTAAGTGAGATGTTGGTTGGCCTTGATTAATAACTAAATAAGGGACTAATTATGTACTTCCTGTCGTAAAAATATACATATGAACGATTTACACTCTAATGACTCTATGACTGCTTTAGTGGCGCGGTGGGCGAAGGTCCGCTTGCGGCGCAAGAGGTAGCGGGTTCGATTCCCGCCGAGGGTGAAAGTGTTTGTATGTTCTGCAGGCACTTTCTCCTTGGTCTGGGTGTTAAATATTTATAATAAAAAATATCTATATATGTATGACTATTATATTAAGTATATCAGATATCTAGTACCCGTAACACAAGCTTATAGCTTACCACGGGGCTAGATGTTGTTGTGTGCATTGTCTGGAAATATTTATTTAATATTTATTTACAGGGACCGTGCACATCGACGGTGCTGCTAACTGGTGCCAATATTTGGAACTTTACCATATCGTCCTAACATTTTACATTCTGTCACCTAAGTGCTGCCACCTATTGTTTCTGTACATTCCTATTTGGGTAACGGAACGGACACGAAATGAAAGTCCACATAATAATTTACAATAATATTTATTTACTTAGTCTGATCACGTCAGTCATTTACACGATGTTTGAGAATTTACATCAGGCATTTCCTACCTTCTTAGTTCATAAATCTGCACAAGATATGAACAAAATCCAACATAACCCCGTATTCATAAAAATATTACATTTTTCATGTTAGACTTATAGGACGTTAATTGAACATTTGATAAATACAATTCATAAACCTAAATTAGTGACAAATCTGTTTAATAACAGTTTAATAAAAGCATTTCAACCTTCTTTATTCTCTATAATAGTCGCAAAATAAGCAAGTTTTTATGAATACGAGCGATAAAGTTAAATCGTGTCCGCTGGTTGAAAATCAAATAGAGTTGATCAAATCTATTTCACTTTCTATGTTTCTTAGAGTCGCCCAGTGTCAAATCTATGCGCCATTGTTACAGTAAAAGTAAACGAAATAAAACTGCGACACAATTTGTTATTTTATCAGAAAAATATAAATGCTATTGAGTCACTAATTTAAATAAATTCAACTCGCACAACTTTGTATGTTATCTATAAATACAGTTACATTTTACTTTCAAGTTACAAACATATTAGTTTTAATTATTCCAAACATAACAACTAAACATGAATGTGAGTGCTCCTTAACTGATTAAAAATAGTGCTAACGCTCCACATAACTTAAAATTATATTAAAATGCTCCTATGCAAGTTACCACGTCATTTGTTCACTTAAACTAAGTCGAGAGATATTTCAATTCTAAATTTTGAATAACCATTGCAATCCTGTTTAAAATTATTAATATATTTTGTAAAAACATATAATTATTATCAAATGCTTTCGAGAATACCAAAGGATAGCAGAATAACAGGCTAGGGGCTATCATGTGACTCTATATCCATTATAACTCATCAATTTTATGAAAATCAAGGCGTTATTTTACAAAAATAGTTACTTTATTTAGCCTGTTGTGTCTCCAAATCACAGGAAATGTCTCCAAATCCTTCATTATCAATACTATAATCATAATCTGGAAATCCACAATTAAAATTTAAAATTATCATGGTTTTTAACGATATTATGACTCAAAACGGGTAACAAACCGTTAAATCATGGTATGTTACCCGTTTTAAGTCATAATATCATAAAATTTGTAATGTTTTTTACACAACCATATAAAAAAAATATGAGGTTTGCGTCTGATAGCCTTGAAGGCTGCTAAAGTCCGGTATACACCAAAGCAGAGCTGAGATGTACAAACTTAATAGATATACAAGTTGTAATTGATTTGTTCCATTGAATTTGCACATTACGCTATGCTTTAGCGGATACCGGCCCTTTGGAGATGATAAGAAAGGACGATGTAGCTTTTGACCTCTCAAGACTTAATTTATATATCATTGAGATTATGGGGAACTTGATCTTTAACATCAATCTATGGGCGTTTGATAACATTTGGGTAATAATAAATAATAATATGATTAACAATCTCCGTTTATTAAAATTCACCATTATTCTCCACGTCGGCCTTTCCCATCCACCAAAGCAATCATGTAAATTATTTATATTTGTCAATCAAATTGTATATCTTATACATATTGTGTCAATATTCTGTCCTCTCAACTGTTACATGCACTATCCAAGATACACTCCCTATTCCTAGATCCTAAATACACTCCTTACACACGGAACCCATGAATTTAACGTCTTTATGATAAAATGCGTCTGTTTCTAGTCTAAAAATAGTTTTGCATTTGCAATGAGTTAGTTTTGGGCGCTAGTTTCTTAAATCATCCACAGCAACTGGACATCGAAACCATAGATGAGAATTTAACTTTATTACTGAACCTCGCAATAAAAAACTTAGAAATATGAGTTTGTGAATAACCATCTCGCTTGCAACTGCGTCTTAAAATAGGGAAACTAAAAAATCATCAAATCATGGTATGTTACCGGTTTTAAGTAGTAATATCATACATTCAGATGTTCTCGTAGTTGTTTCGTTTAGAAACGGACATCATGCACAACCTATTTGTCTGTGTATGAATGAGGGTTACTAAGACTACTTTCACCGTCAGGTGCGCTCGCTGGTGTATTGTCAGGCACGTAATGTCAGACTAATAGTGGAATCAGAACAAATTATTTTTATGATAATAAAATAAACTTGCTAAGATAACTATGTCCGATGATCTCACTACAATTGCGCCCACTTGTGAGCATGTAAACGTTGGTCCTCAATCAAGTCGAGAGTTTCTTGATCTGAGGTCAGTTCAGTTCAGTTTCTTTTATTTGGACTTTGCGCTTGAAGCGACAATTTGCCAGTGTCGAGTTAAATAAAATTATAAAGTGTAAAAGATGTTTCTCAGTTGAACGCCATTTTGCGTAACCCTGATCTGAGGTCGAATAATTATTTTTTTACTAGAGACGACAGATTATATTATTATAGATTATATTATTGTCAGAATAGTAGTCGTAGTTCCTCCTTGATTGAGGTTGTCAATTGAGTTGGTGTTAAAGAGAATATAATACATAAACCACTATGGAATATTTGTCCGTAATTACTTGATAAAAAAAAGATCTTTCATAATGTCGTTTGATGTTTTCTAAGTATCATATGAATGTATTTACAAAAAAAAAATTGTATCTATGTAGTATATCAGTCAACTAACACCCATAGTACAAGCTCTGCTTAGTTTGGGGTTAGGTGATGCTGTGCGAGTTGTCCGGAAATATTTATTTATTTATAATGATTATGATAATAACCTTGCGGAGGCGGGTCGGGCCGCTCGCAGGTATATTCATAAAGACGTTAGGCGCAGGCTCGGTGCGGCAGGCGGCGCTAGAACCTGGCGCGTATGTAAACAGCGGCGACGTCGTGGGAGGCGTAGCCGAGGCGCTTGGCGTGCTTGAAGATCTCGTTGGTGGTGGCCGTCAGCGGCAGCGACTGCTCCAGCGCGTCGCCCAGCCCGAGCGCCAGCTTCAGGTCCTTCTGCATGTGGGAGAGCGGCTGGTGGACGCTGTACGATGATTCCACCATTGCTGTAACGAATTATGTTGTGTTTATAAAAATAAATAAAAAGTTTTTTTATTCAGACAAGTTGTCCACATATATACAAAAATAAAAACATAAGACATTAAATTAAATTAAGTTAAATTAAAATTATTCTTATAAAATTATGTTTATGCTTCTGTTCGCATGACAGAGTGAGATTTAGTAGTTAAGTTATGGGTTATTATTATTATTATTTTTTTATGCTGGATAAGCCTTTATTTGACCACAATCTCACCTGATGTAAAGTGACGATGTGGTCTAAGATGGGACATGAAGACCTAGAAGGTAGATGGCTATCATGGGTTTATCATGTTTTCTCTTTACTCTACACTAGGCGTACTAGGCATAAAGTAGCTTTTTCTTTTTAGGGATTGGACAACTTTAACAGGAGATAGGGACGTCTGGAAGAAAGGTTGAGAGGCCTTTTACTGCAGTAGTACCAATAAAAAATTAGGTGGGCCCTAGACCTAACGTGTCCGGACCAGAACTTAAGCCTTAGGAATGGAAACTAATCTTAGAGGAATTTTTACGAGCTGATTATTATGAAATGTGGCGTCAGTGCTAGCCCATCTAGCAGTTCTGCCTCAGAGAGTCCTTTACAATCAGCCAAGGCTGGAACCTTCAGCGAGCGTGCCAGTGTGATCTAAATGCCAGTATGATTATAAACTCCAAAATTGTAATAACAACAAAATTGTAAAACTGATAAAGCTATGTTGTTCTATTCGCTACTCAACTCAGTATAAAAAATTTAAGCGAACTGTCAAGACAATTTTATTTCTTTGATTATTTTTGTTATATTTTTGGTTTTATTAATTTTAAGTTGACCTATTTTGAGTATGCCCTGTGTTTCTAAGAAAATAAACGTTTTGACTTTGCTTTTGATGTTCTGACCTCGTCCCTTCAGTATGAGATGCGGCGAGGCTAGCGGCGTGAGCGCCAGCACGTCCAGCAGGTCTGCCTGCGAGAGCCCGGCGCGGTCCGCCTGATATGACAGTGTACTGACCTCGTCCCTTCAGTATGAGATGCGGCGAGGCTAGCGGCGTGAGCGCCAGCACGTCCAGCAGGTCTGCCTGCGAGAGCCCGGCGCGGTCCGCCTGATATGACAGTGTACTGACCTCGTCCCTTCAGTATGAGATGCGGCGAGGCTAGCGGCGTGAGCGCCAGCACGTCCAGCAGGTCTGCCTGCGAGAGCCCGGCGCGGTCCGCCTGATATGACAGTGTACTGACCTCGTCCCTTCAGTATGAGATGCGGCGAGGCTAGCGGCGTGAGCGCCAGCACGTCCAGCAGGTCTGCCTGCGAGAGCCCGGCGCGGTCCGCCTGATATGACAGTGTACTGACCTCGTCCCTTCAGTATGAGATGCGGCGAGGCTAGCGGCGTGAGCGCCAGCACGTCCAGCAGGTCTGCCTGCGAGAGCCCGGCGCGGTCCGCCTGATATGACAGTGTACTGACCTCGTCCCTTCAGTATGAGATGCGGCGAGGCTAGCGGCGTGAGCGCCAGCACGTCCAGCAGGTCTGCCTGCGAGAGCCCGGCGCGGTCCGCCTGATATGACAGTGTACTGACCTCGTCCCTTCAGTATGAGATGCGGCGAGGCTAGCGGCGTGAGCGCCAGCACGTCCAGCAGGTCTGCCTGCGAGAGCCCGGCGCGGTCCGCCTGATATGACAGTGTACTGACCTCGTCCCTTCAGTATGAGATGCGGCGAGGCTAGCGGCGTGAGCGCCAGCACGTCCAGCAGGTCTGCCTGCGAGAGCCCGGCGCGGTCCGCCTGATATGACAGTGTACTGACCTCGTCCCTTCAGTATGAGATGCGGCGAGGCTAGCGGCGTGAGCGCCAGCACGTCCAGCAGGTCTGCCTGCGAGAGCCCGGCGCGGTCCGCCTGATATGACAGTGTACTGACCTCGTCCCTTCAGTATGAGATGCGGCGAGGCTAGCGGCGTGAGCGCCAGCACGTCCAGCAGGTCTGCCTGCGAGAGCCCGGCGCGGTCCGCCTGATATGACAGTGTACTGACCTCGTCCCTTCAGTATGAGATGCGGCGAGGCTAGCGGCGTGAGCGCCAGCACGTCCAGCAGGTCTGCCTGCGAGAGCCCGGCGCGGTCCGCCTGATATGACAGTGTACTGACCTCGTCCCTTCAGTATGAGATGCGGCGAGGCTAGCGGCGTGAGCGCCAGCACGTCCAGCAGGTCTGCCTGCGAGAGCCCGGCGCGGTCCGCCTGATATGACAGTGTACTGACCTCGTCCCTTCAGTATGAGATGCGGCGAGGCTAGCGGCGTGAGCGCCAGCACGTCCAGCAGGTCTGCCTGCGAGAGCCCGGCGCGGTCCGCCTGATATGACAGTGTACTGACCTCGTCCCTTCAGTATGAGATGCGGCGAGGCTAGCGGCGTGAGCGCCAGCACGTCCAGCAGGTCTGCCTGCGAGAGCCCGGCGCGGTCCGCCTGATATGACAGTGTACCCCTTCAGTATGAGATGCGGCGAGGCCTAGCGGCGTTGAGCGCCAGCACGTCCAGCAGGTCTGCCCTGCGAGAGCCCGGCGCGGTCCGCCTGATATGACAGTGTACTGACCTCGTCCCTTCAGTATGAGATGCGGCGAGGCCTAGCGGCGTGAGCGCCAGCACGTCCAGCAGTCTGCCTGCGAGAGCCCGGCGCGGTCCGCCTGATATGACAGTGTACTGACCTCGTCCCTTCAGTATGAGATGCGGCGAGGCTAGCGGCGTGAGCGCCAGCACGTCCAGCAGGTCTGCCTGCGAGAGCCCGGCGCGGTCCGCCTGATATGACAGTGTACTGACCTCGTCCCTTCAGTATGAGATGCGGCGAGGCTAGCGGCGTGAGCGCCAGCACGTCCAGCAGGTCTGCCTGCGAGAGCCCGGCGCGGTCCGCCTGATATGACAGTGTACTGACCTCGTCCCTTCAGTATGAGATGCGGCGAGGCTAGCGGCGTGAGCGCCAGCACGTCCAGCAGGTCTGCCTGCGAGAGCCCGGCGCGGTCCGCCTGATATGACAGTGTACTGACCTCGTCCCTTCAGTATGAGATGCGGCGAGGCTAGCGGCGTGAGCGCCAGCACGTCCAGCAGGTCTGCCTGCGAGAGCCCGGCGCGGTCCGCCTGATATGACAGTGTACTGACCTCGTCCCTTCAGTATGAGATGCGGCGAGGCTAGCGGCGTGAGCGCCAGCACGTCCAGCAGGTCTGCCTGCGAGAGCCCGGCGCGGTCCGCCTGATATGACAGTGTACTGACCTCGTCCCTTCAGTATGAGATGCGGCGAGGCTAGCGGCGTGAGCGCCAGCACGTCCAGCAGGTCTGCCTGCGAGAGCCCGGCGCGGTCCGCCTGATATGACAGTGTACTGACCTCGTCCCTTCAGTATGAGATGCGGCGAGGCTAGCGGCGTGAGCGCCAGCACGTCCAGCAGGTCTGCCTGCGAGAGCCCGGCGCGGTCCGCCTGATATGACAGTGTACTGACCTCGTCCCTTCAGTATGAGATGCGGCGAGGCTAGCGGCGTGAGCGCCAGCACGTCCAGCAGGTCTGCCTGCGAGAGCCCGGCGCGGTCCGCCTGATATGACAGTGTACTGACCTCGTCCCTTCAGTATGAGATGCGGCGAGGCTAGCGGCGTGAGCGCCAGCACGTCCAGCAGGTCTGCCTGCGAGAGCCCGGCGCGGTCCGCCTGATATGACAGTGTACTGACCTCGTCCCTTCAGTATGAGATGCGGCGAGGCTAGCGGCGTGAGCGCCAGCACGTCCAGCAGGTCTGCCTGCGAGAGCCCGGCGCGGTCCGCCTGATATGACAGTGTACTGACCTCGTCCCTTCAGTATGAGATGCGGCGAGGCTAGCGGCGTGAGCGCCAGCACGTCCAGCAGGTCTGCCTGCGAGAGCCCGGCGCGGTCCGCCTGATATGACAGTGTACTGACCTCGTCCCTTCAGTATGAGATGCGGCGAGGCTAGCGGCGTGAGCGCCAGCACGTCCAGCAGGTCTGCCTGCGAGAGCCCGGCGCGGTCCGCCTGATATGACAGTGTACTGACCTCGTCCCTTCAGTATGAGATGCGGCGAGGCTAGCGGCGTGAGCGCCAGCACGTCCAGCAGGTCTGCCTGCGAGAGCCCGGCGCGGTCCGCCTGATATGACAGTGTACTGACCTCGTCCCTTCAGTATGAGATGCGGCGAGGCTAGCGGCGTGAGCGCCAGCACGTCCAGCAGGTCTGCCTGCGAGAGCCCGGCGCGGTCCGCCTGATATGACAGTGTACTGACCTCGTCCCTTCAGTATGAGATGCGGCGAGGCTAGCGGCGTGAGCGCCAGCACGTCCAGCAGGTCTGCCTGCGAGAGCCCGGCGCGGTCCGCCTGATATGACAGTGTACTGACCTCGTCCCTTCAGTATGAGATGCGGCGAGGCTAGCGGCGTGAGCGCCAGCACGTCCAGCAGGTCTGCCTGCGAGAGCCCGGCGCGGTCCGCCTGATATGACAGTGTACTGACCTCGTCCCTTCAGTATGAGATGCGGCGAGGCTAGCGGCGTGAGCGCCAGCACGTCCAGCAGGTCTGCCTGCGAGAGCCCGGCGCGGTCCGCCTGATATGACAGTGTACTGACCTCGTCCCTTCAGTATGAGATGCGGCGAGGCTAGCGGCGTGAGCGCCAGCACGTCCAGCAGGTCTGCCTGCGAGAGCCCGGCGCGGTCCGCCTGATATGACAGTGTACTGACCTCGTCCCTTCAGTATGAGATGCGGCGAGGCTAGCGGCGTGAGCGCCAGCACGTCCAGCAGGTCTGCCTGCGAGAGCCCGGCGCGGTCCGCCTGATATGACAGTGTACTGACCTCGTCCCTTCAGTATGAGATGCGGCGAGGCTAGCGGCGTGAGCGCCAGCACGTCCAGCAGGTCTGCCTGCGAGAGCCCGGCGCGGTCCGCCTGATATGACAGTGTACTGACCTCGTCCCTTCAGTATGAGATGCGGCGAGGCTAGCGGCGTGAGCGCCAGCACGTCCAGCAGGTCTGCCTGCGAGAGCCCGGCGCGGTCCGCCTGATATGACAGTGTACTGACCTCGTCCCTTCAGTATGAGATGCGGCGAGGCTAGCGGCGTGAGCGCCAGCACGTCCAGCAGGTCTGCCTGCGAGAGCCCGGCGCGGTCCGCCTGATATGACAGTGTACTGACCTCGTCCCTTCAGTATGAGATGCGGCGAGGCTAGCGGCGTGAGCGCCAGCACGTCCAGCAGGTCTGCCTGCGAGAGCCCGGCGCGGTCCGCCTGATATGACAGTGTACTGACCTCGTCCCTTCAGTATGAGATGCGGCGAGGCTAGCGGCGTGAGCGCCAGCACGTCCAGCAGGTCTGCCTGCGAGAGCCCGGCGCGGTCCGCCTGATATGACAGTGTACTGACCTCGTCCCTTCAGTATGAGATGCGGCGAGGCTAGCGGCGTGAGCGCCAGCACGTCCAGCAGGTCTGCCTGCGAGAGCCCGGCGCGGTCCGCCTGATATGACAGTGTACTGACCTCGTCCCTTCAGTATGAGATGCGGCGAGGCTAGCGGCGTGAGCGCCAGCACGTCCAGCAGGTCTGCCTGCGAGAGCCCGGCGCGGTCCGCCTGATATGACAGTGTACTGACCTCGTCCCTTCAGTATGAGATGCGGCGAGGCTAGCGGCGTGAGCGCCAGCACGTCCAGCAGGTCTGCCTGCGAGAGCCCGGCGCGGTCCGCCTGATATGACAGTGTACTGACCTCGTCCCTTCAGTATGAGATGCGGCGAGGCTAGCGGCGTGAGCGCCAGCACGTCCAGCAGGTCTGCCTGCGAGAGCCCGGCGCGGTCCGCCTGATATGACAGTGTACTGACCTCGTCCCTTCAGTATGAGATGCGGCGAGGCTAGCGGCGTGAGCGCCAGCACGTCCAGCAGGTCTGCCTGCGAGAGCCCGGCGCGGTCCGCCTGATATGACAGTGTACTGACCTCGTCCCTTCAGTATGAGATGCGGCGAGGCTAGCGGCGTGAGCGCCAGCACGTCCAGCAGGTCTGCCTGCGAGAGCCCGGCGCGGTCCGCCTGATATGACAGTGTACTGACCTCGTCCCTTCAGTATGAGATGCGGCGAGGCTAGCGGCGTGAGCGCCAGCACGTCCAGCAGGTCTGCCTGCGAGAGCCCGGCGCGGTCCGCCTGATATGACAGTGTACTGACCTCGTCCCTTCAGTATGAGATGCGGCGAGGCTAGCGGCGTGAGCGCCAGCACGTCCAGCAGGTCTGCCTGCGAGAGCCCGGCGCGGTCCGCCTGATATGACAGTGTACTGACCTCGTCCCTTCAGTATGAGATGCGGCGAGGCTAGCGGCGTGAGCGCCAGCACGTCCAGCAGGTCTGCCTGCGAGAGCCCGGCGCGGTCCGCCTGATATGACAGTGTACTGACCTCGTCCCTTCAGTATGAGATGCGGCGAGGCTAGCGGCGTGAGCGCCAGCACGTCCAGCAGGTCTGCCTGCGAGAGCCCGGCGCGGTCCGCCTGATATGACAGTGTACTGACCTCGTCCCTTCAGTATGAGATGCGGCGAGGCTAGCGGCGTGAGCGCCAGCACGTCCAGCAGGTCTGCCTGCGAGAGCCCGGCGCGGTCCGCCTGATATGACAGTGTACTGACCTCGTCCCTTCAGTATGAGATGCGGCGAGGCTAGCGGCGTGAGCGCCAGCACGTCCAGCAGGTCTGCCTGCGAGAGCCCGGCGCGGTCCGCCTGATATGACAGTGTACTGACCTCGTCCCTTCAGTATGAGATGCGGCGAGGCTAGCGGCGTGAGCGCCAGCACGTCCAGCAGGTCTGCCTGCGAGAGCCCGGCGCGGTCCGCCTGATATGACAGTGTACTGACCTCGTCCCTTCAGTATGAGATGCGGCGAGGCTAGCGGCGTGAGCGCCAGCACGTCCAGCAGGTCTGCCTGCGAGAGCCCGGCGCGGTCCGCCTGATATGACAGTGTACTGACCTCGTCCCTTCAGTATGAGATGCGGCGAGGCTAGCGGCGTGAGCGCCAGCACGTCCAGCAGGTCTGCCTGCGAGAGCCCGGCGCGGTCCGCCTGATATGACAGTGTACTGACCTCGTCCCTTCAGTATGAGATGCGGCGAGGCTAGCGGCGTGAGCGCCAGCACGTCCAGCAGGTCTGCCTGCGAGAGCCCGGCGCGGTCCGCCTGATATGACAGTGTACTGACCTCGTCCCTTCAGTATGAGATGCGGCGAGGCTAGCGGCGTGAGCGCCAGCACGTCCAGCAGGTCTGCCTGCGAGAGCCCGGCGCGGTCCGCCTGATATGACAGTGTACTGACCTCGTCCCTTCAGTATGAGATGCGGCGAGGCTAGCGGCGTGAGCGCCAGCACGTCCAGCAGGTCTGCCTGCGAGAGCCCGGCGCGGTCCGCCTGATATGACAGTGTACTGACCTCGTCCCTTCAGTATGAGATGCGGCGAGGCTAGCGGCGTGAGCGCCAGCACGTCCAGCAGGTCTGCCTGCGAGAGCCCGGCGCGGTCCGCCTGATATGACAGTGTACTGACCTCGTCCCTTCAGTATGAGATGCGGCGAGGCTAGCGGCGTGAGCGCCAGCACGTCCAGCAGGTCTGCCTGCGAGAGCCCGGCGCGGTCCGCCTGATATGACAGTGTACTGACCTCGTCCCTTCAGTATGAGATGCGGCGAGGCTAGCGGCGTGAGCGCCAGCACGTCCAGCAGGTCTGCCTGCGAGAGCCCGGCGCGGTCCGCCTGATATGACAGTGTACTGACCTCGTCCCTTCAGTATGAGATGCGGCGAGGCTAGCGGCGTGAGCGCCAGCACGTCCAGCAGGTCTGCCTGCGAGAGCCCGGCGCGGTCCGCCTGATATGACAGTGTACTGACCTCGTCCCTTCAGTATGAGATGCGGCGAGGCTAGCGGCGTGAGCGCCAGCACGTCCAGCAGGTCTGCCTGCGAGAGCCCGGCGCGGTCCGCCTGATATGACAGTGTACTGACCTCGTCCCTTCAGTATGAGATGCGGCGAGGCTAGCGGCGTGAGCGCCAGCACGTCCAGCAGGTCTGCCTGCGAGAGCCCGGCGCGGTCCGCCTGATATGACAGTGTACTGACCTCGTCCCTTCAGTATGAGATGCGGCGAGGCTAGCGGCGTGAGCGCCAGCACGTCCAGCAGGTCTGCCTGCGAGAGCCCGGCGCGGTCCGCCTGATATGACAGTGTACTGACCTCGTCCCTTCAGTATGAGATGCGGCGAGGCTAGCGGCGTGAGCGCCAGCACGTCCAGCAGGTCTGCCTGCGAGAGCCCGGCGCGGTCCGCCTGATATGACAGTGTACTGACCTCGTCCCTTCAGTATGAGATGCGGCGAGGCTAGCGGCGTGAGCGCCAGCACGTCCAGCAGGTCTGCCTGCGAGAGCCCGGCGCGGTCCGCCTGATATGACAGTGTACTGACCTCGTCCCTTCAGTATGAGATGCGGCGAGGCTAGCGGCGTGAGCGCCAGCACGTCCAGCAGGTCTGCCTGCGAGAGCCCGGCGCGGTCCGCCTGATATGACAGTGTACTGACCTCGTCCCTTCAGTATGAGATGCGGCGAGGCTAGCGGCGTGAGCGCCAGCACGTCCAGCAGGTCTGCCTGCGAGAGCCCGGCGCGGTCCGCCTGATATGACAGTGTACTGACCTCGTCCCTTCAGTATGAGATGCGGCGAGGCTAGCGGCGTGAGCGCCAGCACGTCCAGCAGGTCTGCCTGCGAGAGCCCGGCGCGGTCCGCCTGATATGACAGTGTACTGACCTCGTCCCTTCAGTATGAGATGCGGCGAGGCTAGCGGCGTGAGCGCCAGCACGTCCAGCAGGTCTGCCTGCGAGAGCCCGGCGCGGTCCGCCTGATATGACAGTGTACTGACCTCGTCCCTTCAGTATGAGATGCGGCGAGGCTAGCGGCGTGAGCGCCAGCACGTCCAGCAGGTCTGCCTGCGAGAGCCCGGCGCGGTCCGCCTGATATGACAGTGTACTGACCTCGTCCCTTCAGTATGAGATGCGGCGAGGCTAGCGGCGTGAGCGCCAGCACGTCCAGCAGGTCTGCCTGCGAGAGCCCGGCGCGGTCCGCCTGATATGACAGTGTACTGACCTCGTCCCTTCAGTATGAGATGCGGCGAGGCTAGCGGCGTGAGCGCCAGCACGTCCAGCAGGTCTGCCTGCGAGAGCCCGGCGCGGTCCGCCTGATATGACAGTGTACTGACCTCGTCCCTTCAGTATGAGATGCGGCGAGGCTAGCGGCGTGAGCGCCAGCACGTCCAGCAGGTCTGCCTGCGAGAGCCCGGCGCGGTCCGCCTGATATGACAGTGTACTGACCTCGTCCCTTCAGTATGAGATGCGGCGAGGCTAGCGGCGTGAGCGCCAGCACGTCCAGCAGGTCTGCCTGCGAGAGCCCGGCGCGGTCCGCCTGATATGACAGTGTACTGACCTCGTCCCTTCAGTATGAGATGCGGCGAGGCTAGCGGCGTGAGCGCCAGCACGTCCAGCAGGTCTGCCTGCGAGAGCCCGGCGCGGTCCGCCTGATATGACAGTGTACTGACCTCGTCCCTTCAGTATGAGATGCGGCGAGGCTAGCGGCGTGAGCGCCAGCACGTCCAGCAGGTCTGCCTGCGAGAGCCCGGCGCGGTCCGCCTGATATGACAGTGTACTGACCTCGTCCCTTCAGTATGAGATGCGGCGAGGCTAGCGGCGTGAGCGCCAGCACGTCCAGCAGGTCTGCCTGCGAGAGCCCGGCGCGGTCCGCCTGATATGACAGTGTACTGACCTCGTCCCTTCAGTATGAGATGCGGCGAGGCTAGCGGCGTGAGCGCCAGCACGTCCAGCAGGTCTGCCTGCGAGAGCCCGGCGCGGTCCGCCTGATATGACAGTGTACTGACCTCGTCCCTTCAGTATGAGATGCGGCGAGGCTAGCGGCGTGAGCGCCAGCACGTCCAGCAGGTCTGCCTGCGAGAGCCCGGCGCGGTCCGCCTGATATGACAGTGTACTGACCTCGTCCCTTCAGTATGAGATGCGGCGAGGCTAGCGGCGTGAGCGCCAGCACGTCCAGCAGGTCTGCCTGCGAGAGCCCGGCGCGGTCCGCCTGATATGACAGTGTACTGACCTCGTCCCTTCAGTATGAGATGCGGCGAGGCTAGCGGCGTGAGCGCCAGCACGTCCAGCAGGTCTGCCTGCGAGAGCCCGGCGCGGTCCGCCTGATATGACAGTGTACTGACCTCGTCCCTTCAGTATGAGATGCGGCGAGGCTAGCGGCGTGAGCGCCAGCACGTCCAGCAGGTCTGCCTGCGAGAGCCCGGCGCGGTCCGCCTGATATGACAGTGTACTGACCTCGTCCCTTCAGTATGAGATGCGGCGAGGCTAGCGGCGTGAGCGCCAGCACGTCCAGCAGGTCTGCCTGCGAGAGCCCGGCGCGGTCCGCCTGATATGACAGTGTACTGACCTCGTCCCTTCAGTATGAGATGCGGCGAGGCTAGCGGCGTGAGCGCCAGCACGTCCAGCAGGTCTGCCTGCGAGAGCCCGGCGCGGTCCGCCTGATATGACAGTGTACTGACCTCGTCCCTTCAGTATGAGATGCGGCGAGGCTAGCGGCGTGAGCGCCAGCACGTCCAGCAGGTCTGCCTGCGAGAGCCCGGCGCGGTCCGCCTGATATGACAGTGTACTGACCTCGTCCCTTCAGTATGAGATGCGGCGAGGCTAGCGGCGTGAGCGCCAGCACGTCCAGCAGGTCTGCCTGCGAGAGCCCGGCGCGGTCCGCCTGATATGACAGTGTACTGACCTCGTCCCTTCAGTATGAGATGCGGCGAGGCTAGCGGCGTGAGCGCCAGCACGTCCAGCAGGTCTGCCTGCGAGAGCCCGGCGCGGTCCGCCTGATATGACAGTGTACTGACCTCGTCCCTTCAGTATGAGATGCGGCGAGGCTAGCGGCGTGAGCGCCAGCACGTCCAGCAGGTCTGCCTGCGAGAGCCCGGCGCGGTCCGCCTGATATGACAGTGTACTGACCTCGTCCCTTCAGTATGAGATGCGGCGAGGCTAGCGGCGTGAGCGCCAGCACGTCCAGCAGGTCTGCCTGCGAGAGCCCGGCGCGGTCCGCCTGATATGACAGTGTACTGACCTCGTCCCTTCAGTATGAGATGCGGCGAGGCTAGCGGCGTGAGCGCCAGCACGTCCAGCAGGTCTGCCTGCGAGAGCCCGGCGCGGTCCGCCTGATATGACAGTGTACTGACCTCGTCCCTTCAGTATGAGATGCGGCGAGGCTAGCGGCGTGAGCGCCAGCACGTCCAGCAGGTCTGCCTGCGAGAGCCCGGCGCGGTCCGCCTGATATGACAGTGTACTGACCTCGTCCCTTCAGTATGAGATGCGGCGAGGCTAGCGGCGTGAGCGCCAGCACGTCCAGCAGGTCTGCCTGCGAGAGCCCGGCGCGGTCCGCCTGATATGACAGTGTACTGACCTCGTCCCTTCAGTATGAGATGCGGCGAGGCTAGCGGCGTGAGCGCCAGCACGTCCAGCAGGTCTGCCTGCGAGAGCCCGGCGCGGTCCGCCTGATATGACAGTGTACTGACCTCGTCCCTTCAGTATGAGATGCGGCGAGGCTAGCGGCGTGAGCGCCAGCACGTCCAGCAGGTCTGCCTGCGAGAGCCCGGCGCGGTCCGCCTGATATGACAGTGTACTGACCTCGTCCCTTCAGTATGAGATGCGGCGAGGCTAGCGGCGTGAGCGCCAGCACGTCCAGCAGGTCTGCCTGCGAGAGCCCGGCGCGGTCCGCCTGATATGACAGTGTACTGACCTCGTCCCTTCAGTATGAGATGCGGCGAGGCTAGCGGCGTGAGCGCCAGCACGTCCAGCAGGTCTGCCTGCGAGAGCCCGGCGCGGTCCGCCTGATATGACAGTGTACTGACCTCGTCCCTTCAGTATGAGATGCGGCGAGGCTAGCGGCGTGAGCGCCAGCACGTCCAGCAGGTCTGCCTGCGAGAGCCCGGCGCGGTCCGCCTGATATGACAGTGTACTGACCTCGTCCCTTCAGTATGAGATGCGGCGAGGCTAGCGGCGTGAGCGCCAGCACGTCCAGCAGGTCTGCCTGCGAGAGCCCGGCGCGGTCCGCCTGATATGACAGTGTACTGACCTCGTCCCTTCAGTATGAGATGCGGCGAGGCTAGCGGCGTGAGCGCCAGCACGTCCAGCAGGTCTGCCTGCGAGAGCCCGGCGCGGTCCGCCTGATATGACAGTGTACTGACCTCGTCCCTTCAGTATGAGATGCGGCGAGGCTAGCGGCGTGAGCGCCAGCACGTCCAGCAGGTCTGCCTGCGAGAGCCCGGCGCGGTCCGCCTGATATGACAGTGTACTGACCTCGTCCCTTCAGTATGAGATGCGGCGAGGCTAGCGGCGTGAGCGCCAGCACGTCCAGCAGGTCTGCCTGCGAGAGCCCGGCGCGGTCCGCCTGATATGACAGTGTACTGACCTCGTCCCTTCAGTATGAGATGCGGCGAGGCTAGCGGCGTGAGCGCCAGCACGTCCAGCAGGTCTGCCTGCGAGAGCCCGGCGCGGTCCGCCTGATATGACAGTGTACTGACCTCGTCCCTTCAGTATGAGATGCGGCGAGGCTAGCGGCGTGAGCGCCAGCACGTCCAGCAGGTCTGCCTGCGAGAGCCCGGCGCGGTCCGCCTGATATGACAGTGTACTGACCTCGTCCCTTCAGTATGAGATGCGGCGAGGCTAGCGGCGTGAGCGCCAGCACGTCCAGCAGGTCTGCCTGCGAGAGCCCGGCGCGGTCCGCCTGATATGACAGTGTACTGACCTCGTCCCTTCAGTATGAGATGCGGCGAGGCTAGCGGCGTGAGCGCCAGCACGTCCAGCAGGTCTGCCTGCGAGAGCCCGGCGCGGTCCGCCTGATATGACAGTGTACTGACCTCGTCCCTTCAGTATGAGATGCGGCGAGGCTAGCGGCGTGAGCGCCAGCACGTCCAGCAGGTCTGCCTGCGAGAGCCCGGCGCGGTCCGCCTGATATGACAGTGTACTGACCTCGTCCCTTCAGTATGAGATGCGGCGAGGCTAGCGGCGTGAGCGCCAGCACGTCCAGCAGGTCTGCCTGCGAGAGCCCGGCGCGGTCCGCCTGATATGACAGTGTACTGACCTCGTCCCTTCAGTATGAGATGCGGCGAGGCTAGCGGCGTGAGCGCCAGCACGTCCAGCAGGTCTGCCTGCGAGAGCCCGGCGCGGTCCGCCTGATATGACAGTGTACTGACCTCGTCCCTTCAGTATGAGATGCGGCGAGGCTAGCGGCGTGAGCGCCAGCACGTCCAGCAGGTCTGCCTGCGAGAGCCCGGCGCGGTCCGCCTGATATGACAGTGTACTGACCTCGTCCCTTCAGTATGAGATGCGGCGAGGCTAGCGGCGTGAGCGCCAGCACGTCCAGCAGGTCTGCCTGCGAGAGCCCGGCGCGGTCCGCGAGCGCCAGGCCCTCGGCGAGCGCCGCGAGGGAGACTCCGCCCACGACTTGTAGCACGCAGTTCATCTTCGACGCGTTCCCGATGTCGCCTGGAAGGAGACGCTTCGGTGAATAATACTGAGCTTCCGTTTCTATTGCGAACATCATTTTACAGAGCGGCCCTACACTATTTTCTATTTATAAGAAAATAGACCTTTGTTCATTCACAATCTCAACTAATTTTAAATGACGATGTGAATGAGGATGGATGGATGTATAGACGTCATGTTATTATTATGAAGTGTATGCTGATTCTGCCTTTATGGTTTTGGAGTTTTATAACTTGTTTTAACTTTTGATAGCGGCAGAATCGAACGAGTATGGGTTACATTTCGTGTTGATTAAACTTTTATATCAAAGTAAATTTTCACCCTGGTGTGCCATGGCCACAATATTCTTTTTTGTAAGTTGGTTTGTTTGAAGCAAAATAACTATCCCTTTACAGGTTGAACGGTATAGAATGGATAACTATCCTTGAAATGGGTAAAACTGCATGCAGTGTTCATGACAATTTAGAAAAAATATATTAAAATAATTATATCCCAACAGGTACTGTATGCGTATCTGACTGGTAGCCTCGTCTGCATACTAACTACTACTGCAAGGGGTTCACCAAATGGCGACGTATACTGTACATAAATTAGATCTATTTTAAAACAATATCCTAAAATTATACGTTATGGTACATTTATTACCGGCAAACGTGTTTAATATAGATATAATAACTTTAGAAGAAGGGAAAATAGCTGGTATATAAAAAAAACACTTCAAAACAATAATTTAAAAAAACAATCGCAAAATAAAAGCCTTATATTCTAAAGCGCTCGGATTTGGACGCTGACACTACTACAACAAAAGCGTGAAACAAAACAAAATCAATAAGCAAGTCAGGTGTGTTACATAGAAGCTATGCACGTAATCTGCAACCCTAAGCCTGACACCTTGCACTATCTTTGTGTTCTGCCGGTACAACACGCCGGCCTCGCCGACTCAGCAGTGACGTCTTTCCCTGGAACGTGATCGCGGCCGGCCATTCTACACTCGGTACTTGCATCGACCGTTTGTAGTCTCCACGCTAGTTTTAACTTAGAATAATTTAGTCGTAATTTTCAATTGTGAAAAGTTAATAAAGTCTTGGAAAGTTTTTGGTTTTTTTTAAACCCGTCGACTGCGGCTTACGTATTTGGCGCAGGCGGTAGGATACGTCAAATCAGTGCGGGAATTCGTCTTGGAAATCCAGAAACTCGGCACCGGACGGAGAGGACCCCTGGTTGACTTTCAAGTCTTCGTTGACGTATCTTGAATCTACGGGCTCGCGGCGACGGCGCACTCAAAAATCAGTGTAAGAAAATACCAAATGTGAGTACTTTGAGACTTTCTTTGAAGTGTTGCCATTTCCTTCACCATTTTCCGTCCTAGAAAATTAGGAGAGGAATCTTCCTCTTCTAGGGAGATTCGTAGGAATAGTGAAATCGATTCACATAGGGATTTAGAAAATAGTTTTTGTAGTTTAAATAATAGCATATTAGAAACCGACGAAATCGCGGTAAATATGAACATGGAAACGGATAGCATCTATAAGGCGCTCCGCATGGTCCCAGAATTTGACGGGAACCCAAACGTTCTTACCAGGTTCATTAGAATCTGCGATCAGCTCGTGACGCAATACATCAGTCATGATCCAGCCAGAGAATTAGATAACTTATGCCTACTTAATGGGATATTAAATAAAATTACTGGGCCCGCATCCAGGACCATCAACTCTAACGGCATTCCAGACAGTTGGTTAGGGGTTAGGAATTCTTTAGTTAATAATTTTGCGGACCAGAGGGATGAGACAGCCCTCTATAATGACTTATCCTTAGCTACTCAGGGTAGCGAGTCCCCACAGGAATTTTACGACAAATGTCAAAACCTTTTTAGTACAATTATGACGTATGTGACACTGCATGACAGCGTGGCAACCACCGTGGAGGCCAAACGTGACTTATACCGTAAATTAACCATGCAGTCTTATGTACGGGGTCTTAAGGAACCCCTGGGGTCACGTATACGGTGTATGAGACCCCCTACTATAGAAAATGCTTTGGAATTTGTCCAAGAGGAATTAAATGTAAGGTACCTACAGCATAGGAATGACAGCAGTGACCGCCGCAACGTAGCGCAGCAGTCATCATCATCACCTAAGGTACCGTACGTAGCACCTAATTTTGCCATTCCTAAAGCGTTTAATTTTGGTGTACAAAGGCCTATGCCCATGCAGCCGCAATCGCAGCAGCATCCACAGTCGTGGCGTCCAGCATTTCAGTTCCAACACCAGCCGTATCAGCGTCCACCATTACAACCATCTCGTACGCAGCAGATGTTCCGGGCACCCCCGCCTAACTACAACCACCAGAATAGCGGATTTAGGTTTCCCCCTAGGAACGTACCCCCTCAGAATCAAGGGCCAAAGCCCATGAGCGGTGTTAGTAATTTTGTATCTAGGCCACTTCCCCCTACTATCCAGGGACACGATTGGCGTAAATTCGGCAACCCTCCGCCATCAAATTATTTTAAAACTAAAGAGATGAATTTCAATGAGGTAGGTGATTATGTAAATTATTATTCTGATTATTATAATGATTATCCTGACTATAACTATTCAGAGACAGACTATGGTAACTACTATAGCTACCAAGGCGTTCCGGAATATTATTATGACCAACATGACGACTATGAGACACCCGACGATATACAATCGAGCTCAAATGCTATTGAGCAAATGCCATCATCATCATCATCGTCTAATAAGGAACAGGATTTTCAGGTAGGCCGATCCAAGCGCGATTTAAAATAGAACTCAATGTGCAATCTAATACAGAGTTAAGGTTCATTCAAACATCGAACCCACCTCTTAAATTACTTATTGATACAGGGGCGAATCAGTCATTCATAAGTCCTGAGGCCACTGATTATTATTTTAATAATGTTCCAAGGAATTACGATCCTTTTGAGGTCACTAATTCGCGTGTAACTAGTACGCATGACCATTCAATAACTATACCTCACTTTGCGGAATTTTGTGACAGATCTAATATAAAATTATTCGTCTACAAATTCCACAATTACTTTGATGGATTAATAGGATTAGATTTACTCAAGAACAGTAAGATCGATTTTAAAAATAACGTCTTAATAACTGAGTTCGCTTCAATTCCACTATCGAGCTATCAATGTAGGAGAGTAAATCGTCAAGAGACCATTCCCTCTAATTCATCTAGGTTAGTTAACATCCCGATTGAACATCCAGACGGTGACGTACACGTGACAGAACAAGTAATGTGCAACTGTCTTATACATGAGTGCATTACTACGGTGACTGACAAAACAGGAATAGTCGAACTAACTAACATGACTCACGAGGACATAGTTATTTCATTCGAAGACTCTATGACTTGTATAGACGTATGTAATGTAGAATGCACATATCCCGGGCCAGACCCTACTCGAGTTAGAAAGGTTTTAGATAATCTTAGGACAGATCATCTTAATGTCGAAGAGAGAGAGAATTTAAAAACCTTATGTGCACGTTTTGCCGACGTATTCTATATTGAAGGAGAGGCATTAACATTTACTAATAAAATAAAACATCATATAAGAACAACCGATGAATTACCTGTCTATACCAAGAGCTATAGATATCCTTACGTACATCGCGACGAAGTTAAGACACAGATTGCTAAAATGTTAGAACAAGGAATCATTCGTCCTTCAGACTCCGCGTGGAGCTCTCCTATTTGGGTTGTTCCAAAGAAAGCAGATGCTTCTGGACGACAAAAATGGAGACTAGTCGTAGATTTCAGGAAATTAAATGAAAAAACCATCGACGATAAATATCCTATACCAAATATAACAGACATTCTAGATAAACTAGGTAGGTGTCAGTATTTTACCACGTTAGATCTTGCCTCCGGTTTTTATCAGATTGAAATTAACCCTAATGATGTTGAAAAAACAGCATTCAACGTAGAAAACGGACATTATGAGTTCCTTCGTGTCCCAATAGGCTTGAAGAACTCACCATCCACGTTTCAGAGCGTTATGGACAATGTCCTGAGAGGCCTACAGAATGAGATATGTCTTGTGTACCTGGACAACATCATTGTCTTTAGCACTTCCTTACAGGAACACATGGTAAATCTAGAAAGAGTACTGACTAGGCTACGAGCGTCCAACTTTAAGATCCAGATGGACAAATCTGAATTTTTACAACTAGAAACAGCTTACCTAGGTCACATTATTAGTAAGGACGGCATAAAACCAAACCCTGATAAAATTGCCGCCATACAGAAATATCCTTTGCCAAAGACCCCTAAGGAAATTAAACAATTTTTAGGTCTATTAGGTTATTATAGAAAATTCATACCAGACTTTGCAAGGATAACTAAGCCTATGACTAGATGCCTTAAGAAAACTAATAAAATCACCTTAGACTCCGATTACGTTAATTGTTTCGAAATGTGTAAGAGACTTTTGACAAATGACCCTATATTACAGTACCCTGACTTTGACAAAGAATTTAACCTTACGACAGACGCGTCAAATGTAGCTATAGGAGCTATCCTTTCTCAAGGACCTATAGGTTCCGACAAACCCATTTGCTATGCGTCTAGGACTTTAAATGATAGTGAGCTTAATTATTCCACCATTGAAAAAGAACTTTTAGCCATCGTATGGGCCACTAAGTACTTCCGACCATACTTATATGGGCATAAATTCAAAGTTTTGAGTGACCATAAGCCACTTCAGTGGGCTATGAGCTTAAAGGAACCAAATTCTAAAATAACTAGATGGAAGTTAAAGTTAAGCGAGTATGATTTTCAAGTAATATATAAACCGGGAAAGAAAAATACTAATGCAGATGCTTTATCCCGAGTAGAGATTAATAATGAGGAGCTCGAATCCTTCCTAGCGGAGATCGACTCATTAGTTGTCCAGCATTCTCAATCATCTCAGCGCGCTGGTTCTTCTACCGTGACTGCTCATACCAACGTAGAAAATCCCATACTTGATATACCGATTACTGACGATCCTCTTAATAAATTTCACAGACAGATTTGTTTTACTATTGTAGGAGACATAAAACGACGTACTACTGCGACAAAACCTTTTGACACTCACACTCGTACTCATATACAACTTTCAGAATCCACATTAGAGCAGGATGTAGTTAACGCCATCAAAGAATATGTTAATCCTAAGATTAAAACTGCCTTATTGATTAAACCACCTTTAGGCATGTATGCTGTGATTCCTATCATACAAAAACATTTTAAAAGCTCTTCTATGAATTTAGTTTTAGCAAAAACTGAACTAGAAGATGTTAAAGAGTACCTTCGCCAACAGGAAATAATTAAACACTATCACGATGGCAAGACAAACCATCGAGGCATCAATGAATGCTATCTAGCCTTGTCTCATCGCTATTATTGGCCAAAGATGAAGGAAGAAATAACAAAGTACATAAATGAATGTACTATCTGCGGTCAAAGTAAATACGATAGGAACCCCATCAGGCCACAGTTTAAATTAGTCCCTCCAGCAACAAGACCATTCGAGATAGTCCATATGGACTTATTTACAGCTCAATCTGAGAAATATCTCACATTCATGGACTCATTTTCTAAATATGGTCAAGCCTATCATTTGAGAGATGGTACAGCAGTCAGTATCCTACAAGGACTGTTAACATTTTGTACACATCACGGATTACCTTTGACTCTAGTAACTGACAATGGTACTGAGTTCACAAATCAAATGTTCGCTGAATTTACAAGGCTACATAAGATAAATCACCATAAGACCTTACCAAATTCACCAAACGATAATGGTATTATAGAGCGATTTCATTCCACCCTATTAGAACATTTAAGAATTTTAAAATTGAAAAATAAAAATGAACCCGTCGTTAACCAAATGCCTTATGCTATATTAGGTTATAATAGTTCTATACATAGCTTCACTAAGTGTAGACCCCATGACATAGTGCGAGGACATTTTGACCCTAGAGACCCCTTAGATATGGACTTGACTGAACACCTAATGCAACAGTATATTCTAACGCATCGTGAACAGATGGAGACAGTCTATGACGTAATTAATCAGATGACGACAACCGACCGTACGAATTTGATGAATAATAGGAACAGGAATAGGGAACCTGAAGTACAATACGAACCGGGACAACAGGTATTCGTTAAAAATCCTTTTGCATCTAGGCAAAAGTTAGCACCACGATATACTCAGGATAAGGTCCTTGCTGACCTCCCGATACACATTTATACATCTAAAAAGAAAGGACCCGTTGCCAAAAATCGTCTTAAGCGTTTACCTAAGAAACCGAAATTGTTACAGGATTCGACTATTACTGATACTGCAACTGACGATGGGACTGGAGATAAGACTTGAGAGTTTGGATGATGGACCCGGACTCCTTCCCTTTAAACTCGGACAAGCTAAGCTTATCACTCACTATCATACCTTTCTCCAATATATAGAATTGACTGACTTAGAACACCAGGTAGACTCTATTAATGATCAGATTAATTATTTTAAAACTAAATTAGAAAATAATACTTTCGATATATATGACTTACAAATGAATCATCTTTCCAATAAATTAACTAAACTATATTCTCAGCTAAAAGGTTTAGAGCCCAATCGTGCTAAGAGAGGTCTAATTGATGGTCTAGGATCTTTAATTAAAAGCGTTACTGGTAATTTGGATCATTCAGATGCTGCGCGTTATAATAATGCTATTAAAATCCTTCAGACTAACGAACATAAGATGTCATCCGAGTTCAACGATCATATTAGTCTAAATAAAGAATGGATGTCCAAATGTACCCAGATAATTGCTGGTATTGCAGAAAACCAGAAGGAGATAAATAAAACTTTAGGATTAATTTTAGATAGTAATGCTTACGCAGAGACAAGTCTCTCGAAATATGCGAGATTTGCTCAGCTTTTAGCTATCATTAGTGATAACACAGATGAATTATCTTTAGAATTAAATAGGATAGAAAATATTTTAGCATTTGCACGTGCATCGAGCACTCATCATAGTATGCTTAGTATAGATAACTTAGAAAGTATGTTAAGTAGACTTATAACTTTGTACGGCAGAGACGAAATATTAGATAATGATTTTCGTGAATATTATAATATAATTAAATCAGGTTCTTATTTCGTAGGGAAAAGATTAGTTGTTGTATTTAGATTTCCAATAGTATCTCCCAGTAGTTTCGAATTTTATAAGCTCTCCATTGTTCCGAACAAACTTAACCTTACCATTATTCCCTCATATCCTTTCCTGGCAACCGACGGGAAAGTTTTCATGTACATGGAGGCAGAATGCCCGAAGTTCAAGCAACATCATCTTTGTGAAGAAACCATGAATCACCAGCCACGAGAGTATCCTGATTGTATCCAGAATCTCATCGCTCATCAGTCCTTTCACTCATCATGCAGACCAACTAGAATCTCGCTTACAAAGGAAGCTATGGAGCAGTTAGATGACCAGCATTTCACCCTTATATTTCCTCGGCCAACACGCACTAAACTACAATGCGAACGCCAGGAATATATGACCCTACATGGCAGCTATCTCGCCACCATACCACAAAAATGTTCTATACAAACCAATGAATTCACCATTAGCAATACTAACAATCAAGTAAAGGGACAACCTCTGAAGATATCTGAAATGCCGAGAAACTTCAGCAGCCAACACAGCATCCCTCATCTCAAATTGACTTCGATGAACCTCAAAAGCCTACACCATATTGAAGACAAAATACTACTTCAACATCCTATGGAACTTAAAGAGATAGATGGTACGATATATCATACTACTGTACCATTCTATATGACACTATTCGGTGCAGCTGCACTTGTTATAATCATCGCAGTGCGACGTCACCGAAGACAAGTAGTAACTATACAGAAATCATCGAACAATGATGAAAATCCCGATCACACTTACGCTGTTCCTGAGAAGACTACCCCCCGGGAACCTGTGCCAGCAACATTCTCGCTCAAGGTTCTCAAATAGTTGCTGCTCTGGGGATGGAGGTGTTACATAGAAGCTATGCACGTAATCTGCAACCCTAAGCCTGACACCTTGCACTATCTTTGTGTTCTGCCGGTACAACACGCCGGCCTCGCCGACTCAGCAGTGACGTCTTTCCCTGGAACGTGATCGCGGCCGGCCATTCTACACTCGGTACTTGCATCGACCGTTTGTAGTCTCCACGCTAGTTTTAACTTAGAATAATTTAGTCGTAATTTTCAATTGTGAAAAGTTAATAAAGTCTTGGAAAGTTTTTGGTTTTTTTTAAACCCGTCGACTGCGGCTTACGTATTTGGTGTACAAGTGGATGAATAAATAAATACAATTAAACGATGTTTTGCACTCTTGGAAAAACATTAGCCATGGTCATGACTTGATAAAAACCGCTCTTGAAAATTCTGTTGTATCTGTTCTTAGCTTCTACTTATACTGAAGCCCCATAAAACTTCGCATAACCAATAAACATATTTCAAAACTTATGAAACACCTGGATCAGTTTACTTTGTATGAAATAAATTAGAGCTTTTTACATTACTCTGACCTGACCTGATATATTAATTTAAATAGTCACACATACATACGAATATGTTTTTGCTATACATATAAACACCCAGACCAAGGAGCAAGTGCTTGCAGAACATACCAACAGACCCTTCGGCGGGTATCGAACCCGCTACTTCCACCCTTAAACCGATGAGAAGAGATCCCCTATCACTCATGACCAAGTCAAGTATCTCAAAGAGCGCATCCCACCCCTGTCAGCGTCCAGGCCCGCGCGCCGCCAACCGGAGTACCCTACTACTACCAAGGTAAAAGGAGTTCTTGCTCATCGCCTTGAAGCAGCTCTGGCAGTCGTCGAACAGCGTGCGGTCGCCCGCCGCCAGGATTATCAGCGTGCCTTCTTCAGCTTGCGTCTTCGAGCCTTGGATCTGGGGAGGCACATATATCTATTTAAAAAAATAATCAGTATCGGTTTATCGGTAAAAATATATATATTTCTTTCAGGCTCCAGAGAAACTGTACCAAACTTCATTCAAATCGGTTCAGTACTTTTTGCGTAAAAGAAGAACAGACAGAATTACTTTCGCATTTATAATATTAGTATGGATTAATTATGTGTTTTAGTATTTGTTGTTAAAGCGGCTACAGAAATACATCATCCCTCAAAATGTCTACTCTCCAACTATCACAGTTCTTGAGCTTCAGCCTTGTGCCAGACGGACAGACAGACAGAAGTCCACTCCACGTAGCCTGTAC
Source organism: Gymnoscelis rufifasciata (assembly GCA_929108375.1). Lineage (NCBI taxonomy): Eukaryota > Metazoa > Arthropoda > Insecta > Lepidoptera > Geometridae > Gymnoscelis > Gymnoscelis rufifasciata. Next base: position 12,198,306 of record OV815322.1, read on the forward strand.
ACTAGACAGTTACCTGAACCTCCAGGTAGAGGCCTCCCTTCCCGCTGATGGCCTCCACGATGTCGTGCGAGGTGTCCGCGTCGATGGACGTCATCTCCACGTAGCCTGTACACTAGACAGTTACCTGGGCCTCCAGGTAGCGGCCTCCCTTGCCGCTGATGGCTTCCACGATGTCGTGCGAGGTGTCCGCGTCGATGGACGTCATCTCCACGTAGCCTGTACACTAGACAGTTACCTGGGCCTCCAGGTAGCGGCCTCCCTTGCCGCTGATGGCCTCCACGATGTCGTGCGAGGTGTCCGCGTCGATGGACGTCATCTCCACGTAGCCTGTACACTAGACAGTTACCTGGGCCTCCAGGTAGCGGCCTCCCTTGCCACTGATGGCCTCCACGATGTCGTGCGAGGTGTCCGCGTCGATGGACGTCATCTCCACGTAGCCTGTACACTAGACAGTTACCTGGGCCTCCAGGTAGCGGCCTCCCTTGCCGCTGATGGCCTCCACGATGTCGTGCGAGGTGTCCGCGTCGATGGACGTCATCTCCACGTAGCCTGTACACTAGACAGTTACCTGGGCCTCCAGGTAGCGGCCTCCCTTGCCGCTGATGGCCTCCACGATGTCGTGCGAGGTGTCCGCGTCGATGGACGTCATCTCCACGTAGCCTGTACACTAGACAGTTACCTGGGCCTCCAGGTAGCGGCCTCCCTTGCCGCAGATGGCCTCCACGATGTCGTGCGAGGTGTCCGCGTCGATGGACGTCATCTCCACGTAGCCTGTACACTAGACAGTTACCTGGGCCTCCAGGTAGCGGCCTCCCTTGCCGCTGATGGCCTCCACGATGTCGTTCGAGGTGTCCGCGTCGATGGACGTCATCTCCACGTAGCCTGTACACTAGACAGTTACCTGGGCCTCCAGGTAGCGGCCTCCCTTGCCGCTGATGGCCTCCACGATGTCGTGCGAGGTGTCCGCGTCGATGGACGTCATCTCCACGTAGCCTGTACACTAGACAGTTACCTGGGCCTCCAGGTAGCGGCCTCCCTTGCCGCTGATGGCCTCCACGATGTCGTGCGAGGTGTCCGCGTCGATGGACGTCATCTCCACGTAGCCTGTACACTAGACAGTTACCTGGGCCTCCAGGTAGCGGCCTCCCTTGCCGCTGATGGCCTCCACGATGTCGTGCGAGGTGTCCGCGTCGATGGACGTCATCTCCACGTAGCCTGTACACTAGACAGTTACCTGGGCCTCCAGGTAGCGGCCTCCCTTGCCGCAGATGGCCTCCACGATGTCGTGCGAGGTGTCCGCGTCGATGGACGTCATCTCCACGTAGCCTGTACACTAGACAGTTACCTGGGCCTCCAGGTAGCGGCCTCCCTTGCCGCTGATGGCCTCCACGATGTCGTTCGAGGTGTCCGCGTCGATGGACGTCATCTCCACGTAGCCTGTACACTAGACAGTTACCTGGGCCTCCAGGTAGCGGCCTCCCTTGCCGCTGATGGCCTCCACGATGTCGTGCGAGGTGTCCGCGTCGATGGACGTCATCTCCACGTAGCCTGTACACTAGACAGTTACCTGGGCCTCCAGGTAGCGGCCTCCCTTGCCGCTGATGGCCTCCACGATGTCGTGCGAGGTGTCCGCGTCGATGGACGTCATCTCCACGTAGCCTTTGGACTCGAGCGAGGGACAGTGCAGCACTCCGCAGTTACCGAATACCATCTGTAAGAAGAAATATCAATAAATAATATTAATGTTAAAGATTCAAGTAGTAGTAGATTATACTTTTATGATTTTTTTTTTACTGTTACCTTAATCACCATTTATTTGTATTTAATTGTTTACATAGGACTCAGTCTATTATGGAGGTGGGCGTTGGCCTTGCAACACAGTTTTTGCAAACTTTCGCAGACGCCATCGTTCGAATCTCTTTGTAAAATTTACTGTTAATGTCCAAATAAACGATTTTTTATTTATAATTTTTTTGATTGATGTAAAATCTTCACTGCCCACGGTAAGTGAGTGTGTTGGTGTTTTTTTATTAGAGATGTGTTTGATATACACCAATCATATTTATTGGTGAACGTAGTTAGCCATGTTGGTTAACCTCGTGTAAAATGCCAAGCCCATTACAATATTTAAAAAAAAATGAACAAACGCATATTTATCGTTCTTTGAAAACTACAATCTATTAATATATGAAAAAGAATATGAAAAGGACAAAATATTGTACAGGGGTGTTCACCTGTGCATACAAATCTAAGTCCTAGTCCATCCAAAGGTTGATTGGAAAAGATTTTTAGCAATAAGTACGCCCCACCCATTTTTTTTTAAATTTAATTATTATGGCTATTGTATCACTGCGGCCTAAAAGGCCTATTGTACATTTGTTATTTAACGTGTTGATGTACATTTCTATTTTCCTGAATTTACAATGATGCGTTTATGTATAGTATTAGCAATGTGTTATTAAATAAATAATAAATAAATAAATATTTCCAGACAATGCACACAACAACATCTAGCCCCGTTGTAAGCTATAAGCTTGTGTTACGGGTACTAGATATCTGATATACTTAATATAATAGTCATACATATATAGGTATTTTTTATTATAAATATTAAACACCCAGACCAAGGAGAAAGTGCTTGCAGAACATACAAACACTTCACCCCTCGGCGGGAATCGAACCCGCTACCTCTTGCGCCGCAAGCGGACCCTCGCCCACCGCGCCACTGAAGCAGTCTAAACTAGCAGTCTGTACTAAAGTTTGTAATGTGCTCCGAAATATATGTATCTTGTTCACATTGATTGTCAAATCCCTTACGCGATTATAAAAGTAAATTATAGAAATGCCAACGTAGACGCACTCCTGTTCTTATCAGCTATATCCGGATAGGGCAAAGGTCCCTCTGTCTAAGTGACCTTTTGGCTCGGCGCCAAGGGCTCTGAATCCTTGCGGATCAGTTACGCTCCGATAAACGAAGCCGTTAGGAAATATTTTATTACGTTGTTATTATTTAAGGTGTTGTTTTGCTATTAGCGCAGGTAAATGGGCCTCTTTAGGGTAGATTGTGAATTTTAATTTTTAAGTGCTTCCTGAATAGCTTCAAAATCTAACTAAATTACTTTGAATTTAATACAGTCATACATGTAGCAATTTCTCCTGTGTTGCAGTCTTCGTTTCCCTATTTCACGTTGAAACGTAATAGAAAACGAGACTAAATCCCGTTTTTTAAATGAATTTTGTTTCTCTATTTGATTTTCAGTTTTTTTTCCGTTGGAAGCTTGCAACCGCCATAAACTAATATTTCTGACCAAAACATCTCTCCATTTTGTCTGTGGTTATATCAATGGACAATAAAATGTATCATTAAAAATTGAATTAGATTGGAGTGATAATTCCCCATCTTCCCTACATTTCCGACAAGTCTTACTGCGTTAATTATATGTAATACTTTCTATTATTTTTAAAAAGCCGTTTTGGTTAAGTGGGAGGACTCTCGACTTTCATTCCGAAGGTCGTGCGTTCAAGCCCCGACACGCACCTCTGGATTTTTCTTCTTGAGAAATTTATGTGCGCTTTAAACACGTGCTTTAACGGTGAAGGCAAACATCGTGAGGAAACCGGCATGTTCTGAGAACTTTAAAAGAGTTTGAAGGAAATGTGACATTCACCAACCCGCACTTGGCCAGCGTGGTGAATTAAGGCCTAATCTCTCTCGTCAAGAGAGAAGTCCCTGTGTCCCAGCAGTGGTAACGTTAATAGGGTGATGATGATGATGATTTTTAAATAAATTATTGATTGATATATTTCTAAAGAAAGGTGACATGTTAAATCCAATCTCCAATCAAGCATATCCGAACATTTTAATATTTCTCCCAGTTTGCCTGTAAACATAGTCCTGTTCGAGTAAGTATACCACGAGACATACCTCCTTCGCGGCCTGGGGGTCGGCCACGCAGGAGAAGGTGATGTCCGCCTCCTCCACCACGTCGCACGGCGTCACCGCTATCGTGGCTCCGGCCTTCTCGAAGTCTTTGCACTGTGGACAACAACAAGTTTATTGTTAGCACATGTTTATAGTTTTGGGTTCAAGCAGACCCAAAAATTCTTAACGGTTTATAAGGCTGTTGTTCTGAAAAATGACTGCCTCAGTGGCGCGGTGGGCCAAAGCCCGCTTGCCGCGCAAGAGGTAGGTTCGATCCCCGCCGAGGGATCAAGTGTTTGTATGTTCTGCAAGCACACACCAAGGAGAATATGTACAATAAAAATGTATCTATAATATGTACGTCTATTATATTAAGTAGGTACCCGTTACACAAGCTGAGAGCTTACCAGGGGGCTGGATGTTGTGTGGATTGTCCAAAAGTAATTATTTATTTTATTTTTATTTATAAAAATTTGTTCTATATTAACACTTTGTTTTGATTCCGCTGTCTGTTCGCTTATATTTTTTTAACTACTCAACGGTATCAATCTTTAAGTTAGCCATAGATATCTTTTAGTGAGAGTAAGAGGAAGGTTTAAGTGGATAATTTTTACACCCGAACGAAGCCGGGCCCGTCCCTAGTAATTTATAAAACTGTTGCTAATTTACCCTTGTATTAAGATATAGTGTATCTATGAGATGAAGAACCAATATCTCGCGATTTTTTTACTTCTAGTCCACAAAACTCATACAACTTAAAATAAATATATTACCGGACAATCCACACAACAACATCTAGCCCCGTGGTAAGCTCTAAACAAACAGAAACCGATAAGCTTTGAGATTTAGAACCACTAATCTCCTACTTTCACGGGGTAATATTTCAAATTCTAAACAGCGCCACCTATTAAACCCGTCTACGTACTAACTAGTTCCTCGAACACAACTAGATGGCGCTCCGTGTCCTTCAGCCGACGCCGCGAGTGGGCGCGATCGATAGCGTTGCGCCGCCGCGTCAACGACCGCTCTCGCACACGCCGCCGCCATTTTGATAACGGCCCGTATCGGCGCGGCGGCGCGCGGGGACCGTGACGATGCTAGCTCGTTCTATGCGCAAACACGGCCCTCGCATAAACAACACGATATTGGGATTCAAACGACTCTCAGATCTCAGACAGTTCGTAATGATAAACTGTCGCCAAAATGTAAACCATCCGATATTTTGTTGTTTTTATATAGTCACAGAATACATAATAGTACAAGGTTTAGTAGAGACTGGTTGATGTCTTTGGTTGTAACACACCGCTTCGTTTAGTAATGTACTTATTATGAAATAGGCTGATCAGCATTTGCAGGTCCGAGACGTCCTGATTTCCGCTTCGAGTGGCGGAAATCACTTAACTAATTCAAAACTTTTTTTGGCAATCTTTAATTTTTGTTTTTGGTAGATTGGTAGTCACTAAACCAACGAACAAAATCATACTTTTGGCATTATTTTATTTTTGTTTTTGATTATGTAGGATGGTACAAAGATTACATAGAACCCTCGGTGAATGAGTCCAACTCATATTGATCGTTGATTTCGATGTCTACAAAGATTCTGTATTATTATGAAGAAATACCTAAAATAAGTGTAAGCTTGTACACGTAGCTAGGTAGCGTATTTGCATATTTATATAAAAAACGTGCACTCGCAGTTCGTTAACACAGAATCAGCTTGCATTGATTTTCCCGGAGCGCAGACGACCGTTGAAGTAAGTGAACCGCGACAGCGGACAAGTTGCACGTAAACGTATTGAAACGCAGCGATTCACGCGAACAATTTACTGTTTGACCTTGGCCACGTTCTAGCGAAATAGATGGAAGATGTTAGTTCTGACCCTGTACCTGCATCTTACAAGGTTACTCTGTGAAACAGGATGTGTTGAGATTTTCTTAGGAAGGAAGGAACGTTATTCTGATTAGGGACCTGACGGTAGATTTCATGATAAGTCCGTAGGTACTTATATATTTTTTTATTATAATGATTTTAATTGTCTCCTCGGTTTGGGTGTTTAATTTGTATTGTAAAAAATATCTATAATTATAATGTATGTCTATTATATGAAGTATATCAGATGTCTAGTACCCGTAACACAAGCTTGGAGCTTACCACGGGGCTAGATGTTGTTGTGTGGATTGTCCGGAAATATTTATATTATTTTAATTTAAGCCGCGTATCCTACCTGAACAGCAATTTCTCGTATTTCATACACACGCTCAAACAGCACTCTTTGGTATACATTGCTCATGGCTCCAGTAGTAATTCCGGCGACCACATCAACAAATCACAATATTATGTCTTAAAACGGGTAACATAAACACCTACCATGATTAAAAACCCAGGCTTTGTTACCCGTTTCCAGTTTTAGTATAGATATCATGGTTTTCGGGCGCCTTAGATGATAACAATAACATTTACGTTGAGATCATCTAACAAAGGGTGTTTAGATTAGTCCCATCAAAAGGATTTTCTCTGTTTACAAAATCTGTTTGCAATAAATCAGCGTGAAGTGTAAATTGGCGACAAACGCGAAGGTCTAGCGATCCTAGCATACATAGGTACATGCGCAGAGGAGTTCAGGGTCAGCGTGGATCTGTAAGGTCAGTTCCCGTTTCAATAAGCCGTAAGATGGTCGATGCGAGTTACGGATTGAACTTTGAAGGGTCAATGACCAAGTAAAGTGCACTGACTCCAAAAGGGTTTGAGGCAGATGAAAAATAATAATTTTGAAAATTATTATTATATATTTTTATATCATTTAAGTAAAGAGATTTAAAAAAACGACTTTAAATGTACCAGTCATCCATTTATTGAACTCTTGATCCTTTTGAAATTAAAATTTGGAGGATGTCTCTGGAATGTTATCGTCAGATCCTGGTTTCCTTATCATGAGACCCTCGAAACGTCACCTTTCCAACAAAAACAGCATCATCAAGATCGGTTCATAAACCACAAAGCAATATGCAAACACATAAAAAGTGCGGTAGAACTTAGAAACCCGTTTATTCTGAAGTCATTTAAAAAGATGTTAAACTCGTATGACTATAATTGTAGAATAAAATATTAGCCGCGGAAAGGATGCAAATTAAATAGATGTAACTAATTTGTATGATATTCGTCACGCTTCTGCCGGTCCGTATCGAGAGGCAGCCATTTGAGCGATAGACTTCGAGCTGCGAGAAAATGAACAGCAAATATTGGTCTTGTGAGATAATTGGAAACTGGCAAGTTCACGGTCGCAGCAGCTGTAGAAGCTACAGTATAAATTGCAAGGTATATTAAACTCTCTTTCAAGACTTTTAGAGACTTTTCTTGCTTAGAGAAATTATTTTAAGCAATTTAGATTATACGAAATAGTTGGAGTCACGTGTTATTTTCTCCTTCTTCCTTCCCTTTACTTGTGCCTATCGAATATAAATTAAATGATTTGAATACATAGAAATTTTGCTTAAATAGTACCTAATTAATATACCACGTGTATGAAACTCGATAAACGCTTAAAGTCATAAAACATGTCATCATTACTTTAGTCAAGGTTTTAATAAAAAAATCAGCATAGATTCAAACAATGGATCATAAATGAAATACCGCTTGGCTGTCTGTACATTAATATGGCATTGTTTTTGTTTTAATGCAAGTCTAACACAAAATAATTAAGCTAGGTGCTTAGCTCATCTATAATAAGTACACACATACGCAGAATAACAATCGCCAATATTATAACCATTTTCTAAGTTCTGGTGGCTGGCGTAGCCTTAAACAAATATTGTCGCCATAAAAAGGCGACACAAATAATGAGATAACTTAAGCTATCAAGTTAACAGAATATCAACCTAGTATGTTCAGAGTTCAGTTTCAGTTGGTAGGAAACGAACAGCCCACGCGGTGTGAACCGAAGCGACCCACATAGGAACAGTACACATAGCAAACCCAGCTGATTGGCAGTGCAAGTGATAAGCGAAAGTTAGGCTGGTCGGGTCACGGATACGTCGATATGACTGCTCAAAGTGGATTAAATATTCAGACTATAATGGAAATGTCCAACTAATTGAGGTGATCGATAAAATTTAAATACTATACAAAAACATAACAGATTATAATGGTTGACGCAGAATGTCGAAACTTAATTATTTCATCGATAAAACTGAAATACATGACTAATTTGAGGGTACAATAAGACTTAAGAGTAGAGAGTAGGAAATAATAGCAAAAGTGGCCACCGTTTTGTTTGAAAACGTGACTTCGAGCTAATGGAGTTATCTCATTATAGACATGGTGATGGGCACGCGAGGCCGGCTCGGATTTGTCGTTTTTGTCGCGCCTCTGACGTCATTCCCTACTGTTAATTTAACCTTAGATATTTTTTGTTAATATACTCCGTATTTCTCAATGTTTGCTTGATTTATTGCTTAATTTGCGTTTACAAACTATGCTAATTGTAACCCAGTATAGTCCGATGTGGATATCCTCGTATTTCGCTTTTTACTTTTGGAAGCACTTCAGCCGTTGCATTTTACGCGTGCCAGTAAAGGTTGAATGAAATCCTAGTTGTGCTAAATTGAATAGTAAGGGGTCGTGAATGAGGAGTCATTTAGAGCATCATAACCTAAGCTATGCGACTAGTATCACTTGGCAAGAGTCCAGAGTCTCTTGCAGTTTGAACCGTACGACACCTGCTGCCGTGGAGTATCAACTTACATACGTTGCAATATTAGCGCGTATAATTATAAGGCAATACATAAATATCTAACAGTGTTGAAATGCGCATCCAAGATATAAAAACAAAGTAAGATAAATCTACTCGCGCCAAGGCTTCCCAAGATTCGGTTGGAATTTTTTGTACCGCTGAGAAATAAGCAGACTCCATCTACATACTGAATAATTAACTTGGATTTGTAACTTAGTGATGTAAATCTAGCTAAATCAAAAATAGCGGCAATGGTTTTTACCTTTATTATTGCTATTCTAGTAGCACAATTAATTATCGCACATTATTATATTAAGCATATAATAACATATTCCGAGTTTATTGCCTCAGCTACGTCGATGTTTTATCAACGTGCCTCGTATTTCTACACAATACCTACCTTGGTGCTCCGGTGCTGTGATTTAATGAACATTATACATTTCTGCAGTAATTGAGTTCTGAATTCTAAACCTACACACAATGTTATATTATATACATCGATCATTGCTAGCCGGTGAACCCTGCCTAACGGTGAAGGCAAACATCGTGAGGAAACCGGCATGTTCTGAGAACTTTAAAAAAGAGTTTGAAGGACATGTTACATTCACCAACCCGCACTTGGCCAGCGTGGTGAATTAAGGCCTAATCTCTCTCGTCAAGAGAGAAGTCCCTGTGTCCCAGCAGTGGGAACGTTAATAGGGTTATGATGATGATGATCATTGCTACTTCGGGGAAATCATTTCCAGGGGACATAATGAGTAGTTACGGCGTATTGGTCTTACGTCGTTGATTCTATTTCTGTGGCTAATTAAAGATAATAATTAATTCCGACTCATTAACTATAATCCCTCATTAAGTACTAACAGATATATGTACCTGTGTGTAACGAAGAAGACAAATTCTATTTCAATTCCTTGAAATCCATTGTTGTTCTCTTAGAAAACCAGTTACGTGGAATTATATTGAAAGCCTTCTATGAAACTTGATTCCTAACCCCGGTTTCCTTGACGGCCGAAACGGGTAAACAAATTAATGAAGGACGAACAATCAAAGATTTTCTCATAATAAAAAATATTTTTCCAGTTGTTATAACACGTTAAGGTTTTTTTACTGGGACTGTTTAAAGGAGAATACGGAATCAGCGACTCAACAGTTCTCATGTACGTGGTTGGACAAGGAAATGCGAGCATTGTTCCGTTTCAGGTCAGGCGTGGTGTTTCTCAGCGACATAAGCAGCTGCATAAGGCAACGTATAGTAACAATGAAACATTGCAAATGCGACGTCAGAGCCAGCCCCGGGCTATGAACTGAACTTAGAGGTCTCCATTCGAGCCTGCATCATGCTGTCCTTTAAATGCGTTAAGAGTTTATTTTAAACATTTTCTCTGTAGATAATTTGTAGGCACACACACAAGTGATAGAAAGAAAATATTATTTCGTCACTATTTATATATTGGGAATGGTTGTCGGTATACTTTGTTTACAGTCACAGTTGCAGACTTTTTATTGAATACTTAAAGTTACCTAACATACTTTGTTCAAAAATTTAATTATATTGACTGACTATTCTGATTGGCGGGTTCACGTTGCCGCATCTTACTCTTATTAACAGTTGACGTCTAAAAATCGAGGCTTATATCGTACAGCTTATAGTCCGGACAATTTAGACATTCGAAGTTACATAAAGTCCCAACAAGCTGAATTTCAGTGAAATTGTTTAAAACATAATTATAAACAATGCCTAGAAGTTCCCCATCATTCCCATGTGAGGAAAAATTTTTATTCAAGGTCAAAGGTTACAATAATGAGTTTATCGCGATTTTCAGCAAAACGGTAAGTTTTATCATAAAAGTACCTGAGACAAAATTATAGATCATAAAATGATCTATAAAAAATGTATGTATACTTTTTTTCTTACGAGCCACCGTTTCTGAGATAATAACGATTCAATAAGTATAAATCTAAATTTAAAATTTTAGAAAATCATATTTTTTTTTTTTTCCTTTTATTGATGTCACATGTACTGTATTTGTATAATTTTAATTTTAACAAATAGCATTAAGTAGTTTTAAGATTTAACGCGCACGGAAACATTGTTAACAACCATCACAGGTTGGCAGGTAGAAAATGCCTAGGCATTAAGCCCACCTTTTTGTACACAATTCAGCGTTGTGCAAATAAAGTGTTTAAATAAAATAATAATAAAATCCTCAGATTTTCGGATTTTTTGTCTGTCTGTCTGTCTGGGACATCATAGCTCCCGAACGGATGGAGCGATTTCAATTTTTTTGCATGAAAGGAGAGTTTGGCCTGGGTCTTCTTAGACATGTTTTATGAAAATCGGTTGAGCTGTTTAAAAGTTATGGGGGTAAGAGTGGGGGAAGGAAAACCAAAAAACCTGCAAATATACTCGAGTGGGGTATCAAATGAAAGAGCATCGCGTGAACATTACTAAATATTATGGTGTTTTACTTTTAAGGAAAATAAAACATTAGAATCGGGGGATTTTCTAAAATTTTAAATTTAGATTTATACTTATTGAATCGTTATTATCTCAGAAACGGTGGCTCGTAAGAAAAAAAGTATACATACATTTTTTATAGATCATTTTATGATCTATAATTTTGTCTCAGGTACTTTTATGATAAAACTTACCGTTTTGCTGAAAATCGCGATAAACTCATTATTGTAACCTTTGACCTTGAATAAAAATTTTTCCTCACATGGGAATGATGGGGAACTTCTAGGCATTGTTTATAATTATGTTTTAAACAATTTCACTGAAATTCAGCTTGTTGGGACTTTATGTAACTTCACTCTCATTTTTTGGTCTAAATTGACCGGACTATTATATAAATTATAATGATGTTGACAGCCCTTACCTCTGTGTAAAAAAATAATAAAAGATAAATTTAAATTGAAAAAAACTTATAAAATCTGTTCAAAACATTTCGCACTAGAAAAGCTTCAACAGTTTCAAACATGACCAACAATCAATTTTAAATTGTAACATTGAACTCATGAGTTTAAATGATCACAGTACAAAATTGATATAAATGTACAATTGGGTAACCATGAGGTCAATTCGCCGAAGAAACCCGAATGTGGGACAAACGACCCGGCATTACGCGAACTAATGGCAATAGAGCTGCTTGGTCCCAATATTGGATGGCGACACGTGACGCGCTTGCTCGGAATAACAAACGTGACGCGCGCCCATCTACAAATTAATGTGCAACTTGAAACAACCGAGCACACGAACACGCAACACGATCTGAGAGACGACTGTGAAGATCATAAGGTTATGAGCGACACAGAATCAACATTATTATTGAATATGCAGACAGTCATCAAATACTTGTTTTTCCTTATCCTTAACTTCATAAGCTCAATATGACAATTGCAATTCATCTAATATTTTTTGGTCATATCCCAGCATGATATATTTTAGCTAAACATCACGTATAAATGATTGGTAAATACGTAAACATAGACATATGTATTTGCCATAAACGAAAGAGGGAAGATCGTTTCCTTTAAACATGTGATTAACGAAGTCGCCCACGATTTAATATTAATATCCGCACTTCAGTCAGTTTAGCTTCGCTACGAAAGATATTAATCTGCAGATAAGAAAGATATTAAGGAGACGAACCATCTTGGAAGTATTGCAGCATCCGGAGGTAAAAATGCATGAGATTTGGCGCGTGTCCATCGGGAAAGCAGATTTATGATCCGAAAGCAGGTGTCTGGACTCTTTGGCATTAAAGAGCGATATTTTCGGCCGTACAGTGTCAAGGTCATCCATAATATTATTCATAGGTAGCCAAATGTTACTTGAATAGTAATATAAATAGTGATAATAATAGCTCGACGAAGTGCGAATGTCCATAAATTAGAAACCTGTCGCACTCAGTCACATTTGGCTAAAATAATAAGCGCACAATTTGATTTGTCAATTGAAAATGATACGAGAAAATAATATACCTGCAGCGTTTAACCGAGATTAAGCTGCTTCTAACAAATATATCAGTTGTTATGTTTCATTTGTTGTAGCTTGAAAGTTTAAAAAAATAGGAGAATGATAAAAAATTCAACACTTAGAGACGGACTACAGCATAACTACTTTAAATAAAAACTTCGTCAGCAAGCTCTTACTCTTGACCCTGCGAACTTGTGGCCACTCTAAAGCTTTGACAAACTCCGCACTCACGAAGCAATCATAAAGTTGAAAGTTTGCTGCGAGCACAGAGTTGGCCCAAACTAACGAGCTGTATATGACCTTAGCTCCTCAAGTAATATAAAACACATAATTTGCTATAATTAGATGCTCAAACTAACAGTGGGGTATTATATAGCAGAGTTGTAAACAATACTAGTATCACAAGCGGTTGTTATAAATTGTTGTATTTATGAAATGTCAGGAGAAAGGTCGCAGAGAAACGCGGTGGAGTTCAATGTTATGACTTTGTTCTAGATACGATTAAATTACGGGCAGAGGTTAGAATGGAACATTCTAATCGTTTATTAGATTATCCAGTTTGGCAAGAATATATCTCTTGTAACCATGGACGAATACCGTACCTCATATAACTTGGAAAGTAAAATAGTGCATTATTTATAAACACATTCTATTGTTTTACACTAGAATAGCGTAAATGTATGTGTGAATATTTCCATCCACCGCATTTTAGCAGCTTCATCTGGTTTTTTTCCGTCCTTCTCTTACTTTTATTCGCTATTTCAAACCTGCGTTACTTCTAAATTACTTCTCAAATCCTATTATATATTTTTAGACACTCCACGAATTAAAGTTACGATCATAAAGTTCTTCTAAACTTTGGTAAGAACCCGCCTACATATTCCCACAAGAGTAGCCTTACATAATACATACACTACAAGTTCTATCTAAAGGAAGATCTAGGGCGTATAAATAGAAAATTGATTGATGCCAATGTGCGGAGCAAAAACTAGAGCGATTAGATAGATCGTTTAGCCAAGACAGAACGGTTACACGTGATGGGATAATAGAGGTGTTTAGTCTAATGATAATGATGAATCAGGAAATGTCTGCTACTAGCGTTATTTCTGTTTGATAATATTCGTGTTGTTGGGTGGGGTGGTCGAATGCGTCATAGCGACCTATCCCATCTATTGGAATGTACGGATAGGTGCAGACAATAAGAATACGGTGCACCTGATTTGAAAACTTATTTTAAAACGGTGCATTTCAAGAGATATGTACAGTTATGCATTGTCTAGGCTAGACAGAGTCAGACAAAGAACTGTAACCTTTTTCATCATATCAGATTACTGACTCTGCTGATGGTTATTCTGCAGTTTATTTGTTTATGTATGTATTCATTAAATATCAATGGAATACATATTTATGCCGGGTCACGTATATATCGTTAAACTAGTGATTGAAAGTGTTGATTATGATTAAACTGGCACACGTCAATCTAGGTTATAAGTGTAGCAACTTTAGGTATCTTACTTTCGTTTTTGAATATGAGAATGGATTAATATTACACAAGGGATTCTTGTGTATACTTTTAAATGTTTTTTTTTACAAGTTAATGATTTCTGCGAACACATTGCGTGCCATATTTAATAGTTTTTGGTTAAGTCATTAATAAATTAACGATCATGATGCATGTTTTTATTTGAAAACTTGGCGTAATTTGTGGTTAAATCTGGTTTAGCCTCAGCGTGAAAGCGAAGCAGGGGAAATGTTGACTAATGAAGGTTTTTGCGAACAATTGTGAACGAGCGAATGAAAGCGCTCGTTTCCCAGAATCCAAACAAAAGTGAAACATTACATAAAATCTTAATATTGTTTAAGAAGAATACTCAAATATGTATGAAACTGTGTGGGTTAAACTGGTATCTGTGTGGATATAGTATTAGTATAATACCAACTTCACTATGGGTAGGTATAGGTATGTACTTTCTAAATGGATGGAAGTTTATGAACTTAATTTGTGAATTAAAACTTAAACGAGGTCTCCGAAATTATTAAAAAGTAGGTAGCAATGACATAATAAGCGTTATCAAAACAAATGCTATTATGATGGGTTGTGATAAAACACCGATATAACATTATATCAGCGAAGGTTTCACAAAGGATATACTTAATGCAGGCCGCTAGTGTTAGTCTTATCTAAAAATATGCGTAATGTGATCAGTCTCCTGTTTATCAACAGAAACACATCGATAATGTGAGTTTAATGTGTATAGTAAAAATATATATACATATTATGTATGTATGCTTATATTAAGTATATCAGATATCTAGTACCAGTAACACAAGCTTAGTGCTTACCACGGGGCTAGATGTTATTGTGTGAATTGTCTGGATATATTTATTTATAACTAGTGGCCCGCCCCGGCTTCGCACGGGTTTTTATTAAATTTATTTTCCCGGCAATTTTTCGATTTTTTCTCGCCTTTTAAACTTTCCCTAGACCTCCACGAACATTTCTAGACTATGATAAGATAAATCCGTTCAGCCGTTCTCGAGTTTTAATCAGACTTACGAACAACAATTCATTTTTATTTATATAGATAGATATAGATATATATTTTCATATTAATTTTATCTTACAATATAGATTAAAAACCATGTTTGTTTGGAGTTTTTCGTTAGTTTGGGGCAGTTTCATACGGTGTTAGCTTGAAAGTGAATAAGCCGAGACGACGCGACGGCGCGGCGTCCTTCAACGGGTAAATCGTATGCCAGATTTACCCCACTTTTTGTCCCACAACCATATTATTTAACTAAACCATGTATCTGTATGGTTTGAAATGGCCACCGCTCTTACATTTTATTGATCTAAACCAAGAACTAATCAATAAATCCGTGGTCTAAAGCTGATACGAGTCTACTCCGACGTAAATTGAAACTAAAGAGAAACAAACGGCGAGAAATCCGCTATTAGAGGGAACTCGCAGACGTTTGTATAAGCAGGGAGCGCACCTGAGCAAGCAAATGCAGAATCCAGGTCATCTGCCGAAGCGAAATGCCGAACGAATATTGCAAGTTAAATTGAAACTTGTAAATATTGCAACTACTTTATATTAGATATAGATGCGTATTGTTATGAAATATGTATTGGGTAGGTCTGAGAATCGGCCAACAGCCATGTGTATGTATAAAACACCTAAATAATAATATTTCCGGACAATCCACACAACAACATCTAGTCCCGTGGCAAGCTCTGAGCTTGTTACGGGTACTAGACATCTGATAAACTTAAATAATAGATAGATAAATTTTTATTTTGCATATTACACACCCATGCCGAGAAGAAAGTGCATGCAGAACATACAAACACCTATCCTTTTGAATCGAACACGCTACCTCTTATTAAATGAAAAGTCAGTCAGTCAAAATAGCACAAAACCATATTTGCCGTGTAGCTTATCAATATACTCAAATTCACTTTATTCAGTTAAATCAGAAACGGAAGAGCGCCACTGCAGTGGTTTTTTTTTACATTTTTAATATCTGATGCCGTTTCCGCAACGGATAATATTAACATTAAAGCTGGGTATTTTCCCAATTATTGTAAATGCCTCGTTTCATAGATTTACGACGAAAACAGAACACCAAGATTACGTTATCACTACTGATAATAAAACTGTGTTTTAATGGCTAGAATTCAACATCATTATTTGTGTAAGTATTTTCTTCTCCTCAAGGCTGTATTCCAAGAGCGAGGTTTACAACGTGGTTTTAGATATTGGGATTTAGAGGATGATATATGACAAACAGATGATATGACGACACAAGGTAAATTAATTGCCCACGTCACAGAATTCCATACGCATACTTGTAAGGCATTGTGCGATAGATAGATATACACACTGAGTAGCGATAGCTGCTACAATGACATTTATATTGGTTTTATGTACATATATTGACCGTGTGATTATTGGGATGGGAATGCGGATATTGCAGCGACAGCCATCTCTGTTTATTTCCCGGTTTCAAATCGTTCAATACCTCAATGCAGATTCGTAATTTAGACACATCAGTATCGAAACTGGGAAAATACTAGGATTTTCATGCATAATGGAAAGTTTAAGATATTCGCCGATCCAGATAGAATGTATAAAACTAGAGAATGATACGCCCCGTCGCTTCACTGAGTTAGACGTTGAAATTTCTTGCACTAGAATAAAAGTGTGGAAAAGTAGTTTCGCGTGCATTTTCTCTTTATCAGAGTATTATAAGAAAAACACGTGGAAAAAAGGTTTAAATGGGATTATGAGAAATGGCGAAGTTTGTTTGTGTCCCCATTTAAAATCCCCAGGGACTGAAATTCGAGCGGTACTGGTACCAGAGTTGACACACATTTAAGTCGACACTGAAACCCTTTACCGCCATTCGCCTCAATATAGGATCACTTTGTTGAGATGAAGAGTTATTTTTCAGGGTCGAAATGGATGTCTGTGTTGTTTAGAAGTTACTAGCCTGTGAATAAACGTTAAGTCGTATGCAATGCTCGTTTGATTTTTATTTGCAGACATTGAGAAATTGAGAAATGAACAATAAACAAATTCAGGCCTTGAAAACTTCACATTCAGTTTACAAATTAAAATCATAAAAATCTGGTCACATAGAAACAGTTCCAACAAAATCAAGATAGACTCCTTTTTGTAGTTGTTTGAAAAATAATCTAGATAGTTTAATATAGCGGCTAAATATTGAACCTGATCAAAGGTTAGAGGTAGAACGTGTGGGCGTGCTATCAACGTGCAATATAGCTCAGTTTAATCACAAATGCGTAGGTCTATAGCTGCTACCCTAGACATGTACGCAGAGGTCAGGTCGAGCTCGTGTGTGGGCGTGCCGTAGGCGTAAGTCCAATGCAAGCGATCCAGAACACTCATCATCACTTTGCGTGACACACCGCTCGGTTTATTCAACAGTATGATGCGGAGTGATTGGCTGTGGGTATTTTAGAACAGGCTATTAGCATTTCGTACAGGATCGGTTGTAAGTGAACTAGGTGATTAGGTTGCTAATTGAGTTGGCAGACTCAAGGATATCGTGGCAAGTTTCGCTAAGAGGAAAAGCCAAGAACGAATGGAAAAACATCGAAGCAATATATGTATCTATACTAATGTTAAAACGCTGAGGAGTTTGGTTACTTGAACGTACTAATCTTAGGAACTACTGGTCTGACAGAAAAAATAATTTAATATGAATACTTAACTCACTGTTAGATAGCGTATTTATTAAGAAAGGCTATAGACTAATCGGGAAATCCATAGAAAACGGGCGACGCCGTGGCTTGAAAAGCTAGTATGGAAATAAATTTCAAGAACCATGTCATCATGCCAATATGTAACTGAGAATTACTTCCCTAATATTAATCCTATTGATCTCAGACGCATAAAATGTTATAAGAGTTTCATAAATGTTTTCATGAATATCATCAACATCACAAGGAATTCGTAAAACACTGTGGCAACATACAAATTCCATGGACAAGGAAAAGACTCGCAAAGAATTGCGTAATATCCATAACTCATCACCGTTTCTCTAGTTTCCTAGCAAAACAACCGAGCCCTTCGGAGCCACGCAAAGGTCACAAGAATTAATCCAGATACTTTTCCATAGATTGCAAATATCTCTTGGCTAAGAGTAGGAGCCATTTCGTTAGCAAACTCGATGGTGCCAATTTAAAAGCAATTAGGTTGATCGTTTAACGATTGTTCAGTTATAACCACGTTATGACGCGTAGAATATATGATATCTCACCTAACATGGCGTCAATGACATACTAACAAACAAACGAATCTATGCATATTATTAATTAAAGTCGCGTCTGTCTGTCTTTATGTTCGGAAACTACTTAAAAGCTACAAAACGGCTTCGAACTCCCTAAATCATTTTGGTTTAATGATGATATTTTAGCAAATAAGATTTATGATTGTCTGTAAGGTATACATATGTATGTTTATATGGGCCTAAGATGCCTGAAATAAATAATTTATTATTATTATTAGTGATGTTCTGATTATATTGAGACGCTTTTATCAATTTTACGAGCTGACTGACTGTACGTGCTATAAACTTAAGACAGCCGTATCGCCGTAGAAAAGGGTCCAATAAGCAGGAAGATATTTCCCTTCCATAATATAGTATAAAAAGCCATAAACTTAAGACAGCCGTATCGCCGTAGAAAAGGGTCCAATAAGCAGGAAGATATTTCCCTTCCATAATATAGTATAATAAATCTAAATTTAAAATTTAAGAAAAACCCCCGATTCCAATCCCTTAATTTCCTTAAACGTAAAACAACATAATATTATGTAATGTGGACGCGATGCGCTTTCATTTGATACCCCACACTAGTATATTTGCAGATTTTCTGTTTTCCTTCCCCACTCTCACCCCCATAACTTTTTAACGGCTCAACCGATTTTCATAAAACATGTCTAAGAACACTCGCGCCAGACTCACCTTTCATACAAAAAAAACTAAATTGAAATCGCTCCATCCGTTCGGGAGCTATGGTGACACAGACAGACAGACACGTCAAACTAATAACACCCCTCTTTTTTGGTCGGGGGTTAAAAAGCTGTAAACAGGTGTCTCCAAACGAAATGTAGTTATTGTTAACGGTAGTTGTGTTTTAACTGTCAGGACAATTCCCGAACCTTTCTGGACAACCCGAGTTTTCTCAATAATATAAAAAAATATGAATGGCCTTGTAATAAAACTGAACATCACAGTATAATAGTTTTTAAACTATAACAATAAACATATACCAAATAATCTATAACCTAGTCTAGCCCAGATGATACAGAGGTCAAATATTCAAATCGATAAAACAACCTTCTCTGAGTAGTTTCCAAGGTTCTAGCGTTTGATAGTGGATCCTGGTTTAAGACGATCTTTAAAATCTAAAAGAATAGGTTTCTCAATCTTTTACAATCCGTATTTTTTTAATAATAGTATAGCTCACACACTAGCTTTACTTTGCCAGACCTGCGTAAATAACTATCTTTGAAATAATATTAATCAATTATAATAACCTATAAATTCATCGAAAAATAGGTGTCCAGAATTTTTTGATGAAGTGACAGATGGACTGAACTGTATACCTATTTTTACGATATAGTCATCATGCCTTTGGTAGATGTTTTTGTGTGGATTGTCCGATAATGTTTATTTTGTTAACCCCCGACCAAAAAAGAGGAGTTTGACATGTCTGTCTGTCTATCTATCTGTCTGGGACATCATAGCTCCCGAACGGATAGAGCGATTTCAATTTAGTTTTTTGTATGAAAGGTGAGTTTGGCTAGGGTGTTCTTAGATATGTTTCATGAAAATGGGTTGAGTCGTTTAAAAGTTATGGGGGTGAGAGTGGGGGAGGAAAACCGAAAATCTGTAAATATACTCGAGTGGGGTATCAATTGAAAGTGCACCGCGTGCACATTACTAAATATTATGGTGTATTACTTTTAAGAAAGTTTTTCTTAAATTTTAAATTTAGGTTTATTTGTTTATTTATTGTCTTACTGCCTGTCGAAATATTGGAAAAATCAAAATTCAATTATGCCTATTTGTTACCCGTTTCAAGTCTATTAAAATAGCATGGTCTCGAGTCACATGGTCATTATTCCAGTATAAATGGTATATAATGTAGTAGGTCAGGTTCATTGATATCTCACTAATGTATTCTCATTACCAGTTTGAAACCTTGCAGTTTATCAAACAGGTTCGCGTTTCGCAATAAAAATTCAACGAGGGCATCACCAGTTCTATTATTATTTGCTCTTTTATCAGTTTCTTTAATACATTTTAAGCAAACACTATTATTTATTGTTTAATTATTAAATGGAGATTTCTCTCCAGTCTCGTGGTCCCTCTCCAACAAGGTGGTGTCATCTCCGCTGCGACTCAGTCCACCATGACCGACTGCTCGACGCAGCTAACAGGGAACGACGGCGGTGCATTGCAATAGCAGCTAGTCGACAAAAGGACCCCCCTTAACGAGCACTCTGTCAAGAGTAACTGTCTAAGAAGATCATGTTAACCACTTGGGCGCAAATTATGCACAAAAAATAAAATAAACCTTTCCCTTGAATCACCTAATGCATTAAAATCCGTTGAGTAGTTCAAAAGATCTAAGCCGACAGACAGCGGAAACGACTACATTAAATACCTTCTACATTATGATATAAAATTTATAACTTCAGCATAAAAACACTCCTACATCAACAGTTACACATAGGTACGGCCTATATAGAATTAAGGTTTCGGTTGATAGGCCTCTAGTTTACCAAGTAAAAGCCGCAGATTATTCCAATTTGTTAACATCCTACGCAAACAAAGTTCACTGAACAAAACTAATCAAGGAATTAAATATTTTCATAGGCATAGACGTTAGTAGAACATTTTTATCAGTCAGTCCATTCAAGATTTCCTCTACATAAGTAGTTATGAAATTTAAAACTAATCAACACCGTGTTTGGCAAACTAACTTGATAAACGGGTTAGTGAGAATCGCCATCTTTGAGTTTTTCATGTACCTACTAAAATAAAACAAAAGTTTCATTCCACGAAAACACTAGCATTGTAGCAAACTTGTATTACAATATCGTCAGTAACAATAGTCTTGGCTCGGGGCCAGGAAAAAACTCAAACGTATCAAACGAGCGAATGTTTGAATTGTTTAATTAGACTTTGCGAGTGGAGGAACCGCACTATCAAGTATGCTACAACACTAATTAAAAACAAACAAGAAGATAATTGAGTGCGTTTGCACTACAAAATTGTAAACAGATAAATGGCACAGACATTATATAATAACAGATAGTAAGATAACTCAGAGGATAGATTAGCCTATCCTATTCCGACCTACACATACACCTATCTAGATGTAAGATACTTAAAAAATAACTGTGGGTACGGCCAAATACCATTGGCCACCCAAGTGGATAGCACAGTGGGGATCGTATGAAATAAAAATAACATAGCATGAGCTCGACGCTCAACCACTATCGGCACTCTCCACAATACTTTTAACAATAAAACACATAAGTGCTTCACGTTAAGTCATAAACATCTAATAACAGTTATTGCGCGATAGCTGCTAGTTGTAACAACAGAGCAAGGTTCGTGAAACCCTTCAGGTGACAAGGCCAAGATCATTTTTACCGGTTTGCTTACGTGATCGGAGAATCTGTCCTTTTCTAGCGAGGGAAGCCGACAGCTGTTAGCCTAAAGGTGCACAAAGGTGCATGAAGACAGGTAGAAGGAATCGGATAATTCGGACTGATCTCTCGGTGCACGAGCACCGAAGCAACTTGTGAATATTTATAGAATCGTCACGTTGTCACGGTTTCCAGCTAATATTAGTGAGTCGCCTCCTCATGGTTACCACGAAGCTCCTAATACTAATTTATGGTAAACGATCCCAACTCACTGGAGGGTATCCCTCCAAATTATACTAAACGATATTTTTGATTAATGAAAAAGCCAGCGTTGCGAATTATTACCCAAGCGATAACCGCCTCTATGTTTATAGCCTTATCTGCTATATTAACTCGAGAAACGTGTTCTCCTTTATTTGTTCAACTCGTACCTAAACGAAGTTTATTAAAATAGCCGCGTCGCCGCCGCGTCGACAGAAATTCTAGAACATTCGAAAATGTTTGCCTAATTTGGTTGAACACGAAACCCTACAACGGTGCCTTTTCAGCAACTTTGAACTTCTCATTTGTACGTATTCGCTCGTGTTACGCAGTTTCGAAGTAAAAAACATCTAAAAAGGTACTCTAATACAACGTGACCGGAGAATAACATTAAATTTCGGTTTTAACATAAATTCGATAGGTAAGGAATTATATTATTTCTACGAGTTTACAAGTTTGGGTATTATCATATAAATAAACGCACTCGTTTATAACTGTAAACATTTTGTTTATACAGCCTGACCTTTATTATAGATGTTGATTACAATAAGCAACAATAACTTCAAACACTTGTTAAAACGCAATAATCAAACAGCGTCACCTTCAAGGTTTATTTCAGTTTTATGGTTAATTTTTGCAATTCGTATACAATTTATATTTCAGGTAACTTATACTACGAACATAATTATGTTATTAGTAACTTCTAGATTTTAATGACTTCAGGAATAAAAATCAATCAAGTCTGACACACAAATGTCATTGAAATCAAAATATGTGGACCCCTTTGCGCTTGCCCATTTTGTGGTCTCCTGTCGAGAACCTCTCGGGCCCAACGTTTCAACTACACTTATCTGTTTCACTACGTCATTAACAGATATGTGTTCTACGCATCATATATTTCTGCTTTCGTAAAGGAACCCATTCTAAAATGAGCGTTGTTATTAACCTACCAAAAGTATTAAGCACTGCTTTGTTACCTGGCATGGTTAGTCCATTTTCGGCTCGAGATGGTTAAAATTAGAGAAAGGTCTGTCCTGGTCTGATCATAAAGGCAGATCCATAAACATTGCAAACTATTAATTAATTTCACGCTCAACATCAACAACCTATTTCGATCCCAATGCTGGGACACTGGTACTTTTCTCTCTTGTCGAGAGAGATTAGGCCTTTATTCATAACGCTGGCCAAATGCGGGTTGGTGAAAATCGAGTGTCTTTCAAACTCATCAAAATTCTCAGAACATGCCAGTTTCCTCATGATGTTAGCATACGCCGTTTAAAGCACACAATCTAGAATAAAATTCCGATGTGCACAGCTATGTTTGAACCCACGACCTTCTGGAATAAATGTCGATTGTGCTCCCACCTAGCCAACACGGCTTTTAAACTTCCCTACGTCAGTAACGCATTCGACCCATTCAAAGAAACCCAATCTAAAACGAGAGTTGTTATTATGCAACCCAGTATAAAACTACTGCTTGCTTAGTCCATTTTCGTCTCGAGATGTTGGAAGCGCACGTCACACTTCACCCGGTAATTAAGCTGCGTTCAGATGAAACTCTTCCCATTCCAAAAGAGCATTCTCGCAAATGAAAATGCTGACAACGAGGCAATTTCCGCTGTGATGTGATTGGTCTGCACCCGGATTTACATTCTAGAGGTAGTCATTGACGGCGAATGATCGATCTTTTGCTATACCTCTAGTATCTTTGCACTGAGAATGGTTTTAGTTTGAACATATTTCAGAATGTTGATTCTGATTGCATGTTGATGTTTTGCAAAATGAAAAATAGATGTTAGCCGATTCTCAGACCTAGTCAATATGCTCACAAAATTTCATGAAAATAGGTCAAGCCGTTTCGGAGGAGTACGGGAACGAAAACTGTGACACGAGAATTTTATATATAAGATAATAACTTTGTAAAATAAAATGTAAACGCTAAAATGTCCATGTATCGAGTTATTTTAGGTGTTCATTTTTACTATATAATGTAGAATTGTTTTTGTTTCAAATGCACGTCGAATTGAGAACGTCCTACTTTTTTTTTCGGCGGTTGAAACCAAATGGTTCTGTACATCAGCTGTGTTGAAAAGGTATTAGATCATGTAGTACGGGAGTTAGTTAGCGAACCAACAACGTGTTCTTAGAAGAAGATCTCTTCACACTTTTATGTTGTACTATACTAATATATGTTGTTGGGAATATAATGTGGGTTGATATATCGTTTTCTAAGAACTTGCTCGTTTTTCCGTCACGTAATCGATTTTGGTATAAGTAGTTGTTTGGCCAGTGTAATTTGAGAGGCTGTTTCACATAGAATCAAAATCGTAGCAACTTTATTGGGGTCATAATAATTATTAACAATGTTGATGTTTACTGTCTGATTTAAATAATAAACAAACTATCACAGTTCGTATATTGAGCAAACATAATTAAGAAAATTAGTATAAGTACGTAAGTAAGGGAAAATGTGTCTCCATTACATTTTTTTTTGTAGTTTCATCAAAAATGTTATTATCCCGTTATACTTATTTATTTTAAACTAGCGTCCACCCTATAATCCTTCCTCCGTAATCACTATCAATTTCTGAAAAATACATGAAAATCCGTCGAGCAGCTCGGAAGCGTCATTTAATACTATGTAAAGAAAATACCCTAATGACATTTACTGCAATAGATTACCCAAGTAATAAATATATTAAACGATTACAGGTCAAGCTACAAAGTGAGCTAAGCACCAGCACACACGTGTTGTGAAACCGGCGCGTAACAAAAAGGCAGTAGCGCGAAGAGGCCTTGCTTTGCAACATGACACGAAACGCTTTGAAGCCGCTATGGCTGTTGTTAACCTTTAGACAGGATTCTGTCCGTTCCAGGTAATTCTACTGGCCCGTAGAGATTAACCACAAGCAGGCAGACCCAAGACTACTGGGAAAGGTACTTACTACACGCCGAGTAAACCACGACTCACTGGCTTTTGAAAAGTATGCTGAAACCAAAACTAAAATTGTTGTTGGTGTAAATGTGTGATTTTACTTAAATTCAAACAATCAGCACTTTCGGAAGGTAGTTCAGAGCATCTTTATGCTAGATAAGCCTTCATTTGACCTCAATCTCACCTGGTATAAAGTGACGATACGGTCTAAGAGGGGCCATGGAGACCTAAAATTTATGTATGTATTAATTTATGTATTTTTAAATTTTATTTATTTATTTGTATGTGTATTTTTGGACAAGCTAACAGACGGACTAATTAGAATACCAATATTTTATATGTATTCAAAATGTAATAATAAATTTAAGTTTTTGTTTGTTAGGAAATAAATGTATTTTGTTTGTTTTTTGTTTAAAAGGTAGATTGCATTAATTATTTTTTTGCAAACGTAAAATCAAGACGTTACATCGCATTGAAGTTTCGCATGACGTAATAGTTTGGTACGATTTTGCGCTAAATTTCGCAGTCACAAGTCCTCAAACTGAAACTTTGGTGCTCTATTTCTTTGCATTTTTTTATTAAATTGATAAAGAAAAAAATATGTGTAAATAGAATACCAATTTTTTTTTTACGATTGACTAATTAATAGCAATCATGCATATTGACATAGGCTCGATATTTCGTCTTTCCGATTAGTCTGATCAATATTTAACTACCGAAGTACACCTTACATGATAATTCGACGGTAAAAAACGAAAAAGCTATTATTGTTCCGTCGGAGCGATGACGGGTCTAATCCACCTAGACAACTTAATCTGGTTCTTTATAAGATTAGCTGAAGGATTTAGGCCGAAATAATTAAGCCAACGCGAACTTTTGAATAAAACAGGTACACCAAAGGATATTTTGTGAAAAATAAGAGAATTATCACAACAAAAATAAGTGAACGTATAGTTAAAGTCATATAGGAAATCCAAAGATGCAATTCATATTAAATTCGTGGGTAGTTAATGTTTTGTGATTATTTCAGCAATATTAAGTACCTATTAATAATAGAAAAAACTATTTAATAAAAAAAACAATTATTTTTCTAATTATCTATTCACCTAGAATCAAAAAAACCCAGAAATGGCAAATTAATACGAATTATTCTTCAATCCCTAAATTTCCGTTCATACAATTTGCCTTCAAATATTTCGCCTAGCACTTCGCCACACTTTATCAAGCATCTAGCCCACTCCAGCCCACGTGGGCGTTTCAATCGAAAGTGACAGCCTTGGGCCTCGATAACCAATTACATAACAAAAAGGACGAGCGAGCGTGGATAGGCGACGACAGAATTCAAAATACTGTATTGTGTCTCAGGTGTGCTGTTATGATGTCAGTTTTTGGTATGCGCCGGCTTACCGCGTATTTTGCGCGTTACATGAAATTAACCCAGGGAATAAGTACAAATTTGATGAGTATGAGTATGACTCATACCACACTTAGGGGTGGTCCGTGTAGAGTTTATTCAAATTTTGCAATAAAATAAAACAATGAAATAAGTAAAAAAAATTTAAATGTGCAAAAAGTTGAGGTTCACCTCGGTCACCCATCCAAATACTGGCCTCACGCAACGTCGCTTGATAAAAATCGCTTTTGTTGTATGGGAGCCCCTTATATATTGTGTGTCAGACAGACAGACGACGAAGGCTCAGTAATTGGGTCCCGTTTCACCCTTTGGGTACGGAACCCTACGTAACCCATAATAAATAAATAAATGGTTGACTGATTACGTCATACTGACTGCTCATACAATTTATGATAATAACTTCACATTGAGCCTAATTGACAATCAAAATATTCTCCAACATGATGAAAATTTTTCGAGTTTTACGATATTTAGTACTAGTTTTCCCGTGGAATTAATTCGTTTCCCACGATACTTAATATTTCCTCGACGTTTGAATTTAATAAAATCTGTTAATTGCTTTAGGTATGAAAGACAAAATTCACACATTTATAATATCTAGAACAGATAATATTTTGAAAACGATCCAGTTAGCTAAAGAGTCATGTGAAACAAATTTGAACAATGCAAATTAACCTAGTCTTCTTAGAGAAAGGATGACATCTTAATATATATAAATCTCGTGTCACAATGTTTGTCCTCAATGGACTCCTAAACCACTTAACCGATTATAATAAAATTAGCACACCATGTGCAGTTCGATCCAACTTGAGAGATAGGATGGTTTTTACGGCGAGAAAAATTCGAATAATTTCCGGGAAAATTTTATATCCGTGCGACGCCGACGCTGGGGCGGGCCGCTAGTAATTTTATAAAACTTAAACGGACTCAGGAAACTATTCACAGTCAACAATTAATCCTTCAGGCCCGGAATGTTGAATTTGCCAAAATGTTGTATTCTTATAATGTTGAATATACCAAAACGTTGAGTCCTAAAATGTTGACATGGCAAAAAAGTTGAGTCCCAAAACGTTGAATTCTCATAACGTTAAATATAACCAAACGTTGAATCCTAAAATGTTGACATGGCAAAATGTTTCAATATGTTTCAGTACTCAGAGGAAGGTACCCACGCTAGAGTTTTAGTTTCCTGAGTACTATTTCCACGAAACCTCTTTAGTTATGTTGAATTTGACATTTGTCAGTCAATGTCGAGTATACAATTATAAAGTCACGTTATTTTAAATATAATGTTTCAAGCTCTTGAGTTTATTAAAAATCAGAAAAACAATGATATGCTAATAATAAATGGAAAGTATACCCTAAATAAAAATGGTTCGACGCGGTGGAAGTGTACAAACCGTGATTCTTGTACGGCCACCGTGACTTTAAGTGCAGATAAAAACAAGATACTACGAGAATCTGTTCATAAATGCGTGACAAGGGAAGATAAAACAATAATTATGCAACTTTTGAATGATATCAAGAAAGAAGTATGTTATAATCTTAATCCAATCGAACAAATATTTGAAGGTATGCTGACTGAATTTGTAGACCGTAACTCAGACCTACCTGCATATAATATACCTACGTATAACTCTGTCAAAAGTTCCTTATATAGGGCCAGAAAACTATTTTTGGAATCGGATAAACTAGTGTTCAAAAAGCCGGAAGATTTCAAGGTTCCCAAAGGGTTGTCCAAGAAAATGTTCATTTTAGAAGATGGAAATGAGGAAAAGATTATAGTAATGTGTTCTTTGAAAATGATTGAAATAGTAAAATCTACCGGCAGTATTTCCTACTATGGTGATGGGACTTTTAGGACGTGTCCAAAGCCTTTCTACCAATTATATATTTTACACCTTGATGTTTATTCAGATGATAAAAGCATAAACGTTTATCCCGTTATTTATGCATTCTTGCCCAATAAATCGCAAAAAACATATACAAGGTTATTCGAGTTAATCAAAAATAAGCTCCAAGCCCGCATATTATTTTTTAAATGCGATTACGAAATTGCTCAAATTAACGCAATACGAAGCACATACGAGGATATAAAAGTATCAGGCTGCTATCAGCACTTTAACAAAGCGGTGTGGAAAAAAGCCAAAGATTATGAATTAGCAAAGAAGAGATCCAGCAACAACTTACTTTATAAATCTGGAAGAAGTATTGTAAGAATTTGCTCTTATTTTGTGCTTCTTCCGTCGACTCATATGGAACAAGCTTGGCAAGCTATTATCAACGCAGCTCCCGATTCACCAAATATGCACAGGTTTTTAAAATATTTTGAAAACCAGTGGTATAACATGGATCACAATTTGATAAGCTGTGCAATGATATGCACCGAACCACCAATTCCTGTGAGGGCTATCACCGAAAATTGAACACCAGACTTCCGAAATCGCCTAATATATTTCTGGTGTTTAAAAGTTTATTAAAGGAGGCCAATTATTATGATCGAAAAATAACAAGATCATTGTTTTTCCCTTTTAAAAAAAACCGAAGAGCACAGGATACTCTTTTCGATATAAAATATAAAACTCTTTTGAATCGTTTGAATAAACAGAAAATCACTCCACTGAAATTCTTAAAAAAGATAGTGTATGTACATAAGACTTAAGTTGGGCTTTTAAGATAATTTAACGATAGTTAGATAATTTTTAAGAAGTTGAATAAAAATTTAAGTTGGGTTTAGTATTATTTTGTTTTCACTTATGTAATGCGATGATAGGTAGCTCATTGGTGTGACAGTGACGTCGACTTCCGATCCGTGAGTCGTGGACCATGCATACAGACATACTGTGGTTGGTAGGCTGTTTTCTATAGACATGATGATGGTAGCTTTCTGCTTCATTAATAAAAACCGTCTCACTGAGCTCAAATTTACAACATTATGAAAATTCAACAATTTGGGACTCAACATTTTGGAAATTCAACATTAAAGGAATTGTAACTTCAACATTATGAGAATTCAACGTTTTGGGACTCAACTTTTTTGCCATGTCAACATTTTAGGACTCAACCTTTTGGTATATTCAACATTATAAGAATACAACATTTTGGCAAATTCAACATTCCGGGCCTGGCATTAATAAACAAAAAATCTTTCTTTGCTTAGAACCTGACGAAATAATGAGGTAAGGTTCTTTTCATGACAGATTAGGGATTAGGCTCCGAACCCTTGAAACCGGATGAATGGCTTAAAACCATAAAACACAAGGGACAAGGGTCTTAGATTAATCTTCTCAGTGGGAACGCGGAGTCGAACTTTAGCAGAATCATATAGTTAACTAGTAGTGCCGGAATGACATTTTCCCGCAGCATAAAGCAGCCTATGTCCTTTCTCAAGGTCTAGATAATCTGTGTACCAGAGTGCTGTTGTGAAATTACCGAGGGTGCAGTGATAATAAATATAATAGGGCAAAATTAGTTTACGTTAACTGTAAACATCACTAGAAAGATAGATAGATAGATAATATCTTTATTGCACACCAATGCTTACAGACTAACTTAAAAATAACAATCAATAGCCACATACGTTGTACAATCGGCGGCCTTATCGCCTAAAGCGATCTCTTCCAGGCAACCTTTGGATGGATAGGATATGTTAGGAACACAAAAGACGGTGCACAAAGATCATAGCATATACATAAATAATATGAAAAAGAAAATAAAAATACATACATTATATAAGAAAAAACAGGGGAAAATACATAAATAAGTATAATAAACGATAAATGTATTATTAATATACCATACACATGAGTAAAAAAAGAAAAAAAATCTGATTCTAGTAGGCTATTAAAACGTATTTACGATTTTTTTGCATTTATCGGGGATTATTTAACACTGCACCCTCGTTATATCAGTTCAGTATTTTTTGCGTGAAAGAGGAGTTACTTTCGCATTTATAATATTAGAATGGACAAATCTTTATTCTCTACAGGATATTATATTATGGTCTGGTAACCATGCAATTTACTTATCACTAACACTGGCTACTGCAAATTAAAGATTTCGAGAAAAGACAACATTGAAAACATCGATCGAATAGTTCATTGAGCGTTCTTATTCAATATACCCGACTACGGCAAAAAATAATTTTAAAGCTTGATTTTATAGGACTTCTATCGGCCCGCCTCGGCTTCGCACGGGTACTTATTCCAAATAGTTATCCCGAAAATTATTAGACTTTTCTCGTCGTTATAACCATTCTTGGACTTCCTCGAACATTAAAAAACTAGTTGGTTAAATTTGTCCAGGCGTAGTTGAGTTATGCGCTTACCTACACATTCTGCCATTCATTTTTATATAAAAGATAAATAATGTATTTTCTTCAATATTTTGTGTAGTATTAACGATATTAATGCCCCAAGGCCCATCATAATATATTGGAATATCTAATCTTGAACATTCTACAACGACTTGTTACTGTCACGCAAACCTACGTTATTAACTTATTGTTGGTTTAATAGAATAGAAAATGTTTCATTACACTATAAAAATACAAACAATGCGAATTCTTCAAGGTAATCATTATACTGTGTAATAATATATATAATAAAAAATATCTATATATTTATGTCTATTATATTAATAATAGCAGAGATGTCTAGTATCCGTAACATAAGCTTAGAGCTTACCAAGGGACTAGATGCTGTTGTACTATATATTGTAAAAAAAGAACATAGTTACAAATGATTCGTCTCCATTGGAGAACATTTTGGCCCCAACAACCATAAGTTATAGTATCCAGCTTATCTAGTAATCTAGCAGATTAGCTATGAAAGGCTTGTCGCAAACACAATAAAGATGTAACCACCTATAACTGCTATAACTAGGTTCAGCTCCGGACCCCGTCGTTAAACGCAACTGATCGTAACGACATAACGACGAGATCGGACCAGATAGTCGTTATTTAAGAGTCACAAGTTTATTTTGCCGTGGGTTATGTCGCCCTAATGAAATTATAGAATATTAAAACTGTTTGGTAATAGACTTGAATTTTCTAGATAAATAAATATTTCGGGTAATCCACATCTATCCCCGTGGTAAGCTCTAAGCTTTTGTTACGGGTACTTGACATCTAAAGTAGCTACTTATATAGTTTTTTTTTATTATACACCCAGACCAAGGAGATACTGTTACAGAACAAACAAACACTTGGCCCTTCGGGAGGAAACAAACCCGCTACCTCTTGCGCTGCAAGCGGGCCTTCGTCCACCGCACCACTGAGGCAGCAGAGGCAGTAAATAAGAAAAAAGTAAAAAATAAACAATCAATGGTTTATGACACGAAACTTTTTTTTTTTATAACAATGAGCATTATTTAGTCAGTTTCAGTTACTTGTAATTGGACTTTGCGCTTAAAGCGACAATTTGCCAGTGTCGAGTTAAATAAAAGTATAAAGTGAAAATGAAAATGAAAATGAAAAAAGTTTTATTACAGTAACTTAATAATAAGGTTTACAATTCAGTTTTTTTGAGTCTCCTAAATAAAGTGAAAAAGATGATAATTATTTGAACGCCATTTTGAATGTAAACTAATAACTATGTACTTCACCCCGTCACTCAACAACGCTTTGACCAATTTACAATACTTTATTTACCATGCTTGTAGAAACATTTCCTTGCATAATAGGTTCGTAGAATTCTGGAA
This sequence comes from Gymnoscelis rufifasciata, assembly GCA_929108375.1. Taxonomy (NCBI): domain Eukaryota; kingdom Metazoa; phylum Arthropoda; class Insecta; order Lepidoptera; family Geometridae; genus Gymnoscelis; species Gymnoscelis rufifasciata. The sequence goes on from OV815322.1 coordinate 12,230,444, forward strand.
ATTTACCTGAAATGGCTGCAATGCACCAGGATATGAGCCTGAAAACCTATATTTTATTACTTAAACATTTTATGAAATTATTGTGTAATAGTTAGGTAATAAATATATTTTTTTTCTTGTTAAGTGTCTTTACATTAACTGTTGATATACGATTACGAAAAAAAATTGAACGATGTAAGCTAAAACCATATTAACCAACAACCTTTCATAAACCCCTATCTAATCTGCTCTCATTATCTAAAAACAAATATGTGTATTAGATTTGCCAGATAGTAGCCAAATCCACGAGTACGATACTATCGTTAAAGTTCGCAAAAACCAATGTCCTTGCAAAAAATCGTTTGGTCCGTTTTAACCAGTGTCTTATTGAATTTCACATCCTAATCGGTAATAAATATACTTCTATAAAATACTTCAATGACTTTAAATCTAAGCCTTGAGCTACAAGGAAGTTTAATTAATTATACGTACTAATATTTAATTTAAACGGCCATTACCATCTACTTAAGTATTATCAAAAATTGCAGTGTTCGTTCGAACTATGACTCAGAATTTCTGGAAACGTGAAACGCAAAGTAGTTTTTATTTTGCTGCTCGTCAGGTTGTAATTTATTAGTAGTTCCGTTCCAACGAAAATGGGACAATTCGTCATTATTATTGCGCCGGCCAAACGATGACCCGATTTAAACGATAGGCGTTCAAATGTTCGACTCAAAGGTCAGCAGTAAAGGGACGGTATCGGCGTGGCTGAGCCGTTCCATTGTCTCGACGTTGAATAGCCGGGTTCCCTGTGGCCGCTTAGCAGCTCAGCTCGCAGCTCGCTAACACAAGAAATACAAGAATGCGTCGGTGTCAGACATACGGCGCTTCCGAAAGCACTTTCGCCGGCGGTCGGGCGCGCTCGGGCGTCTCCGCGCCCCACAGCTGAGCGAGCGGCGCGCGAGCGAGAGCGCCTGCGCGCGCCCCCCGTGCGGGACAGAGAGCGCGCCGCGCAACTCCAAGCGCCGCCATTTACTTCATTCTAGTTACTCGGCCTCCGTCGTCGTGACAGCGTATTTCCATTTTATTACAGCGCGGAGCTTTATCGTTTTTATAAGTGAATTTCTTTTAAAATATATTCGGTCGCGTACCGTGAAGTGCTTTACGTGTGTTCGTGCAATGGCCACGGTGTGCGGGTGAACGCGCTATCGGAAAGCGACGAAGAGATGTTTGTCTTCGTCGCGTCCGTTGTCAACAGAGAGTAACGTGGATTATGCAAGTTGGAATATAATGCGGATGAGTGTTAGGTAAATGAGGAGTCGTTTTGTCGAAGTGAGTGAGAAACGTGGATGTTTGCGCAGAGTGGCGGCTGGTGAGCGCTCCGCTCGGCGCGCGGCCAGCCTCGGCGGCGGGCCACTAGCCTCAGCGAGAAGCGAAGGTGCAATTAAATTACTCCCATCGCGAGACAACGCTCCAGCTGTTATCGTAAACAGCCCGCTCGAGTGACGTCTTGTGAGAATGTAACTAATGGAAACGCATAAATTATCATGTTTTTAGTTAAATACAAAGGTCAATGTGGTGTGTAGCGACGGCGCTGACTCGCTACGGCGACTTAGAAAAATAAGCGAGGAACGACTAGACCGGAATCCTTGCAAGTGGGTCTAGGCTAGTAACTAGTTGTTCTGACGTGTTGCACGCGCAATGAGCCTCGGCGGCAGTCTCACCGCAACGATACGTTGTCCTGCGACTAAGTAATACTAACATTTTTCTTTGTGTGCAAATGCAAACAATAACGATGCAAATATCTAGCCATCTGTCTCTGCAGCCAGCTTGCGTGCCAAATACTCATGATTCCTATCTACCTCTAGAGCAGCCGGCAGCTAACGATACAATTATTTAATAGTACCCAAGAACCATGAATAACAATAGAGCTATCTTGTGTTGGATATCCCTAACAAAAAAACAAGTTCCTACCTATAAAAACAATTTCAATACACAAAATACACAATGACTAACCTGGACTTTTCTATTGTTACAGCAAATAAGACTATGACGGTTGTAATATAATGCAGTGGCTGCTCAAATTAGTGTCGGTGGCAATAATTTGCTGTGTCGGAGGAGAGGAAGCGACGTGTCGGGAGGGATGCATGTGCTCCGCGCGGCAGGCGGTATGTCGCGGCGCGGCACCGCCGGGCGGACAGCTGACGCGTGCCGCATTGCCGCACCGCCCCGACTTACAGGGCCTAATGTGGACAGACTCCAACATCACCGCCCTGGAGATAAACCTCTTCGCGGACCTACACCATTTAGAACACATCGATCTCAGTAGAAACAAAATACAGCGAATCCAGGGCGGTTGGTTCGCTGCACTTAACAAACTGACGCACCTCAACATATCCCGGAACGCCATCGAAGACCTGCCCCGGGATTCGTTCGATGATTTAAAGAGCTTGGAATTCCTCGATGTTTCCCACAACCACCTGAAGGCTGTGCCGTTTCAGGCGTTCGGCCAGGTCGCCCGGCTGCAGTACCTAGACATATCGCATAACCAAATAGCGGCGTCATTCCTAGATTACTTTTTTAATCCTAATAGACGATTGAAACAGTTGTTCCTAAATAATAATAACCTAGTCACGATAACATCAAACGCCCTAGTCAACTTGCGGGATTTGGAGGTTTTGGATATATCGAGCAACAACCTGGACTATTTACCCAAGTCTCTGTTCGATAACTTTGAGCAATTGCAGTCCTTGAACCTGAGCTACAACAAGTTCCAGAACTTGACCCACGAATGCTTCAAGAACCTCCGCAGCCTGCGGTGGCTGCACCTGGGCGGCAACAGGATGCGCGCGCTGCCGCCCACGCTATTCCAGCACAATCTGAACCTCACCACTATCTACCTCGAACGCACCCAAATTTCCGTCATACACAATACGAACTTCAAAGGGTTAGAAAAACTACAGAGATTATACATAAGATATAACGAATTTTTACGTGAAATAGAACCGTATGTATTCGAAGACACGCCGGCGATAACGCATTTGGATTTGAGCGCGAATGCGATGACTTTCTTGCCCCTCTCGCTGAAAATGTTAGACAAACTGGAGGAGCTGTACATCGGGAACAATCCGTGGGCTTGCGACTGTCGCATGGCGTGGTTCGGGCCGTGGGCGGAAAAGCGGAACCACATCATAAAGTCGGACCAGAGCTGCCACCTCTCGTATCCGAGAGAGATGCCGAGGATTTTGAATCACACGAACTGCAAGCCGCCGAGGCTGGAGTCGAGCAGCCCGCTGGCGCTGTACCGACTGCGGTCGGACGCGCTGCTGGAGTGCAAGTTCTCGGGAAACCCTCCGCCGGCGCTCACCTGGATCACTCCCACGAGGAACGTCTACCACTGGAACCCGAACCCCCAGATACCGAGTATATTCCACAAGCACGGCTCCGCGCACGACCAAAACTACCGCAGCATAGACATGTCACTGTCTAGAGTCCGAGTGCTGGACGATGGGTCGCTGCTAGTCGGCGACATTCATAGAGAAGACTGTGGCATTTACTTGTGTTTCGCATCGAACCCTACGGCGAACGTCACCGCTGAAGTAGTTCTGAATATAGACCCTATGACGATGTTCGAGATTAAGATGTACAGTATCCTTTGCGGAGCCATCTGTGCCGCTGGTTTCCTGGGACTGACTCTGCTCGTGCAAGCCTTACGTTACATCTTCTACAGGTAATTGTTTTCGAACAAATTCAATAATATTATCGTAGTATTTTGCAAACAACTATAATGAGTGTTTTTTCTGTTCTAGGTTCCGCCTGATGGAAACTTGCTGCAGCTGCTGCGGTTGCGTGACCCGCGCCCAGCCGCGCTCGCGACAGATCACGAACATGCTGGACAACATCGAACAGTACAAGCGACAACAACTCGACAAACTGAGGGAAAACTATGCTGTCCAGGTAGCACAACCTTTACATCAGAGACGCTTGTTATTATTACGCTTTTAACTATGAAAATTAATTATGTGTTTTGCCATCAGGTGCACCGAATAAAAGAGAATTGCACGCAACAAATGGATTGGATACAGAACAGCTACTCGACGCAAGCCAGCCATCTGCGCAACATTCGCGACATCGGAACCAATCACTTGACCGCCATGAAAGACAACTATTATGACCAAGTAAGTATCTCAATAACACCACGTTTAGGCTTAATATGAGAGGTTTCGGTAGCTAATATTTGTGTATTTCTGCAGGTGAAACGAGTGCGCGAGTACTCGACGTGCCAACTGAACTGGGTGCGCGAGAACTACGTGTTCCAGCGGAACAAGATCCGCAAGTTCAGCGCGCACCAGGTGCTGAGACTGCGCGAGTCGTACAAGTACCAGCAGCAGACGCTCAACAAGGTGCTGGAGAACCTGCCGAGTCTGTATTTCGAGAACTGTCGGAGCGGGTCCTGCGGGCGGAGCGACAGCATGGCCTTCGATCCCGACGTGGAGGTGATCGATATGTATCTGAAGACGAAGATCGAGAAGCTGGCGCATCTGCCGTCGCTGGACGACGAGTCGAAGATTTCCGTGTACTACACGCCGACGGAGCGCAGCGCGACGTCGCGGCGCGGCTCGCCCGCGCCGGACGCCGTGCACATCAACATGATCGAGCGCGACCCGCCGAGGCTGTACGCGCTGATCCGCCCGATGCAGCTGGAGGAGCGGGACCTGGAGCCGGAGGCGGAGCCCGAGCCGAGCTGCTCGGGCACGGCGCAGAAGCCGGCGAGCGAGCCGCTGCTGGGGCGCGTGCGCGGCGGCGCGGGGCGGGGCGCGCGGCTGGGCTCCAGCGCCAGCTCGCCGGAGCTGTCGTCGGGCTGCGAGCGGGCGGCGGCGCGCGTGCTGCTGGCCGTGGAGGTGCCGCGGGCGGCCGGAGCGCCCTTGTAGTACCGGCTGGTGCGGCGCCTGCTGCTGTGGCCGCGCGCGCCGGCCCTGGCCCTGGAGCCGACCTTCCTGTGAGGCCGACCGGTCGACCGCACCGGACCCCGACCGGGTCGACCGTACCGAGTGAGCTGTGATAGACTAGATTCGAATTTTACGTGCTAGTGAAATTTTACTTTGAGTCTTAGGGTAAGGACGTACGCTGACGATCTGTTCCGTAGTGAATCGAATGTTGCGCTCGTGTTTAAGTTATATTGTGGGAAACTGTAGACTTGTAAATAATGTCTGTTCCGTTTCAAATCATATTTTCCATTTTGATGTATTTTTAGGGTAGTTCGTAGGCATTTTGTATCTGTTCGGGAGTTACGGTAGAATGTACGCGGTAAGAGTTGTTACTGTAATGTTGTTGTAAAGTGGCGGGCGGGCGCGAGCGCCTCTGCGACGCACTTACATGTATATACTGTATATGTATGTATGTATAGTATCATATAATATAGTATAATCTGTCCTGATCTCTCCTACATCCGTTACGTATGCCTATCTAGTGTTGTAACGAACGTTTTCTACGCTCTATAAAATAGTAAAATTAATAACTAAATACAATATATTTTTGTCAGTTTGTCGTATCATATGAAGGTAGTTACTGAATCCGAAACGAGTCTTGCAGTGATATGCCAAATAATACAAACCAGCAATGATTATTTATAACGTTTCATAAAAATTCTAAATATACAAGATATTGTTGAAAATTTTCTAAATATATAACGAGAGTAAAGTGCTAATCATAGAAAAGAATAAATTATTTTTCAATGTATTTTACTTGTATTATTTACCTAAACTAATTTAGAAAACAATTAGGTAGATTAGGCAGTATCTTTCAAAAGCCTATTCATTCATTTTAAACATTACTACAGTTTTCAATATATTGGTGTTAAATATTATGACCTATTCAAATATCAGTTTAAAATAAAACACGGACTTTGTTATAATTTCCTTTATTCTGTAATGAAATGTTTCACAGAACAACCTATTATTTTTAAAGTAGAACACCTGTGTATATAGAATAACATGCGCCGCGAATCTTATTGTACTTACAATTATAATTGACCACAGTGGACATTATTTTAACCAACTTCAAAAAGGAGGAGGTTCTATGTTCGACTATCTTATATATATATTTTTAATATGTTTGTTCACCGATTTCTCCGTGAATAGTGGACTTATATGGTGGAATAAGTTTGAATTTTTAATTCAACTACATTAAATACTTATTTACATACATTCTCGTTAACGGAACTAAGAAATAAATGTAGATTTTATTAATATATTCCGCACAATCACTAGCAATGAAAAATTTCAATCATATCAGTTTAGCTAGTTTCGCTCAATGATATATTGACTGGATATTGGTGATACTTTTAGAGGAATCAGAATCAGTTTGGACCCACCCCCTTACGCATAATTGTAAACTAAAGTTATTTTAGTATTTTTAAACGAAAATGAGCTATCTATTATAATATGCATAATATGTCTTATAATACCTAATTCAAGACGTCTATTTCCGTAGTATTAGTGAACATTTGACTGTCAGATCTCAGATGTCTCATAAGTGAGCGTTACGTTCTAGTAAGTCCAGACAATCTTATTGCAAGCTACAGAAATTCATATCGCTTCCGTGAATGCACTTTACCTACTAGGTGCCGTGAGAACATGCGCATATTATAAATAAATAAGTATTTAAAGACTAATCCCACAGCATCAGCTAATTCCAAACTAAGCAGAGCTTGTACAGTAAGCATCGTTGGCTGGTAACCACCTTGCATTGGTGGTTTGTTCCACCATTTCGCGACGCATACCGTACTACGGGTGTTATGTGACTGATATACTACATAGATACATTTTTTATGATGACAAAACGTTTTAATGGGTTCTCAGAAGAGTTGTATTTCGTATAGTTATAGCTTTCAATTTAAGCGTTTCGTTCGAGACGTACCTACGTCTGCGGCGCGGTATAAGTGCGTTTCACGTACGGTCGATTGTTGTCATACAAAGAGCATTGTGTAGCAACAGTGCGGCGTACGTACGGCATCCATTCAACATAATTTTAAGGTTATTTCTATGAAAACTCAACCTTTAATAAATATAATAATTTCATGTATTTTTTCTTTGTAATTTGTTAGTAATCATAACATGGCTAGACAGTGTAAGAATTCAATATACAAAAAATTACTCAGTGTAAATTTACCCCTTCAGAGTCTGCTCTCATAGCCAAAAAAACATATAGGTAGGTAGGTTTTTCAGCATGTTCCGATACGATTCTCGACAAACACGTTCACAACTTTTGACATAGTTTTAGCAATACTTAATCGTTTCAAATTTATCTGTTAAAAACCGGTACGAAACGGTTTGTGAGCCATAAAGTATTCCTATATTTTAGTAGTTCTCATAGTAGATCATAGTAAATAAATCAATATTTCCGGACAATCCACACAACATCTAGCCCCGTGGTAAGCTCTAAGCTTTGTGTTACGGGCACTAGAAATCTGATATACTTAATACAATAGACATACATACATAGATATGTTTTATTATACATAATAAACACCCAGACCAAGAAGAAAGTGCTTGCAGAACATACACACACTTGACCCCATGGCGGGAATCGAACTAAAAATTTAATTTAATCATAATGTTATGTAGGAAACTAATTTTTAAAAGCAGAAGATTATTTGAGTTTTTTAATGTTTTATTTACTAGACTCGTCTCGAGACTAGCGACCCGGCCCGGCTTCGCACGGGTGTAATGCTCATACTAAAATACCTACAACATAATGTCATGTCAAAGTTTTAAATAATACTAACATCGCGAGACTAAAATCATAACATTTATATTATCATATAATTATCTCCCTATTTTATATAAACTAGAACTTACTAAAATTTTATTTATGAATAGCTTGCAACATAACGAAATAACATCAATTTGAAAAAAACGTGTAAGTACCATATTTAAAATCTGTCAGATCTCTAACCATATGGCTTGAACATGAAAGGAAGTCAACTCCAGACATGTGGACCAGTGCAGGTGGAAACATCTGTTCTAAAACACTGATAGCGTGCTTATAATACTACTTTTGAACAAATTCTTGGATCACTAAGGCATAGACTGAGGGCTTATTTCACAAAATCCTGGTAAAATAGGCATTGGTTACTTATGTTAAGAGCTATCTCGCTTTGTCACATGTGACTGTAAGCGTAATAGTTTTCTATTTTAACCATTGTTTACGGGCATGGTGAAAAAGCCTGTTTAATAGTTAAAATCTATAAGTTCATTAGAAAAGTCAAAAATAAATGTTATTTTATGTACGGTTTAATTAGTCAGCCTGACAAGGGGTTAGATCAGGGAAAAATTAGCGCAGTCTTAACATTTTTCAAAGCTTCTGAAGACAAACTTATTATTAACTTAGCTGTTATTGTGACGTATAATTTTACCTTTAATAAATAATTATTAATTACTATTATGATTTCTTAAATCAGAGTAGCAATAAATTACTATACAGATTTTCTTCGTTTATGGAATCTATGTAGAAAGTAGATCCGTAGCATTTAACAGAGTATAACAAATCCCGTCGCTTGACGAATCCCACATGCCTTTTTAAGAGAACCTGGATCTACAATATCTAAAATCTTCTAAAATCTAAAGATGAGAAATTGATAAAACCCACACATAACCACTACAAGTATCAATGACCTCTGAATATTGATCCTGGTAATTACACTTATTTCGACGAGCAATATTACTTTCAACTTTTCACTCTAATTTCTGTTTCGTCCGACAAAAGGAGATAATATAGTCATGGAGGTTGGTGGATATCGCTCTTGGTGGTTCTACAATAAGGTGGCTGGACCTCGTCTCCTCTCTGACTCAGTCCACCATGGCCCGACTTCACTTTAAGCAGCCAACAAGGAACAATGGCGGCGCATTGCAAGAGGTCATAACCACGACCACGACAATGAGTTAAAGCCAGTTTCACCATCTACGAGTAAAATAGCCATTGTTCAAATATAGAGCAATCTCGGTCGGACAACTAACAGTTGTCAGTTGACTTGATAACTCTATATTATAACCATTGGATATTTCACCCGGAGATTGAGACGCAGGCCCTACTCGTTTTCAGTAAGACACTTAATACTTAACAGAACAGAAACAGACTTAAATTTTAACAAAAATCAATAGAATTCGAGAATAACCGGACCTATTCTTATCAAATAAAAATAACGTTTTCACGTTCAGGTAAAACTTCTGAGGTGACAAAACTAAATATAATCAAACATAAAACGAATCGAAAGTGTCGAATAGAGAACCTCCTCTATTTTTTAATCTGTAAAAGAATATCGATTAGCCTATCGACTGTTAAAATTGCCTCTGTGAAAACAAGACGTGGCAGTTACCGATAAAGGTCCCTTGAATATAAAAACCGGGCGACAAAGGCGTGTCAGCAGATGTCTAGTACCCGTAATACTAGACATCTGCTGTACTTAAAACAATAGGCATACATGTATAGATATATATTTTATACATTTCAAACACCCTGACCATAGAGTAACTGCTTGCAGAACGTACAAACATTTTGACCCCTCGCGCCTCGGCGAGGATGGAACCCGCTAGCTCTCGGAGGCAGTCAACCAACTTGCGTAAAACAAATACCAATTGCGCTGAGTCAGTAAATAGACAGTATTCACGTGTCAGACTACATCTAGACTTACCTTGGCCTGCGTGCGGTTCCACACGATCACCTTGTGCCCGGAGTTGAGCAGGTTCTTGACGATGCCGCCGCCCATGATGCCGAGCCCGAGGAAGCCGAACTTCATGCCGCTGGCCTTGATGTTCTTCTCCAGCAGCGTCTCCGAGACGTTCACCAGGTCGAGAGGCGGCGTGTCCTGGAAGCGGGTGAGGGTTAGTTGTGCTGCTTGGGTGGAAAACCTTAAGGTTTTTAATGTGTGCAACATGTCACTGGTTTTTTTTATGATAAGCCTTCATTTGACCACAATCTCACCTGATGTAAAGTGACGATGTGGTCTAAGATGGGGCATGAAGACCTAGAAGGTTTTATATAAATTTCACACACTAGCACTTTCTCCTTGGTCTGGGTGTTTAATATGTATAATAAAAAATATCTATATATGTATGTATATTATATTAAGTATATCAGATGTCTTGTACCCGTAACACAAGCTAAGAGCTTACCACGGGGCTAGATGTTGTTGTGTGGATTGTCCGGAAATATCTTGATATATATAAATCTCGTGTCACAATGTTTGTACTCAATGGAGTCCATTGAGTACAAAATCCATTGGTTAAGTCTTAACCCATTATAATAAAATTCGCACACCATGTGCAGTTTGATCCAACTTGAGAGATAGGATGGTTTTTACGGCGAGAAAAAATCGAATAATTTCCGGGTAAATTTTATACCCGTGCGACGCCGGGGCGGGCCGCTAGTTATATTATTTTATTATATAAACGGATTAGTTCTTTGAAGTGGCAGTGGGCAGGCCACATAGCACGAAGAACAGATGGTCGTTGGGGCCGAAAGGTTCTCGAATGGAGACCACGGATCGGCAAGCGCAGCGTAGGACGTCCACCAACTAGATGGACGGACGATCTGGTGAAGGCTGCGGGCTCACGGTGGATGCAGGCCGCTGCCAGCCGAAACCACTGGAGATCTTTGAGGGAGGCCTATGTCCAGCAGTGGACGTCTTACGGCTGAGATGATGATGATGATATAAATTAACTTTTATTTAATACAAGTTTTGTGAATTGTATTGCGGAATGGACCGCTCGATTGTGTGTTACAGCTTACAGCCAATAAATAGTATAGCAATAGGATAGATAACAAAATCGCATACCTAAAAAAAATAAGTATTCTGTTTAGACCAACTATTTGAGCGTCCTAAAATACTGGATATTATTTTGTACCTGATCAATTTAATTAGAAAGTGCAAAATTCAAGATAATCAAAGTATACCTATTCACACTTACCTAACTTAAACTTTAATAAATAAATAACTTCACTATCATTTAGAAAACATAAAACATTAAACAATTATTTATTTTGTGAAACTTTATTTTCTTTCTTTTGTAACTTAAAAGATATAGAAGAGCGAGACTATTGAGGGTATTTTCAACAGAAATCACATTATGTAATTTGGTACGTAAATAAAGATTATTTTATTTATTTATCAAAGTGCCGGAGTGGGGCCTTGTGACTGCGAAAGATTACTGTAACGTCAAATTTTTAGTGTCCAAGAAAAAAAAAATTTAATTATTTTTTTTTATATTCTACTTTCCCGTCGGCTACTGCCACATGACAAGAGCAAGAGGACCCGTGAATCTATACTAATATTCTAGAGCTGAAGAGTTTGTTTGTTTGAGCGCGCTAAACTCGGGAACTACTGGACCGATTTGTATAATTATTTCAATGTTAGATATGATATTTACTGCGATTAAATACGTCGTTCCTGCGGGAAAATCCATAAACACCATCCATATAACAGTGTTCGTCGTACCAGTCTAATCTCCCTTACAGTTTAAGTTCCAACTTTGGTCCCCTAATTATGACATGTTTAATTCCCTTAAAAGTAAAACACCATAATAATGAGTAATGTGCAAGCGATGCACTTTCATTTGATAAATTCTGCAAATATACTCGAGTGGGGACTCGAGTATATTTGCAGAATTTCGGTTTTCCTTCCCCACTCTAACCCCCATAACTTTTAAACGGCACAACCGATTTTCATATAACATGTCTTAGATCACTCGCGCCAGACTCACCTTTCATAAAAAAAACTAAATTAAAATCGATCAATCCGTTCGGGAGCTATCATGTCCCAGACAGACAGACAGACAGACAGACACACAGACACGTCCAACTTATAACACTCCTCATTTTTGGTTAGGGTTAAAAAATTTAATTGAAAAATATTCAACTCCCTGAACACGCATCTCAACAATAGTGGTTAATGGTGTTCTGACAGTCATGGGCACTCACCGGTCTCAGGATGTTGGAGGGGCGGTTCAGCAGGCTGGACTTCTTGGAGAAGGAGTGGTTGATCATGGAGCTCTTCTCGATCTCCGTGTCGGTGTGCGAGCGGGACAGGCTGCTCTTGCGCTTCTTGCGCGGGGTGCTCTTCGCGCCGGTGGAGGAGGTGCGCTTCACTGCTTTCACTTTGGTTAGCCGGATCTACGGAGAACATGTACTTGTTATTGTTACAGTTAGTGTGTTCATGGTGGTAATTTAAAAAAAGTGATAGAATAGTATAGAAAACTAGCAACCCGCCCCGGCTTCGCACGTGTGCAATGTTGATACTAAATACACTACAGAAAAACTGTGAACGTTGTATATAAAAACATAGCGGCCCGCTATGTAAAAAACGCTTGTCGTAAAAAGTAAATGACAAAAAAAAAGTTATTGTGGGTTATCCATACGAGATAGACATATACCATCATGGACTTTTCTGTAGACCTTTTCAATGTGTACAATATTTAGTACATTATTTTGATAAAACTCGTAGGGTTCAGCCTGCGTTTGCAATGTAAGCGGAAAAAATATAATTATTTACGACATCACATTAGAAACCTCAAAAATAACAGTACTTTTCCACTATTTAATGGATGTTATTATACATATAAACCTTCATCTTGAATCACTCTATCTATTAAAAAAAACCGCATCAAAATCCGTTGCGTAGTTTCAAAGATTATACACACAAACATACAAAGGGACATAGGGACAGAGAAAGCGACTTTGTTTTATACTATGTAGTGATGTACAACGAAAAGGTATATAGTATGAAGTGGATAATATGTATAAAACGGAGTACAGTTACACTTACCTTAGGCGTAGCACTCTTCTTCTTGAGCACCTCTGAAGTGTCCCCCTCCGCGGCCCCCTCGGGCTTCTCCCCCTCGGAGCCTTCCGCCTCGGCCCGCTCTTCCTCCTCCAGGACGTCCTTCAGCTTGTCGAACTCCTCCTCGGCGTTCACCTGGTGGTCATCCAAATCGGCGAAATTCTGCGGGAGATTGGATGGTCAGTCTATTTGTAGAGACATAGTTATTTCTACTATAGTATAATCTACTAGCGGCCCGCCCCGGCGTCGCACGGGTATAAAATTTTTCCGGAAATTATTCGAATTTTTCTCGCCGTAAAAACCATCCTATCTCTCAAGTTGGATCGAACTGCACATGGAGTGCGAATTTTATTATAATCGGTTAAGTGGTTTAGGAGTCCATTGAGGACAAACATTGTGACACGAGATTTATACATGTATATTATATCTATGTAACATTTGTATGTAAAATAAATATAAATATAAAATTTAAGAAAAACCCCCTATTCCAGTGCGTTAATTTCCTTAAAAGTAAAACACCATATTTTGTAACGCACGCGATGCGCTTTCATTTGATACCCCACTCGAGTATATTTGCAGATTTTCCTTCCCCACTCTCACCCCCATAACATTTAAACGGCACAACTGATTTTAATAAATAAATAATAATAAAATGTATTTATTTGGAAAACTTAAATATAGGGTAACAAGGTACAAATAATACGAAAATATACGCATTTAGTTATTATAACTGTGTCGCGTATATTAACGCCCTCTCCGTAACAGTAGTATACAAAATTTTTATCGAACTTATTCTTATCTTATAGTTAAACGTGATGTGTGCGTGTGTGTGTTTGTGTGTGTGAGTTTGTGTGTGTGTGAGTTTGTGTTTGTGTGTTTAGTGTGTGTGTGTTGTTTTTGTGTGTGTGTGGGCGTAACTATATGTGCGATGTTGATCTTATATAAATAATATGATATTTACTTACACACATGTTATATATACACATTATATATTTCACATTCAAAATATATATGTACTTTCATGAAATTATTTGTAAAATTTGTTCGGTCTCTTCATAAGAAAGACTAAGCAACCATTTGTGACACACTTCCTTACATTTACGTCTTGTCAATGGATAAATGTTAGTCTCCTTGTTTATTCTATTGTAAAGAGCTGAGCTTGCATAGAAGTAATGACGTCTGGCCAGGGATAAACGACAACTCTCAGCCTTACAGACAATATCTGATCGGCGCTTTGTTTGGCAAAGATCCGGATTATACTCAATAGTAGTATGTTTGCGCAGGACTATTTGTAATACAAATAATGAAACATGTCACACTCGCGCCAGACTCACCTTTCATACAAAAAAAAACCTAAATTAAAATCGGTCAATCCGTTCGGGAGCTGTGATGACCCATACAGACAGCAGACAGACACACGGAAAGACAGACTCGTCAAACTTATAACACCGCTCTTTTTTGGTCGGGGGTTAAAAAAAATATCTAAGGAGTATATCAGTCACATAGCACCCATAGTACAAGCTATGCTTAGTTTGGGGTTAGGTGATGCTGTGTGATTAGTCCGGAGATATTTATTTAGTATCTACGGCGAGTCTATGTAGAGTCTAAAGGTAGGAGTCTATTTTTGACAGCCTGTCCGCTTCGCGTGGTTACCATGTTTTGTGAATTACCTAGCGGAAACTTGACATTTGCCCGCGGTAAAAACAGGCTACTAACATCAGCTACTCCTAATAACATTAGTTTTCTGCAGTCGCAGTTGAGAGTTGCTCGAACTTTTGTGTACAAATACAAAATCATTTATTCAGAAATAAATATATAAAAATACATGCAGGGAAATAGTGACAGTTAATTTTATTGATTACAGAATATTTTAATGTATCTAACCCTATATTGAATATACAGGGTTTCCCAGAAATGGTGGATAATCCTGCACGTGCGTGTGCGGGGGGGGGAGGTGGGGCCCCAAATCCCAAAAAAAAAAATCTATTCCCAACAGTCCGCGGTCTACGAATTTTTTTGTAAAATTTAGAAATTTCCCAGTTTTCCTCACATTTGTGGGCATCACGTCCGCTACATGAGGCCTAGTTCGGATTTTTTTCTTTTAACGTATTCCCTAATAATGGTATTCCTAAATTACCTTTAAAAAAACGCAACTACTTAGGATAGTAGTTAACTAGTAGTCCCTAAACATAATTTTTATTTCTGAAATTTATTTTACTGCTAAGTTTGAGCACCTGTGGTATAAAAAAAATGTATTGGAGTTTTATAGCCAACCACATAAAAAAATTACCAACATCATAAGGATTCTAAAACAGTAGCATAAGTATCTACTTTAATGGTAAAATTACTGAGCTATAGCTACTAATGTGTAAAAGTAGGCGTTTCATTACAAAATTGCAAAATTATTTGCAGATATTTTTTTTTAGTTTTTATCAGTTAAGTAGAGCTGTCGACCCTAAAATTAGACTTTACTACCTGCTCGGCACATTCAGTTGAATTCTAAGCTGTGTGAGCGAGACAAACTGTGCTTGGGAAAATTGCGAGTGAAAGGGTCAACAAATCTCCTTTGTATGGTAGAATTCGTGTTTGGTTATTGTTTTGTCTCCGTAGTTAAAACTATTTTAATTTTAGTGCGTATTTCGACGTTCTCGACATCGCATGTGCTCTTGTTTTTCTGATTCTCGGTGACAAAATTCTACATTTGGCATTCTACTGGACTCGATTTGTGCATTTTGATTGGATTTTGTTTGTTTGGTGATAACTGCGACGACTCGGCATTCTATTGGACATTTGTTTTGTATATCAACAGGACTGTGTGATGTCACGTGAAATTTATACACCCCAAGAGTATTCCAATATGCATTACATTTACGGAGAATGTAGTGGCAACGCAAGTGCTGCCGCAACACTTTATCGGGAGAGATACCCGAACGCGCGTCACCCCGACTATCGCGTATTTACAAGAGTGCACCAAGCTTACTCAGAGGGCAGAATACCTGGTACTGGCGTTGGTGGCCCTAGGAGCAGAGGACGACCCCACAATCCTGTAACTGAAGAAATCGTCCTTGACATGGTGGATGAAGATCCCAGTATTTCGATGCCAGATATCGAACGCCGTACGGGAATATCAAAATCTACAGCACATCGTATTGTGAAAAAATTTAAACTGCATCCTTATCACGTGACACGTGTACAAACATTGCTACCACGAGACTACCAAGCACGGATTGTTTTCTGCAGTGAAATGTTAACAAGAATTCAAGAAGATCAAGATTTTTTCAGAAAAATTTTATGGAGCGATGAGACTACATGTAAAAGGGATGGGTATCTTAACCTTCATAACTTGCACAGTTGGCAATTGACAAATCCACATTTGATGAGAGAAGATAAATCCCAGTATCAATTTAAAATAAATTACTGGACGGGCATATTAAATGGAAAAATTATAGGCCCTTATGAATTGCCGGGCAACCTAAATGGCAACAATTATTTAGAATTTCTTCGAAACCAGTTGCAAATATTATTAGAAGATGAGCCACTAGCCATCCGGCAAGGAATGTGGCTCCAGAACGACGGTTGTCCGGCACATTATGCAGTGCAAGTAAGGAATTATCTAAATTATGCCTATCCCAACAGATGGATCGGCCGATTGGGGCCAATATTGTGGCCACCACGGTCCCCAGACCTAAATCCTCTGGATTTTTTTTATTGGGGCTGTTTGAAGGAGCAGGTTTACAAAAAACCCATAAACTCATTAGAAGAACTTCGACTTCGCGTCGCCGAAGCAGCCAGAATTATATCATCAAAAAATTATAATAACAAATTACAAAGATCTTTTATAAAAAGGTGTAGAGCTTGCATAAGGGCAACAGGAGCCCAATTTGAACATTTACTATGATTATTTTTATAATAAATACTTTTTTGGTAATTACTTGTTTTATTTTTTTCTTTTGCAATTTTGTAATGAAACGCCTACTTTTACACATTAGTAGCTATAGCTCAGTAATTTTACCATTAAAGTAGATACTTATGCTACTTTTTTAGAATCCTTTTATTTTTTTTTAATTTTTTTATGTGGTTGGCTATAAAACTCCAATACATTTTTTTTATACCACAGGTGCTCAAACTTAGCAGTAAAATAAATTTCAGAAATAAAAATTATGTTTAGGGACTACTAGTTAACTACTATCCTAAGTAGTTGCGTTTTTTTAAAGGTAATTTAGGAATACCATTATTAGGGAATACGTTAAAAGAAAAAAATCCGAACTAGGCCTCATGTAGCGGACGTGATGCCCACAAATGTGAGGAAAACTGGGAAATTTCTAAATTTTACAAAAAAATTCGTAGACCGCGGACTGTAGGGAATAGATTTTTTTTTTGGGGATTTGGGGCCCCACCTCCCCCCCCCCGCACACGCACGTGCAGGATTATCCACCATTTCTGGGAAACCCTGTATATAGATCCCGCCTTGAACCTCGGCTCGTTTACAAATCAAGACAATAATCTGTCTGGCGTAGCGCGTTAGGTAACCAAATGGTAAACAAATAAAATTTTCACCTTGATCTAGATCTTGATAGCATCATCATCATCACCCTATTAACGTTCCCACTGCTGGGACACAGGGACTTCTCCCTTGACAAGAGAGATTAGGCCATAATTCACCACGCTGGCCAAGTGCGGGTTGGTGAATGTCCCATGTCCTACAAACTCTTTTAGAGTTCTCAGAATATGCCGGTTTCCTCACGATGTTTAATGTTTTACGGATTGTCCGGTTTTTTTTTAAATTAGTGGCAGGTTGTTCATAGTAGTGTGGGTGTGTTATAGAGCGCGTGTGTGTGGTTGGTCTCGTTTAACGGCTGACGAATGTAATGTTTTTTTCATAGTAAAACAAAAAAATAATTATGAACAACGCTTTAAATATTTATGTGGCATATCTATTGAAATTAAAATTCATAAGTGGCATATTCATTGAAAGAGGATGATGTAAATTACAGCTCTGAAGTCTTTGCCGTAAGTTTGAGAATCTAGGAGCTGTCGGTAGTTTTGTCTTTTTTTTTTTTTTTTTTACGCTTGATTAGTCTTCATTTGACCACAATCTCACCTGATGTAAAGTGACGACGTGGTCTAATATGGGACATGAAGACCTAGAAAGTAGATGGCTTCTCCGGGCCACATTACGAAACACGACAAAATCGCTTCACGCACTGGCCCAGCCCGGAGGGTGGTGACAAGCCGCGGCCGAAGCCTACCACCAGAGACTGTTCTTAGCACCACCCGGAGGTCACGTGTAAGGATTCAGAGGGTTACCACTTACGGACGTGAACAGACAAAACCTCCAAACGTCTTTTAAATCAACTTTACATTTAGCTATAATTAACAAATATTAGGAACCTCCCTAAAGCCTGTTTTTGAAGTGATAACTTCTTATGGGTTGGTGAAGGGTGAGTTTGTCACGTAACGCGCATAACGGCGTCAGTCACAGGCGGTGGGCTGACTTCTCAATAACTGAAACCACAGAGCGGCTAATTACAGCTAATTTGAAGTTCTGCTGTCACGTTCCGAGATAACCACGGTATTTAGCCGACTGCGCGACGCAAAGGAGTGATAAAGTATGTTTGGAATGTTATGAAGGAACATATCCTTTGATTCACTATAACAGACCGATTTTTATGATTAATTATTATTACGTCGATCCCATTCCTCTTACCCCGGCGAGAGTCACTTTATACATGACCTTAGTGAAAATTCAATATGGCGACTACTGGACGCCATTTTGTAAAAATAAAATAAAAGTCAACAAACTGTGTCATGTGCGGTATCATTAAATAGGAATTAAAAACACATTTTTAGTTTTTTTCAACATTTTTGGATCTGACTGATAGTTAAGGATCTATATCGATTAAAAGTTGCGTAACAACCATTCTCACTTAGAGACAGTAAAAATTCCCAAAAAAAATAAGTTACAGTCAAGTTACATTTTTCTTAATTTCAGTGTGTTTATCGGTTTCTCGTCTTATAAATTGGTGACTTGTTACGCTCGCTATTCCTTAAAGGTGTTTTGTTAAACATTTTATTATAATGGGCAAAAAAAAGCCTTTTGAACAAAAAAAACAAATGGGCAAATGGCCGAAATTGAATTAAATTACAAGTGGAACTTTTGATTAAATTATTTCACTTTTTATATCAGGCTTATTATATATAAATCTAAATTTAAAATTTAAAAAAACCTCCGATTCCAATGCTTTAATTTCCTTAAATGTAAAACAACATAATATTATGTAATGTGGACGCGATGATGTTTCATTTGATACCCCACACAGTATATTTGCAATTTTCGGTTTTGCTTCCCCACTCTCATCCCCATAACTTTTAAACGGCCCAACCGATTTTCATGAAACATATCTAAGAACACTCGCGCAAGACTCACCTTTCATACAAAAAAAAACTAAATTGAAATCGCTCCATCCGTTCTGGAGCTATGGTGACACAGACAGACACGTCAAACTTATAACACCCCTCTTTTTTGGTTGGGGGTTAAAAATAGATAGGACGTTTATTAAAAAGATCAGGCTTAACTCGTTTCACCGCCTAAATGTGTTCAAACTGACATTTTTGAACTTGGTGTAATAAATGAGTATTTAAGGTAGCCGAGCTAGTGGCTAGTAACAAAAAATGGTAAAATTGGAGCTTACCTTAGCAAGATTTTTTTTAAATACATAATTTCTTTAATTAATTTAGGAATTATTTAAAACTGACAAAAAATATATAAAAAAAGACAGATTTGTTGGACATATTAGTGAAGTTTTATGGTTCAAATGCATTCATAAAATAGATATTTTAGTAAATCAGTCATCCCCAAAGTACAAGCTGTTCTTAGTTTGGGGTTAAGTGAAGCTGTGTGATTAGTCTGGCAACATTTATTTATGTAACATGGATAATTCATGTAACATGGATACTGACCTCAGGATGTTCAATATATTCCTCAATTTGAGCCACAGCTTCCTTGAAAGCGGTAGTCTTGCAGGACTTAATAAGCTGCTCCTTGAACTCCTGGTATGGCTTAATGTTGTTCTCTTCGATCCAGGCGCTGAATGGGAAATTTTAGTTAGACCAGTTACAATTATGATTAATTATGGAATTAATATGCATGCATATTCCATATATATAAATATATATATACTTAGTCTTAACACCTAAAGAATAAAAGCAGCCTTATCCAATGGAGACTTTTATTGAAGTAGTTCAGCAGTTATTATAATGAACAATTTAGAATTATATTTATTTCTGTTCTTTAGCAATAGAAAGTGATTGACATAAGCATCCTATATTTTAAAGTGATTTTAATTCAAAGCAGTGACAAGTAAAAATATATAAGACTAGGATTAATTATAATTTTGTAGATGTTACCCAGTAGTGGGATAATATAGATAATCTTCCATGAATTTGGTCCTTGTCATTAAAGCCAACTATTGAAGACAGGAATGAACTGGGTTGTGCATCCAAGTACTTTACATACATAGATGTCTTCAATTGATAGACAATCAGCTATCAGTCAATGAGTCAGAATCGCAGCTCCAGCCAGGCATTGTAGGGACTTTGAATAAGTCTGCATATATTATCATCTTATATGATTATTACTGAAATGTTTATTAGATTTGACAACAAGTTATCTAACTTATAAATACTCACTAGTTGTTGGTGCCAAAGAAATAAATGCACTGTATATTGGTAGCCTTTTTCGGCGGCTTCAGTTCCGGTGTAGGAATAGCAACCTGAAACACACAAAAAGAAAAAGTTAGGTACCTACTTAAATAGGTTATTATTGTGTCAACAAAGTGACTGCTGATGCCAAACAGAATAGCCCTGTATAGTGTAGGAGTCGAGATTGGGCCGATTTTGGCTTTTAGCTTACCGGGCATTTATTTTTGACGTAATTAGCTGTTTCTGATTAGCGTCATAGCCTTAGACGCGGTGTTTAGTAGAAATTTCCCGCCTATGATATCTTTCCAACTATTTAACGTAAGAAACTTTCCAAACTTTTAAAGTAGACCCTTATATTAATGGACATAAAACAGAAATAACACAGGCTTTTATGGACATACAATTGAGTTTTATAAAACTAAAATGTTAAAGAAGCGTCTTACCCGGCCGGGCCATGGGCTGAAACCCTTCATTTTAGCCCTGAAACAAACACATTACAGGGGTTATTGTCATTGAAATCGCAGTAATAACACTATAGCACTACTTCGATTTTATTTTGCATACATACCAGACCAAATCGCCAAGTTTATAGGGATCAGTCATGATGTACGTCTTCGCTCAACGAACTTTCACGGCAAACTGAAGCAAAGACAAAGAAGAAATATATATGTAGAACTGTATTAGATCTTGTGTCTATGGTTTTGTAAAATCCACAGATGATAACGACGTTCTGGCTACAAATAGCAAAAACCGGAAATAATGATACTTGTCAAAATAAATAACTACTGGCAATACAGAAACTGTTGATAACTTCACACTGTTGGTGATTTGATGTCAGTCACAGTCAGTCCGTCAGTCACGCCCGTTTCAGTTCAATAAACAATCAGTGAAACTGAACTGATACATTTTATTTCGTTTGGAAACCGCCAAAATTAAAATGAACTAATAGTTGCATTTATATTTCATATTAAATTCGTATTATAGACAACTAAGGATTAGTAAAACTACAAAAAATGTCAAAAAGATTTTTTCCAGAGCACCAAGGTGATCGGAAAAGGGCAAAACTCGACATTAGCATATCCGATCACAACTTTCCACTCAGCCAAAACAAAGGTAAATAAACCTTGGGGATCTTTATTAGTTTATTATTAATACATCTAATAATTGAAATTCAGCTCAGTTCTGTTATTTAAATGCCGTATCAATTCAACAGTTATAGGTTACATATATTCGAAATTTTTATTCGAACATTATTTACACAGATGCTGACAACTGGGGTGACGATAATGATGATGAGATCTTACTCTTGGCGAGCCAAGCTTGCGAACAAGCTTATAATACCAATGGCCTAAGCTTGCTCCCAGATTACAGCATGTGTATGCAACCTGGTTCTACTAGCACTCAACTAAACCCTGCTCCTAGCACATCCAAAACCGAATTCACCTTCAAAAGGCCAACAGCACATCCAACTAGCATCATTTCCTCACAATTAAAAGACAAATGCAATAGAATATCTTCACCGCTACCAGGTATCACACCAAAGATGTTACCCAAAACAAATGGACATGCGGAACTCTCTGATGATGACTTCTTATTCAGTGATAAGATATTCAAAGGTGATGCTGATCATACATACCGTCAATTACTACAGCTACAAGAACAAAATGCTAAACTAAAGTCAGAAAATGGCAAATTATTGGAGAAATGTGTGACAAAAGAAGGTGAGGCATCCATCTTGAGAACACAGTTGAAATCTTGTCAGGTTTCTGTTGATAATGCAAGGCTGGAGAAGATCAAAGCTCAGGAGAAAGTGCAGATGGAGTGGACAGACAAACTGACCGCTGCAAATAACCAGATGAGGGATTTGAGGACTCAGCTGGATTTCAAGGTAAGTTAAAGTAAGAAGACCTATTTATAATTATATGTTGCATGTATCTTTTCAGTCAATAGGATTCTGTAGCTGAAAACTGTGATGTGCTGAATTATTTTTTCTGTAAAACAGAGTACCTACATAATGTTAAAAGTTCTCATTGTAAATAAATGTCACAAATCATCATTGTCTCCTGAAATGGGTAGGTACTTAAATTTTGTTACCACAATAAACATTTTGTATTTAGTACATCAATACTATGTGTGACAGTGGCATGAATTAGGTATCAGTTCTTTAATAATTTCTAATAAAGTACCTCTTGAATTTTACAGAATCTGGAAATAATCAGTATAAAAGAGAAGTGCAAGAAGCTTGAATCAACAAAAGTGAAACTGACACAAGTAACTGTTGCTAACAATGATATTTCCATGAGGTATTTTATTTAATATTTTTATGAAATGCAATTATACACAAAATAGTGATGCAATTACAGTCCTTTGAATAGAAATACAACATAAAAATTTAACTGGTTTAATTCTAAAAAAAATGTATTTATAATTGCCTTTTATTTTCTAGCCAAAGAAGACAAAGTATCAACAGTAGTTATCATGGAGACGTGACGCAAAGCAGAAGAGTTAAAGTGGCCTCCAGTGGGGTCCAAACTGAAGATAAAGCCAAAAGCATAGTCCTCAGTAAATCTATAACAAAAGGTTTGTATGAGGATCCATCTTAGTTCTCTACTCTGCAGGCTAAGACACATATAACAGGAATAGTTTTAAATTTATTTGATATGTTGTAACATTTGACTGCCTCAGTGGCGCGGTGGGCGGAGGTCCGCTTGCGGTGCAAGAGGTAGCGGGTTCGATTCCTGCCGAGGGGTCAAGTGTTCTGCAAGCATTTTCTCCTTGGTCTGGGTGTTTAGTATGTATAATAAAAAATATCTATCTATGTATGTCTATTATAATTATTAAGTATATCAAATGTCTAGTACCAGTAACACAAGCTTATAGCTTACCAAGTCGGCAATATTTATTTTTTTATTATTCATTAGTTGTAAATTAAGGCCTAATCATATCAAAATAGACACATTTTTTTACTTCTTTGCTTATGTCTCCTCGAGGGTCTTGTAGCCATTTTAACATACATCATGTAGCCTATTACCAGCAGACAATCAAAAGGCTTCCAATAACATTTTGTCTAATAACTAGTTTAGAATTTATAAGAGATCTTATGAACATCTTAGCCACATTCTATATAAATAAAGGTCCAGATCACAAATCTCCTTTCTGCTTCGCCATAGGCGGATAAAAATAGTTATTATGTTAACCAACTCAAGTTTTAATACCATTACTATATATAATTTTCAGAAACAAATAACCTTTCAACCATTCTCCCATTCTTCCTCGAGCCGTCGCCACCAGAACAGTCCCTCATAGACTACAACGACAAGTTATCAAGAAGTGGCGCCCCCCTGAAGTGCCGCGTGTACAACACGTTCCACCGAATACCCTCTACTCCGAAGATTGTGGAGAAGACCAGCAGAGTGCAGCTCAGCTCTGTGTATGGAGACTTGACGGCCATAGCAGGTGGACTCGCTAGTAAGGATAATTATTTTAATGTGAGTAATCTATACTAATTAATACTATAAAAAGGTAAAGTTTGTAAGATAGACGAATATCTAAATGATACTATTGCCTAATATTTGAATTTCTTTGCTTAATGTATTTTATGTAATCTAATTTAATGTAATTTTTAATTTCTTATTTAACTTTTAATTCCAATATTTAATTTTTAATAATAAAATGTAAGTGTGTAGTCTTATGTTATATTTTAATTATAATTCTGACTGTTTTTTGTAACTAAAACTTTGCACACCAACTACATGTTGAAACTGTATAAAAAACAAACAATATCCTGTATACACATGTTTTTTGGCAAATAAATTATTCTATTCTATTGTTTTTGACGTTGTAGGGGGTAATCTCTGGATCTACTGAACCAATTTGAATGAAATTTGGTACAGAATTTCTTAAGCTTGAGATATTTCTCAAGCTTAAGAAATTCTGTACCAAATTTCATAAAAAATCGCGGTAAAAAAGTAGCTTAGGTTATTACCTAAGCTACTTATTTACCGCGGGTTACAATCTATCGTTAAAAGAGAGGTCACTGTGTCCCAGCAGTGGGGAAGTAAATAGGGGTGTAAAGAAACATGCTGAACATGGAGTATCATTAACTATGCATTGAAGGAACATATTCAAGACCCACAGCGCCACGCACGCTCACTACGCTCATTATGTTATGTGGTGTTTTATTTTAGTTTTACGATTCATTTGGATTCACCTTAAATGTTTTATTATTATTTTCTGACTTATTAAATACTTTGATAGTATATTATTTTATTATAAAATAATATATAATATACTATCAAAGTAAAATAAATAAAGTATTAATTTTAATAGTATTCATTGTTATACCTCGCTTTGTACAATATTGAAAAAATAATTTCCAGTTATTTAGCACAGTTAAATCGGCGTTGAGGGAGGTTCGCAGCAGATTGGAGACTATATCGCAGCGGCTCACGACGGCGCTCCAGAAGGAGATGGACGAGCGATACATCGAAGGCTCGGGGGTGTACTTGGAAGTGACGCGGGAAGACCTGTTGAAGGGCAGGTATGAAAATCTATCACTATACCTACAAAGTTTATTGGAATCTGCTGGATAAATGTAAATAACACGTCCAACGGCCGAAATGATGATAAATAAAATCTAATAAATATTTCGGACTGTTTTAATATTTATTTATTTGTATAGTTTTTCTATCAGTTTTTCTACTCAATAATATTTAAATTTTTGTGTATATTTACAAGTTTTTTTTTGTTTGTATGTATTATTTTACATAATTTTATTTTACATTTACATAATTTAAACTGACTTTGCCGACAATGGGTAACAACTTGCAGTTACATGTAGTCCACCAAAATATTCAAGGTTTACCCAGCAAAATTCTGGAATTAGAATTATTTCTAAATAGTTTTAATGTAGATGTTATGTGCATATCAGAACACTGGATCACAAGTAATCAGTCAATACCATATTACAGTAATTATTCTTGTGCTAGTAGTTTCAAAAGAAGTACTGCTATTAGAGGCGGAACTGTTATCCTGGTTAAAAATAATCTCAAATTTAAAGAACGTAAAGATATTGCTAAGTTAAGTGTTGAGAGATGCATTGAACTGTCTTGTGTGGAACTTGAGCGACATATTTGTGTTTGCGTTTATCGACCTCCGATTGCGGATCAGGCAACCTTCGAGTCTACCATGGAGGATGCCTTACTGAAAATATTTACTTGTAATAAAACTATTATTGTATGTGGAGACTTTAACATTGATATCATTAGTAATCCCCTTGCAGACAGACTAATTAATTTATTTAAATGTTTTAATATGAGAAATAATTTTCATGACCCCACGCGCGTAACATCAACTACTGCAACATGCATAGATAACATGTTCTCCTCTCAGTCACCAACAGTAAAATCAGTAGTTAAACATTTTAATTCAGACCACTATGGTCAGAGTATTAAGTTTTCTTTAGAAAGAGTCATAATAAGTTATTAGAATTTACATACAGACCCATAACTAATGAACGTATTTTAGCTTTTCAAAGTAGAGTAGAACAAAGACTTTTAACATTACCTACTGGTGATGACCCTAATGAATTGTTTATGTTTTTATCAGAAACAATAGCAAGGGAAAATAACGAAGTATTTACAAAGAAAACTTGCAAAATTAAAGAAAAAGTAGGATTCACAGATTGGGCTACGCCTGGTATTTATAAAAGTAGAAATAAGTTATATGATCTGTATTCGGAAAGAGAATCTAAACTAAATGATGATGAATTCATAACATATGTCAGAAATTACGGAAAATTGTTTAAACAAGTATGCAACATAGCAAAATCAAATTTTCACAAGAATAAAATAATTAACTCTTCAAATAAAGTTAAAGCCACTTGGAAGCTTATCAATAATGAGACTGGCAAATCAGTACCCCGTAGTAAACAGATTAAGTTAAAAATTAATGATAATATCTTAGTCAAAGACATTGACATTGCCAATGCTTTTGAAAGTTTTTTCTGTAACATACCGAAAACTATAACGCAGTCATTAAACTCATCTACATCTAAGGCTGTGGAACTATTAGAGGCATCCGTAGATGCATGTGCTGAAGTCTTTTACTTTACTCATGTAACTGCCGACTGCATAGTGAAAACATTCAAATCTCTCAACATCAAATACACAGAAGATCTTTGGAATATCTCAACAAAAGTGCTAGGTAATATTATTAATGATATTGCCCCCCTCCTGGCCTTCATTTTTAACAGCTGTGTCGATGTTGGTATCTTTCCGGATCTCATGAAATATGGCAAGCTTGTCCCTCTTCATAAATCTGGTACTCAATTTGATCCTGCAAATTATCGGCCTATCTCAGTTCTTCCCGTAATGAGTAAAATCTTTGAAAAAATTATTTTAACACAATTAATTAATCACTTTGATCGCAACAGACTTCTGCATAGCAATCAGTTTGGCTTCACCAAAGGTAGATCAACTACTGATGCTGGAACACTATTGATAAAGCACATTTTGGCGGCTTGGGATAGAGCGCAAAATACTATCGGCGTGTTCTGTGATCTCTCCAAGGCTTTTGATTGTGTCTGCCATGCAACACTTATAAATAAATTAAAGCATTACGGCATACACAACAAAGCCCTTGAGCTACTACATTCCTACTTGACCGATAGAATTCAAATGGTTCAAGTAGGTAATGAAAGATCCTCAGGATCAAAAATCGAATTAGGGGTTCCACAAGGATCAGTACTTGGGCCTTTTTTGTTTTTTGTATATGTAAATGATCTCCCGTATTTTGCTAAAGACCTTTGTGACATAGTCTTATTTGCTGATGATACTTCTTTATTATTTAAAGTTGATAGGAATAAAAATAATTTTGACGATGTAAATAACTCACTGTCACTAGTACTAAATTGGTTTACGGTTAATAACTTACTGCTAAACGCAAAAAAAACTAAATGTATTAAATTCAAACTCCCTATTGTTAAAGAATTTCCTACAAAAATCATATTAAACGATGAAATTCTCGAGCTCGTTGACTCAACAGTGTTCCTAGGTTTACATATTGATTCTCGTCTACAATGGAAACCCCAAATTACAAACCTTGCAGGTAGACTTAGTTCAGCCGCTTATGCAGTGCGAACAATGAGATATATCACAGATGAGGGTACAGCTAGACTGGTTTATTTTAGTTACTTTCATAGTATTATGTCATATGGTATCCTACTCTGGGGTGCTGCAGCCGATATTCAAACTATATTCGTGCTGCAAAAAAGGGCTGTACGTGCAATATATAAAATGAAACCACGTGACTCCCTCAAAGAAAAATTCAAAGAGATTAACATTCTAACTGTAATCTCACAGTACATTTTTGAGAACTTGATGTTCACCCACAAGAATAAGCACTTGTTTTTAAGAAAAAGTGACGTACATAGTATTAACACGAGAAGTAAAGAAAAATTACTAATTCCTACTTACAGACTAAAAAAACTAGGCAAATCATTTATGGGTAACTCTGTACGTTTTTATAATAAGCTTCCTCATAATGTAACAGAGCTTCCTATTAGAAAATTTAAATCATTTATTAAGAGAAGTCTAATGAAAAAAGCGTATTACTCTATAAATGATTATATAAAGGATGATGCAGCTTGGATAGATGTTGCTTAGTTCCACAGTAACAGGCTCTAATAATTCTGGTTGACCAGGACTGATATGCTCATGTTATAATAGCTTCCTTATATGACAAACATTTTTTTTATTGTAAATGTTAAACTTATAATAGTTACCTATAAATAAGAACTCCAAAATTGTAATAACTACAAAATTGTAATAACTGATATAGCTGTGTTGTTCTATTCGCTTCTCAACTCAGTATAAAACATTGAAGCGAACTGTCAAGACAATGTTATTTCCTTGATATTTGTTATTTAAGCAATTTAGTATTATTAATTTTAAGTTGACCTGTCCATGTAGGCTATAAGCTTCTAAGGAAATAAACGTTTTGACTTTGACTTTGACTTTATTGTATGGTAGAAAAATAAATATCTTTTATCTTTTTTATCTTTAGTTAACTACTTAATTGAAGTCTGTATAATTTGTTATTATGTAATTTAAAAAGTGACTTGTAAACATGATTTTTACCAATAAATTGACTATCTGACTATCGGACTAATCACACAGCATCACCTAACCCCAAACTAAGCAGAGCTTGTACCGTACGTGTTTTTTATTTTATATCAATTTAACCATACTTTAACAATGGTTGTTATATTAGGCAAGTCAATTTACAATATACATATAGGTCCATAAAATATTGACAACCTTTTAATAATATAAAAAATGGGACTAGATGTTGTTGTGTGGATTGTCTGGAAATATTTATTTTAAATAATAATCTTTATTTGCATGAATCATAGGTACATAATGGTGATTAGCTTAATTTTGTCCAGCCATGTCGCGCCTCAAATAGGCATACAAATATTAATAATTATAGTGGTGTATTTAATCAGTGCATGCATGGGAATGTTAAGAATGAGTTCAGTCTTAATATTTTCTCTTTTATTTATAATCTTTTAAAAATATTGTAGGGCTTTATTCAAAGATGAGCAGGAGATCGGTCCGCGGCGGCTGCTGGGCGCGCTGGCGGCCGCGCTCGGGCCGCGCGCCGCCCGCGGCCTCCAGCGCGCAGACCAGGACCAGTTCCTGGAGACCATCTCCGATGTCTGCAGACTGCTCGATGCTACTGTGAGTGAATACTACACTGTGTTGATATAACGTGTGACTACGCGCGCAGTTTTACCTTTCTGTAAGTGTTAACCCTCTGAATCCTTCCACGTGACCTCCGGGTGGTGCTAAGAACAGTCTCTGGTGGTAGGCTTCGGCCGCGGCTTGTCACCACCCTCCGGGCTGGGCCAGTGCGTGAAACGGTTTTTTCGTGTTTCTTAATGTGGCCCGGAGAAGCCATTTACCTTCTAGGTCTTCATGCCCCATCTTAGACCACATCGTCACTTTACATCATATATATACATATATTTACATTTATAACATTATACAGGTGAGAGAAATCCCGCAGATTAAGCGTATTTACCCCAAATGTTTTTGTAGTACATATAAAATACCCTCGTGGATAAATGTATTTATTCAAATAAAATACCCCCGATTTCAATGCCTTTATTTACTTAAAAGTAAAACACCATAATATTTTGTAATGTGCACGCGATGCGCTTTCATTTGATGACCCCACTCGAGTATATTTGCAGATTTTCGGTTTTCCTTACCCACTCTCACCCCCATGACTTTTAACGGCACAACTAATTTTCATGAAACATGTCTAATTTAGACTTGTTTCATCCAGACGTCTGTCCCAGACAGACACGTCAAACTTATAGCACCCCTCTTTTGGTCAGGGGTTAGAAAATATACGCAATAAAATGCGTTTCTTCGTTTTAAAGATCTAATATATAACTACAGTACAGACAAACAATTAACTCTTCAGCTTTCTAATATTAGTAGTAAAGATGTAGTTAATAAAGTCTTATATAATAATAACAAGCGGCCCGCCCCAGCGTCGCACGGGTAAAAAAAGTTCCCGGCAATTTTTCCTTATTTCCTTATTCACCGTTTAGACCTACCCTGGACTACGACAAACATTTTAAAACCAAAATCAGCTCAATCGGCCCAGCCGTTCTCGCGTTTTAATCAGACTAACGAACAACAATTCATTTTTATTTATATAGAAGATAATGAAGGCTCGTTAAGAATGGTGAGTTTCCGAGTGATCCTATTTTAAGCGCTTAAAGTTTGTTGATATAATAACAAAATCCCCCGTTTACTTTTCAGTCGTGCGCCACACTGTACAGCGGTCTCCTCTTATCAATAGTCATAACCATACAATCCCTTCTGGAGGGTGCCAACGTCAAGATCATCACAGAAATCATCAAAACCCTCCTCACCTGTCGCCCGAAGAACTTCGTAGTCACAGAGATACTGCGACTAGTGAGGAAAGTGTCGACTACGGAGGATTTTATGAAGATTTACTGTCCGGGAAGCAGTATTGGGAATTTGAGGGTAGATTATGAACAAGGCGTGCTGCTCTATAAAAAAGGTATGTCTATTTATATACATGTACTACAGGGACATACGCCTTCTCGTTAATAGGGTAGATGACTAAAAAAGTAATTGGTCAATAATTTAGATTATATTCAAATATTTACTAGTTAACATTTTTTTGCGATTTTCTTTAAATCTATGCGATTTAAAGCTCTATGTCTTGGCACTTTCTTACTAAATTGATGAAGCGAAAAATAAGTATCCAGTATTTCTGGATGGGCTAACAGACGGAGAAATTTCAGTAACAGAATAGATACCTTTTTTGATAGGTAAGTAATCCTCATGCCTATTGTAATCATTTTGATGGAGATTGTCTACGCCTTGTCATGCATGTCATAAAATCTGGTATTTAGCGATTGGCAAATCCTTTATTATGATTAGTTTTATAGATCTGCATGAAAAGTGTGCTCATAGCGTACAGGCTACATACAAACCATATATTTTGGCACATTTGAATTTCCACATGTATGTATGATTTACATAAATATATTATCCTAATTAAAAGCATGGCAATTTTTTTTTGTAGCCTGTACGCTATGAACACAGATCCTGTAGCTAATGTCATTCTATAAATCTCGGTTATTTTTGCATTACGTAAAAAGTGTTGAGAAAATAGACAGAACAAATTATTTATGCATATCCATACTTGCATACTAATATTATAAATGCAAAAGTAACTCTTATTTATTTATTAATATTAATTAATACGGTTTGATACCAATTACATTAATTAAATAATAGATTAGTACATAAATTCATAAACATCATAATCAAATAATTATTATAGAAGAGAAAAATGATATAATACTAGATACATTTTATAAGTCAAGTAAAATTAAAATATAAATTCATCATAATTCTAGATTAAGTTCACAGAAACATAGACAAGCTATTAGAGATTTATTAGAAATTTTTTTTCTTGTCTGTCTGATCCTCTTTGAACGACTTTGACGACTGCTGCAAATTGGAAATTTGTACATAGATTCTCTAGAGCCTGAGAATGGTCATAGCCTACTGTTTACCGCGGGATAATCTCCATCATAACACGGGTAACGCCGCGGGGCACTACCATCATCATCATCATCCGCAGCCTGACTTCACCCACTGCTGGGTATAGGCCTCCTCTTGCTCTCGCCACCCATTACGGTCTTGTGCCAATTGCATCCAGGTGCGTCCTGCGACTTTAGCGATGTCGTCAGCCCATCTCGCTGCTGGACGACCGACGTTCCTATAGGCGTTCCTTGGACGCCACTACCAGTTCATTATAATTTTTAGATTCGTGCTACCTCCAAATCCTGCTGAAGCAGGTGGAAGCGAGCCTCAAGTGCATAGAACGACAGAACCTCGCGGCCGCGGCGCACTCCGCCCTGCGACACTTGATGGCTCTCTTCAACAACATGGGTGATCCTAGTCTAGCACACGATAAGTCCAGGTAGGATGAGGATGCAACGTGGTAACTACCCTTACAATACAATACAATACTCTTTATTGAACACAAAATAATAACACACACAAAAAGATTAAAATGTACAGAAATTGTGAATCAATGGGCGGCATTATCGCTGATAGCGATCTCTTCCAGGCAACCTTGGGATGGACACAAATCAAAAAGCACGAATAAGACGTAACCCTTTTTGTAAAATACCAAAATACTCTGCTATAGCATGGAGTTAGGCTGGTTAGGAATAAGTAAGGAGCGGTATCTTTAAATAAATAAATATTTCCGGACAATCCACACAACATCTAGTCCCGTGGTAAGTTTAAGCTTGTGTTACGGGTAGAAATATGATCTATGCTTTAGTACTTATATTATATGTAACTGAAAAGTTTTTTTGAAGTGAAACTTCTTTAGAATCGTTGTGATTTGAAACCGGATGCAACGGAAATGGAAATAAGATTGGCTTACCTGTCGGGTAAGCCAATCTTAAACGCTAACAAGGTTAAGCAACTTTGCGCAACGCCAGTACTTGGATGGGTGACCGCCCAAACAAAATCTTTTTGCATAGTATTTTTTTTTGTTTTTTCTTTTTATTCTTTTGTCGATTTACTGAAGTTTCAGCAGTTTTTTTTTTTAGCGCAGTGTTTGATAACCCATTTATCGAGGAAGGGTATAGGCTACCTTTTTATACCGAAATACATTGTTCCCGCGAAAGGGACATAAAACAAGGGCAACGCCGTAGCGTCAAAAGATAGAATTTAATTTAGTAGACACACATTTAGTTATTTTACATATCTAGACTAAGGAGAAAGTGCTTGCATAACATACAAACACATGGCTCCTCGGTGGGAGTCGACCCGCAACATCAAAGCTACAGCGACCGCCACGCTATTGGTTGAAACAGATCAGAAACAGGCTAGAAACAATTTGCAATGTTGCTGTCGCTACTGCAAAGTTTTACGTAATAGGCCTACCGATCTTCGCACAACACGCATCCGAGGTCAAATAATAAACACTACACTCCAACGCGAGGTGTCAGTTTTCACTATTGGCGTATGACATGTATGGTGTATTGGCGTATGTTAAGTCAACCTCTTTTGACTAAAGCATGTCATAATATTTCACGTGTCAGATTTCGTGGAATTATTAAATGTTTTTTTTTTTGTTGTTGCAGATGCGATTGCCATACGGTTTTAACACAAGTTATCGTATATGCGCTAAGGATATGTGCTGTGATGTTGTACAGTTGTAAGAATAATGATGCAGGTGAGTCTAATTTTGCGTAAAAGCTGATTTTCCACTTGTTCTGATAGTCAACGCAACAAACGGAAAATCGCCTCTTATTTTCGTACATAAACCATAAAATAAACCATAAAAGGTAAAAAAAACATGAACTCTTGTTGTAAATGTTTAAAAAAAGAAAACAAGGTTGATGTTAATTTACAAAGCGGGTTGGCCGCTGAAAGAGAAAGCCTTATCCTTTAAAAAAATATAAAAATAGTGTATATTGATATACAAGTGATAAATAATAATATTCCCAGGTTTGTCGTCGTCCGTGCTGGCGCTGTGCGCGTGCGCGGCGCGGGGCGGGGCGGGGCGCGCGGCGGGCGGCGCGGGGGGCGCGGCGGAGGCGGGCGCGGGCCGCCTGCAGCGCGCCGCCGCCCTGCTAAGGACCATGCCACATCCAGACATACTAGGTCACTATCTAATACTTATAATACTCACTGTTATTATATGTGTAGGTGAAAGGTTTTGAAATAGTGATTTAAACAGATTATATCATTGAATAATAATTCATTACGGGATTAATCGAACAATATCAATCACACAAATAATCTGAGGCTCAGTTTAACAGAGATATAGATAAAGTCAACTAGTAATTCCGAGAGCGTTTGCACAGAGCAGAAGCCAAAGAAAGAATGTCCTCCGGACTATTGGAACGGTACTTTAAATAGCAGTGCAACTCGTAAACAACCCCTCCACCTGCGGCCACCCGATTGGCTGTTAGACCGGTCGGCTGACACCGACCGGTACCGGCCGCAGGTAAACATCGCGCGATCGAGTGGCGCGAGCGCCCCGCTCACGCCATCGGACATTTTTAGTTTATTCTATGCTACTACAAGCGCACTACAATGAAGAACCAGGACGTTACGCCGTCATATGGTTAATTAATTAATATCAAAAACAAGCAATATCAACATAAATGTCAGCGAAGCTCAAAAAAAGCAAATCTGCTTGCATAGTTGAATGCTATACTGCATATTTTATATCCTGAGACTTCAGAGTGCAGTTTACAAAATGGCGGATGATAAGCATGTTACAAATAACGAGATTTAATAATAACTTAAATAATAGTAAGGAGTAGATTTAATAACAAAATAAGATACATTTACTGTGTAATTATCTGATACTGTACTCTCACCAAAGGTTACCTTACTGTACTGACGCCAACCACTCGAGCTACCTAATACTCTCAAAAAGACGTTGAAAATCTTTTGAGTACTTAACTTTCAAAACGAATGCTAAATATACATTCAGAAAGTTCACGATATTCCGTGAGTAATACCCGTTTTGGAAATGAATTCATTCAATTACATTTAAAGAACTAACCTATGATGTCCGTGACTGGCTATATCTCAACAGCCATCTTTCGTATGTTTTAGAGCATAACACTAAATATGGTAAAGCCAATAAATTTAAAAACATGCACGTAATCTCTCTCCGTTTCAGTAAAAACTCATTCGATACCCCCCCTCAACATATAAACAAGAATATACGGAAGGTCAATTGTTATTTGTTTTTATTCTTTTTTTTAGATAATATGCTGTCCGAGTTAGCGGGCGCTCTTCAACCAAGCCCAGAAGAAATGCCCCCCTCTTTCCACAGTCAGCCCTGGTTAAAGAGCTTCGAAAATTTCTCTCTAACTGATTGATTCAGTTTATGTAAATGAAGATTAAAGGGAGATTATCAATGAAATTGTACATTTCTGTGATTATATGTAAATAAAACTAGTTTATTTTTTTAACTTTCTTTACTATTTCAAATATAAACTTAAACTATGACTAAAAACTTCATAGGAATGTAAATTAATATTAAATACTGTGGCTCTTTTGTATCCAATAAGTGCAATCTTGATAAAGAATGCATCAATTTTAATATTCTGGATAGAAATCTATAGTTATTGCAATTACGTATTTTTGCACACATATCAAATGAGCCTATTTGCAAAGTTTAAAAATTTAAATCGCCACTTATAATAATTAAATAAACTCGCAACTAAATAATATATACAAAACGTGATTGAAATACTTTGTATGTTCAATTAACATATTATCTGTTAAATTAGATTACTGGGGTCATCTAATTAAGCAGGTAATAAATAATTTGATTATGTTACAGTGACTGTGAAACTTAAAGAAGTAAAAGCTACGGTGTTTGCAATTTAAATCGCGAGATTAGGCATGAAAATTACATTATTAACTCAACATTACAAAAATTTGACATTTAAATTTACTTAACATTTGTGCCAACGTAAGCCTAAATCGCTTGAGAACTACAAAATTCAATTACCCTCATTTTCAATCATGGCTGTAATAATCACTTATCAATGGACCTTACTTGAAATAAACTAGAAATATTGCCTAGGCTGCCGCTTTAGGAGTGGTAACCACCAGTGCGGGCACCACAGCAGGTACCGAACTAGGTGCATGGAAGAAATACAGCATAAACCCAGCTGCTAACAGGAAATGAACAGCTAGAATAGACCCGGCTAGAATGAGGAAGTACCTAGATTTTCGTAGAGCTGGCAGGAGCCAGAATATGAGAACTGCGCCGGAGACAAACGCAGCCATGAGGACGAAGAGCCACTGCAGCCAGGTGACCTGGATGGTCCAGAGAACTGCCATGGGGATGTAGATGGAGAGGGAGTAGCCGTAGAGACAGAAGAGAGACATCATCGTTGGGGATGAACTGGATCCCTGCAAATTTAATACTCTTTTAGGGTTCAGCTTTGGTCCATTCTGGTCTGGCTAAGGTATCAACTTTTTTATGTGTTTTTTGTGTACAATAAAGAATTTTTTTTTTTTTTTTTTTATGAAGCTTCTCAAATAAAGATGCTACAACAATATTACGACCTAGCCATTATAAAGGCTAATTAGTAATTTTACATATGACTTAAATTGCTACGTAGAGTAAAATAAAGAATGTGTCCATTAACACTTTGCTTATTGTCTCTATTTAAGGGGAAGACACTTTGTTCTTGTGTTCTATAAAATTGTTATTTACACAAAAAGAATTTATGAATTTAAGTTTATTACTACGTAAGACAATATTCGCTTGGTTGTCTACAATGGTAAAGGTACTAATTTAACATTAAAATAATTGAGTAACATTTAATATTAAAAAAAAAAACAAATTATAAGTATCATCATCATCAAGAAAAATGCTTAGAACTTTTCTTTCAGAGTTAGGTAGCCCATATATCGAGGAAGGCTATATGCTACTTTTTACCGCGAGAAAATGCGTTGATTCCGCGGGAACTCCATGTATAGCTAGTGTAATTAATAAAATACCTGAATCTCAATCTCATCCTGAGCATCAGTCTGGGTGGTGAACTTCAAGGCAGCCCACAGGGCGAGCGGCACTATCCACACGTATGAGAGGATGGCAGTCGCCGCGTAGGACACCAGGTGGAAGTCGTATCTCCAGTGCACCGCCTTGTTGGCGTTCTGTAGGTAGCTGGCTATGTTCCCACTTACAGCTATTGTAAAGATCTGAAAAAGTAAAAAAAAAATATTAAACAAAATTTTGTTAAGTGCAGTAATGATCTGTTTTAAAGGGAGACCTATGTCCAGCAGTGGACTTATACTTTTTCTAATTTTTATCTTTGTTACCTTCAAATTTATGTCTGAAAACAGTTCAGGATTCTCCTAGTTCAGGCACAATAATACATCTTAGTTCTAATTAAAATTTAAGGACTTGTCAAAATAAGCTTTAAAAATATTTATTTGCAAAGTCACATAGATGTACTTTACTTGAATAAATAGTACTCAATATTTTTTATTAGGGATAGATCTATGTTTGTCCACAATAGCACCTGATGGTAAATGTTGTGGAAAATCTAATAATTGTGTGAATATTAACCAATGTAGGAAATTCATTAGAAATGATGAGGGTGCAGTTAGGTAAGCTACTGGTTTTGTTTTGAAGTTTATAGCCAGATATGGACATCTGAAATGTTGATAAGGTAGGTAAATTTCTGGTCTCCAAGTGCGGTCAATCAAACCAGACTTTTGCCTTAAAGGCGTTCAAGAAGGATCAGTCCAACACGGATAATCACCGACGGGGTAGCGGTCGAATCCAACCGGGAACCCGCAACTCCGTCAAGCGCTGGTGCGTCGTTGAGCGAATCGTCTGGTGACGATTGGTTTGACGATGCTCGAGCTCTAAGGTGGAAAGCGGGTCAACGATGGTTTTTTAGTTGGTACGCCACTGATTGCTAGCTCACTGTTAGTATATCAGTGGGAGTCCAACATAACTATCGGCTCTCCTCGTCGATAGAATGCGTAATGCATTTTTCCATCGCAAAAAAAAAAAAAAAAAAGGTAAATTTCTGTTACACCAAAGTTTGACAAATTAAAAATTTAAATAAACCTCTAATTCCAGAACTTTAGTTCCCTTAAAAGTAAAAAGACATACTATATTGTAATGTGCATGATGCACTTTCATTTGCGCTTTCACTGAGAATATTGCAGATTTTTGGTATTCCCCACTTTTACCCTCATTTCTTTTAAATGGGTCAACTGATTTTCATACAAAACAACTAAATTGAAGAGTTATGATGCCACAGACAGACAGACCGACACATCAAACTTATAACAACCCTCTTTTTGTGTGGGGGGTTTAAAATATTTTTGGTTAAGGTTAAGCAAAAGCTTTGAGGCAGTATTGGAGTAGTTACATGGTCATGAATAATGTCACTGCACTATTTTTATTTTAACATTCTATTGTTCCAATTATTTTTTCATTTAATTTATTAACTTACTAAAGTAGCAGATATCCATATAGGTCCATACAAATCTGGCTTTCCTTTAATTCTCTCATCAAAGTAGTTCCGTGAGACCTTCTGAGGCAGCACTGAAGAGACAATCCTCTCCACCACCTCATTGGTGTGGACATCAAAGTACTTCTGGTAGTATTCAATGGTCCAGAAGTTATGATTTGCTAAAACAAAAAGACAATGTTTATCATATTGCAGAATAATCAATAGGCAATGAACAGCTTCAACAGATAAGTTGAATTCTATAAATGAAAGAGCACTCAAAATTTAACTTCATGTAAAATTTTAATGCCATTTGTTAGAAGTGCTACAGTAAATAAATAAATTTCTAGCAATAAATTCATTCTAATGAAATTAAGATTTCTGAGAAAAGGAACATACAAAAGTGTTACTTCGCCTAGAGCGCTACAGAGGCAATAAACCTTTCTAAAATAATATAGGTATCCAATAATTCTGTTTCAAACGAATAAGATATTTGATAGTAATTAGTTAGTGCTATAATAAAATTAATTCGGGAGGATTAGAGCATCTGTGAGCTCAGCTTACAGAATATCACATTAACATTATGGAATAATCCTTTCCAAGAAAGTAACAAATTAAGATTATGAATAATAATATTTTTAAAGTAAAATTTGTGCATTTACATTAGGTTTTAAAATTAATTAACGTAGTAATTTTATGCAACATACTTTGAGCGGGAGCAGCTTCTGGTTCATCTATAACCCTGGGCTCCTCATACGTGTAATTTGGGTTGGACATGGAATTATTGTATTGATTCGTGTGGACTGCCTCTACATCAATACGGGCACTGCGGTCATTGTGCTCAGGCGAATAATCCTGGAAGTTTAACAAGTCACTTGTATTGACGTTCGACATATTTATCAAATACAAAGAAGCGTTCTATTATTTAAGAATTTATTTTATAATTTTTGCAGATTTTTTCACAACAAATAACACATCATGACACTGACAGTGTGAACAGTGTCAGATAATATAAAAAGTTGACTTTGAAATGAAAACCATAGAATCAATGTAATTGAAGTCTATGAGAAATGAACTAAAAAACCGGTAAAATATATCAGTTTGATAGTGCAGTAGAACCAACACCAACAGTTGACCAGGAATGTGTTGCTAGCAATTAAATAATCTGTTCAGATTCAGAAGTTATTCAAAAAAAGTGTGTGTGTGTGTGTGTCAGCTACGACGCACGATTGGAGTTTACTACATAAGAACGATATTATGATATATGTACATCGAATAGAAAAAAAGGGTACATGAACGCATCTGCTAATGCTGGCTGTACACACGCGCCGAGACACCCCGAGACAGGCCGAACGCGCGTGTGTACAGGGCGCTCTCGTCTCGTCTCGCTGTCTCGTTCTCGTCTCGGTCGCTCTCGGTGGCTTGTCGGTTTTTTGCGCCCGAGTCAAAGGGTCTCGTTGGCTCTCGCGAGGTAAACGAGAGCGAGCATGTACACACTCGTTCATTTACTTGCTCGCTAATAGTATTTAATAATTTTTTTAATTAAATTTTCATTTAATTTAATAAAATTAATTTTTTTCTTGTTTCTTCATGGTTTACGAATTTTATTTTTATAATAAATGTTAAAAAAATTATAATAGCTCATGGCACAAACACAAATAGCAGCAGCAATTTCTACGTTCATTGTCGCGTGAGTCTTCAGTTCAAATGTTAGAACGCGTGTGTACAGGCATGCTCTCGACGAGACCCCTCTCGGCCGAGACATTCGCCGAGAGGGTCTCGGCGCGTGTGTACAGCCGGCATAAAATGATAAGAGAAACAAACATATATCTGTAATTATTCGGATTGTTTATATTACTTCAATAAAGCGTATTACATAAAGTATGTTACAAAATAATAATAATTGTGTTCAATTTATACAAATCCAATTTTAGGATGATTGATTTCTTTCACTTTGAATCATAATATCATTTTTAAATACTGCAAAGAACAAATTAATAAGGTGTCGAAATTATAGCTTCTTTTTAATATAATAATTAATAACTATCAGAAGGTACTTATTATATGTTCCAACGACACGCGTTGAGAGGACCATAAATTCGTCAATTGTTTTAGTTCCCTGCACAAAAACGTAAAAGCTATCTTTGTAAGACGATATCCAAGTGAAAAGGAAACGTCCGGCCAAAATTTAAATATTGATGATTTTACTGAATAACTTTGCACTCTCACCTCTACTCACTGAGAAATTCTAATCTAAGTGAATGCTAGACTAGACGAATACTTTTTCGAACGCGTATTCAAATGTCAAAAATGGTACCTAACTCGTATTCCAGAGACACAACAAACAACCAATAAAAATGCGTTAAAGTTCTTATTCCGAACGTGACGTTTCGACGGTATTCCATCTCATTCTTTTACACGTTGAATCCTACAGATATATATGTTTGTCTCTTTCTACGTAACGCATCAACTTTTGTTAACACGTGATTTTACTCCCCATAAAATTTCCATACCGGGCCTTATAACTCAAATCGTTTCTTAGGGAGTAAACTCCAAACCCAGTGACATTTAAAATGAATAAAATAAAATGTATTTTGAAAGTTATGCACATAGATAGACGGTTTAAAAATTAGTAATAAAATAAGCAGGTTAAATTATTAAGGTTCAAACTTTTATGATTTCTGATAGATCTGAGCCAAGCAATTACTACAAACCCAGCTTCTGAATGAACAAAATTGACTGATCGACCGTTGGAAAGCATAATTTTTAAGCCTAAAACAGATCCATAACATAAAAAAAGAATAATATTACAATCCAGAATATATATATATATATAAATTTGTTACGCAAATACCCCCCTGAGTCCATTGGGTCCATAGGCACAATTCATTTAAATGGCTTACTTCAAGAAAGACAAAAATGCATTGGTAATGTAATGACGATTAAGAAAGTTCGCGCAGGGTTCCTAAGGGACCTAATAGGTAAATTTAGGGTTAAAGTCTAATAATAATCTAAAAACTAAAATTTCAAAGAGGCCTGTAAGGTTTCGCTGTATAAAATTATTTCAAAATGCCGCATAACAAAATGGCGCTGTTTTTTTATAATAGTTAGCCGTAATCTAAAACGACTGATTATACCATCCGACTGCGACATTTAATTAATTTGGAACTATATTAATACTTTATGTTAATATTTAATCCGCCACCAAAT
Source organism: Gymnoscelis rufifasciata (assembly GCA_929108375.1). NCBI lineage: Eukaryota > Metazoa > Arthropoda > Insecta > Lepidoptera > Geometridae > Gymnoscelis > Gymnoscelis rufifasciata. The sequence goes on from OV815322.1 coordinate 12,271,753, forward strand.
TATATCATTATTTCGGTTAAAATCAGCATAGTATATTGCAAAATAAAAAAAAGGTGTGTGTGCGATTCACACACGATAGAAGTGAAACTTCAGTAAATCGACAAAAGAATAAAAAGAATTAAAAAAAAAAACTTTAAAACTCTGTAAAATCAATTGGTATTTTTTAATTATGTAATAAATAATATATCTACTACATAAAGGCCTTGCCGTAACCCTGTATTTGGGTAATTTTAAAGGAACCTAATTTAAAGTGACTTCTTATAAAACATGTGTAAGAATGCCAGACACAAGTGTTAATTCGTGTTTACGTGTATGTTAATTTCCCAATCTACTTATTTTAAATTATATCCTAAAGAAAAGTACAACCAGTTAATATATCAGGGCGCCACAAAGCTTCTTCATATATTTCTAAAAATAAATTGAACCAAGATGCCTGGTGGATGGTAGGTCACCCAATGATTACTCAAATAATCATTAAATAATAAATTAAATAATAATGATCAAATAATTATTTGAAAACATTCAAATAACTTTGCTTTTAATCTTCGAAAATCTTAGACGTACATTTTTGTAACATTATAATTTATAAACTCTATGGATGAAATGTCTCTGGTTGATTAAACAAATAAAATAAAAAACATCACGTACACGTATCCGCCATTTTGTTTGCCTTGTTCAGTTGTTCTGCGAGTTGAGCAAGCAAGCATTACTGGCTGGACGGCACGCATCAGAGTTGAGTTGAATGTACAAAGAAGGCGCAGACAGAACAGTTACGTCAACAGATCATTTTTACTTCAAATTATTGCACCATATTCATACGTGCCTAAAATCATATTCGAGGTGTTCAAGCTTGATCTATATCTCATCGTTTTCGTGTGGAAACCTTCTATCGTGTTGTGATATTCGCGATAACGTAAGTGTCTTGTCGTGTTGTTTTTTAGAAATCTCGCCATTTTGGTTCAACCACGTAACAGAAATTCGTTTATTACAGTGATGTGCAGTCGGTGATAGTGCTTGTTATGCTGACGACGAAAGCACCAGACCTCGTGCATCATGGCGAAGGAAATTGCGGAGGAGTACGCCTCGAGTTTGGCGGATCTGACCGTGAACAGCAAACCCCTCATCAATATGCTTACGATTCTCGCGGAAGAAAACATCGACCACGCTGGCACAATCGTTGAAACAGTGGAGAAGCATCTGGAGAAGGTGAATTTAAATTTTTAAAGTTTGATGGGCCTTGGATGCCCTCGGCAGAGTGAAAAAATGTAGGGAAAGTGATCGTTGATGACGCACGCCTTGTGCGGTGTTTTACGTTAACAAGTTGTTTGTCGCGCTAAATGACCTCGTTTGTAGTCCACAAACAGTCACAGGTATCTCCTAGCAATAGGCTTTACTTAAGTGTTAAATTGAAAGTCTTGAATACCTGATGTTGATGTAAAATTGGCTTTGAATGCTGGTTGCCTTGAAACAATAGTGTATTGTTTTCATAATACCAACAGCTAGCAACACCCTGATACAGCTGTGGACCTACAAGGTCATTTTGTTTCATTTCAAGTTCATTAGCATTATCTTTTGTAACTAACCTGATTATTTATTTCAAATGGATATTACATTTTATGTTTATGTTGCAATTGGACACAATACCTCACACATTTCTCACCATTCTTGTTTATTCATAGGAGATACCTGTAAAAGATCTAGATTATATTCTACCTGCAACAGAATACCTGATTCAGTTATGTAACACTGATCCCAATAAAGATATTTCAAAACTGACTGCTATTTATTTTCATTGACAAAAAAATTAAAGTGTTATTGAAAGTATTCTTGTGTTATTCTTTCCCGTACCGATAACTAGGTGACTGCTATCTGTGATGCGGAGCCAGGGAAGCCCCTGAGCCCGGACTAGACATAACTTTTCTATACAGGTGAACCCAGATGTGAAGCTGCCAGTACTGTATTTAGTTGATTCTATTATCAAGAATGTTGGCGGAGCTTACATCCAGAAGTTCTCACAAAGCATTGTCAATATGTTCACAAGGACCTTCAGACAGGTAATTACTGATTTAACATAGTTTACCTACCAGTTTCTTGAATACTAGTTTTGACTTCATTCTTAAACCCAGTCGGCATGCATAATAAAGTTTGCCCATTTTGGTTAAAACTTTGTCCCATATATCTTAACAAATTTAAATGATGAGGACCATAAAATTTTTGCTGCATTTTAACTAAAATAGGCAGTTGAAAATTATTCATATGATAGATAATTTTCAAAGTAATCTGTACAAGAGACTGGTAAAATGAAGTTATTCTAAATATTCCTTGTGCTAACTCATATATTCCGCAGGTGGATGAAAAGATAAGATCTCAAATGTTCAAGCTCCGAGAAACATGGCATGATGTGTTCCCCCCGACCAAGTTGTACCAACTGGATGTGAAGGTCAACCTGGTGGACCCGGCCTGGCCGATCCAGGCGCAGCCGCAGCAGTCAAACATCCATGTAAATCCAAATTTTCTGAAAAAGGTGTTTTTAGTTTGATTATGTTTATTTAAATTAATTTGCTTATGATGGGAAAAGTTATTATGTACATAGTATTTTATGTATACTGAGGTGGTTTTGAATTTAATGCTCATAATTATTTGCTTAAATGATTTTATTCACAATGGGTTGTTATTGTTTTCCCAGAAAACTGAGTCATGCAACATAAACAGTGCTCAATATTCATTTAACATTGACAATGTTATCAATATTTTGTATCATTTCAGCTATAAACATTCACATTTTACCTTTTCCTATCATATGCATTAAAGCTAGTTAACATATTAGTTTTAGTAATTGAATTCACATATATACCTATAACTAGTGCTTTTAGCAAGTTGGCCTAAACTTGGCTTGCAAAAACACAGCGGTAGCTATAATTTTATTGTTTGATGCCGTAATTTCATAAGTGGTGAAATTGTAAACAAACTAAAATAAAATACCAAGTAATGTTTGCCCATATTTAAATAGGGCAGTGGTATTGATTTCGTTTTGGTTGGGTAACCCCTAGCACTATGAAATTGTCAAAAGATCCACAAAATTACGCAAGTACTTTTATGACATTCATTTGGTCCACTTTAAACCAAAACAATTAGACAGCTTTGTCCTACATTGACAAACTTCTAAAAAGATGTTGGATTTGCTTTTGGATTGTCCACTTGAGGAGTATATATTTATTTATTTATACTTTGTGCACAAAAGACAATGTTCAGAGGAGGACTTAATGCTAGAAGCATTCTCTACCAGTCATCCTGGGCGTGCAAGAAAATAAATTACTTAAGAGTAATTTTATTGTGGAAAAATCGATAAAAACTAGTAGCCAATATTAATGTATATGAGCCTTAAAGTCTCTAAAATCTCTCTCGCCAAGAGAGAAATCCTTGTGTCGCAGTAGTGGGAACCTTAATAGGGTGATGATAATGACCCTCTAAAGTCTACAGGTTCACGCTGGATGCAGGATGCTCAGCCAAAATAGGTAGAAATCTTCTAGGAATCCCTAAGTCCAGCAGTCGTAGACGTCCTACAGCTGAATTCATGATGATCCTTAAAGAGCAAGTTCTAACCATATTCCCCTCCACAGCCGGCGGCCACCGCCACCTCCTCAGTGGTCCCTGAAGAGGATGAGAAGATGCGCTCGATCCTCGCCAAGAAGGAACAGGAACTGCTCATGCTGCAGAAGAAGAAGGTGGAAATGGAGCTGGAACAGGTCCGGAGGGAGATGGAGAAAGTAACTAAGAAGGTGAGTTCTTTCATAATATTGTTATGAACAGCGCCAACTGGTAACCCCTTGCAGTAGAGGTTTGTATGCAGAATGAGTTACCAGTTAGTGACTCATACTGTACATGTATATACTATATATATAGTTGTTCGCTTCACGGCGGTGCGCGTTTACCAAATTAAAAGGTAGTCTATAAAAAAATCATAAAATCTTTTATTTTGTTACAATGCAAGACTTTTTAAATTAAATATCAAAGGAAGCTTCGTAATTGATTTGGTCGAAATGCAACCATCTAAACTAATATAAATCTGAAGATTTTGTTTGTTTGCTTGAACGCCCTCATCTCAGAATGTGAATAATTCTTTCAATTGTTTTGTTTTTACAACATGATAAACCCCACTTAAGGTTACAACTAATATTCTACATTTGTGTAGAAAAAAATCCATCCATGCATCCATATTCGTGTACTGAATATTGCTAGTAGGCTACACAAATTTGGAATATAAATTCTTTCACTGTCAGACAACCTATTTATCAAGGAAATTAAAAGCTAGTAAATAATAATCTAAATTCACAATAAAAAAAAACCGTCGAGTCAAGAACCTTAGTTCCCTTAAAAGTAAAAAATCGTACTATTTTGTAATGTGCACGTGATGCGCTTCCAATAAGACCTCACTCGAGTATATTTGCAGATTTTCGCTTTTGCTTTCCCACTTTTTCTTCAACCGATTTACATCAAACTTGTCTAAGAACACTCGCGTGAAACTCACCTCTCATACAAAAAAAAAACTAAATTGAAATCGCTTCATCGGATTGGGAGCTATGATGTCACAGACAGACATGTCAAACTTATAACACTCCTCTTTTTTTGTCGGGGGTTAATATAATAGATTTTAAGGTTAATACGATACTAAGTAGGTTGTCCATCGTCGCGGTCCACCGAATGAGGCAATCTGAGGTTTTGCTCTTTCTGTTGTTAATGTTGTGTCGTATCTTACTTCTTAAGTTGCATAAATCTAGGTCAAATTTGTATGATATCGTTCTAGAAACGATTACGTATTTTATTACTGTTCCACCACAAGAATATAAGTAAAGGCTTTAGTTAATTGATGCAATTATGCCCTATTAAATTAAAATAAATCATTTTTCCCATTTTGCCTAATATTTTCCCATTATTGTTTAAAAAAATTAATTTAAAGACCTCTATAATTAATCTGCATATCACGTGACCGTATGAGTGACCATAGTGTCAATGGACGTGACAAAAGTGACATAATTTTTTTTATACATCTTCTCCCGGGGTCGGCTCCGACGCGGCCAAGGTAAACTATACAGATGACAGGCGAACAGCGTCTTCTTGGACCTCAACCCTCAATTAAGAACCTATGATATGATTCATGGAGGACTTTGTTCCGCAGTGGACATCCTACTAAACCTACTTTCATTCCAGTCTCAATGAACTGTAGAACTCAAACATATCGGACTTTTACTGTGTTTTACAACACTTTATTGTACACCAAAACAAAACAATAGTTACAAAAATCACATAATGAGGAAGCGGCCTTATCGCTTATGAGAAAGAAAGAAAGAGAAAGAGAAACATTTATTGACACATCACAACACAAAATACAATAAGACAAAGAAAAACAACAAATACTTAACACATAATTTTGTGATGTGTCAAAAGGCCCCGTCTCAGCATAATGCAACCCCACACTTAGAGCGCGGAGGTGCGCTGATTTTCAGACGAGACCTTGGAACACAAACGAGACCTTGGAACACAACCTTATGCGATCTTCCAGGCAACCTTAGGATGGAAAAGAGATAATTAGAAATACAAATTATGTTAAATTCATGCCTTGAAATGTTGCTAATTAAGTTCCTTGTCGCCAGCAGCAGATAAGCAAGCCGGCGGCGTCGTCGCCGCCCGTGGTGGCCATGGTCAGCCCCATCCCGCCGGCGCCGGCGCCCGCGGAGGCCGCGCTGCCGGCCAAGCAGCGCCTCGGACCGGTGAGCTTATTTCTTGTACTAGGAAGTTACACATTAAATGTAACACAATAAATGTAATTTGACGAACTCTGTGGCTCGGTGCGCGATTGTCCGCCTGAGGCGCAGGAGGTTGCGGGTTCGATTCCCGCGGGAGGACCAGATTTTGTACGATCTACAATTTCTGGTTTCGGGTCTGGGTGTATTCTATGTATCATATGTATGTATTTACAAAAAATATATATCTGTGTAGTATATTAGTCACCTAACACCCATAGTACAAGCTCTGCTTAGTTTGGGGTTAGGTGATGCTGTGTGAGTAGTCCAGAAATATATAAAAATAAAAAATAATAAATAAAAATCATTTATGCAGGTCAATAAATACAGTGAACTTAACTAATACGATACGATGACACTACCGAAGCTTTACAACTGTGTGGTAGTAGTGGCAACGCCCGGCTCCTGGACAAATTATCCTGGTTTTACTAGAACTTAAAATTAAATTTTGACTTAACTTATAATTAGATTACAATAATAATATAAATGAAAACAAGGTAAATTGCTAAAATTAAATGAGTAAAACAAATAAGGGCCACTTATGGTGCTTATGTCGCCTGGTTAGTCAGGGGGATAATGCACAAAACACTCCTAGGCGAGATGTCAGTTCAGATCTCAGTTCCCCCAATTAAAACATGAATTTACTAAATTCATTCAACTTAAAAAAAAAAACGTTAAATTTTGTATCTGATTCACTAAAAACGTGTGCATCTCGGGACGACCGACAGAATTATAACTTAGCCCCAATTTCACCATTTAATGCTACAAATCGATCGAGTTTTATTAAGCCATGAAAAATTACAAGTAAAGTTTATTTTATTTTGATCGGTACACGGTAAAACGAGTTTAGCCTGGTCTGATCGCGTTATGTAGCATATGGTGGTATTTGGGGCTGACTGGTTAGAGAGTGGATGAGGCTGCCATATGCGTACGATAAAAGGAAGTCAGACATACAGTTACGCGTTACGTAACGAAGTTGTTTTCCTCTCAAAACTTATCACAACAATAAATAAAGTAACAGCACATAGTGTCCCAAAAAAGGCTCCAACTCAGCATTTGTTGTCTTGCACAGAAGACAACGCTGATCTGAGCTTATTTAAGTCACCATTGGGTGCAGCTCTACAGTGGGATAGGCTTAGCTGTCAACTTCGACCACAGAGCTAAATAGACGCCTCATACAATGCGAAGGCTTTCAGACAACACGTTTGACTAAATACATCATGTCAAAGGCTACTGCATATTGGCTTATGCAGTATTGGTTACACTACCGACCAGTAGCGTGAGCTGTAAACATAACGTAGTGTTTTATAAAGAACTAGCTGACCCGGCCACGCGTTGCTGTGGCTAGAGTTTTTGTTATATTGCATTATAGTAAACAACTATAATTTGAGATTTAAACTATCCTATCTCTCAAGTTGGATCAAACTGCACATGGTGTGCGAATTTTAAATTATGCTGTTAAAATGTAGCCTATATGACACGTTCGTAGATTTACCATAGCAGCGCCATCTATTGATTACTTACTCAACCCAGTCGAAAGGTATCGACATCTGTTAGAATCATTTGGAGTTAACAGATTATTGTGGCTGTAAAATAATAACAGACAAATAAATAGCAATAAATTAAAATTGCGACTATAATTTGAGATTTAAACTATCCTATCTCTCAAGTTGGATCGAACTGCACATGGTTTGCGAATTTTAAATTATGCTGTTAAAATGTAGCTTATATGACACGTTCGTAGATTTACCATAGCAGCGCCATCTATTGATTACTTACTCAACCCAGTCGAAAGGTATCGACATCTGTTAGAATCATTTGGAGTTAACAGATTATTGTGGCTGTCAAATAATAACAGACAAATAAATAGCAATAAATTAAAATTGCGACTATAATTTGAGATTAAAACTATCCCCTTCCGACGCACAGTACCAGAAACGCAAAATATCTTATACGCGGATGACCAGATGCACATTTCGCGAATTACCAAACACGCAGAAGACCTGATACGCATATTACCAGATTTAGTTTTGCAAAGTACCGGATACGCCTAATACCAGATCTAGTTTCGCAAATTACCAGATACGCATATTACCAGATTTAGTTTCGCAAATTACCACATATTAGGTAGGTAAGTACATTACATACTGGAATTAGTACATTCTAGTTAATATTTTTAATTTGTTTTAAATTATGTTACGATGTTCAACAATTTTTTTTCAACATGTTTTCCTGTGAAAGGTTACGTCAATAATACATCAGTCCATAAATGGAATAATTACTGGCCAGTACCACCTAGTTTTACTGAGGAGTGTTTAATCTCTCACTTAGCATCAAGTGTTTCCTGTGTATGAACAGTCAGCGTCATATATAAGGAAACATCCAAAGTGCTCAAATGTAAATCGTCGGAAGGATTGATTTGGCATGTAGATTTGTCAAAAAGTAATATTCTTTTTTATTTTGTGACTCAAGTATAAATGTTTCTAATCATCATACAAACAAATGCCCCAAGCAGGATTCGAACCTGCAACCTCCGGTTTGACATTCCGGTTGCTATTCCATTCTGCCACGGAGGTCGTCAAATAAAAACACTATCACTATTGAAAAAAATATATAGTGTGCCACTTAGTCCCCAACTTACTTTTTCATGACGTCAGTACATCGAGGATAACAACGGGGTCTAGTTATAACCATAAATGTAATTAGGAATATTAACTGTATGAGTTATAACACCCCTTTTACACCACATCCAAAACAGCAGTTTTTATGGAATTCAGGTCATCCGCGTATGAGGTATTTTGCGTGTCTGGTACTACGCGTAATTTTTAAATCCTGGTAATTTGCGTAATGAAATTCAGGTCATCCACGTATCAGGTATTTTACGTATGAAATTATGGTCATCCGCGTAAAAGATATTTTGCGGTTTCTGGTACTGTGCGTCGAAACGAACTATCCTATCTCTCAAGTTGGATCGAACTGCACATGGTGTGCGAATTTTATTATAATCGGTTAAGTGGTTTAGGAGTCCATTGAGGACAAACATATAACAAAGTATTTCTCATATAAGTATCCAGAATACCTAAATGTTATATAGTTTCTACGAGACTTATGTCAAAGTACAGATTGGCTAATATGACATTTTCATGGTGCTAGTTTTGCCAATATGCATAATCTCGGTTAGCATTGTAAGCATTAAGACTTTGAATATTTTTCTGATTAAACATGTTTGTACTCGTTGACAATACGCATGAATTTTAATTTAAATATACATATAAAACATATAAAATCCTTGAATATTCATCATCACCCTATTAACGTTCCCACTGCTGGGACACAGGGACTTCTCTCTTGACGAGAGAGATTAGGCCTTAATTCACCACGCTGGCCAAGTGCGGGTTGGTAAATGTCACATGCCCTTCAAACTCTTTTAAAGTTCTCAGAACATGCCGGTTTCCTCACGATGTTTGCCTTCACCGTTAAAGCACGTGTTTAAAGCGCACATAAATTTCTCAAGAAGAAAAATCCAGTGGTGCGTGGCGGGGTTTGAACCCACGACTATCGGAATGAAAGTCGAGTGTCCGCCCACTTAGCCAACACGGCTTGAATATTAACTTATTAATTATATACGTCCCATCACTATTTTTATTTATGTCATCTCTTTTCTATAGACCACACCGCCTATGAAGTCTCTTGACGCAAGACCCGACTTGCGCATACTGAAGTACGCGGATATAATATTGTGACTGAAAATTTAGTAAGAAAAAAAGTTTAACATTAGTCGTCTATTTGGTTCTGTAGTGGAAGGTTGACAATGACATAGATATTAAATTTTAACTGAAAAACATGAAACAATGTTATTGTTTATATTCAGAGATTAATGCGAAATTCAAGTTGTCATTTAAAACTACGTACATGCGCCCCTGGCTAATTCACTTGCTATGGCCCTCATTCTAAACATTATTTTTTAACGTATGTCTTTTAAATGCTGAGGTATTATGAAGTAGATGAAAATCTAATTTTTAAGGCAGTTGCATACATTACATTTATTTTCAAAATGTAATGTATGCAATTGCCCTAAAAACCTCGCCCTATTGTGGAACCTGGCTCTGATGGTTACCTAAAAATGTTAATATTTTTCGCCGAGTGATGTAATGTATTATATGTATTTTTTGGTTCTTGTCAAAATTAGCTGAGCTGGAATTACAGCCTTAATGTTACTGTTCTAGCTTGTGCGATTATGATATATTTTAAATTTATATACTTATGAGACCTCAATAATCGTCGAAATAGCAGGTTTATATTCAGGCAGTATTGGGATGTTTTGATAATAAAAGACATGGGAAGATTTGTTATCATGTAATTGATAAAAGAAAAATGAAAACTTATTCTTTGCTTGGAATCTAACCAGGACTTTTTGATTAAAAAAAACACTATTTTTATTAAGATATGGATTTTGTAGGTCGTAAGACCAAATTTTACTACGAGACATGATGTCTAAATTTAGTAAAAACCTTTAATTTCCTAAAATTTATTTTTCTAAGCGTAAGAAATGACAACCATACTAATGCCATATGTAAATATGTGTCTGTAACATGTTTTGATAAGAGCTGCAAATAGAGACAATTTTACTTAATAAAAATTGTTTTGTATATTGTATTTTAAATAAATTACCATTGGAGTGTTCATTGCAAACCTATTATTTATTAATTAATTTATTAGTTACATATTTTATTTTTCAAAAATATTGAGTGTAAGAAGAGTATTTATTTTTATATGTGTGAATGCTATTTTTCATTTTGCTCAAATTGATGACATGGTTCCTAAAACAAATCTTCGTTTGTCTTATATTTTTAGGTTAATTTACTGACAGATACTTTTGTTACGTCCTGTATATTTCGTAACCAACTTGAGATTGTCTCGAATGGGACAAATCAAACAGTCTTATGCGAGTAGTGGTGGGGTAGCATCGTAGCATAATTCCTTACTATAGGCATTTTACACTAGATACTAGATTAAACGCAGACCTTTTAGTCAGTAGTGAAAATTCTGTACATTATGATACCTACCTATTTTATAAGTTAACGTTTTTACCAGACGTTTAAACGATATAAATAAGTTGTTCCACTAGAAATGCGTCATGCAATTTATTCCCGACTTACTCAAATCAGGCTAAATTAAGTACATACATTTCTAGTTGAGATGGTTTCAGACTATCCTAGATGCTTTATATATACATGTTAATATTAGTTAAAGAGCCAGCTTAAATCTGACAACACATTCTTTACGGTATCTGAAATTTCGTCCAGTGAGACTTCTATACCCAGTTAACAAGCAATGGGTACTAGCTAACCCCGGCCGCGGTAGGTTTGCGGTCCCTCAGGTGAGTCAGGTATGAAAAAAAGTAAATTTTTAAAGTATTTTACGGCGTCTGCCGTTTTAATATGTTTTAATATATCTCTGGAAAAATTGAAAAATAATTATGGCTGCTGATTTTAAAGGTTGCAACATCCTGGCAGCCACTTTTCAAAATTCGAAAAAAAATAAAAAATTAAAGTATTTTACGGCGTCTGCCGTTTTAATATGTTATCTAATATGGTTTAATATGTTATTGAACTATTTTAAGTTAATATTGAAAATGGCTGACATTTTTTCCGGTTGTAACTATCCGTTTTACAGCGAAACATTACCCGCAGTCCGTGCATACGTATGTCCACAGTTGTAATTTTTACATTCGTAAAATTTATGTAACATTAAAATTATATCATCATCTCAGCCGTAAGACGTCCACTGCTGGGCATAGGCCTCCCTCAAAGACCTCCAGTGGTTTCAGCTGGCAGCGGCCTGCATCCACCGTGAGCCCGCAGCCTTCATCAGATCGTCCGTCCATCTAGTTGGTGGACGTCCTACGCTGCGCTTGCCGATCCGTGGTCTCCATTCGAGAACCTTTCGGCCCCAACGACCATCTGTTTTGCGTGCAATATGGCGTGCCCACTGCCACTTCAAAGAACTAATCCGTTTGGCTATGTCGGTGACCCGCTTTCTTCTACGAATCTCCTCATTTCTGATTCGTTCCCGTAGATAATTTGAGCGACTCTGAGCCTGTTTATGAGACCAATAGTGAAGCACCACGTTTAGGATCCGTATGTCATTACTGGCAACACACATTGATTGAACACTTTCGTCTTGAGGCACTGCGGTAACGCTGCCCATCCGAGTTGGATTCGGCGACTGTCCTCTTTCTCGAAATAGGACCTACCTAATTGGACTGTTAAATTATATTAAAAAATATATAAATATACAATTAAACGAACACATACGGAACACATGCGTACTTTAAATGTGCATAATAAAATAAGGAAAAAAAGTTCCATTCTTAGGCTGTAACAAATATAAAAATATTTTAAAGATGTAAAAAAATCAAACATTAATTAGATATATTTATAATTCATATCAGAATATATTTATTTTTGGAAGTAATCTATAATGATAAAATATTTTATCATTAATTTTCATCTTCGGAATCACCTTTAGAAGGTGACAAGTGACTATAAAAATAAAATATATGGAAGGATCAAGCTTGCATCAACTTTTTAATTAAAATTTTCGTTCATATCTACAAGGCTGTCCTTGTAGGAATTAATGAACAGTTGAAATCTCCCATCATCAACATCGATGGATTTTTTTAGCATTGTACATACTGCAAGTGTACTTCTGGAACTTTCTTCTAACATCAAACAGTTCACGTAAGGTATTCTCAGTCAGGCCAATGTCACCGAAAGCAGCAAATGCTTTTTGAAATTCAACGTTATTTTTTAGTAACATGAAAGGTTTTTTTTCTCAGATTATAAAAAGCTGGATTTAAATCACAACCAGTGAAAGCGTGGAAGCCAATTAAGCTTTCAGCTTTCAGCTAGAAGTGGTCCAAGTTGTGTATATATTTTGCTGACATCAATAAACCTTTCGATGTTTCCTGTCCAGGTTAGCATACAAATGTGAGAAGATTTTTCAAGTTAACCATATTGCCCAGCATGATTATTAAAATAATCTGAACCTCTAATAACAATATTAGACTGTTCAATAATGCTACAAGCATGGAAAATAATTTTACTGTAAGCCGTACGGGCCAGGTGTGCCTTTGTTTTCGTAAAAGGAACTAAATCCCCACCAGCCTAAACTCAGCCCTAACACAAAAGAAGAAAATATTTGACTAAAGAGATAGACAGAGAGAGAGCATAAACTACCACATGTTAAGTATATCGCATAAACTGCAAGTAATGTTTCGCTGTAAAACGGATAGTTACAACCGGAAAAAATGTCAGCCATTTTCAATATTAACTTAAAATTGTTCAATAGATAACATATTAAAATGGCAGACACCGTAAAATACTTTAATTTTTTATTTTTTTTCGAATTTTGAAAAGTGGCTGCCAGGATGTTGCAACCTTTAAAATCAGCAGCCATAATTATTTTTCAATTTTTCCAGAGATATATTAAAACGGCAGACGCCGTAAAATACTTTAAAAATTTACTTTTTTTCATACCTGACTCACCTGAGGGACCCCAAACCTACCGCGGCCGGGGTTAGCTAGTACCCATTGCTTGTTAACTGGGTATAGAAGTCTCACTGCACGAAATTTCAGATACCGTAAAGAATGTGTTGTCAGATTTAAGCTGGCTCTTTAACTATATTTCAAAAGGCTTAATTTTGTGAAGGTCTACTGAACCGCTTTTAAGAATTTATTAATCGAAATGTGCCATAGGCTACTTTTTATCATGAACATTCGAACAAAGATTTCAGTGAGCGTTAAAAAACTTAAACATAACTTTATTTGTCCTATAGCCGGTAAACAAAGCACCCGGCGAGCGTCGAATCGCGCCCGTCTCCGGCGCCCTCGCCGCCGCGCGCCGCGACCCGCGCCTCGCCCACCGCCCCGCGCCCGCCCCCGCGCCGCCCGCCACCGCGCCCGCGCCGCCCTCCGCCATCGCTCCGAACGTGTTCGACATCAAGCCGCTCGAGCGCGTCACCAAGCGCAAGAACGTCATCACCATAGACGTGCGGCGGGACAGCGCCACCGCCGCCGCGCCGGCCGGGCCCGCGCCGCGCCGCCGCGACCCGCGCCTCGACCCGCGCCGCGAGCGCAAGGAGAAGCCCAAGGACGAGCGGCCGCCCCTCCCGCCCGGCTACGTCGACAAGATGCCCGACCCGAGAAAGATCTCCAAGCTCCCTCCGATACCCAAGATCAACCGCGAGGAGCGCGAGAAGCGCCGGAACGGCCGCGAGCGCCGGAAGCGCCCCGACCGCCCCGACAGGGACGAGTCGAGCGGCTCCTCGCCGGAGAAAAAATTGCGCAACAGAAAGAAGCTCAAGGAGCCGGAGGAGGTGACGCGAGACGCGGAGGCCGTGCCGTTCAAGGAGCTGAGGAACTACCACAAGGAGCGCTACATGCGGCGGAACCGCGAGAAGTCCGACAGTCCCGAGCCGCCCGACCCCGCGCCCGCGACGGACCCCCCAAGTAAGACCCCCCTCTCGAACCTCTGTGATATACTGAGCCGGGCGCTTGTTGTGACAATAAAATGTTATCTTACTGCTGGAGTATTCATATTGCGTGGTTCCGTACCCCTTAATTAAGCACGGATGGAAATGTTGCACTTGTGTAAGCGCACACTACACTGGTTTAATCTAGTTTAATATATTAAGAGTGGTTAATATGCAGTGACCGTGGGATCTCCTTTGCTGTAACGAAAGGCAAAGAATAACTATTAGCAATGATGAAATGAGGTTTTTCGCAAGTTGTTAAATTAGTGTAACGAGACAACATTGATCTTCCGTTGACTATTGTACCTTTGGGGTTGTAGGTTTTCCTCACTTGTTTAGTTTAATTAAGTATAAACATACGCCGTGTTGTGATATTACTATACATGTAAGTACGAGATTTTTACCTTTATTCTATCACATACTTATTTTGAATCTTATAATAGCTGTTCATTATATTTTTAAGTTATTTCTGTTTCAGATCTAAATGCCTTCTGCATCCTCACAAAAAAATCTCATAAAATTCCAAATCAATTTCTATCAGAAGTTTAACAACTCTTAAGTTTGAGTAAATTTAAAATTATATATTTTGAAATTAATTGTGAAAGTGACACTAGTGTTATATTTAATAATCTCACTGGAGTTTATTAAGTACACAAGCTAATTCGCGCAGACCATAAATGGACATCGTCTATCATCAATTACCAGGGAAGATAAGATAAACTAAGAATCTTGAGTGATATAACATATTTTAAATCTTAATTATTTAGCATGATTGAATATTTGCTTTTAGTTCCAGAAGAACAAAACGAATATATCGTTAAATTAAATACTTGCTGCTCTATTTCCTATACTTAATCTCATAGCTATTCTAATAGGCATTTGTTAGAATAACGTTATCAAGATACCTTCAATACCCACAAATCGTTATTTCATTTAAAATTTCGTTTGATCGATCAGTTGAAATTCATCTGTTTTCAAAGCGTATCTGGTCTGTCTACTCTTTAACTCGAGAGCAAACCAGGAATATCTTATTCTATCTACGCTGTCTTATCCCAGCCGCAAGTTATATTTAGGTCTTGGGTTTTTTCCAGTTGTTTTAGTAGCGGCCTGCATCCACCGTGCATTTGGAATAAATCGTCTTGGTGTCATCTGTAATAATCCATCCATTGTTAGGAATATCCAAGGGGCAAAAACGGCGTTGTTCGCGTTTTCTGTTTAAGTAAAACGGGTAATTTTTCCTGCGTGCTAGCCGCCTGTGGCCTGCTGTGAGCTCGACGAACTAATCTGTATCTTGTCATATCGGTATACTGCGTTCTTCTCATTTCTTATTAACTTTCTGATCTCTCTCTCGAGAGAGGTTTTATCTGTTCACGCCCGTAAGTGATAACCCTCTGAATCCTTACACGTGATCTCCGGGTGGTGCTAAGAACAGTCTCTGGTGGTAGGCTTCGGTCGCGGCTTGTCACCACCATCCGGGCTGGGTCAGTGCGTGAAGCGATTTTTTCGTGATTCGTAATGTGGCCCGGTAAAGCCATCTACCTGCTAGGCCTTCATGCCCCATCTTAGACCACATCGTCACTTTACATCAGGTGAGATTGTGGTAAAATAGAGGCTTAACCAGAATTAAAAAAAAATCATGTGTTGGTTGGTAGTAAAGGACGGTAATTGTAACTATTAGAATTGTTTGGCAATGACCCTTAAATACAGTTCTAAACGTGGCTTATAAGCGAGATTAATCTTCAATAAGTATTAAAAAAACTACTCTCCCATGCTTCTGTCTGTCTGGGACATCATAACTTCCGAACGGACGGAGCGATTTTAATTTAGTTTTGTATGAAAGGTGAGTTGCGCGTTTAGACATGTTTGATGAAAATCGGTTGACCCGTTTAAAAGTTATGAGGATAAAAGTGGAGAAAGAAAACCGAAAATCTGCAAATATACTCGATTGGGGTTTCAAATGAAACATCACATTACAAAATAGTATGACTTTTTACTTTTATTATTTTTACAATGTAGGAATAATCTTAGTTAATTATATTATGCTAAGGCAGAAATTTAACACTGTCACTTCTAAACTATTCAAATTCAACCCTTAATAAACAACGCTGTCTGTAAAAAAGTTTGACTACTAAACTTAATAATATGTCGATGCGCGATCCGTCTGCGATGTAGCGTTGGCGACTATCGATATATTTGACGATAGACGGAGATGCGACCGACGATCCAACTACATTTTTGGAGACATCAGTTGGGTAAAATCGTGGTGAGACGAAAATTCTAACTAACAACTAAATTTAAGGTACAAGTTAGTTTCCGAGCACCTGCAGCAGACGATATGTCGCAGCGGAACTACGACGCGACGACCTCGAGCGGTAGACGGCAGTATCGCCCGACCGTAGGTAGATCAGAAGTGAACACAGAACCAACTGGACTCTATTAGCTCGTGCCATGCAGTAGTACGCGTCGAGACGTATCATGGCGATATAAAGCGAAGACACGTCTGCTGCTGCGTCTGCGGCTACTAACTAGCTAAACGTGTTGTATTTTTTTCAGTTTTCTTCGTTTTTGTGTTACAATGTTTTTTTGTTAGAGTTCGCCAATCCTATCCTTGGTTTCTATTATTTTACATATTTTTTTCGTAGTTTCCATTTTTGTCTTCTGTCCTGAGAAATTAATTGCACATTAACGTTACGATTCTCGGGCTGTATTCCAGAGTTTAGTGCTTTTACTCACAAAAGGTACAATAGTCAATGTGTTAGAAATGAAGATTTTACACGGACGTCATCTCTAAATATCAATAAGTATATTATGTAACTAACAATACCATTTTTTTAATTATTGAAGTGAAACTTCTATAGAATCGTAGTGATTTCAAACCGGATGCAAAAAGATGAAACGGAAATGGTAAGAGACACAAATACAATGCTTTATTTAAATTTCTTTGCGCGATACTTCGTAGTTGAGACTACGAAGTATCGCGCAAAGAGGTATTGCTGTATTTTATTTATATTATTTTGTAACATACTTTATGTAATACGCTTTATTGAAGTAATATAAATAATCCGAATAATTACAGATATATGTTTGTTTCTCTTATCATTTAAGCAGATGCGTTCATTTACCCTTTTCTTCTATTCGATATATATCATAATAATAGTTCGTAAGTAGTAGACTCCAATCGTGCGTCGTAGCTGACACACACACACTTTTTTTTTATTCTTCTTATTCTTTCGTCGATTTACTGAAGTTTCACTTCTATCGTGTGTGAATCGTACACACACCTTTTTTCATGGTTTTTATCAATATTATGACTTAAAACGGGTAAAATACCATGATTTAATGGTTTTCTATTTTTCCGATATTTCGATGCTGTTGTTTCCGTGATCATGGCTCTTGCTTGCAACAGCGTCGAAATATCGTGAAACTCAAAAACCATCAAATCATGGTAGTATTATAACAATACCAATCTATAATGATAAGTACCGCCTATTGCTCTAGAAAAATGTTTAGCTTTTTTAAATGTATTTATTTATTGCCGTCGAATCAAAATCAAAACGTTTATTTCCTTAGAAAAATTGGGCCTACATGGACAGGTCGGCCTAAAGTTATAACATTGTCTTGACTTTTTACACTGAGTTCAGAAGCGAATGAATGCCAACAACTTTTGCGCCTTTTATTAAATTATTGATTGACTAATATTGTCGTAATATTCTTAGGCAATAAATAAACGTTAGCTCATAATTTAAAAAAGGCGAATAAAATTATATGTGTCTGTAGGTAGTAGGTACCGTATTGGGTGCGAGCACCTTCGTAAACACTAGAGCGCTCGGAGAAGCCAAAATTAAAATTAAATAGCATTAAATTATCCTGATTAACTTTAAGTCGACCATGACAAGCCAGGGTGGACCACTAGCAAAGATCACCCTGGATGGAGTGGAGAGTCGTCGCACCATATAAGTTGTAATAAAATTCTGGTAGCAGAAAGTTTTTTGAAAATCATCGGCTTAAAATTATGAAGTGTATAAATATTTATGAGCTATAAAATTTTAATGAAGTATGTTTATCTATAGATTTGCCATAATCAAAGAATAGTCTTTAGTTAGATTTCTCACAAAATGAGGAAATATTTGGATAAAACTTTAAAACAAAAGTTCATGGTCAACCGAATCGGCCTTTTCAATTAAACTAGCAATTCATAAGGTAGCGTAATAGATAAGGATCTATAATAGAGAACAAAAAGGAGATTTTTTTTTAAAAATTAAGTACCCAAGTGTAATAATATAATCAATGACATCGAGCAATAAAACACCTGGATGTGCTGAATAAATATAGGTCGTAAAACAATTAAATGAAGGGCACCTAAAATAATATCTATAAGATGGTTTAACATAATGATAAGTGTTTTCTACACCAAGCGTCTGTTTGCGCTTTGAAGTGAATCGAAGACTTCGGGATATTGGTTCAGGTAAAAAAGACCCCGGAATTGCATGATCATACAATTAAAAACTTTAGATTACATAAAAATATAGTTGATTTTTCAGATGTCACTGAGGCAATTGAGAGCAAGGACGTTGACCTCAGAGTTTTACCGGCCGTTGACCCCAAGGCGGCTGTTGTGGCACAAAAACGTCCGTCTACAGAGAATATAGAAGGAAAGCCTAAAAAGACTAAAGTCGACAAGTTTGATATGTAAGTAAACTATTTTAGTATTCATAACAATCAATGTACAAAGGGTAACAATTCTTGGATTCAAGAATTAACCGAATAGATTAGTCTTCTGGTTCTGATAGAAGTGATTGTATTATAATAACATAAGCCATTTGGACAATTAATACGACATTGAAAATTAAAGACATTTATTTGCATAAAGTCATGGTGATCACTTGGATAAGCCAAATGTAAAGATTTAAACTGTAAAGTAAACTTAAATTAACAAAATTTAAATTCAGCCACTAATACAGGCCTCCGGACCTAAACAGTTTGATATTAATAAAACCTTTCTTTGTAGCCTATTCGGAAACGAGGATGTCGACCTTCGCCAACTACCACAAGTAGACGAGGTAGCCCCCAACGAGTCACCCAAAAAGTCCCCCAAGCAAGATGTCGATTCACCCAAACCTATGTCTGAGGATGAGGAAACTGCTCCTAAAGGTTCCCCTAAGAAAGACTGGCATGAGGTTAAAGAGAAAGACGTCAAGAAGAGTCCTTCGAAACTGGACCTAGTGAGGGCTAAGCTGGCGGAAGCGACGAAAGGGAAGGACAGGCTTGGCAGGCCCCTGCTGTTTAGCAAATCTCCGAGTAAGTTATTTTTATTACTTACCATTAAATGCCACTTTAGTATCTACACTATATAAAATTTCTAAGAAATGGTGTTATTTATCATTATTATCATAGATAACACCATTTCTTAGAAATTAAATCTAAAAATTAACGGTATAACACTACTATTAGTGGTATTATCGACGTCCTTTTCGGGAAAAGCGATATGCTATAACAAATAATTATGATGTTTTCACAGGTATAGAAAAGGAAAGAGAAAGACGCCGCACAATAAGCTTCGAAGACACAGACATGCGCAATGAGAGCGGCGATGACTTCGACGCAGAAGACAACAAGAAAACCATCTCCATCATCATGACACAAGCCAAAGAACAATTCAACGACGGACAACTCGACAAGAATCAGTACAACGCGCTCATGTACCAAGTCCTTCAGCTCAACGAGAAATTGAAGCTTAAAGAAGCGAAACAGAGAGAGTCACTAGAGGTATCAAAGCTAAAACTTAAAGAAGCCAAACAGAAAAACAAAGAAACATTCGAGGCGTCGAAGCGGAAACTGAAAGCGCTTGATGGCGATAAAGTCCCTAGTCCAAAATCTTCCCCGAACAACTATGGAGATATCGATGAAAGAATAGTTCCCCCAGCGTTCATGGACGCTATTCCTGATAAACAAGGCTTCTCGCAAGACTTTGACATGAGAAAGAATCATATGGGACCTGATGGCGAGCACTTAGGACCCTTACCCCCCAGCATGGGCATGCCGAATATGCCTAACATGCCGATGTTCGTCAACAATGTGCATGGACCAAATCAATTCGGACCTATGTGGAGAGGACCCCGGCCTAGAATGGACGACTTCGGGCCTAGAAGATTCCGCGGACCGGGTCCAAACTTCTACAGAGGCAATGCAAGGATTCCTCGACCTCAGTTCGACAGGATGCCCCTACCTCCACTGCCTACTCCTCAAATGGGCGTGTGTCAAGGCGAATGTCCCCTACAACCTTATGAGAGGTCTGAATCTCCGCCGCCGCTGGGCGCCCCTGGTTTCTTCGTCCCACCCACAGATTTCAAAGTCGTAGAATACATCGATCAAGATCCAGTCAAAACTATTCAAATAGACGGTGTACCTAGAGAAATTAGGTTCTACGGTGATACCGCAGTAATCATGTTAGACTGGGACGATCCTAGAGAGATTAAATTCTTACCAGGGTCTAGAAGAGCCACTTTTGATAATAAAGATTCAGTAGTTTTATCCTTCAACGAAGGTTATAAGCAAGTAGAGATTGAAGACCAAGTATTTAATATCAAATACGGCGCTCCAACGAGAGAATTATACATCAACGGCAGATGGCATGAATGCTTCTTCGGAGGCAGTCCTCTAGGAGTCATTATAGATGGGAAACCTAGACTAGTACATTTAGAAGGTCCGTTACCGCAAGTAGATATTGGTAAAGAGAAGCGGATGGATCTAGTCGCTGGTAAAATTAACCTTATCGTTAATGCAACAGAGATGTGTCCTATTTACCTGGACGCTAAAGTTCAGAAGTTTACCGTTGATAATCAAGTATATACCATCCGCTTTGTGGACGCTCTGAGAACAGTTCTGATCAACGAGCAGCCTTTCAAAGTGGAGTTTGGAGATCTACCGAAGCCTATAGTATTAGGAAATGGAAAGCACTTCGTACGTTTCTCGGCTTTGCCAAGGAATGTAAAACCAGGGTTCGTGCAGATTGCGAATATGGAGGGCATGGGTATACCCACGGTGCCTGACATTGCAAGAGTGGATGGATCGAAGGTTGAAGCGATGGAAGTGGAACCGATCAGGCCTACGAAGACGCCCAGTCCTGATGCTAATCCAGAAAATCAAGGTAAGCTAAATACGATTAGGACAGGTTAATCATCTAGTGTTGGTTGATATCGTCATCTTACTGCTATTGTCTCATGTGGGGTCGGCACATCATGATTCATGTGTTCTCCTTTCATTTACCTCTATCGCATGTTGGATGAATGATAATAGTATTATTTCTGCACTTGATTGTACGCACCAACACCAAAATGACGTAAGTTGAAAAGAAGATATGGCGTAAAAACAAAGAATAATTTTTATCCTGTCATTTTATCATACTTTTAATGGCTTGGCATCATGTGTGTTGTGACAACTCACATAATCAACAATATAGACTCGAATATAATTATATGGAAACGTACAATACCAATTAAGAATTCTAGCCTAAATACTGATGTCACTTATATTAATGCAACAACCTCTGTGGCTCGGTCGGCGAAGGTTCGCCTGATGCGCATGAGGTTGCGGGTTTTGTACGATCTAGAATTTCTGGTTTCGGCTATGGGTGTTTTCCACGTATCATAATGTACCTAAACCTTGTATAGTACAAGCATTGCTTAAATATTTATATACTTCTATCTTTCACTTAGGTCTAGACATGCTAGCCTCTGTGATGCCGTCATCTTCAATGGAGTTCGCGTCGGGCTCGGACTACAGCACCGCGGAGCCGCTGTTCCCTGCGCCCGGCGGCAAGATCCCCGGCCTGGAGGCGCCGCTCGCGGACAAGCCGGCCCCCATCATTCTACCGGGGCTGGGCAACATCAACGTCACTGATCTCTTCGCCAAACTCGTCGCTACAGGTGATATCATAATTTCTGCCGTAGGATTTACGTTTCCACTGCTGGGACACAGAAGTCCTCATCTCTCTTGACGAAAGAAATAAGGCCTTAATTCACCTGAAGAAGGGCGGGCTGTCAAATGTCCTTAAAACCCTTCCAAGTTCTGAGTTCATGCCGGTTTCCGTACGACGTTTGCTTTCGCCGTTAAAGCTCGTGTTTAAAGCGCACATCAATTTTCTATTTCCAGGATATCATTATCTTAAAGATTATTATTATTTTATTATATATACTAGCTGACCCCAGCAAACGTTCTTTTGCAAAATGAAAAATAGATAGTAGCCGATTCTCAGACCCACTGAATATGCATATAAAATTTCATAATAATCGGTTAAGCCGTTTCGGAGGAGTACGGTAACTAACATTGTGATATGGAAATTTTATATATTAGTTAAGGTTGATACGCCCTGTTAATGCAGGCCTTCGGACTAAGACATTCATACAACTATATAGTTCGATAATCAATTTGAATCTTGAGAAAATAATTTAAGCATGTGTTTGCAGTTGTTCTGATGTATGAACTGTGATTTTTGCCATAATAAAGCCATTTATTCCAATATACAAACTTATTTAACATTTTTGCTGATTTCTGTATAGTATAATAATATTATTTATTTCTTGTCATCAGGTATAGTGCAACAGCCGCCTAAAGAAACCAAGGAAGAAGAGAAGAAACCGCTCAAAGAAGACAGCAATAAAATAACTAAAGTGGACATGTTGCGCCCGCAGACTTTGAGAGGGTAAGCGTATTTTATAAATGGGTATCTTTATTCGTTTTTGAAATATCAGTTTTAAGTGCATTGCCCAAATGCAGGACAGATGAGGAGAGATGACTTGCGCGGGTGGCGGATAGCGCTGCGTTAAGCGGTCGCGGTTTTATGTCAAACGCTATGTGCTTAACGTATAACCGCGCCCGCGAAAAAGTGATCCGTCGACCGGACCTCGCTACGTAGCACACCTGCGTAACGCAGCGAGCACATTGATACAACCCTACAAGCGTGTCATACAGAGTAATCATTCATAAACTTTATTAGATGTCTAGTACCCGTAACACAAGCTAAGAGCTTACCACGGGGCTAGATGTTGTTGTGTGGATTGTCCGGAAATATTTATTTATATTTATTTATTTATTTTATTCAATTCACAATTCGGCACTGTGTATGGATATTTATTACATAATCTAAATGAATCCTAGGTACTAATTCTACGAAATGTCCTTAATTAATTACAACAATTTATTTTAATCTAGTGGTTATAACAATTAAAGTAGTTTTTCGAGCACCTTTCTTAAAGATTGTGCTTGATCATTAACTTAGTGATAACACCCTTTCGACAACATGTATTTTAATCAGCTGCATGATTGTTTCGTTCCAGCAAGCAACCGGGCATCGTGACGAAGCTCTACGGCGGCATGCAGTGCTCGGGCTGCGGCTCGCGCTTCCCCCCGGAGCAGACGGTGCGCTACAGCCAGCACCTGGACTGGCACTTCCGCCAGAACCGGCGCGAGCGGGACTCGGCGCGCCGCGCGCACTCGCGCCACTGGCACTACGACCTCAGCGACTGGCTGCAGTACGAGGAGATCGACGAGATCGACGAGAGGGGTACGTACGGTAGGCGGGGGGCAATGGGGGTGAGAGAGACAGGGGCGAGAGAAGTCAGTACGCTAGGAGACACATACTGCGATGAAATGGACATCGGCTACTGTGCATTATTTACTTCCCACCCAGATTGTGGATAGTAGTATGTATAATGTCGGATTGAGTTAATTCTGTCAAATTGTAAGTTTGGTTAGATAATACTTTACTAATACTATACTTTATAATACATGCGCAAGGATGTTATCACTCGACAGAAAATAACTAGATTGAATAGCATTAAGTGAATATTTGAATTTCAATTAATATTAATTTTGTTATGATTAATTAATCCAAGTTTTATTTTATTTTTTTGATTACATGTATGATTTTGATTTTATTATTATTATTATAATTTTTTTCATTTTTTTTTGACATTTAGTAATATTTGCACACCTGCTTGCGGCTTGAATACAATTGACATCACTAGTTTATAAGATCTTGACATGTTTTTAATAATGTATTCTGCAAATCAATGATTTGATTTGATAATGTATCTATAACAAAACATTTAACTCACAGAAAAGAACTGGTTCGAAACGACATCAGCCGAGGAAGCGGCGGCGGGCCCGGAGCCGGGCGCGGAGCCGCCCTCGGTGGCGGCCGGCGCGCCGCGGGACTGCGCCTGCGCGCTCTGCGGGGACCTCTTCCACCAGTTCTACAACGAGGACAGGGAGGAGTGGCATCTGCGCAACTCCGTGCGCCACGAGGACAGCAACTACCATCCGCTGTGCTTCGAAGACTACAAGGTAAGGACAGCAACTACCATCCGCTGTGCTTCGAAGACTACAAGGTAAGGACAGCAACTACCATCCGCTGTGCTTCGAAGACTACAAGGTAAGGACAGCAACTACCATCCGCTGTGCTTCGAAGACTACAAGGTAAGGACAACAACTACCATCCGCTGTGCTTCGAAGACTACAAGGTAAGGACAACAACTACCATCCGCTGTGCTTCGAAGACTACAAGGTAAGGACAACAACTACCATCCGCTGTGCTTCGAAGACTACAAGGTAAGGACAGCAACTACCATCCGCTGTGCTTCGAAGACTACAAGGTAAGGACAACAACTACCATCCGCTGTGCTTCGAAGACTACAAGGTAAGGACAACAACTACCATCTGCTGTGCTTTGAAGACTACAAGGTATATAAGTAACTGGCTTTTAGCGCCCGGGTTTTATGGTTTTTACCGCAATAAAAAGAGGCATATAGCCCTTCCTCGGTAAATAGTCTAAAATAATTATTTAAATCGGACTTCCTGAGATTAGCATCATAGCTGAGGTTCATCGGTCGCCTACACTGCAAGGCGACACCGCCGTAACAGATGATCCACGATGCTGACACTTTAGTTTAGTTTAGTTTATAAGATTTATATTTTTATGTATGTTAGTCTATAAGGTATATGTTTATATGGGCCTTAGATGCCTGAAATAAATGATTTATTATTATTATTATTATTATTAGCGCGTTCCAACAGACAAACTCTACAGTTTCATTCAAAGTCAAAACGTTTATTTCCTTAGAAGCCTATGCTTACATGGACATTATCTTATATATAAAATTCTCGTGTCACAGTTTTCCTCCGAAACGGCTTGACCGATTCTTATGTAATTTTGTGAGCATATTGAGTAGGTCTGAGAATCGGCCAACATCTATTTTTTTATTTTGCATACAACGTTTGCTGGGGTCTGCTAGTATTAGTATAGATTTTTAAAAATATGTTCGCCTCAGTCTACTGTACACATGGTAAGCTGTAAGGGTCTATCAAACGGAGAGTAGTCAGGCGTTCCGAACAACATCAATTTAAGCAATAGGAAAGTTCGGAACGCAGACTGCCTGTTTTGTTATTATGTATGTATTTGTATAAGAGTGCTTTAATGTTGGTTGCATTCTACAGACTCGCATGGACGCTCCTTTAAATTTGTCATCGTTTTATGTTACTTGATCCGGTAAACGAAGTACCAAAATGGCAAAGAAATACTTCCCAGATAACAATCCATCAAATGAAGCATAATAAAGTCACAGCCGATATACTTTTATAATATTAAAAAGGCCATCTGTATACTTTACAAAGAGTTGAGGCGGATAACAATCCAATAAATCTTTATTATTAAACTGTAGTAAGCTCGTTAAACACATGGTACATATTAATAAGCATATTTACTAGCTCTCATTTCTTCTCCAGGCTTCCCTAGCCAAAGAGGAAGAAGAGAAGAAGAATCTAGAACTACAAGCGGTAGAAGAAGCAATCTCCAAAGGCGAGCCCATCGAGATCAAAGACGTCGACGAAACACTCGACCAGTCGGACAACGAGTCGGTGGTTGAAGTCGTCGACGTGAAAGCTGATGAACCGTTGGAGGTAAAGAATAGAATATACTTTATTACACACCAGATAAACAATACAATAATAAAAATAATAATAAAAGCATTTATTTATAATATTATTACATTATTTTTTACAATAAGAAATTAAACTAAACCTGGAATGCGTAATGGGCGGTCTTTTTGCTAAAAGCAATTTCTTCCAGACATCCGTGGATGGAGAGAAAAAAATTACATGTTTTATGGACGGTGGCTAAACAATATAAATACCTTATATCTAATGCTCAACCTAAAACTAACCTATACGTAATTAAATTTATCCTTATGCTAACATAGATGAATGACCAACATTTTTATGATTTTTATTAAAATAAAATTGTTTTATGCTATTGCGAAAAGAGTGATGGAGCATTTCTAATATCCTTAGGCAATTGGTTCCACAACCGAATTGCTTGAACAGTAAAGGATTTTGTGTAAAAATCTGTGCTGTGAATAGGTACCTTGAGCGTGTTGTTTCCTGATGACCGAAGAGAGAAACAATGAGACTAGTAAACAGGACTGGTGGTGGACTGAAAGACATATACTAAATAAATAAATCTGTACGGTTCGTACAATATGTATGTATAAGTATACAGAAATGCAACGCAGCATTTCTGTCACCGTGGGACCGCCGTTTCCCTCCACATTACCATCGCGGCTCATCAACACGTCATTCATTAATTTAAGTATTTCTAAAATGTTCAATAAGTAAGCTCTTTTCCTTGGTGTCCCTAACAAAATCTTTCTGGACTAATCAGTAATCACCCATTACCTAACCGCATAATAAGCAGAGCTTGACCTAGGTGGGTGATTGATAGGTTTACTACATAGTTACAGATTTTTTTTGTTAATGCATACCTAATATTTACAAATCACTAAACACTTCCACAGCTTACTTACTTACTGTTAAACACGTGCACGATGCTCATAATTTATTTATTTTAACATTGTATGTACCTATAAGTATTGTTTATTAAGAAACGCATTTCTAACCACCTGAATATAGCATTGAGTCGCATTTTTGTGGGCAGCCCCGAACGCGCCTTACTTCACTTCATGATCGGATCTGACAAGCGTCGACGGGCTCGCCCGCCCGCCCATATACCAGCAAAATTCGAACTCTGTTGATTGGACTCTGATGCATAATAACGCGAAAACCACCTTCAACTCATCACCTCGTGCTCCAGCTCAACACTCATTACATTACTTACTGAACTAATAACAGTAATGTATTAAATCCACAGATCGAAGACCTAGAAGAAGAGGAGGAAGCGGTAGCGACTGTGGACGAAGACGACGGCGACGAGGACGACGTCATCTACAAAGCGGAGCCCGTGGAACAGGTGGACGTTGAGGACGACGCCGACACGGACGATGAAACTGTGGCATTACGCAGCGAGCGGGACGCGCAGGCGGCTATTGACTTTGCGAATGTGAAGGTCAAGCAGGAACCCATTGACCCAGGTATAAATTAAACTTATTGTTTTGTTAAAAAATCAAGTTTGTTCATGAAATTTATTAGTCCCATAGGATTTTTTACAAACATAACTGTGATTATGTTAAACACGGGCGTTAGCTACAGACCAAAGCCAGTCACTATTTTTCTTTTCTTTTTTTTTATTATTGATTTGACCACCATCTCACCTGATGTAAAGTGACGATGTGGTCTAAGATGGAGCATGAAAGCCTAGAAGATGGCTTCTCCACATTACGAAACACGAAAAAATCGCTTCACGCACTGGCCTAGCCCGGAGGGTGGTGACAAGCCGCGGCCGAAGCCTACCACCAGAGACTGTTCTTAGCACCACCCGGAGGTCACGTGTAAGGATTCAGAGGGTTACCACTTACGGACGTGAAAAGACAAAACCTCCATAATTGTCATAATCTCCTCGTATTCTGGGTACAAAGTTCTATGAATCTTAGCATAGTAATAGAATTAGCTTTCCTCGATAAGTGGCCTACCGAACGCTGCAATATTTTTTTCAAATCGGACCAGTAGTTCAGGAACTCTCAGGAGATTAACGCGTTCAGTATCCACCTTGTATCTTCCAGGACAAGAGTAAATAGACCACCCTTCCTAGACTTTCACTTTATATAGTGATGCTAACGCATTTTGCGTCGACTTGAAGTGGAAGGGAGTTTAAACAAATTGTTGTTATTCCAGACGAAGAACCAATCCTGGTTCCCGAGTCGGTGAGCGTGCCGCTGAGCCCCGCGCCCGCGCCCGTGGCGCCCTCCTCCATCGACGGCAACTCGCAGCTGGAGTCGGCCGCGCCGCCCGCCGCCCTGCCCGCCATCCGCATCAACATCTCCAAGGCGCCCATACCTTCCATCATCTCCGGACCTACTATACCCGTGCTGGACAACATACGAGGTGACATAACTTTATTTAATTAATGGCTTTTAAACCCTGGGGGGTTTTTTCAAATGTCTAGACATCATTGTTGGTTACACTACACGCCGCTTTTCGGTTATAAATTCGCGCGTTTGACGATAAACACAGGATATTTTATTTTATTTTCTCAATTTTAAGAAAACTTACAGCTAGGCAAACAATATTAACGGATAAATATCGCACTAAACCTCCCTTCCCGACGTATTTTGTAATTTTTTGGCCCACGTTACGTCATAAATGAATGACCCAAGGAGGCAACTAATTATCTATATAAATAAAAATGAATTCTTGTTCGTTAGTCTGATTAAAACTCGAGAACGGATGGGCCGATTGAGCTGATTTTGGTTTTAAAATGTTTGTCATAGTCCAGGGTAGGTCTAAACGGTGAGCAAATAAGGAAAAATTGCCGGGAACTTTTTTTACCTGTGCGACGCCGGGGCGGGCCGCTAGTTTATAATAATATCTAATTATTAAATATATACATATAATAGTGAACGCTGAGCGATTATATTTTGCTTTGTGTCAAAAACACACTTTCAAATACTTAATTTCTAATCAAATTTTAAATCTCTTTATCCTCAGGATCAATGCTTGAAGACATCAGCACTGATGATGAGCCACTACCGCCGGGAGAAGAGTTGGAAATTGAGTACACCCTGAAGCCTTCCCTACAAGATGTCAGGTTCACTCGCACCCCTCCGTTGAAGAAAGGCATTGAAGAGTCTGGCCTCTGCTCTATCATGTAGACTGGCTTGAATGGAATGAACTAATGGAGATTGAATGATGTGCTTTATGAAGGTAGCAATATGGATCCATTTTTAAATTTTCTAGAATTGTCCGACGGTCAAATTTATGAAAATAATTACAATTGAAATCAGCCCTTGTCTTTAACTGGACATCTGTTTATTCTATTTTAAAATTAGTCAATTTACTTGACATAATTAAATGCTTTTATACAGGAATATATTTACTAAATACCTGATAACTGCCATATAAAATCTGATCTGTAATAAAGTGTACTTTCAATCATTCATTAAAATTTATATTTGTAGGTAGGTTATTGAGAAATTACAGAAGTAATTCTTTCCTGATAAAATTTTTACTTTTCGAAATATTCTGCTATTGATATAGTTCAATTTGTCATACAGGAAAATCATCATAGCATTTGCTTAATAATTGATTTAAATACAATTGAATAGAATCGGTGTTGAACGAATTTTGGATAATTTATATCAACTGTGCTTTATATTCTAAGTTTGTTTACAAGTTTGTGAATCTATGGGGTCAATTTTAAGGCAATGTTAAAATCAATTGGTGATTTTATATGGTGTTAGATGCCTTAGGCCAGTTTGCATCCCTACCCTTAGTTGATTCCTTAATAAAATACATGTGATAATGAAGTAGAATAAGTTTTTATTCAATCCATTATGTTGTGACTTACATTTTGTATATTTGACTGTAAATTATACTAGTTATACTAGGTAGATAGTTTTGTAAAAATACAAAAAACTTTAAAAATTCTTTGTAATGATGCTATTTGTATAGTAGGTAAATTTTTGTATATTTAGTGGTACAAATTGATTTATTTTGTTTCTTGGTTTTTGGTGGAAAACACAACATGTTTAGGTTAATTAGTAATTTCCTTTAAATTATTTTTGAGTGTTTAAGTATTATCTTGACTTTATAATCGCAAATGCTTTTAATAATCTGTTTGTTTCAAGCATCTTTTTATTTAGGTTGATTTTTTGCCAGAATCACAAAGGTTATGTTTCTAGTTTGTAATGGTATGTAAATAAAGAAATTGTTATTATTGAAAAATTCTTTAATTCTTATAATTTCCTTAATACGTCTGTATTAATTACTTATTATTAAGTATTAGCTGATTTGCTAAATCAGGTTTTTTAATAACAAAAAACAGGACTAGATATTATATTCTATTTACAATATGTAGAGAAATTTTATGACATCTGCTCCAGGCCAACTTGAGTGATTGGCAACAATTAGAATTTTCTGAGGCACTACAATATTTATGTCATGCATTAGTTAACAGTGGCAGACATTGTAAATGCTAATTAATAGAACATTTTATGCAACAGAGTGCATCACTGCTTGACAGTTACTACCATCACTGGGGTTACCATGTCACTGTTATTAACAGTCAATAAATTACCTATCTCTCTCTACATTTCACAATTATGTGGCCATCTTGGAAAAGGCAATGTATCCTTGATATTGCTAACTCCACACATGACTTGCAGTAACCTTTCTAGGCCCAGTCCAAACCCAGCAGTGGGGATATTTCCAAACTTGCGCAGTTCCAAATACCAGTTGAGATGGTCTGAAGGGAGCTTAGACTTTAGTGTCTCGTAGTTATCTTCGCGAAGACTGCCGCCAAGGACCTCGCCAGTGATAGGGGTTAGTAGGTCTAGGGCCTCCACCTGGAAAAAATTAAGTACCTCATATTCATTATAAATAAATAATTAATCTAAATTTAAAAAACATCGAACATATCGTATGTCATACGTACTCGACCGCCATTTTGAAAAAAATGAGATTCGGCGGCCAGTGATGAAACTCGTGTCAATCGACAGGGTAAATGATTACAAACAAAAAGTGTTCTATGATCAAATCTCTTATCATCATCATCATCATCATCACCCTATTAACGTTCCCACAGCTGGGACACAGGGACTTCTCTCTTGACGAGAGAGATTAGGCTTAATTCACCACGCTGGCCAAGTGCGGGTTGGTGAATGTCACATGCCCTTCAAACTCTTTTAAAGTTCTCAGAACATGCCGGTTTCCTCACGATGTTTGCCTTCACCGTTAAAGCACGTGTTTAAAGCGCACATAAATTTCTCAAGAAGAAAAATACAGAGGTGCGTGGCGGGGTTTGAACCCGCGACCTTCGGAATGAAAGTCGAGTGTCCTCCCACTTTAGCCAACACGGCTTTTTTTTAGGTAGGTATGCCAGGCTCCAGACAAAAATGTTCGAACCCTTTTAAAAAAAACCCCGACTCCAATGCCTTAATTTCCTTAAAAGTAAAACACCATAATATTATTTTGTTATGTGCACGCGATGCGGATTTTCGGTTTTCCTTCCCTAAACTCACCCCTATAACTTTTAAACGGCACAACCGATTTTCATGACACATTTCTAAAACCACTCGCGCCAAACTCACCTCTCCTACAAAAATAACTAAATACAATACATATAACTTCTAGGTCTTCATGCCCCATCTTAGACCACATCGTCACTTTACATCAGGTGTGATTGTGGTCAAATGAAGGCTTATCTAGCATATTAAAATTAAAATAAAGAGCTTGAATTTGAACATAAGATAAGTGTACCAGGCAGTTTAACAATACAAACCTTAGTTTTATCATTATGGCATTCTTTCATGTAAAATGATTTCATCTCTTTAGGCCACCTGACCACAAAAACAGGAACTCCACCACAGTGCTCCACAAGAGCCAACTCTTGTTCTTTGTTGATACCTTCCTCTGTGTCACATATGTTTTTTTTTTCTAGAATATTCTTAGCTTGACTATAACTCATTATTTCAAATGGCTTATCTATCCATTGAGGTATCTTACTTTCTTTGTCTAAAAAAAATAGGTCAGATTCATTTGTGTTCCGGGTTTGAATATAGACATATTTTACAAACTCCTCAATTTGATTTTGTAGCTCATCCAATGTACTGCAGAAAGCTAGTTCTGCTTCCAACATGTAGAATTCGGATAAATGCAGCCGTGATCTTGAGTTTTCTGCTCGGAATGTTGGGCCAAATGTATAGACGTTGCCCATAGACCTACATGCAGCTTCTAAATGCAGTTGTCCTGATACAGTAAGGAATGTTTTTGAGCCAAAATAAACTGAGTCTTTATCTCTACCTTCTTGCATCATAGCTTTAACAGTAGCTTCATTATCAGGCTGTATTTTGAATACCTCACCAGCACCCTCGCAATCATTAGATGTTAGAATTGGAGTGTTTATATTGATGAAATGTCTAGACATGAAGTAGTCATGTATGTGTTTGGTGAGGGCGCTACGTATTCGAAATATTGCGGATATGTAGTTCGTTCTAGATCTTAGGTGGAGATATTGCCTAGTATATTCAGGTGGGTGCATGGTTCTAGGGTTGAAGGGGTATCCATCTGCGACTACACAACTGCCGATAACTTTCACGTTTTCTGCGATGAGTTCTAACTGGCCTCGAGGGCTTTTGGACAGCTTGCCCGTAATGTGCACAGACGAGCCATAGGTCAAGGCGTCAGATTTTAGATCCTTTGGTATCACGATCTGTAATTTATTTGCGCTTGAACCATCGCTGATATCCGCAAACACTAAGTCCTTTTGAACACGTAAGTTCCTTACCCAGCCCTGTAAATGACAAACAAGGTATGAAGCCGGCTTTAAAAACAGAATATCATAGGACAAAAAAAACTGTTTATTTACCTTAATTTCAGTGGAAGAGCCAACATTGGCTTTCTCAAGCACTGATGCGATAGCGCTATAATTTCTGCACAAGTTCCTTACAGATGAAACATTTTTCAATATAAACAAAATAGGATTTTTACAGTACATTTTAATTGCTTTTAACAGGCTGGTGCAAGTGTCTATGATAGAATCTGACATAAAGCTTTGCTAAAGCATTGCTTTAAAAAAATTGCCACCTTAATAAAAAAAAATGCCAACTTAATAAAACTTATCGCGACTATAATACTTCCAAATATTAAATACGCTTTAGTGGTTCGCAAATCTTTTTGTAACTGCTACTTCTGAGATAAGTGGTATTATTATTCTTCTTCTTCCTGTTAAATAGGTTTTATTCTTCATGGATCATTGTCAATTTGTCACCTATCAGTCTAGTACTTGACCTTTAATTGTCATTTAAGACCGCAAATTTGTGAAAATTATGAAGAACAAAACAATTTTCATAAAAATTCTATTCGATGCGAAATTTGCAAGAAACTCATACAGCAGACAAGTGAAGACAAAAAGCTTATACCAAATATTTGCCCTGGATGAAGATCGGTGAGTACATTTACCAATATGTTATATAATGCTTCTGTAAACAATAGGCGTTTTGTTTGCTCGCCTATCATCGATATATTTTCATACCACAAAATTACAAGTCCACCAGACCTAAATGGTTCTATGCTACAAATTAAATATGAATTATTCATCATCATTTTTAACAACTTCCCTGTCCAATGAGTCATATATGACTCATAGGAACGTATTAGAATAAGTTCATGAGTCACAGGTGACTCATTTCTCTACACGATTTGAGGCACACTTTTCGGTATGAACGTGACGTGATATTTTTGTAAATCATACGTGGACGTATAGCAAAAAACTTAATGTTTACAACGATAAAAAAAAAAATCGTGATTTTTTTTAGATTTTGTCATTGTATCAATACAAGAAATTTGCCATAAATAAAACTATAATACTGGAATGTAAGGTTTTTTATTCAAAGAAAATATTATAAATCAATCAATAAATCAAGCATGTTTCACATTATAACATTCTAAACAGAATGCTTTTTCACATCTTTTGCATTCAGTGTGTACTTGCTTTGCTTTTCTTGCCAATAATCCTTCATTTTTCAATTTGGCATAACACCCAGTGCATCTTTTTCGGACGAGTTTATTGTTTTCATTTCGAGGTATTTCTTGTAGAGAATGTCCAGAATAGCTTGAAGAAGCTACTAACGATCTTGGAGAGAAAATGCATTTGTGTGGGTGTTCACATATGATTCATTGAACGTGGTAAAGAAAATTTATCGCCCTACGTTCGTGAGTCACATGTGACTCAAAACTAAACTAGTAAAAAAAAATGGTTATTATAAGGTATATGGTATATTAGTTATTTTTATGTTATTATAATGATGTTATTTAGCGTAATAATAAAAAAAACCTGTGGACGTGGGACACTATCAAAATGAGTTGTATGGGGACAGGGAAGTTGTTAATATAGGACATAAGCCTCATTCCAAAATTGTATCTATAACACGATAATATGCTATGGCCTGTTATTTTTTTCTTTATTTGAATTGAACATAAATATAACGAATTTGTCTCCCACATCCTCAGTGCAACACTCGGCATTTAAAACCATTAACCATCAATATGATCAGGAGTTTAAATATTATATACTTATATTTATTAATTTGTTGTTGTGCTGTTTTTCCGAATATAATAAAACTTTTTTTTCAGATGATGCTTGGTCAACCTCATTTAAATGACACATTATAGGAGGAGTATCTGGATTCATCTCGATGTGTTGAAAAATAATTTGCGGTTTTAACACACTTTGCAATAGCGGAACATTTTCTTTGATTTATCTGATCATAATACCAAAAGTTAATTATTTATTTATTCAACAACAAAATTACTTTCTCATTCTTTACATCATGTTTCCTAGTGCAATAGAGTAACTCAAAATAGATTATAATATACTATTATTATTTAATTCAATTCAATAGATCATGTTATCATCATGATCATGTGATGATGATTTTCATCTCGCCATAAATAATGGGTACGCACTATGAACATAATATATTGTATAAATAAATATTTTGCTTTGCACTTTGTTTTTGTACTAAGTATCCTCCTCCCTGTTCCCAATTTCAGTATGTAGGTCCAACCTATTATTGAGAGAAACCTAAATCATCGATATCGATAAAACTCGATTCTGTACGAGTGCAACCCTATACCCTTCTTCTTCTTTAAGGTTTAAAATTATCTTTATGTTGGTACCATTGCTTTTAAACTTCTAACAGATTATTTATTATGTTGGTGTTTCACTTATAGTAAACTTCGATTTGACATTTTGCCTAGATCAAAAATTTCCTTCCTAGTCCCGTCTCTTAAAACGTAGTGATTATATACTCTCTGGCTTTTAAGGCTATGTTGTTTTGATTTGAGCATTTGACATCCCAGCACAGCTGACTTTCCCAAACTTATTCACTTCACTCATTCTTGTTTGCTTTGTATCGCAAGCAGTTGAAGCAGTGCAAAGAAAAAAACTCTACTATGAAGATAGCTACAAAAACAAAAATGGCAACATCATCGCCAAGCTTTCAAATAAAACGTCAAACTACTCAATCAAACCAAAACGTCATCATTTGCTGTGCTGTGGTGTAAGGATGAGTCGTCGACTTCTTTTCAGTCGACGAAACGAGACCAGTTTATCGTTCACGATAAACTGTTTATAAAACAGTCTAATTTTCGACTGGTTTATTGCCTTTATTCGTTTAGGACATGAACGATCGTTGAACGGTGAACGTCGATTCATTGATTGGTTGGTAGGTAAACGACGACTAGATTAAACTGTTTATATTATATAAGATATATCTGTGTAGGTATCTGTGTGAGTGCCTGTGGATTGACAAAAGGTCCGATTTTGATGCGGTTTTTTTCTTATGATTTAGTTTTGTTGATTTAGCTCGAATAAAATGAACTTCCCTTCATACTTTTTCCAGGCATAGGACTGGCAGGCTTCATAATAAAGTTATTTTAAATAAGAAATTTTGTAGTACATATAGGTACAAAATAATAATGTAAGCAAACAAAATTCAAAAACCTGCTTTCCTACTAACAATAATACATTGTCCTGCATTGCAATAGAGTTTATTTTTACACAACCCCCTGACGCCGCACCCGCGCACCGCTATTATAACTCTGTAGAAGTTGAGAGCATGGCGAAAGAGAGATAGCCATATTAGCGTAACGTGCAAGTGTGAAGAGAACGGAATGCTTGATAGACAGTGGCAGCTAGCTGGCTAGAGAAACAGTTTCGTTCGGCAACGCTCGACCAATGGACTGGACGATGCAAATGTATTACGAGTAAACTAGTTTATCGGTGGACTGTAAACCGGTTTATCAGTCGACGGCAAATAAACAGTCTAAATAAACTGTTCGTTCATTCAACGACTATCCCTACTGTGGTGTGGTACTTCTCAACTCAATTCAATTTCTCATTCGGCAAATCATGCACTGTCGTGTGACTGTGAGAGTTTAGTGATATTTTTCATTTAATTGTTCGAATAACATCAGTGACTAGTGTTTAATTGTGTAATTTTTATTCTTAGTACCTATAACATGTAAGTAAACATTTCAGTTTCAACATAATCTAACAAAAAAAATGTTCTCACCAAAATACGAACGAAAGAGTACTTTGATTTTACATTTTAATTATTGCGAGGAACGGGTTTTGCTTGTAACGGCGTCCTTGATCTTCTCGTAACATAAGTAATCAGAAATGGATGACAGAGTTGATATAGAAATTAAATTTTAAGCATGGCCCACTTAACTACATAGCCAATGAAAAAGGCTCTACATTTTATACTTTCTCTCGCCCATTCACTGTTACTTTTATCACACTTCGTAATTCAGCAAGAGCAATATTTTAAGCAAACTATCTTCTAATTTATTATCTGTAGACTCGGTATTATCTGATTACAAAAAAATACTTTAGCGACCATGAGTTAGTTGACAAAATTGTAATTAGGAAGTTTACAGTCTTGAATGCCAGAAATAATTAAATATTTACATAAATAAAGCTATTAACATAACAAGACTGTTATTCTTAAATTGTATGTGAGACTCATTAAAATTAACTCATCTAAGTATCATTTATCACAAGACAGTAAAATGAGACATGTTTTGAATAACATAACCTTCATAAATTATCTCCTTGAGATAGGGTTATTACCCTAGTTCCCAACAAGATCAAGGACCACATTATATTACATCTTACAGTATGAATTTTCTAAAGAAATTAGTTTCAAAGTTACCTTCACCAATTTACAATATTATAACATAATAATTAGTAATAATTCTTGTGTAACCCTGATTGCTAAAAATACTTAATACTACCTATATTGATATCTAGACTTATTAAACATCTCTGCTTTTTTTATCTGTGCCTAAAAGGTTGACATTACTTTACTGTAATAATAATGTAATTTCTTTCAGAACAATGTCAGACTCAGCAGGAACAGCTCCTAATGCGGCTTCAGGGAACACCGTGCCGAAGGGCATGCCGGCGCTAAAAGCTCATATCATTGCCAATAAGATTGATGTTTCTCTGTGGGCTATCCGAGTACTTACAGTTCTCTGCACTATTGGATATGTGCTGCCTATTTTTAACAAGTGAGTGATTGATTAGACTAGTATTTACACATTGTTAGATTAAACTGCACTTCAGCACGGAATTGTGATTATAAGAAACCATAGTCAAGAAGGTATTTTTTTTTTTTGTTTTTTTTTTTTATTGATAAGTCTTCATTTTACCACAATCTCACCTGATGTAAAGTGACGATGTGGTCTAAGATGGAGCAAGAAGACCTAGAAGATGGCTTCTCTGGACCACATTACGAAACACGAAAAAATCGCTTTTAATCGCTGTTTTAAAATATCAAATCAGTCAATATTTAATCAATATTTAAACATTTCAAATCATATAGATCATGAAAACTGTTTATATTAATATTGCTGTACAAAAAAGATAAGTTAGTGATCAATGCAAAGGTTGCTAAACAGCTGAAGTATTCATTTATTAACTTAAAAATGTGAGTCATAATATTTGTAATCACAAGTGTTGCTATGTAAATTTAAATTGTGAAGTCCTTTTTTAACGACATAAGACCTATTTATGTATTCACAATTTAATATTTATAGATTCGAGATTGAAATAAATACTAAAAACCTCAAGTTTAAAAAAAAAAAATTACTATTCTCATCTGTTTCATAGATACAAGATACAAAATGATTTATTTCCATTGTTTGGTTTTACAAATCTTAGAATATAGAAATAGAAATAGAAAGAGTTTTATTTACGTCATAAACACACAATACAATTACAATTAAAATTAACATAAAAGCAGTTTAACAATAATAGTATATATCATATTGTGGGTCCATATTGATTGACATAACCACTGCAGTGATAAATCAAACATAAATTGTGTCAGCGTGCTGTTTCTACAACTAGCAATAAATAAACCAATAATCATTTTGCGCAAGTGACGATTCCTTGGCGATTTTTACGAGTATGACGTTTTTACACCTCATTAATTTCTGACCATAACCATTTCAAGAACAAGAACAAAACTGACGGTGTGTTATAAAAACATCATTATCACCCTATTAACGTTCCCACTGCTGGGACACAGAAACTTCTCTCTTGGCAAGAGAGATAAGGCCTTAATTCACTATGCTGGCCAAGTGCAGGTTGGTGAATGTCACATGTCCTTCAAACTTTTTTAAAGTTCTCAGAACATGCCGGTTTCTTCACGATGTTGGCCGTTAAAGCACGTGTTTAAAGCGCACATAAATTTCACGAGAAATAAGTCTAAATTTAAAATTTAATACAAACCCCCGATTTCAAGGCCTTCATTTCCTTAAAAGTAAAACACCATCATATTTTGTTAGGTGCACGCGATGCGCTTTCATATGATTCCACACTCAAGTATATTTGCAGATTTTCGTTTTTCCTTTCCCACTCTCATAACCCCATAACTTTTAAACGGCACAACCGATTTTCATGACACACAGACAGACAGGTCAAACTTTTCACACCCGTCTTTATTGTCGGGGGTTAATAAAAATATAATTACGAATACTCTTCTCGATTACAATTCGCTTCAGACTTAATAATGTTACTGTTTACCTGTTAAATATTGGTTCACCTTGGATAAATTTTACTGTGATGAATATGTTTAAGTGTAAATTGTATTTGTGTGTGTCGTCCACGCTGAATGACCCTTGATATGACAGAATATAGCCGACCTTCATGATGTCATGAATGTTATTAAAAATTTACCAAGACCGAAGATTTACCGCTTCGGACTCGCGCACCAAGGGTTCCGTAATAGTATTGATTTTTTTTAATGAAATGTAATGAAATCGTTTGTTTGCGAGAATACATAATTAATAATACATGTCAGATCATAAATAATAGTTAATGTCACTGTATTCAGCCTGCAAGCACAAAGGGGTAAAGGGTTTAAAGGGGTATTTAATTGTTTTTCAAAGATTTGACTTGAAGTCGGTCCCGCTGTCTATTCACACTTCACACTAAGGGCCTGTTTCACCATCTCCGAGTAAAATTAGACAATGGGTAAAATATAGAGATATTTCGCTCAGTGACAAAGCCATATAGCTCTTGAGCTAATCATTGCAACGTACTATTGACATAGCAAAATGAAATAATCCCTTATTCCATATTTTCAACGACCCATAGGATTTAAATGTGGTTCCAGCTAAAGATAAAAGTAATTCATGAAGAAAGTTTTCTGTTTAATCTGCTCGGGTTGTCGGATTGTAAATCTATACTTAATACTAGCTGACTAAAGCAAACGTCGTTTTGCAAAATGAAAAATAGATAGTAGCCGATTCTCCGACCTACTGAATATGCATATAAAATTTCATAATAATCGGTTAAGCCGTTTCGGAGGAGTATGGTAACTAATACTGTGTCAGGTGACTTTTGTATAAGATTAACCTGAAGGGCTTGTTTGCTTGAACGCGCTAAACATAGGAACTACTGGTCCAATTAAAAAAAAAAACAGTATTAGATCGTCCATTCATATAAGGCGGCAGACTATAGGCTAAAATTTATAAAAGTGAAAGTAATTTAATTTTTAAAGTTAGTAGTAATTTCTTAAACTGTCTAGCTATAACGGTACTTGTGTTACGGTCTGGTAACTGTCATACGGACAGCAGAGTCGTATGTTATTGAGTCCCGGAATTTATTATTATATTCATTTGTTTCAGGTAGTGTCAATCCATATCACACTAAAAAACTAAATTTAACTAAAATTACACATAAAAATCAAATAATGCAGTAGAAGAATTATAAAAAATGAAGACAGTTATTTATTATTATTACCTTTAGCTAAGGAACCCTAAAAAGTATGTTTATATGGAGTTGTAAGTCACTGCATAAATTATATGCAATCAAGCAATGACTTGGCTTACTGGCCTCCTTATTTTAACTCGTTACTATAATAATTCTAAAAGGGAAAGTTTCTTTTTCTTGAAACATCAAGAAAAAGAAACACAAAATCACGCGAAAAAACGTTGGCAGTTTCTTATTATGGAAACACAAAAGCCAAAAACATAATAGCTCAGTAACTGTGAAATTTGATAAACATTTTATTGATTAAACCTTCTTTGAGCCTCACACCAGCGTTCTTCGTAGCTCAGTATAAAAAAAAAACCAAGTCAATTCAAACCTTTCAGGTCCACACCACCGTTCTACGTAGCCCAGTATACAACTTGTTGATTAAAACCTCTTTTCAGCCCCACATCAGCGTTCTACATAGCCCAGTTTAAACAACAAGTTGATTAAAACCTTCTTTCAGCCCCTCATCAGCGTTCTTCAAAGCCCTGCTCGGCAACGGCGCCGTGTCAGCCCTGCGCCTCCACCAGAGAATCCCGGCGCGCGAGATCGCCCTGTCCCGGGAGTTCCTGGCCCGCTTCTTCTTGGAGGACAGCGCGCATTACCTGTTCTACTCGCTCATCTTCATGAACGTCTCGCCTAACTTGTGTATCCTTTTATAATATCGCACTCAAGTTTTTTAATATTGATAAGCCTTCATTTGACCGCAATCTCACCTGATGTAAAGTGACGATGTGGTCTAAGATGGAGCATGAAGGCCTAGAAGATGGCTTCTCCGGGCCACATTACGAAACACGAAAAAATCGCTTCACGCACTGGCCCAGCCCGGAGGGTGGTGACAAGCCGCGGCCGAAGCCTACCACCAGAGACTGTTGTAATTAGCATAATAGTA
Organism: Gymnoscelis rufifasciata; assembly: GCA_929108375.1. Classification (NCBI taxonomy): domain Eukaryota; kingdom Metazoa; phylum Arthropoda; class Insecta; order Lepidoptera; family Geometridae; genus Gymnoscelis; species Gymnoscelis rufifasciata. The sequence continues at coordinate 12,313,254 of OV815322.1, forward strand.
TATTGCCCTGTGATGTGTGTCTTAAAAAGGAGAGCGTCTTGAAAACGCCGTGAATCTTGAAAACATTGTGCATCGTTTCAATTTGAAACGCCTTTCAATTAGTTTTATATAACAACATACTTTTAATACAATGTATTGAACATGTTATTGAAAGCCAAGGGAGTCGCTTTTGTTTTTGTGGGTCAGTGGTGGCGTAGGACAGTATGTATCACACGCCTAAACCTACATAAACCTAAGTATAAAACGTGTTGAACCTTGAAGCAAAAAGTCCGAGAGCACAAAAATAAAAGCCTAGAAAAAATATATTACACAAAAACAAAATCAAAATATACTTACAAGACTAATTATAATTACAACAACTTAAACCTACTTAAAATGTTAAAATGTACATAATGCATCTCTCGCACTCTAGCACTCGTTAGGAGCTCTGTGACAGAGCGCTGGTTTTCGGCTATTGCCCACGAGGTTGGCAATACCACCGAATTTTAAAAAACAGCTATCTTAGATTAAATGGGGATAAAATAACTTTGAGGAAAAAAAGGACTATTGATGACTAAATAGATTATTGTGTTTCTGAACTGAACTTTCTTGTTCGTACTATCTGTATACCCTGAAACTTAACTGTTTCAGGTGTCTTGTAAGTCTATTAACTGTAGATTTTTATGTTCGTTTTTGTAATATAAAACAGTATTTTCCACATCGTTGTTCGACTATTAGAAAAATACATAGGTATAGTTACGTTATATTTAAATGTTATTGTAGATAATTTTGTTATACATGAGTTAACAATTTAAGAAAAACTATAAATACGCGAGACCCCAAGCAAACCTCACCGCTCGTGGTAACCCCTGCCGAAAAACAAGAGAGGCTCTGTCACCGCGGTAAACGGGTTAATCTTAAACCTCACCATATCACTTAGGGTTAAAAATGTTTAAAAAAAACATCACGTGATTAATTTACGGCCCCTAACCGAATATGTTTTAGTCAAAGTCAAAACATTTATTTCCTTAGAAGCACAGGGCATACATGGACAGGTCAACTTAAAATAAATAAAACTTAATTATTTAAACAAAAATTATCAAGGAAATAACATTGTCTTGACAGTTCGCTTCAATGTTTTATACTGAGTTGAGAAGCGAATAGAACAACACAGCTTTATCAGTTTTCAATTTTGGAGTTCTTATTTATAGGTATATTATGCATTTACAAAATGCTTGTAATTGTTAATTCAAATTATTTTGAACTAACTGAGGAATATAGGCCGTAGATATCTCTCATGTCCTTGGGCTGAAGGACGCCCTATAACCATTATCTATAAAATATATATGACTTCCATTTATAGATACGTTAAATTATGGAATACTCGTAGTAATGCAAGGCTTCTATTTTTAATGATGTGGAGGGGCATCAATAAAAACATGTCATGTAAAGTGGCCTTAGATCCAATTTGTTTTTCTTTAATTATGTAGAATTTTATGAGCTAAGCGAGATAGACCCAGCATGCCGCGACAGCAATCGCATAAAGGCTATACATATGTATATCTAAACCAGGAGGTTTCGCATAAAGTCTAGAACTTAAAAAGGATAATCAATATCCATTCATCATTCCGTAGTTTGGTATTTTACAGTATATAGTATGACGGTCGAATTGAGAAACTTATATTCATTGAAGGTTGAAAATAATTAATTTAATTAATTTTCAACCTTCAATTTAATTAAATTTAAAGGCAATATAGATCTATATTAAATCCACATAGATCTCTATTGCCTTTTGGTATTTAATTGGATAAGGATTAATGTCATATTGGTTAAAATCGCTTCGAAAATTAGCCATTATTTATCGTAAAAAGTTAATGACAAAAAAAAATTGTGGGATATCCATAAGAAATAGACATATAATATTGCGGAGTATTCTGTATACCTTGCCAATGTGTACAATACTTACATTATTTTGATAAATCTCGTAGGGTTCAGCCTGCGTTTGCAATGTTAGCGGAAAAAACATTTACAACATCATATTAGAAACCTCAAAATAACAGTATTTCTCCACTATTTAATGGATGATATTTTACATTTAGACTTTCCTTTGCAATCGCTCTATTTAAAAAAATCAAAATCCGTTGCGTAGTTTTAAAGATTTAGGTACTTACATAGGGATATAGGGACAGAGAAAGCGACTTTGTTTTATACTACTAATATGTAGTGATTATATTAGCTGGTAGCAATACAAGTTTTCCAAAACGCAATAATTTAAATAATACCAACTCGGCAAAGTTCGATAATTTACCTGGTTATATTATGTAAATGTTAAATAAAAACTAGCTACAATATTTATTAATAACGTTATGTAGATGTCTTTGGAATCGTCGAACAAAGCGGTTGACCTCGGGACTGGCTGTCAATGAGACGCGATTATTACGTCTTATTTCACGTGAAACCAATATTAATAATTTATCTGCGGTTCCTGCAATAGGTTAAACTATTTAAATCTTTTGATGGAATTGTATAATGGGATTTCTAAAGGGGTTGATTTTAGGGAGAGCTCAGCTATGTATGTCAAAGTCAAAAAGTTTTTTTCTTAAGTAGCACAGGACATACATAGACAGATCAACTTAAAGTTGACTGCTTCAGTGGCGCGGTGGGCGCGGGTCCGCTTGCGGCGCAAGAGGTAGCGGGTTCGATCTCCGCCGAGGGTGAAAGTGTTTGTATGTTCTGCAAGCACGATCTCCTTGGTCTGGGTGTTTAATATGTATAATAAAAATATCTATATATGTATGACTATTATATTAAGTATATCAGATATCTAGTACCCGTAACACAAGCTTAGAGCTTACCACGGGGCTAGATGTTGTTGTGTGAATTGTCTGGAAATATTTATTTATATTTATTAAAGTCAACTTATAAAAAACTAAAAATTATCACGGAAATAACATTGTCTTAACATGATGATGATTATTGTTTTCAACGACTTCCAAAAAAGGAGGGCTCGTGGAGAATCTAAATCATTAAGCCCATAAACTTGTTTTGTTTGTACAATTCCGTTTCCTTAGCAGCTACATCAGTGATCTTGACGCCCATCTTCCTATTCGCGCTATTGCACGCCGCGTCCTACTCGCTGGCGATCCTTGACGTAAGTACTTATTAATTTCCAACTTCTCACTTAGTAGTGATTATAAGGAGATTGCAGTCGCGTTTTAAGGTTAAGATTATAGAGCGTTTCATCATCATCATTCATCGGCCATGGAATTTCCCCTGATGGACATTATGGACATCAAAAATATAAGTAGTTAAACCATGTCTAGTTTTAAGAAAAAGGCCTACTGCAATCGCAAAGAGCAGACTCTTATCTGAAATACTAGTAAATACTTACGTATATATGTATTATATACGTAAGTAAAGTAACTAGAAAAACAAAGAAACCCTCCATATTGAAGTCGGTTAAAAATTTACGATGATCAAGCAGTATTAATTATTTAGGAAACTTGGCGCAGCCATAAGTTGCTTCATTGATCGTGCAATCTTTATTTGACGCCAATATCACTTGAGCCAATTTGTGAAGTTTAATAATTAGTATTAATAATACTTTGACCACATTATATGTGGTCAAATCATATTTTATGAGAAAGTAAATAAGGCGTGTGAAATTTTTATGTTTTATCAATTTATCAAATAAATTTTCAACAATTCTGCGGTGAACCTCAATAGATAGGTCTGACTGATAAATTAGTATGACAAGGACATTGTATTAAATTGGCTACAGGAATAGATTTCACTAGTTTTAATCTATATAAATAAAAATGAATTGTTGTTCGTTAGTCTGATTAAAACTCGAGAACGGCTGAACGGATTTATCTTATCATAGTCTTGAAATGTTCGTGGTGGCTAGACCTCCACGAACAAGGAAGGTTTAAAAGGCGAGAAAAAATCGAATAATTGTAGGGAAAAAAAATTGAATAAAAACCCGTGCGAAGCCGGGGCGGGCCACTAGTATGGAATAAAAAAGCCGTATTGCCTAAGTACTTTCACAGCACACTCTACTTTCATTTTCGGTCGCGGGTTCGAACCACTGGATTTTTCATCTCGAATAATGTAAATGCACTTTAAATACATGCTTTAACGGTGAAGGCATACATCGCTAGGAAACCGGCATGTTCTGAGAACTTTTCAGTGTTTAAAGAACATGTGACATTCACTAACCCGCAATTAGCCAGCGTGGTGAATTAAGGCACAATCTCTCTAGAACGGAATAAGGGGTTATGAATACGGTACGGCCGATATACTAAAGTAACCATAAAAAAAAACCACATTTAGCCAAAAATGCTTAATATGCTTCGCAGTCGCTTTGGTCGCGCTGGTTTGGCCGAAGTTAAAAGTTAAAAACGCCTTGGGAAAAACAGAAAGGAAACATATTACTGTAGGCCATTTTAATATAAATACTATATTAGTGTAGCTTGTTGCTGCTAGCGACACACATTTCGCCGGTTTTATGCAAATCTTGTGTCATGAGGTCGCGCATAAATATAATTATACCAGTAGTAGTAGCTAAGTAATAAATATTTTTATTACCTACTAGCAGCCCGCCCCGGCGCCGGCGTCGCACGGGTAAAAAAAGTTCCCGGCAATTTTTCCTTATTTGCTCACCGTTTAGACCTACCCTGGACTACGACAAACATTTTAAAACCAAAATCAGCTCAATCGGCCCCTCCGTTCTCGAGTTTTAATCAGACTAACGAACAACAATTCATTTTTATTTATATAGATCTGTTGGTAGACCTATTTTCATGAGAAAATGAATTATTTATTTATTTTATATTATTTATTTATAATTTATCTACAGCAAGCAAAATGTTATAATTTTGTCTTAAGAATTAATATTTTGCATTGTAATGTATAATCATCGGCACATGACCTTCGTCAAAGTAATTCTACAACTTACTATTTACGTGTTTACTTTAGACCTACTCATTGTTAACCAAAAACATTATTATGGCTGTTTTGTTAAAAATTTAGGATTAATATCTTGTATTGTATGTTGAGCCAAGCGTAGTCTTTTATTTAATAGTTAGTAGGTAAACCTAAATCTGTAATGTTGAACAAAAGATAATTAGGTTGGTTCCTGTTGACAACATCAAAACAAAAAAAAATTACAAAACTACATCCAAATTGTTTATCAAAAAGATTTAACAGAAAACCGGCGTTGCTAAGCATTGTAGCAAAGCTAAGCTACATTTTAAGCTGTGGTCTTAATAATAGTTATTTATTCATATCTCTACTTTATTATAAGCACTTAGACAAGTCAATTTATTTTAATTTAAGCTACACTAACTACCTCTAAGCTAGTAATAGGTAATTTAAAGTACCTTATTATAAACTAAAAATATTTTGAAGATCTTCATCAATTGTAAAATATCCTTTTTTAATTAAGTGGGTTTTTATACAATTCAATGTCAATTCAAAGGTCAAACACTAGATTTAGTTTTCTCCCAATCTATTTATGACTGCCTCAGTGGCGCGGTGGGCGGAGGTCCGCTTGCGGTGCAAGAGGTAGCGGGTTCGATTCCCGCCGAGGGGTTAGGTGTTTGTATGTTCTGCAATCATTTTCTCCTTGGTCTGGGTGTTTAGTATGTATAATAAAAAATATCTATCTATGTATGTCTATTATATTAAGTATATCAGATGTCTAGTACCCGTAACACAAGCTTATAGCTTACCACGGGGCTAGATGTTGTTGTGTGGATTGTCTGGCAATATTTATTTATTTATTTATAATTAAAGTCCTACTCCGCTACATCAGGGAGTTGGGCTGGTTGGGGCCTGGTTAGGCAGGGGGACAATGCACAAAACACTCCTAGGCGAGATGTCAGTGCAGATCTCAGTTCCTCCACTTAGAATAAGAATTAGAATTAGCCTTTATATTGCAGACAATTGGCCAGAACTCCATGTGGGTAGCGCGGCTTCTCATCTCGCTGGTGGAATTCCAGTCTCGCAACATCCTGCGCGCGGCCGCGCTCGCAGAGATCATGCTGTTCCCGCTCGTCATGTTCATGGCTCTCTTGTGAGTATATCAATTTATTAACCCCCGACAAAGAGGGGTGTTATAAGTTTGACGTCTGCCTGTCTGTCTGGGACATCATAGCTCCCGAACGGATGGAGCTATTTTAATTTAGTTTTCTTTGTATGAAAGATGAGTGTGGCACGAGTGTTCTTAGACATGTTTCATGAAAATCGGTTGTGCCGTTTAAAAGTTGTGGGGTAGGAAAACCGAAAATCTGCAAATATACTCGAGTGGGGTATCAAATGAAAGCGCATCGCGTGCACATTACAAAATATTATGGTGTTTAACTTTTAAGGAAATGCCTTATGCCAATGCCTTAGCATCTGAATCGGGGGTTTTTCTTAAATTTAAATTTAGATTTATTACCGTTGAGCTGACAGAACTGAATATATGTAAATAAATAAATAAAAATTATAAAGCCAACGAGTTGTTTTTCGATTTGAAAAATATTTCAGTGGTAGATAGCTCATTTGTCGAAAAATTACTTTTTCCTGCAAAAAAAATGGGTTAAGATAGCTCTAATTATATCACATGGCGTCCTCAATGATATGAAACACGACATAGAATTAGCAGACCTTGAAAGAAACTCGATGGAAGTCCTCGTCAATCGGTCAGCGATCGTAGTACCGACTAGGCGGTAACTAAAATCCGACAATTACAAACTCATAATAATCAAAGGGGTTTTTACATTTTTGTACGGGAGCTGGCATAGGCGATATATGTGGTATAATATAAAATTTGAATGGAGGAACTACAAAAATATGTTAAATACCTACTATTGATGGTTCCCCAGCATATAACTTTTTGAGATTTTCGAAATGCGAAGTAAGATGGCCAATGGCTCATTATTAACATTTTTTTTTAATTTAAAATATTACAAAAGGTAGGTACATCTTTTGAGTACAATAAATCTAAATTTAAAATTTAAGAAAAACTCCCGATTGCAATGCCTTAATTTCCTTAAATATAAAACAACATAATATTATGTAATGTAGACGCGATGCGTTTTCATTTGATACCCCACACTAGTATATATGCAGATTTTCGGTTTTGCTTCCCCACTCTCACCCCCATAACTTTTAAACGGCCCAACCGATTTTCATGAAACATGTCTAAGAACACTCGCGCAAAACTCACCTTTCATACAAAAAAAACTAAATTGAAATCGCTCCATCCAGTCGGGAGCTATGGTGACACAGACAGACAGACAGACACACAGACAGACAGACACGTCAAACTTATAACACCCCTCTTTTTTGGTCGGGGGTTAACAAACGTATGTTTAAGTACGTTTTTCTATCCTTTTTCGTTTACTTTCCAGCGGCTACTGCGGCCTGATGACGCCGTTCGTGTACTACTACTTCGTGTCGTGGCGCTACACGTCCCGCCGCAACCCGTACACGCGCAACACGTTCCGCGAGCTGCGCGCCGCGGCCGAGCGCGCCGCCGCCGCGCCGCGCGCGCCCGCGCTGCTGCGCGCCGCCGTGCGCCGCGCCGTCGACCTCCTCTGCCGCATGGCCCCGCCCATGGAGCAGGCGCAGTGAGACACCCACATCTATTCTCGTCAATGTACTGTCGAACGGCGCGACCGTTGTAGGTGGAGGGATGTTGTTCCAACATTTTGTCGCTGCTTCATAACAACGAGTGGTTTTGTAGTGATAACGGTGGATCATCTTATACTATCGCTGAGGAGAGATGTGACTCAGCTAAACATAATGATATTCTAATTTCGTCTGTCACCTGCCATTTAAACGTTTGATTGCAACTGTTATGTGTTCTTGTTAATATAAGAAACACAAAAGATTAATTAACATGATTGATAAGAAGTGCTGGAACAATATGCCTCCACCTATAAGAAACCTTATAGGCTACAAACAATAAATTATTTATGATTGTGACTTCTCTGTGAAGTATTGCATTTACTACATTTCCATGATTTTTAGGAATTTCCATTACAAATTTCACACATTTCCATTGACTTATTTTTTTGTCTTAACATTATCTACCTTATGCTTACCATCTTTCTGTCTTTTTCAGGTAATTTATCTCTACAATGGTGTCAAGAAAGTTTTCTACATTCATATATTAATATATAAAATGAGAAGGTGTAAGAATTTAATGACATTAAGATACCTCTTTACAGTTACATCTTATAAATAAATCACATTTTGAGTCTATGCCGCCGTGAACAAAATATGATGTGAAATAATGTTACACAATTTTTAATTAAAATATTTTATTTCTACTACACATTCTATTCAGAAAAATTAGATTATATCTTGTATTATGCATAATTCTTTGGTTGTATTAAATCAGTATATTTTATCTTTTACTAAGGATGGTAGTTAATTTTATATTTAAAGGTCCAATATTGCATAAGGAATAAATGATTAAGTTAGACTGATAAGCAACTGGATTAGCTAATTTAAATGAGAGTTAGTATTTTTCTTTGTAACTGGTAAAATAAATATGGTTTAAGTTGTTATTTTAGCTTGTAAATATCTTGACCATTCCAATGTTTATTGCGAATTGTATCAAGTGCTGTGCAATATTTTGTACACATGTTTATGTACACATCAAAATTATGTTATTTGTGTTTAGTTTTGTAAAAATCAAATTTAAACAATGCACTTGGTTTGGGGTGATTGTAGTCAAGTTTAATAAATGTTTCTATAATAACATTTCGTTCTTTTGTTTTTATAATCTTTACTAAAGGGCGCCAACCTCGTGGGGAGTTTGTTATTTAGCTAAATAGTAACTCATTAAAACACACAGGTAAACATATAGGCATTTTAAAGGTACCTAAATTATAATGACACTTCCACCCACGCCACGCCTTCCACAGAGCATACATTTTTTATTTCACGGCTGCTACCTCAAAAACATAGGACTTTAATCCTATGTTTTTGAGGTAGAAGCCGTGAAACAAATCCCAACCCCCGTTTTAACCCCAAAAGGGGGTTAATTTCTAAATATACAATCATTAGCAATACATCTTCACACCAACTATGGGGCCGTATTTGAGTCACATGATATTTATAAGCTTTTTTAATCCCTCCTCCCTCTAGGTGATAATTCATAAAACTTTATTCAATTCACAATTAATTGGCACTGTATTTGAATATTACAAATTCGAATTAATCCTAGGTACTAATTTATCACAATGTCCCAAATTAGTTACAACAAATTATCTTATTCTTATTACAATTAAAGTAGTTTTTCACACTATCATCTTCAAGAAAGTCACTAACCGAGTAATAACACCCCTTCAACAAGATCTCTTTTAATGTACGCTTAGAGTTTTACTTGATACCAATTTACTCTATATTTATAATTTATAAATTGATACGCCGCACTGCAGTTACCGGTGTTTTATATAAAACCAGAAATCAGATCGATAACAAATATTTTCAAATAACAACAGCACATCACTATTTACCCACGAGACGTCTTCTGTTGTCGTGAATAGCCGACGTTGGCGCGGCGGCTGGCACGTTGTTTGAAAGCTTGCTTACATCTGAGGTAGTGATGTGATAGGTCGCTGATTATATCGATAGGCGGAGAGGGTATTGGACCCTGAGCGATTATTGGCAGAAGTATTTTATACCTAATGATCTTCCTTGCTACTTGCAGAATTTCTTCTCATTAATTATCATTTTAGGTATTTTATTTCCTTCATTCTTCATTCATTGTAAATTGTCTTAAACAAGTCATTTCTACGCATTACCTGTCCATCTAACATCTTTTATTGATTTGCTGTCCTATCTCGTAATCGAATCGATTTAGGTACCTACACTACCTACTTACCAATGATGAAAGTACCTATCTAGTACACAAAAATGTATCTCGTACTACTGTAATCTTACAAGAACGAAATAAAATGTAGGTAGGTATGTATGTTTTGGAGGTTTTGTCTGTTCACGTCCGTAAGTGTTAACCCTCTGAATCCTTACACGTGACCTCCGGGTGGTGCTAAGAACAGTCTCTGGTAGTACTTTGACCGCGGCTTGTCACCTCCCTCCGGGGCCAATGCGTGAAGCGATTATTTCGTGTTTCGTAATGTGGCCCGGAGAGACCACCTTCTAGGTCTTCATGCTTCATCTTAGACCACATCGTCACTTAACATCAGGTGAGATTGTGGTCAAATGAAGGCTTATCAAGCTTAAAAAAAAATCTATCCTTAAGGGAACCTGTGTGCTTAGAAGCAGAAACATGCTTTTGTCGAATTTTGAAACGAGATATCTAAGAATCTACAAATACCTACATTTTACCTACGAATCCAAAATCACTCACCTGCAATTTTTTTTTTACAAAAAAATTAGTTGAAAAAAAAAAGTTTGGATTTAATATGATATCATAGATAGATATTTATTATTTTTATCATGAGAATGAACATGATACAAATAATTAATATCTTGTTTAAATGTAAATTGTCTATTTTTTATCACCTTCTCGGTTGGTAGCTGTATACCACAACACTAGCGGTCGGCTCCTGCCGACAATGGCGTATCCCACTGACGGGATTTTATCTCAGTTTTTCATCATCGGAAGTTATATGCAATAAGCAATGAGTTACATAGTACCATAGTTTAACTAACTAATAGTACTATCCTTGGCGATATTATTTAATACCATTTCTTATTGTTAAAGTTGGAATCCCAAAACATTTATTTTATTTTACTATGATTGACAGTGTAAAATTCCCATAAATTCGGAATCAAACCGGTTATTTTAATCTGTGCTTGTCAATCGTGATTTCCGAACGAATTTGACATTGACGTCTTCCCAGCCAAACTCCGGCCTTTTCAAGTTTTCGTCCGATCCTTTTGCAATCATGGCGGTGACCAACATGTCTAAAAAGCGAAAAGTACGTTTTATCAAGTGAAACTTTATTTAAATACGTATACCAAACCGTTTTAAAATGTCTAATGAATGTTTTTTGGTCAAAAGTTTTTGAGCTCCATCTGTGAAAATAGTGATGTCAGTGGATAGGTTGTGAAGTTTTGGTTTTTGATGAGATGTTTTTGTGATTTATTTCATGAATACTGAGGCAAATCGTTATGATACGCTTATATACCTTTGCCCCCTAATGTTATATGCGGTCTACATCTCGTAAGTGTCGGAAATAACATAACCAAAACATAACCTCTCCGTAACATTGCAGTTCGTCGGAGACGGCGTATTCAAAGCTGAACTCAATGAGTTCCTTACCAGAGAACTGGCCGAGGATGGTTACTCCGGCGTGGAGGTGCGTGTCACCCCTACAAAATCCGAAATCATCATCATGGCGACCAGGACACAGAGTGTGCTCGGAGAGAAAGGCCGCAGAATCCGTGAGCTGACCTCCGTGGTTCAGAAGAGGTTCAACATTCCCGAGCAGTCTGTGGACCTTTACGCTGAGAAGGTCGCCACCCGTGGTCTGTGCGCTATCGCCCAGGCTGAATCTCTCAGATACAAACTTATTGGAGGTGAGTTTCTAAACATGATTTCTAAATTAATTTACTTAGGTCTAAATCAACATCTTTGATTTACCAATGGAGGAAAACCCCTCATCCTGTCAAATATATACTCTGCCAAATTTATTAGTTAGTTTTAATTATTAGATAATCTTCGCAGTTAGTATATTAATATTTGTATCTATATAAAATGTTAGTGCCTGGATTTGGTCTGTAGATATAGTTTTGTTTTAAAGTAGTAGCTGGTACTGTTTATTATGCCTGTATCAATATATTGACAAAGATAAATAAACAAGATAGTTAATTTAATTGTTCCTATTGTTAATTCATAATCTATTTTTTAGGTTTGGCTGTCAGACGTGCCTGCTATGGTGTGCTCAGGTTCATCATGGAATCTGGTGCCCGAGGTTGCGAGGTTGTCGTCTCTGGCAAGCTCCGTGGTCAGCGTGCCAAGTCCATGAAGTTCGTAGATGGACTCATGATCCACTCTGGTGACCCCTGCAACGACTATGTTAACACTGCTACTCGACATGTATTGCTTAGGCAAGGAGTACTTGGTATTAAGGTAAGATTTGGATATTAAACTTGTGTTTTGATTTAATAGGTAAACAATGAGGCATATTACTAAGCTTGTAGTCTAGATGGCAATGTTGCTAACTCCTAATTCTGCTTGTCAATAAATATCTCAATAATTCCAAAAAGTTTACCTTCTGAATACATAGAAATGTTTTTCATGTAAATTCTGTTGCTGAAATAAATTAATTGCACTTTTTCGCAGTCAAGGTAACTTTTTCTTTAATGTGAAATGCCTTGTGTTCGCCTAGTATTGTGATTTTACATGTTTTTAATTATGCCAACAAATCAGGGATTGTGAGCCTCTATGGTTGATGATCTAATTTTGTTTGGCAGAGTAACCAGCTTGTTTATTGGAGGGTTGGTCTGTACTGGCTCTGGTACGGTGCAAGCTGAACATTTATTTTATTAATTTGTATTATTTATTTTATTATTTTATATTATACTTTTGTGTGCATCCCAGATTTTAACAGTTATCTGAATAGTTAAGATAACTTTTCAAATTTTACTTTTCATAGTTTTTATAATTATGACCCAAAGAACTCATTATTATTTTTATCTTGGTACCTAATTATCTGAGGTTTTGTCTGGTTCTAAGTTGAAAATAATATGATTTTGAGTAATCAATTATCATAAATAAATATGATTACTATTTATTATTAGTTTAGTCATTACTCATACATACCAGGGTAACTATCTTGAATTAGACATAATATTTATCAAATTATTATTTTTTGTAGAGAGAATTAGGTACTGCACAAATGTATTGTACATTGTGCCTAATTAAAAAAAATCATGATTAAATTATTGTGTGTTGTCTTACTCTAGATTTATATTATTTCACCATGCCACCCTCTGTTCTGATAACTAGGTAGTATTTTGTAATAGAAATTTTTAATTTTAAAACATTTTTTTCTTTTTTTCATTGTTTTTTTACTAAATTCAGTGTAGTCACTAACAAAGAAACACTTTAATATTCTATTTAATTATCTTCAGGTCAAAATCATGTTGCCGTGGGATCAGCAAGGCAAGAACGGCCCCAAGAAACCGCAGCCCGACCACATCCTGGTGACAGAGCCCAAGGACGAGCCGGTGCCCCTGGAGCCCACCAGCGACGTGCGCTCGCTCGCGCCCACAGCCCTGCCCGCGCAGCCCATCCCCGTCGCTTAGGCTAAGCTAAACTTATTAAAAAAAACTTAAAACTTTTGAATTTTTTTATTTGGTATATAGTAACCGGGGCCGCTTCAAAAGTTATTTTTATTCAGGGCGAGACCCCGGCTTGGCCCCCCATGATACGGGCCTAGGGGTTTCAACATCATTTACTACAGCATATAAATGCTCTTTTTTTTAAACCAATTAAATAATATTTAATTAGGCGTGATTAATTAATTAACATCCAAATTAATAACCTCGTTGTTTGCATGGCAAAACCTTAACTTATCGTTTGTATCTTACCGAATGACTTAGTCAGTTTTCGATATGACCATGACCACCTCTTATACACAAGTGGTTATTTATTTAATAGTATTTATTTATTTATTTAATTAGTATCATTACTATTTGGTATTAACTACTGAGCTCCATGCGAGGCTTGGTGTTTGTTTACTTAATAGATTTAAGCTAAGAATGTGTTCCATCCTGACCCAGATGTATCTCATTCTTGATTAGCTTTTAAATTACAGAATCTCAGTGTAACAGTGTGTCAAATACACTTCGTTCAGCCCAGTCAGCCCCTTTCGCTGGGAGCGAAACTGCATCGCAACGCATGCCGCGTATATTTTAAATTCGCGCAATGCAACTTAATGCTATGCAATGTTTTTTTATTCCATATCTCAAATTGTTATATGTCCCGCCTTAGTTGAGACGTCATTAAATTTTAAGAACCGTTGTTGGGGAAGGCTGTCATAACATAAATGAGAGTCGTAATGGCTGGTCATCCTCGGCTGAGGACTTAGGTATGGGTTACTTTGACTGAAGCCGAGCGCGTCCTATAAGGTTCCACATTTGTGTAGCCTACATAATGTAATCAAAACTTAAGAAATTCATTTCAAACTCAACTTACTTATTATTTTGCTCAGAACCTTTCTAAAATCGTAATGGAAAACCGTCTTGACAAATTCATTATGTTCTACAACAATCTGCTAAAATGCTAAGAGAAACAAACATTATAGGTATCTGTAATTATTAGAGACCCCGAGAATGAGATACGCTGTGTAATGTATTCCATCTCATTCTTTTACACGTTCAATCCTACAGATATTGATATTTCTAACATTTCCTCAAAAAAGATAAGACAGATGCTCACCTGTATTTTTTTACTGATTAATTACCTACCTATATGTTTTTTTTTGTTTATTGTTTTTATTTATTGTAGTATTTAATAGTGTTTATATTTGATTTAAACAAAATTATCTTATTTCTTCATAATTATATGATTGTGTTTGTTTTATGCGCCTATTCTGCTGTCCATTATCTAAGTTTTGTATTAGGTAGGTACTATATGTTTTGTTATTATGTGAAAACATTAATATTTGGCATTCAGTATGCATGTAATTTTCCATGTATTTATTTTGTCTTGTTTATTGTAGTTTACTTGCAAAGGCAATCAATCATGGTAAATATCCCGTTATAAATCTAAATAGTATTGATAACCATGATAGTTGCAAAGTATATTGCAAAATACACTTTTTTACACTGTCAACAGTGATTTAAATAAGAATGAGCTATTGGAGCGTTGCACTAAACTTGTTGCAAGGAACAATCCTTGCAACAAGCTACAAAGCGGGAATAGTTAATAACCCATGAGTATTCGTTTCACACTGAATTTATTTCATACATGCATCAACATCACCCTAATTAACGTTCCCACTGCTGGGACACAGGGATTTCTTTCTTGGCGAGAGAGATTAGGCCTTAATTCACCACGCTGGCCAAGTGCGGGTTGTGAATGTCACATGTCCATTTAAACTTTTTTTTAAAGTTCTCAAAACATGCCGGATTCCTCACGATGTTTGCCTTCACCGTTAAAGCGCGTGTTCAAAGCGCACATAAATTTCTCAAGAAGAAAAATCCAGAGGTGCGTGGCGGGGTTTGAACCCACGACCTTCGGAACGAAAGTCGCGTGTCCTCCCACTTAGCCAACACGGCTTTTTTAGCCAACAGAATACATGCATACATAAAATCAAAATTAAGCAAAAAGGTGGCTCTGCTAGTTGACCTGGTAAAATGACATAAAGAACCTAACTATGTGCGTTTCTTCGTACACTTGTAAATATGTTTTTTTCTCTGCCATAAAGTATCACAAATAAAACACAGTCGGTTACTCAATGCACTTTATTACTCAGATTTTTACATACAAACGCACCATATACTTAGCGTAACAACTTAAGTACGGACATTCAAGGTATTACCTATTATATTACAAGCCAACGTGTGCCGAACCAACACTTAGCAAACTTTTTGCAAACTTGTGTTAATAACTTGAAGTGCTGTAATCTCAAAAGTGCAACACGTACATTATTCCAATTAGTGAAAAATTTGGAATGAGATTAAAGAAAATATAATTCACAATTAGCAACGTTGGAACGTAAGTGCTAAACAATGAAAATGTAAATTCATAAAGTTGCAGAACAAAAGGTTTACTACCACCGATAGTTAACAATATACACTTTAGAAGTGCTTATAAAACATGGGACTAAACACTAGTCTACCTAAATTTTACTAAAAGACTACTAAACTAGTACATTGGCTAATTCAGTAGGCAACAAGCGGAGGCCTACAACATAAGCCATCTCCTCGTTTCGTAAGCATTAGCTAAGTAGACGTGTTCACGTTCGTACCATTATATTTACCTATAGATAAATGGACAGTGATATCTTACAAGGTGCTTAAATCTAGAATTTAAAAACGATATTCTATTTCAACATTCAACCTATTTTATTACTTAGTACTAATCTAGCTTAGAATAATGGACAGAATTGCGTGTTGCGTGTCAGAATCAGGCGTGTATTTTGCGTGTTAAAAAAACTAGGTCTCTTTGATTTAATGTTGTGATAAGTCATATAAATATAAACGATAGAGTAGCTATGCAGATAGCAAAAGGCTTGTGGTGAAACGGGATGAATAGATTTATCAAGAGGGTGAGACACAAAAGATGTGTTTGATTGGCGATATCACAACAGACTTCGACAAGTGCGCAAGTGTGTGTGTCATACATAGCGAGCAAACATACCAAAACATGATTATTTTAATTAAATCAGCCTAAAAATATGTAACCAAATTGCATTGTTGTAATACTATACAAAGTGCACATTTACCTAACAAATACTTTTCAAAACGACATTGTCATTTTTCTCGAACAGATTTAAGAATCTTCTTTTTCAAAAGGTAATTAGATACCTCATGTCTGATCACCCCGTTTGAAGACAAGAAGCGAGACTACACTAGGGCCAATGCTGATAATCTACCTACAAGCGAAGCTATGTTCTCTAAGAAGACTAGAAATAGGATCTAAGATAGACACTACAGTGGGACGTGATTATAAGGGATCGAGTTCATTTGTACAATTATCTAGAAGTAACTACATTAGAATTGGGACTATAGAATCTTCTAGAAGAATAACTACCGATAACTTCAGCTAGCTCGTCTACAGATTCAGAACGCGGTTAAAAGTTAACATTAATTAAGTTAAGGTAATTTGATTCTCATTTGGCACAGAGTTAGGAAAAAGAGAGGGTTGTTTGTTATCTAGAGGTGCAATTAAAGCCTAAATCACAGAACGGAAGGGTGCGGGTGTTGCAAAAATACTTTACAATTGAAGAGGTTGCGTAAAAAACTAGCATATTCTCGACTTTTAACATTTGTGTAAACCTAAAACAATTTTAGCATAAGTTCTAATCTATCTAAATATTGACATAGTTATAGCGAAAATGACTACAGTTTTGGCACTTTCGCGCTGCCATAGTCAGGGCTTAGTGCGAGTTCGTTCAAGCAATCGTTAAAACTCGCACTAAGACTAAGATTAACCTCTGTAATGGATCTACACATGATTCAATACTAATAATAAAATAAAAACAAAAATATATACGTAAACATTTAATAAAACCAAAAAACAAGAAGGTACAACAACGTCAAACTATTTGTTAGTAAATAAGCAGTTCCCACCACCAAAAGAATAAAAAAAATAAAAAATGGAATGTTTAACAAATAATTTCAATTCAAGGAATGATAAAAAAGGATATAATAATGCAAAATAAATTATTTCATGTAAATAAATTGATAAATATGGACGCCAAGTAAGAGATCGTAATTACTACTTTAAAACAAATTAAGTACTTATTGCATTCACCTATGGCACTAATATATAAATAATAGAAATACATTCTAAAATTAATTCATAATAAATTCTAACAATGATTTAAATTATGATATCTAATCTAATACAAAATTATGAATACAACATGGAATGTTTATTAAGTACACGAGCCAATTATATCTTAATCAGCAATTGAATTACACAACAACATATTTTTACAACCCAAGTAATGCTGCGAAGGCATTCCAGTAGAATTAACCGATCAGTACAAATAGCATTTCTATTCCTGTCATACTATCGTATGGCGTCACCTTTCCTAAGGCCTAGACTCGCACTGAGCCGTTAAAATACTTTGCCTATACCTAACGCGTCTTATTTTATAATTGAATTACATATTTATTTATAGCAGTTAGTATCGTTGTTGGTACTCGTGGTGCCATCTGTTGAAGTCTATGTGGAACACGACCAGGGAACCGTTTTCGAGACCTGCCAGCAAGTACCTGCGAGATAAAATAAAGATTAGTGGACCCTAGTGGAAGAAAGTTTAAATCCTACCGGTTGCGCCATGATCTATTGTGAGAAATAGCATCTTAAAGTATACATTTTCTTATGTTTTAAGTGTGGTAAGTAGTAAATAAGAAGGTATACGCAGCACCAGCAATGCAGAGCATCGTCTTTATTGATACAACACCAAATGGGTTTGTGCTACTGCGTTTGCAAACCCACTTGTCACGCGAGTATTGTCTGTTTAAGTAAAATCAACGAGGAAGGCTTT
This sequence comes from Gymnoscelis rufifasciata, assembly GCA_929108375.1. Lineage (NCBI taxonomy): Eukaryota > Metazoa > Arthropoda > Insecta > Lepidoptera > Geometridae > Gymnoscelis > Gymnoscelis rufifasciata. The sequence goes on from OV815322.1 coordinate 12,331,427, forward strand.
TGGTCCAGTGGCCGTAAGCCGTAAGATGACGTTGTTGACGAATAACACACTAACGTTCTTATGCAAAATTTTCATTCTTATGTTAGATAGCAATTCTGTCTAAGTCAGCATGCATTTTGTGTCTTCATAACATAAACAAATATTAATGTGAGTGACAAGGACAAACGAATGCTAACGACATTTTTTCTAATATAGGTTGACTATTTCGCAAAAGGAGGTAAGAGTCTACACTGTCTGTGTTATCGCGTTGAGTCGCGTCACACTGACCAGTGGGACTAGCGCGTGACAATTCAAGTGGCCAACCACTGCTGTGGACAACTGTCTGTTCACGTCCGTAAGTGGTAACCCTCTGAATCCTTACACGTGACCTCCGGGTGTAAGAACAGTCTCTGGTGGGAGGCTTCGGCCGCGGCTTGTCACCACCCTCCGGGCTGGGCCAGTGCGTGAAGCGATTTTTTCGTGTTTCGTAATGTGGCCCGGAGAAGCCATCTACCTTCTAGGTTTCATGCTCCATCTTAGACCACATCGTCACTTCACATCAAGTGAGATTGTGGTCAAATGAAGGCTTATACAGCATAAAGCATAAAAAAATGATAACGAAGATGTCGATCTCGATGACAATGAAGATGTTAATCTCGATAACAATGAAGATGTTAATCTCGATGACAATGAAGATGTTAATCTCGACGACGATGTCGCAGGTGATGATGTCGCAGGCGACGGGCATGATGTGGCTGTAGACGGCGCCGGGAGCGAGGGCGGCGCGCACGTACTTCTGGTCGTGGCTGAGCGCGAGGCTGCAGACGGGCGCGCCGGCGGGCGGGAAGGCGTAGAGCGGCGCGAGCGTGGCGGCGCGCCACACCTCCACCACGCCGCGCGCGCCGCCGCACGCCACGTACTCGCCGCAGCGGGACAGCACCAGGCACTAAGGACATTGCACGTACTTCTGGTCGTGGCTGAGCGCGAGGCTGCAGACGGGCGCGCCGGCGGGCGGGAAGGCGTAGAGCGGCGCGAGCGTGGCGGCGCGCCACACCTCCACCACGCCGCGCGCGCCGCCGCACGCCACGTACTCGCCGCAGCGGGACAGCACCAGGCACTAAGGACATTGCACGTACTTCTGGTCGTGGCTGAGCGCGAGGCTGCAGACGGGCGCGCCGGCGGGCGGGAAGGCGTAGAGCGGCGCGAGCGTGGCGGCGCGCCACACCTCCACCACGCCGCGCGCGCCGCCGCACGCCACGTACTCGCCGCAGCGGGACAGCACCAGGCACTAAGGACATTGCACGTACTTCTGGTCGTGGCTGAGCGCGAGGCTGCAGACGGGCGCGCCGGCGGGCGGGAAGGCGTAGAGCGGCGCGAGCGTGGCGGCGCGCCACACCTCCACCACGCCGCGCGCGCCGCCGCACGCCACGTACTCGCCGCAGCGGGACAGCACCAGGCACTAAGGACATTGCACGTACTTCTGGTCGTGGCTGAGCGCGAGGCTGCAGACGGGCGCGCCGGCGGGCGGGAAGGCGTAGAGCGGCGCGAGCGTGGCGGCGCGCCACACCTCCACCACGCCGCGCGCGCCGCCGCACGCCACGTACTCGCCGCAGCGGGACAGCACCAGGCACTAAGGACATTGCACGTACTTCTGGTCGTGGCTGAGCGCGAGGCTGCAGACGGGCGCGCCGGCGGGCGGGAAGGCGTAGAGCGGCGCGAGCGTGGCGGCGCGCCACACCTCCACCACGCCGCGCGCGCCGCCGCACGCCACGTACTCGCCGCAGCGGGACAGCACCAGGCACTAAGGACATTGCACGTACTTCTGGTCGTGGCTGAGCGCGAGGCTGCAGACGGGCGCGCCGGCGGGCGGGAAGGCGTAGAGCGGCGCGAGCGTGGCGGCGCGCCACACCTCCACCACGCCGCGCGCGCCGCCGCACGCCACGTACTCGCCGCAGCGGGACAGCACCAGGCACTAAGGACATTGCACGTACTTCTGGTCGTGGCTGAGCGCGAGGCTGCAGACGGGCGCGCCGGCGGGCGGGAAGGCGTAGAGCGGCGCGAGCGTGGCGGCGCGCCACACCTCCACCACGCCGCGCGCGCCGCCGCACGCCACGTACTCGCCGCAGCGGGACAGCACCAGGCACTAAGGACATTGCACGTACTTCTGGTCGTGGCTGAGCGCGAGGCTGCAGACGGGCGCGCCGGCGGGCGGGAAGGCGTAGAGCGGCGCGAGCGTGGCGGCGCGCCACACCTCCACCACGCCGCGCGCGCCGCCGCACGCCACGTACTCGCCGCAGCGGGACAGCACCAGGCACTAAGGACATTGCACGTACTTCTGGTCGTGGCTGAGCGCGAGGCTGCAGACGGGCGCGCCGGCGGGCGGGAAGGCGTAGAGCGGCGCGAGCGTGGCGGCGCGCCACACCTCCACCACGCCGCGCGCGCCGCCGCACGCCACGTACTCGCCGCAGCGGGACAGCACCAGGCACTAAGGACATTGCACGTACTTCTGGTCGTGGCTGAGCGCGAGGCTGCAGACGGGCGCGCCGGCGGGCGGGAAGGCGTAGAGCGGCGCGAGCGTGGCGGCGCGCCACACCTCCACCACGCCGCGCGCGCCGCCGCACGCCACGTACTCGCCGCAGCGGGACAGCACCAGGCACTAAGGACATTGCACGTACTTCTGGTCGTGGCTGAGCGCGAGGCTGCAGACGGGCGCGCCGGCGGGCGGGAAGGCGTAGAGCGGCGCGAGCGTGGCGGCGCGCCACACCTCCACCACGCCGCGCGCGCCGCCGCACGCCACGTACTCGCCGCAGCGGGACAGCACCAGGCACTAAGGACATTGCACGTACTTCTGGTCGTGGCTGAGCGCGAGGCTGCAGACGGGCGCGCCGGCGGGCGGGAAGGCGTAGAGCGGCGCGAGCGTGGCGGCGCGCCACACCTCCACCACGCCGCGCGCGCCGCCGCACGCCACGTACTCGCCGCAGCGGGACAGCACCAGGCACTAAGGACATTGCACGTACTTCTGGTCGTGGCTGAGCGCGAGGCTGCAGACGGGCGCGCCGGCGGGCGGGAAGGCGTAGAGCGGCGCGAGCGTGGCGGCGCGCCACACCTCCACCACGCCGCGCGCGCCGCCGCACGCCACGTACTCGCCGCAGCGGGACAGCACCAGGCACTAAGGACATTGCACGTACTTCTGGTCGTGGCTGAGCGCGAGGCTGCAGACGGGCGCGCCGGCGGGCGGGAAGGCGTAGAGCGGCGCGAGCGTGGCGGCGCGCCACACCTCCACCACGCCGCGCGCGCCGCCGCACGCCACGTACTCGCCGCAGCGGGACAGCACCAGGCACTAAGGACATTGCACGTACTTCTGGTCGTGGCTGAGCGCGAGGCTGCAGACGGGCGCGCCGGCGGGCGGGAAGGCGTAGAGCGGCGCGAGCGTGGCGGCGCGCCACACCTCCACCACGCCGCGCGCGCCGCCGCACGCCACGTACTCGCCGCAGCGGGACAGCACCAGGCACTAAGGACATTGCACGTACTTCTGGTCGTGGCTGAGCGCGAGGCTGCAGACGGGCGCGCCGGCGGGCGGGAAGGCGTAGAGCGGCGCGAGCGTGGCGGCGCGCCACACCTCCACCACGCCGCGCGCGCCGCCGCACGCCACGTACTCGCCGCAGCGGGACAGCACCAGGCACTAAGGACATTGCACGTACTTCTGGTCGTGGCTGAGCGCGAGGCTGCAGACGGGCGCGCCGGCGGGCGGGAAGGCGTAGAGCGGCGCGAGCGTGGCGGCGCGCCACACCTCCACCACGCCGCGCGCGCCGCCGCACGCCACGTACTCGCCGCAGCGGGACAGCACCAGGCACTAAGGACATTGCACACCTACAGGACTCGCCCACACATTTACTTATTCTATTAATTAGCACCACTTATAAATCAATTACACTAATTAATATACACATATGAAATAAATTAATATAGATAAAAATAAATTCTTGAAAATAAATAAGAATAATCAATTACAAGTAGGACATGTCAAGTCACAATATCCTCGTATTCATTAATACTTATATTTCTGGCTTATAAAACTGAATTTTCTAAAACAATAACCCTAATGGTGACAACCTTTTATTAAACTGTTATAAAACAGATTTGGCACAATTTTAGGCTTATGAGTAACATTTTTTATGTAAAGTTTTGGTACAAAAGGTGAGCTCAATGCTATAGCATCATCTAACGGCTAACCAGAGTGCAAATGGCAAGTTAATATAGCTTTTTATATCAAAAAATCAGAGTTAGTCCTTATTATCTATCTATAAATGAAACACTAAAGCCACCTTACCTGGAAGTCATCATTATGCGTCTCGTGGCGCAGGCGGCGGCCGTTGAGCGTGTAGGCGGCGAGGTGCCCGCGCGCGTACGCCACCACCAGCACGCCCTCGCGCGACAGCGCCAGCTGCTGCGGCGCCAGCGGCTCCCCCCCCGCGCCCCCCGCGCCCCCCGACAGCGCGCGCAGCAGCTCGCCGAACGTCGTGTGGATCAGCACGGGGCCGTCTGAAAGAGGAGCACGAGTTTAGACGATGAGAAGCATAGGCTAGACCGTAGAGCCCTGAGGTATGCCCTCAAAATTTTAAAATAGGTAAACCAAATATATAAGCACCCCTATTTAAGTTCCCGCCGCTGGGACACAGGGAATTAAGAATTCAGTTTACTTTGACAATAGTTCTACCTTAGTGTAATCCTCTTACTACAATACCTGTATTAACAAAGTGAGTTAAAATTCACGAATAACGTTGAATATAGAAGTATATTCTACTTACTGACTGAAGAGGACACAACCAGCCCCAGTTCTGCAGAGACGAGGACTCCGTTGATGGGCGCGTCGTGTCCCGTGAGCGTGACGCGCGGCGCCGGGGTCTCGCCCTCGCCCACGATGCCGCCGTGCCGGGCGGACCTGACCAAAATAACATTTATATATATCCTAAGATATTAAGGAGGCTTATACCCAGCAGTAATGGTGCGGTGTGGCGATATTGTTTTAATAAGTCCTAGCCGATTTTAGCCATTGCGAAAGCATTACTAGACAGGCATTTTACACGAAGACTTAACGGATCAATCTACCATTTTGTGTGTTTTTAGAGCTCAAGTATCCAAGTTTTTGCACAAATATATGTGATCATAACAGAAAGGCACCTACATAGATAAGAAGTATCTCAGAAACTAACCAGAACTGACCTCAAACAGTAACATCGAGTAATCGGAAGACTGACACGGGGAGATACACTTATAAAGTCTTTAAAATCAGGTTGGTGGGTGTATCTGATCCAGATACCATGAGCCAGTGAGGTTTGTTTGCCTCTCTAGCATGGTACCTGGTTATTCCCCGCTATACAGTATTAGCACTCACCAATGCCACAGCAGCACCGTGCAGTCCTCCGCGCCGGACGCGATGTAGCGCCTCTCTAGCATGGTACCTGGTGTTATTCCCCGCTATACAGTATTAGCACTCACCAATGCCACAGCAGCACCGTGCAGTCCTCCGCGCCGGACGCGATGTAGCGCCTCTCTAGCATGGTACTGGTGTTATTCCCCGCTATACAGTATTAGCACTCACCAATGCCACAGCAGCACCGTGCAGTCCTCCGCGCCGGACGCGATGTAGCGCCTCTCTAGCATGGTACTGGTGTTATTCCCCGCTATACAGTATTAGCACTCACCAATGCCACAGCAGCACCGTGCAGTCCTCCGCGCCGGACGCGATGTAGCAGTCAGACGTGATGTTGCACTCGGAGCGACACACGCAGGTCACCACGCCGTAGTGCCCGAAGATTATCTGCACTATCTTAGCTGTAAAGATAAACATTATGTTTAGCCAATACATGACAGTCAGAAATCAAATATTAGTTATGGAAAAATCATCTAGAAAACGAAAATCAGGATAATTAAAAGTGCAGCGACATGTTATGTCTCTGTGAAGTTAAGACGCAATTAAATCTGACTTTGTGTTAATTTATATAATGAGAGCTAACATTATTGTTATCTTAAGAATTCCAGCAATAAATTATACGTAATTCAATCGGTACTGCACGACTCATTTTTGGAATTTATTATGTGTTAGAAGTATTATAGATAACGAAGAACAAGTCAACGATGGTGAAAAGGCAGTCGGAGCGAGTGAACTGACAGTTGAGTCTGCACTCACCGGTCTCGGTGGAGAAGACGCGGAAGCTGTTGTCCCAGAAGCCAGCGGCGATCAGGAAGCGGGAATCCACGGTGGTGACGAAGCAGTTGGAACGCGCCTTCACGCGCTGGGAGAAGTTGTCGCCGAGTTGCCGCCGAGCCACGGCCGCGGCGCCGCCGGCGGCTGGAACGGACAATACAGGATGAGATTAGATAAATGTTGATAATATGACAGAACTATTGACTACAGAACACTTATTTATTAAAATGCAAAAAACAAACCGCATTTTGTTAACCAGTTGTTGTTACGACGTGTCGCCCTATAGACGAGTTGATTGATAGACGAGCTGCGATGTATTGATTGATAATCGATGACAACTATAACATATATCAAATATGTTTTAATCTACGAATACATCTCAATCGAATCACACAGATCGGCGCGACGCAGCTTACAAGTCCGTATTTTCTTTACGTCCCTATATTATGTGCGCGCCGGTGCAGTTTGTGCCCAAGAATGTGTAGCGACTTACCCCACACCGGGTCCATGAGCAGCGGGTGGTGCGGCGGAGGCGTGTCGGGCGCGTGGCGCGACACGTGCGCGCACGCTGCGCCCCCGCCTGCCCCCGCGCCGCCGCCGCCACCGCCCACCCAGCGGTGCGCCGCGAACGCGCGCGCGGCCGACACCTGGAACAAGAGAACGTCATTAGTAAGGTACCTAAACTTTGAGCTGACATAAACGAATTAAACGCTTAAAGGTCAACAGATGCAATAACAATACTTGTAGGCGTTGCGCACTGCTACAAAATAAAGTAATGGTTATAGATTACAACTTGGAATAGGGCTACTTTTTAATCTACACAGAGTCCGATCATCGCTTTAGGACACAGGAATTACAGTTCAGGTGTGTGTGTGTGTGTATGTGTGTGTGTGTGTGTGTGAGAGAGAGAGAGAGACTGACCGTGACGGCGGCAGGCATGGCCAGCTGCGGGTAGGTGTTGGCGGAGACGTGCACGACGGCCGCGTTGGAGGGCAGCTTGAGGCGCAGGCAGACGTCCTCGGGCGCCGCGGCGAACATCAGCGGCGCCAGGTGCATCGTCGTGTGTGTGTGTGTGTGTGAGAGTGAGAGAGAGACTGACCGTGACGGCGGCAGGCATGGCCAGCTGCGGGTAGGTGTTGGCGGAGACGTGCACGACGGCCGCGTTGGAGGGCAGCTTGAGGCGCAGGCAGACGTCCTCGGGCGCCGCGGCGAACATCAGCGGCGCCAGGTGCATCGTCGACGCTCTGACGGACAAACAAACATATTTATTTTAAACTAATGGCAATTATTCGATTTTTTCTCGCCTTTTAAACATTCCCTTCCTTTTTTTTTAACCACGAACATTTACAGACTATAATAAGATAAATCCGTTCAGCCGTTCTCGAGTTTTAATCAGACTAACGAACAACAATTCATTTTTATTTATATAGCTAAATACTTATATATGTTTCTGGCTGGGTGCATCGCCGACGCTCTACGCAGGTATAGGGCACTGTTATAATCTATCAAGTGATGTAGAGAGAGATCTCCGTCTACCTTCTTACTTTCTACTTTGTGATTACTAGCCTCCAAACTAGAAGGTTCCTTGGTTGTGTGTATTTAATTTACATTACTAATTAGGTCTTTATATAAACCATCATGTAAACCTCCTTCGTTGCTATAAAATAACAGATTTAGTGTGAGGAAAATCATCTCCCGACAAAGAAATTACATTCAAATGAGTAGCCTTGTTCGTTGTTCGGCAGGAGATACTAGCCGGAGATCTGTGGATGATATATCTGCAGTGGGGGGTCACCTCGGGGGGTGCGGCTCGCTGAGCAGCTGCGCGGGCGTCTGGCCGAAGCTGCGAAATGAGTAGCCTTGTTCGTTGTTCGGCAGGAGATACTAGCCGGAGATCTGTGTATGATATATCTGTAGTGGGGGTCACCTCGGGGGGTGCGGCTCGCTGAGCAGCTGCGCGGGCGTCTGGCCGAAGCTGCGAAATGAGTAGCCTTGTTCGTTGTTCGGCAGGAGATACTAGCCGGAGATCTGTGTATGATATATCTGTAGTGGGGGTCACCTCGGGGGGTGCGGCTCGCTGAGCAGCTGCGCGGGCGTCTGGCCGAAGCTGCGAAATGAGTAGCCTTGTTCGTTGTTCGGCAGGAGATACTAGCCGGAGATCTGTGTATGATATATCTGTAGTGGGGGTCACCTCGGGGGGTGCGGCTCGCTGAGCAGCTGCGCGGGCGTCTGGCCGAAGCTGCGAAATGAGTAGCCTTGTTCGTTGTTCGGCAGGAGATACTAGCCGGAGATCTGTGTATGATATATCTGCAGTGGGGGGTCACCTCGGGGGGTGCGGCTCGCTGAGCAGCTGCGCGGGCGTCTGGCCGAAGCTGCGGATCTGGTCCTCGGCGGCCGCGCGCGTCACCGGCTCCGCCAGCTGCTCCAGGCGCACGCCGCCTTCGTACGTCAGGTAGTAGAACACGTTCGTCGCGCGCACTGCTTCCGGTCCTGAAAAACGTTCCAATTTTAATATTTCAGTACTAGGTACTATTGGTCTCATAAACAGGCTCAGAGTCGCTCAAAGAGCTATGGAGAGGGCTATGCTCGGGGTTTCTCTACGGGATCGAATCAGAAATGAGGAGATTCGTAGAAGAACGAGGGTCACCGACATAGCCAAACGGATTAGTTCTTTGAAGTGGCAGTGGGAAGGCCATATAGCACGAAGAACAGATGGTCGTTGGGGCCGAAAGGTTCTCGAATGGAGACCACGGATCGGCAAGCGCAGCGTAGGACGTCCACCAACTAGATGGACGGACGATCTGGTGAAGGCTGCGGGCTCACGGTGGATGCAGGCCGCTGCCAGCCGAAACCACTGGAGATCTTTGAGGGAGGCCTATGTCCAGCAGTGGACGTCTTATGGCTGAGATGATGAGTACTAAGTATATGTCGAAGAACGAGTAGAGGAATAAATGTATGATAGATTTAGTTAAAGTAGACTTTTGTTTGACTACAATTTCACCTGTTGGCAAGTGGCGTTGTGAACGAGGATGGATCACAAATATCTAGACTATTATGTACCATATCAGGAGATACTTTAGCAGGGTTACCACTCGGCTGGTATTAGAAAATAAAGCGGTGAGAAAACTATTGGGCAGCAAGAATAGAAGATACGGACTCCAAATAATAAGGGAAAAGGGCAGATATATTGAATTACCTCTCTGCTTGTAACCGAAGATGAGGTCGATCCACTGGTGCAGCTGGCAGCTGACGAACTCGGACTCGAGAGCCATGCGGTTGATCCTCACGAACTCCTCGGGGGAGGAGGCCCAGGGGGGCAGGATCACGTCGCCCGAGGGGGACTCGGGGATCCCCAGCCGGTAGCCGGAGCTGTTCACCAGCATCTCCGGCAGGAAGAAGAGTTCCGGGATCAGTTCCTGGGGATTAATGATGGGTTCTTAAGAAATAAATTCAATCTGAAATTGTAAGTTTGCAGGTTTTTTATGTAGTTCACGCTCCAAGTAAGCGGCGCAGGTAGTTACTTCGTAGGAAAATTTAAGTTGAATATAACTATGACGAAACGACAACAACATAGTGCAAGTCGGTGATTAAAATCTTAATATTTTTACATAAATTTGGAAAAAACAAGCGTAGAATATAAACCGTTGGTGTTGGTCGTTAATAAACAAATAAATGCTCAAAGACGGACAATTATATAATTATTTACAATTAGCGTGCCACAGATATTCATAGAGATATAATTCACTTATATTAAACTGTTCGTGGTATACGAGTAATGATAGAATAAAACCTGTACAAAAAACACATCCATGATTGATCGTATCCCGGGTACGGAGTCATTGCTGGTGGTTTTAAATCTATATTTAATCAGCATTTCGGTAATGGGACGACCACTGCTGCAAATAGACCTTAAAACATAAGGGGCTTAAATCGTCCACAACACACCCTACCACGTCGTCCGTTGCTCGTCGGGGAATACCCATGTGACCAGATAACAAAATAGGTATTCTGTTTACTCCCTCTGTTAGCCCGGCCAAAACTACTGGATGCATATTTTACGCTTTATCAATAAATGAGATCTCCAGAGAGAGCTCCATTTCGTGGCATTAAGAAAATGCCACGAAATGGAGCATCAAAGTTTTGGCGTGGGGGCTTGTCCTGTACAAATCGCACGAAAGCGTTACGTCACGCGAAACTTCAATGCAATGTATAATTTTATTTTATCGTTTCCAAGAAAAAAATTGGTGTTAATTTATTTCTTTATCTAAATGACGAACTAATGATTTTTTGACATCTATATTTATTTATTTGTTGCATCATGTGGTCACATAAAGGTGTTAACATACTAAATTCCCTGACATGAGCCCCGTTGGGGCATTACAACTTCAACTTAACTTAAGATGTATCCTATACTATATTTACTTAAATAAACTATATTATTAACAGGAACAGTTTCTATTTCATGAGCGTTGGAAGTATAATACACAGTGGCAGATATTATTCTAGAGGTATACCTTGACGTCAGAGGTGTCGCGTTGGCAGTTCTTCCAGGACATGGCGATGGAGGAGAACAGGCGGTTAGGGTGGTCGAACTTCCCTCCTTGCAGGGCCAGGAACATTGTCGTCATCGGTTCCTGGAATAAGACATCATATTGACAAAGTGGAAGTAGAATAGTCCTTGGATTTTCTACTAGATGGCGTTACTCGGGGCTTCACTCTATAATACAAAGTGCAGAAGAATTTCGACCTATCACGTAATGGCACGTTGGTGTAATTGGTAGCGCGCTGGGGCGCTATCCCAGAGATGCAGGTTCGAATCCTGTGCGTGCGAAAGTTACGGATGTGTCTTATTCTTTTACTGCATAAAATTTATAAATAGTTTTACCTACAAAGTGAGGTTTATCACTTATTAAAAATATTTAAAAATCATATTGACAATTACGGAGTGCGACGGCCACCAGATCAGATAGTTGGACGTCTGACGTGGTAAACCACAACGACACGCGACAGCGCGCGGATTCATCCAATAATCTATATATTATTTAATAACACCCGCCTTTTTTGGTCGGGGGTTAAAAAGGGCCATTGCGAGTTACTTAACACCACGGGCGCTCGTGTAGCGTGAGGTCCGATATGTCAGAATGTAATTGATAGATTTAGGCGTTACTTTCCGCAAATCCATTCGAAATACCTATATACTCACATATACCTCTATACGGCCCGCCCGCTAGTCAATTTGTTTCGCGAAACCAGTTGCATGCTAATTTTGTAGAATCTCGCCAGGGGTTGCTGAATTAGTAGTTATTATTAGGTTCCATATAGTTATTTTTTGTATGTCAGTATGTTTCTATAGGTACGCGATTTTCTTTCAATCAAACTTATCGTTTAGTAATTGTCAGTTATGCACGAGGATCATTACCTATATACAGATAATTACAGAAGTACATAGGCGCCTACAGCAATGGTGAGCTAAAAACGGTAGATTACATTGATATAACTGGAACTGGAATAAATCTATCTGGGAGATCTAAGCACCACTTTAATACTTACTTTACTAGATGTACTTTTCTTACAATAAAACAATTAAGTACGGTAATGCACGGTTCGTCCAATTACACGGGCACAATTAAGAAGGCACGTATCATTCGATTGTTATATGTTATGCAACATAAACACAGCCAGTTATGTAACAGACTTAGGTATATGTATGTAGGTATATTCTTGATGGTTTAGGCAGTTAAGTAACGTAGGTATTAGATAATTGCTAAAGGTCAAACTTAAGGATGCGCCGAATATAGCACTTGTATAAGTAATAATTAACCAAAGTGTGCTAATTCTATGTAGTGTTAAAAATTTTCATCCAAATGAATGAACTAAGAATTTAGTTGAGTTTAAAATAGTGCAGCACTTTGAGTTATCCATGTGATTACTCTTTAAAGTTAATTATACTAAGCAAATTAATAATAGACGATTTAGAGACTTTAATTAACATTTTGTTTACAAGAAAATAACATAACATAATTACCCTTTACTACGGTGCTAGTTTACCTATCGTAGTTCAAGGAGGGTGTTCTGCCATAGGGTAGTTAACAATCATTAAAATATCAAACGAATTGTTACTAGATTTTTAGTAAATATTATTTGTAATTTTGTTTCAAAATATTGACAATTTTTATAAGAAACCGTAATAAAAATGTAATATTTTCGTCTTTGATCACGTGGCTGAAAACATTACTTTTCAAAATGGCGTTGGTATGCCGGCCTGTGACGTAACTGAGTATTTCAAAACTGAGGAGTGCTCTACACCGTCTATAGCAGATTTCCGAAAAGTGACGTCACACGCGCGCCATCTTGGAGGCCACCGTGTTTCGCGCTGTTTTGCCAATTGGAATTCATTATTTAATATATACCTAAATGCATTGTTTATTTTACCGAAATATTAATGTGATATGTTTTAATGTAATAAAGAATCAATAGTGTTCAAAAATAAGTCAACTAGCCCATTATATATAGTATAGATACTCACAATCCTCACGAGCCAGTTGAGCACGAAGGCCGCGGTGGAGTAGTGAGTCCCGTAGTGGAAAGGAGGGGTGCTCTCGTGCTCCCACGTGTTGTACCGCTCCTCGAAGTAAGCGCGCCTAGACGGGTTCAGGGCTCCGATCGGCTGGAAAACAATAATGATTAATTATAGTGTATAGGGAACGTAGTAGTCAGAATGTCAAATGTTAGGCTGATATGGTAAAACATTCAAATTAATGACAGCAGTTGGCAGCACTGGTTATGGGTATGTTCCTTTCATTGATAGCACAAAACCTAATTAAAAAGTTCTAATTAATCAATCAATCAATCTATTTTTATGGATTTGTCTTTCCATTGAGGTACAATTTTCAAGGTTATTCTCACTGAGATATATAAAAATACGGGTAATGCCAATGTGTGAATATTTTCAAATTATAATTAAATAATTTCATTTATTAACGGACAAACGTCTTGGTCACTGGTGCCGGCCGCAAGTTCGCTTCAATCTAGAATAATTAGAAACCCTAATACTAATTAGCACTTGGACTTGTCCTACGCCGAAATCATGATTTGGCATCAGGAAAAATACATTTGAACTGCTTAGTTCATATTTTTAGGGATACAGAAAGTTGACTAGCCTATTATATAGAAGAACTCCTCCTCGAACTCCTCGAAGACTAGTTGAAGTTTTTAAATTTTATGCAGAAAAAATTAAGACACATCCGTAATCTTCGCGCACAGGATTCGAACCTGCATCTCCAGGAATGCGCCCCGACGTGCTAGAACCAATTACACCAACGCGTCATCACGTGATAGGTCGATTTTTTTTTCTGCACTTAGTATTATCGAGTGAAGCCCCGAGTAGTTGAAGTTGTTGCAAGTTGCTAAGATGCTACCTTGGACAGGTCTCTGTAGTTGGAAGGTTGGCTGAGGTCCAGCTCCTCGCTCTCGTAGTTGGTGAGCACCCAGGGGAACACCGGGTACTGGTTCAGGTCGTTGTAGGTCCGTCCTGGAAGAATGGTTCATGAGAATTATGTAGAAAAAACATGAAACGGCTTTGGGTTTGGCTTTGAACCGAAAAAACTAGCATAATATTTAAAAATATTTTATAAAAATAGTCATATTTTCATGTTTTATAACGTGATTCAAAATATTTAATTTATGTGGTATGTTTATAATGTAATAAGAAATATTTTTAAATGGTTTTCCGAAATGAGTCAAATAGTCAAATACTATTGTGTAGGAAATAATACAGGTATCCTGAATAGGATTAATCCGCCGCTTGACGACCTCTGTGGGCGAACGTCCGCCTGAGGCCCAGGAGGTTGCGGGTTCGATTCCCGCCGGGGACCAATACAATACAATTTCTGGTTTCGGGTCTTTGTATTTTCTATGTATCATTACGAGTATGTATGTATTACATATTTACATGATTACAAAAAAAAATGTTTCTCTACCTATAGTATATCAGTCACCTAACACCCATAGTACAAGCTCTGCTTAGTTTGGGGTTAGGTGATGCTGTGTGAGTAGCCCGGAAATATTTATTTATTTAAGATTATTTTAAGATTATTATTATTAGCGACTTGTGGGCAAAGACTACTACTGAGTGGAGCCCACCCAACGCTAGAAGGCGACGTGGAAGGCCCAGGATGAGATGGCGGGACGAGCTCGACGCCCACCTAACATCGTGGCCTGAAGTAGCAAGCAAAAGAGACGAATGGAAAGAGAAAAGGGAGGCCTTTGCCCTGCAGTGGGACAGGATGGCTAATAAATAATAATAATAAATAATAAGATTATTTTTGATTGTAAACGTATTTTACCATTTTCGTGCAAACAAAAATTTTGGGACCCTTATTTCACCAGTTTCTTTTGCAGTGTAGACTGTACCCACCTATTATTTATATTTAAAAAAATGACCGTTTTTAACGACATCAACAACGGCCACGCATCGTCGCGGATCCAAATGGATAGCCAACTGGACAAATGAATTTGCCAACTATTGCCAAATACCAACAGTTGGCAAATCCCTCGCAAATTCGCCACAATGTCTGCAATTGCGTGCGGGGATTGCGTATCGCGAGAAACAAGTACGACAAATTGCATTGTGATGTGTCGTGATAAAATCATCTTTTTTGATAACAGATTCTTAATAATTAGGTATTTAGGCCGTTTTGGCTAAGTGGGAGGACACTCGACTGGATTTTTCTTCTTGAGAAATGTGCGCCTTAACCACGTGCTTTAACGGTGAAGGTAAATATCGTGAGGAAACCGGCATGTTCTGAAAACTTTAAAAGAGTTTGAAGGGACATGTGACATTCACCAACCCGCACTTGGCCAGCGTGGTAAATTAAGGCATTATCTCTCTCGTCAAGAGAGAAGTCCCTGTGTCCCAGCAGTGGGAACGTTAATAGGGTGATGATGAAGTATTTAGGACGTCGAATTATTTAAATCTTAAGGCTTCGGCTAAACCTACGCGTTAGTCGTCCCGCTTCCCGCTCTATAGTCGCGTTCCTAGGTGTGCAGGTGGGCCACAGTAAGTATGGGAAGGTCCGCCGCGCGGCAGACGTTCTTGCTTCGAAGTCGCTTTGGTCGCGCACGTTCGGCCGAAGCTACAATCATTAAGTAGTTCTTGGACATAGGTGTATGTCTATGCAAGTATGTAATCTGAATCACGGAAACAGTTCTAACAATTTTCACGAAGTTATAGATGTACCAAAAATTTAGACTGACATTTTTGGTAAGGCATTATAATTGGTAGATCTAGCTACGGTTCGTTTTAAGTAAACGTTGATTTACCTAACAGACGTACAAAAGTTTTGACATCCAGGTATCGGTTTTTTATACTCGTATGTCCGAACCTAGGTATGTATATATTAATTTAAGAATTAAGTAGAATGCAATGCTCGTAACTGAGTTGACATTGACAGAACATAAAACTTTATCGTCGTGATCAATCATAAATACTTATTAGTGCTTGTACATTAGCTGTTTCAGTTAATATGTGTATTAAGAAATCTTACATTGAAATGACCGTATGCGAGCTAATGAAAGGGCGTTGAATGCTTTAAAGTGATTTCTTTGGCGATTGATTTCACGGCTGAGCCGATAATGCGTATTACCAAATGTTTTTTGCTCGAAATTATCGATTTTAGCAAAAATGGCAGAAATGGGTTCAAGTTCCTTTTAGATTGATGTGAAACCAACACAAGGCCGAGTGGTCTTGTGCAATCTGCAAGTGACATTGTTTTGTTTTAGAAAGTTGCTGTTTGTAATAATTTTATGTGACTGAGGGATCAGGCTTAGTAAGATAAGTCAAATCAAATCAAACATTTCTTTGCAGAATACAAATATTTCAAGATGACTCTCGTCAAGCGAGAAGTCGCTGTGTCCCAGCAGTGGGAACGTTAATAGCGAGTTGACGACGAAACATTTTAAGATCTTATAAATTGACTTAACAATTAACTCTATTAGAGTGTCAATTGTATTCAACCCGCAAGCAGGTTTGCAAATATTATTCAATGTAAAAAAGGGATATATGCAAAAAAAATTAAGTCAAAATTAAATCAATAAAGGAATTAATCATAACAAAATAAATATTAATTAAAATTCAGGTATTCACTCTCACTCTCACACTTTAAAGTAATTATTCCAAAATTCATCTATTTAGTTTTATTTTAAACTAGCTTTATAAAAAGACCTAGAAGGCTTAATATAGTTTTAGATTTTTTCGTGTTTCGTAATGTGGCCCGGAGAAGCCATCTACCTTCTACGCCTTCATGTCCCATCTTAGACCACATCGTCACTTCACATCAGGTGAGATTGTGGTCAAATGAAGGCTTATCCAGCATACAAAAAAGCGCCACTCATAACTTTATTGACTTTCTATAATGTACTCTTTAAGGCTATTAGCTAGAGAATCCCTAGGCTTTATGGAAACAAATGTCTAGAATTTTAAATTAGCATAATATCGATGAGAACTAACAACAAGCTCTAAGTCTACGTTGCCTTTAGCATTTTATCGCTGACATTTGACTGCTCGCCTCGATAAGAACAACACAAAGACGCAGCACGCACTCAGCTGCCGTCACGATAATTTCCGCTTCGTGCTTTTATTACACAAACTAAATAAACAAAGGATTATACCGTCATAATCGATAAAAGTATCAATGGAACCAAATATTGTATCAACGCACGTGGATTATATTATTTCACCTTTCAACTCTGCGTTATCAGCGCTGCCGTGTATAAAGTCGGGCATTACAGTATTATCAGTGTTATTCTGTAGCGGACGGGTGCAATCTAGTGTTGTTGTCACGTGACTTTGCCGCAAGCAGTCCCGTGGCCGCCACTTTGCCGCAAGCAGGTCTATTCGCCGGACGGTGTCAAAGAACGCGTCGCGGAAAGTCTTCGAAAAAATAGTTTTTGAAAAAGTGCAAAAAGTGCATAGCGAACTTATAGTTCAGAACGCTGGGACTTTTGAATTGGGAATTCGATAAATTGTGTGAGGTCAACCACAAACAAATAAAATAACGCTTTGTATTTCGAAAGCACCTTTCATTTTCAAATCGAGCTACCAAACCTCTTTACAAAACTATTTAGTCGAAAAATAGATTCGTTCAAAAACAAATTGTACCCAATAACTAAGCGTATAATTTTGGTCGAAAGCAAAAGTTGGTTTTGTCTGACGTGAGCTGAAAATGAAAGTTTCAAGTGAATAGAAGTGAAAGTGTTCGGTAACAGTGTTGGACAGATGACAGTGACGTTTGCGAGTGCAGAAAACACCCGTTTCGAGGAAGGATGATCACCGTCACCACTATGGAGATAATTAAGAGGTAAGTCCCTAATATTGATATGTATATTTTTGTAATTTATAAGAACAATCAGTATTACTGCTAAGAGTTGATTAATTTTGAGCAATGACGGAAACATATTATTACACGATTTCCAAATTCAAAGGCCTTTAGGTACGATGCTTTTATCTATACTAATATTATTAAGAGTTTGTTTGTTTGAACGCTAATCTCAGAAACCATTGGTCCGATTTGCATAATTATTTCACTATGTACCTACCGAGGAAGGTTTATTTCGTTAAACGCTCTAAACTTAAGAGCAACTGGATAGATTTATTAAATTTATCACTGTTGATTAGAGTCTTTTTTCGGAAAACAATATACCTAGGGCTTATTTCACAAAATCCTAGTAAACTAAGCAATGGTTAGCTTTGTCAATAATACGTGTCAATTGTTAGTTATGTCTAGAAAAAAGAAAAAGAGCTATCTCGCTTTGTCGC
Organism: Gymnoscelis rufifasciata; assembly: GCA_929108375.1. NCBI lineage: Eukaryota > Metazoa > Arthropoda > Insecta > Lepidoptera > Geometridae > Gymnoscelis > Gymnoscelis rufifasciata. The sequence goes on from OV815322.1 coordinate 12,349,429, forward strand.
ATGTGTCCGACCGAAATAGCTCGAAGTATATTCTAACGACTATCTACCTTTACTCGGAGATCGTAGAACAGTCCCTTAGTCACATTCTGACTGAGGACAATAAGTCATTACAAAGGGAAAATGCATACTTAATAACCATGTCGTATCGTGAAAATCTAGGAAATAATGTTTTGTTCTCAAACGACTTATTTCATTATAAACTCCTTACCTACCTACATACCTATAAGTAAAAACTACAAAATTTTAAAACTGCTAAAGCTGTGTTGTTTCTATTCGCTTCTCAACTCAAATAACTCAATAAAAAATTGACGCGAACTGTCAAGACAATGTTATTTCCTTGATACATTTTGTTTAAAAATGTTGTTTTATTAAGTTTAAGTGTGTGTTGTCCGGGTATGCGCTGTGCTTCTAAGACAATCGATCGAAAAGGGAGGATCGTTATGACTTTGACTTTCATTCTGAAGGTCGTGGGTTCAAACCCCGCGACGCACCTCTAGATTTTTCTAATTGAAAAATGCATGTGCGCTTTAAAACAAGTGCTTAAAGAGTTTGAAGGACATGTGACATTCACCAACCCGCACTTGGCTAGCGTGGAGAATTAAGGCCTAATTACTCGCCAAGAGAGAAGTCCCTGTGTCTCTTGGCGAGAGATTAAGACATCCCAGCAGTGGGAACATAAAAATGGTGATGATGATGACTTATGATTTTAAAATCCTTAGACAAGTATTAAAGAATACGGAACCATATAAAAATAAACAGAACAGGAGAAAGAGCCTCATTGTAATACAAACTAACTACAAATACTAGTTGTGATTGTGCGCAGGTGCATCACTCATTTACATACAATGCCCTCGATCGGTCAAGAGCACAAGCATCGCCCATTACATAATGAAATATAAATTGAACAGGCTATTAAATCTATTAATGGATGGAAATAGAATGATTAACGTTTCCGAGATTGTTATAAGATACAAAATGCTTGTAATGTGTTTCGTTTATTTATTGCAACTGTAAGTGCAATTTAAAATGTATAAAGTATTAACTTTTATAACTTACTTTGGTTTGTACCTTCTATTGTTCAGTAATTATCATCATCATCATCATCATCCCTATTAAGCCACGCCACGCACCTCTGTGCGTGGCGTGGTTTAAACCTTTAGAATGAATGTCGACTGTGCTCTCACTAAGCCAAGAGAGCTTTTTTTATTTTTAGTTTTAACAATATTAATGATCCCGGCTACTCCATTGAAATCCTACATTTCGCTTCCTACAAACCTGGATTTGTCAGAGGTCGCAATGTTATTTTTTTTAATATGTAGAGGGTGTACCTAAGTATAAGCTTTAGTAATAGATATAAACTTTTAGATAAGTTATTTTCCTATAAATAATGTTCTACACTTTTTTTTGGAGTTTACTCCTTAAGAAACGATTTGAGTTATATTATAAGGCTCGGTACGGAAATTTTATGAGGAGTAAAATCAAGTGTAACACGAAAAGTTGAGGCGTTACGTAGAAAGAGACAAACACATATATCTGTAGGATTGAACGTGTAAAAGAATGAGATGGAATACATTACACAGCGTATCTCATTCTCGGGGTCTCCTCTTTGCGCGATACTTCGTTGTCTAACTGTATTTTATTTATATTATTTTGTAACATACTTAATGTAATACGCTTTATTGAAGTAATATAAATAATCCGAATAATTACAGATATATGTTTGTTTCCCTTATCATTTTAGCAGATGCGTTCATTTACCCTTTTTTCTATTCGATATATATCATAATTATCGTTCGTAAGGAGTAAACTCCAATCGTGCGTCGTAGAATAGAATAGAATAGAATAGAATAATTTATTTGCCAAAAAACATGTGTATACAGGATATTGTTTGTTTTTAATACAGTTTCAACATGTTTCACCAGTTGGTGTGCAAAGTTTCAATTACATAAAAACAGTCAGAATTATAATTAAAAATATAACATTAGACTACACACTTACATTTAATTATTAAAAATTAAGTATTGGAATTAAAAATTAAATAAGAAATTAAAAATTACATTAAATTAGATTACATGAAATACATTAAACAAAGAAATTCAAATATTAGCAATATTATCATTTAGATAATCGTCTATCTTATAATAACAATTATTAGTCAACAAAATTTTAAGTTTGCTCTTAAAGTTATTAACATTTAGGTCTCGATAGCTTTTAGGTAATTTATTATAAAGTTTAGGTGCCATACAAATTACACTTTTTCGAAGTAGAGCTGTTGTAGCCGGGTGAGTACGAAGCCTATCGGTATCCCTAATGCTCCGTCCATTCTTTGACAGACGACAAAACAAGTCGGGATTACTTTTTACAAAGATTATTGTTTCAAAGATGTACATTGATGGGACAGTCATAATTTTATAGTTTTTAAAATATGGTTTGCATGAATCTGTGACTTTCAAACTAAACATAGCTCTCAAGCACCTTTTTTGATATTTAAAAACATTTATCGCATTAGTAGAGTTGCCCCAAAATAATATCCCGTACCTTAAGTTCGAGGATATTAATTAGTAGCTGACACACACACACTTTTTTCTGTACGGTTGCTAGATTCCGAGGTAGAGTGTGAAACATTTTCCAAGATGGAGGCCGGAGTACAAGAGCGGTGACCCCACAAACTTGAACTAAGGATCTTTCAACTTTCTACATAAAAAAATGAAATTGCTTTTTCCGAGAAAAACAAACACAAATAAAAACGAAATATAGGATTTCAATGGCGTAGGCAGAAACTGATAGTTAATGCCGTGATCATGGCGCTTGCAACAGCGTTAAATATAATATCTAGAAAGTCAAAAACCGTCAAATCATGGTACCTGTTTAAAATCAAATTTTTAGATATTGCTATAAATCAAGATGAATCATAAAGTGCAATTATTAAAAACTAGCTGTGCCCTGCGGTGCTTCCCGCATTATAATGGATGAAGTACTCTTAACCAACAACATATTTATTTGAATAAAGATTAATATTATTATGTTGATACAACTTAAACAAAATATTTCGACCAAATTAGGTACCATAAAAACGATTTTTGTGAGTTAATCTTAAAAGATAGACATATACTATCGCGGACTGTTTTTTAGATCATTAAAAGAGCTATTATTCTTTAATACATATTGTTTGTGTATCTTGAACCTTTTTCACGGCGCACGCAACGGAAGGCTACAAAGATGAACAATTTCTCCCGTTTTTTACACATTTACCACTATATCTTTGCTCCTATTGGTCGTAGCGTGATGTTATATAGCTTATAGCCTTCCTCGATAACTGGACTATCCAACACAAAAAGAATTATTCAATTCGAACCAGTAGTTTCGGAGATTAGCGCGTTCAAACAAACAAACTCTTCAGCTTTATAATATTAGTATAGATTTAGTAAAAAAATAATATTTGTTTTTACCATTTTTGGATAGAAAAATGGTCCCGAAGTCAGGTTATTATTTAGTCGATTTGTGTGGTTAGGTTATTTTATGTACAATAATGAGTCTTTAGATTGTATTTAAACTATTAGGTTATAACTCAATTGATAAATTACATGACAAAATTTTAACTCAATCGATTTAATATACAGCACCTCAATGAGATGTCTCCATGGTTTAAATATTATGAATACATACATATTTTTATTGAATATGAACAATTGAACATTTTAATGAATGTAGGTATTATTTTTTGTAATATTAGGTTTTCAAAGCAAATTTTTAGGAGTCTATGTTTTCCACCATAGATTAGAAAAGTAACGTTTCCGGCTCAGTTCGGTAATTCCTCCACTACTAACGGTCTACTAACGGTCTATGGTTGTTGTCTATGACACAGTCAAAATATATGCCGAGGTCTTAATATTTCTTATGGGCCCCGTTACTCAATTTTCATAGCGGGGTTAGTGTGGTCTAAGTTTAGGCATTTTTTGTGCTTGCATTGTACACCAAATACACCATAATTAGATAGATTAAGGTCAAAAGAGATGACAATACTACAGAAAGTCACTATTACAAATGATATCTACATATTATTGCTCACTAGTAGTGCCCCGCGGTTTTCCACTCGTTATACTTTAGACACTCCAACTTATCACTCTTCTCTGATCCCTTAATCACTCTACTAGTGGATATTTGTTTTAATTTTAAGTTGTGGTGTATCCACCCTCACGGCCCTGGCTGAAAACCAGCGCTCTGTCATAGTGCTCCTACGGGCCCTATGGCTGATGCATTATGCTGAGCCAGGGACCTTTTATTACGCAATGTTTAATTTCACGTAGGTTTAAGGTATATTGACTTATTATTAGTTTTAGATATTGTTTTTTAACCGCCGACCTAAAAATAGGGGTGTTAGAAGTTTGACTGTCTGTCGGTCTGTATGTCTGTCTGTCTGTGTGTCTGGGACATCAAAGCTCCCGAACGGATGGAGCGATTTCAATTTAGTTTTTTTTTAATGAAAGGTGAGTGTGGCGAGGGTGTTCTTAGACATGTTTCATAAAAACGGTTGTGCCGTTTAAAAGTTATGGGGGTGACAGTGGGGAAGGAAAACCGAAAATCTGCCAATATACTCGTGTGGGGCATCAAATGAAAGCGCATCGCGTACGCGCGTGCACATTACTAAATATTATGGTGTTTTACTTTTAAGGAAATAAAGGCATTGTTAACAAGGGTTTTTCTAAAATTTAAAATTTAGATTTATTGTTAATGCTTTTAATTGTAAGTTTTTGTGTAGTAAAAAATAATTTTCTTTCTTTTTTCTTTCTTATAATGGATTTTCCCGCGGTATAGCCTACGTCCTTTCTCGGGCTAGATAATCTGTATACCAAATTTCATTTAAATCGGTTCAATAGTTTTTGCGTGACAGAGGAACAGACAGAGTTACTTTCGCATTTAATTTATAATATCAGTAGGATAAACCAAACGTTTACACAAAAGTCGGTGGAATTTTGTTTAAAAAGTTACATGTAAAGACCAATCTTATTTCCCATTATTTTCTACAGAGCAAGGAGATTGCGATGACTGATTGAATTACGGCACTTTGATTGCCATTGTTCGGGATCCGGTCGGAGACGGGCACATCAGCGTTGTGCAATAACTTGAGTGGCCCTTATTTGAACAGTAAAGTTTTTCACATTTTTGTAGAGGAGAAATGTATCATTTTTCTATTTCGCTTTGTCACATGGCAGAGCGAAAGCTCTATAGCTCAATATTTTAGCCATTGTCTAATTACTCGGAGATGGTGCAGGCACTTTAACTTTACCTACCTTTATGATAAGCGGCTTGATTGAGAACAATAACCTAATGGATGTAATTCCTATAATTTCGTCATTTCCTGGAATTCAGTTACCACTTAGTGCCATCAGCTAAAGGCGCAGATCCTCATTACAGCACTGGAAGTCATCATCATTACGCAATTGGGTAATTTTACAATTAGTTCGATCGAGAGTAAGGAATAAGGTTAATCTGTATACACTCGCCTTCTTTTGCAAATTTGGTAGCAACGGTTGAACGTAAGGTTGAATGTTGTCTCTTTCAAACATACACAAATGTCAAAGTGAGTGACAGTGACAGACGAACGCTAACGATATTTTATCTAATACTAGCTTTTCACGAACCGCCGTTGCCCGTGTTTTACGGATTTTACCGAGGGATCAACCATTTTACCGTGGTAAAAATAAGATTTTAGATTGATAGTGATTCCTATCCACATTACAGCTAATGTCGTACTCATCAATATCGAGTCTGTTTCCCAAACTCCATGTAAAACAGTAAATGGTTTCAATATAGGGCTATCAAGCCAACCTACAACTGTCAGTAACTGATATTGGTCTTCCTAAAGGTACCTAATGTTGAAGAGACTCAGGTTGTCATGCGATTTAAATTACAAAAGAAAGGACCCAACATCCCGTTACAACATTAATAAACATCTTCCTTAGATTAAAGTCTTAGACGGCGCATCACACAGCAATTGTGTCATCAATGCGTGTGCGCAAGTCCGTCACTCCTTTGTCGGGTTAATAGTATAGTCAGCGACAAATGGCTTGATGACTACTTAAAAAAATAGCTATTCTGTACCATCACTTTACAAGGCAGTAAGTTTTCCTAGGACTATAAAAAAAATAACAAGTTTTGATAGCTAAGATAATTTTGAGCACCCTGACTGCAGTGCTGAGAACAATAAATCATGATCCGAAATGCGTTATCCAGATTATTTTCAGTACTCTAGGCGGCTCATTTCAATTTGAAGCTGACTGTACTGTGTTCTGTAATGTTGAATTTGCCAATGCTGTAACTGCTAACTTGCTAATTAAAGGGTACCTACGTAAACTTTAATTATTATAACCTAAGTTTTATTATTTTACCGTGGTTTATGGAAATAAGGTAGTTTAATTAGTCAATATGGCACCGGGTCGATGGTAAAGTTCAAAGTAGACGGTCTTACCATAAAAAAACTTACTTAGAATTAGATATAAGTTTAACAGTTGTTAAAAAAAATATATAATTTGATCACTTTTGCTGAACAGCTATTGAACGCGTGTCTAAGCGGTGCGGATGTTTTTGTGGGAAGGCAGAAAGTGTTTAAATGAATATGGGAGTATAAACGTTTATGGTAACAACTCTATGGTAACGGTCCAAAATAACAGTGTCTTATTTTTTTTTACTTAAACTTAATTCCACCTTTCTAATATTTCCCTTCCCTTTCATTATTGAGTTACTCATAATTCTTTTTTAATTAAACATATTAATTTTATTGCAAATGTAATCTTATGTAATTTTATTTTTTGTCAACTTCTTTTGTTTTCATGCACTATTTCCTATACCAGGTTAAACCTAATTTTAACAGGTCTCCCGCAATACAGGCTTGCCTCGTGCGGGGGGGGGGGACCGCTGTGAAATTGTAACGTGTGTATTGGTAAATAAATATTTTTATACTTATTGTATTTCTCATTCTTAAAAATGAAAGTTTACAAGACAAGCATAGGTACGACTCGGGTTAAGACCAAAGACATAAATCTATCTAGATAACGCAAATTCATGTACTGACCAACCCCGACATAGCGTCGAGCTTGGTCGCCGCTAACTTCTGACCGCCGCGTCTGTTGTTACAGCCAGAAATTATGAAATAGTATTCACATAGCCACGTTTGCATTGGACGTTTGATCAATCAGACTTCGCGTGTAAGGAGACGATGAATATCGGAACAAGCGATACTGTCGCGTATCGCTTCGACTTCATAGGACAGGCGAAAGTCGGCACGCTTAGTTTCAATACAAATCGTGATACTTGCGTTATCTAGGTAGATATTATGCTCCTTTACCGTAGTCTGTTAAAGACTGACCTGCGATAGTGTTGAGGAACATGAGGTACTCGAAGTTGGAGATCTCTCGCCTCTGCCACTTCTGCGTCATGTTCGAGTTGCGCATGAGTTGGCGCGGCGACATCATCGACGCGCGTCTGTAACAAACAAACATACATTCATTAGAAGCTAGCTTTCAACTCATCATTTTCGCGTTGAAATACAGAGAGGATGGAACACATATAAACTTAAACATCTGCTGAAAAATATAAATTCGTTGAGTAGCTTAAAAGATTAAACGCGACACACTGAATGTAGCACGGTGTTTTTATCAATCCTAATTCAGAAAGATCGGAAAATTTATAGGCGCTGTTAATCCAGTTTATGCAATACAGTTATTTAAGGAAGGAAGGTTAATCATATAAAGTTGAAGAGTTTGTTTGATTGATTGCTGGTTTGTATTAAGGGGCTTGTTGCAGAAGCTACTGGTTCGATTTGATTATTCCACTGTTAGATATCAAATGTATCGAGGAAGGCTATAGGCTATTTAACCGGGCCGGAAAATAGAATATTCGGAGTGAAAAACAGTTTATATTATTCATATAATTCGCACCATAAGCATTTAAGCCGTATAAACAACTTTTATTAACGACGTATCCCTTGGACGTATCGACGTATATCGTATGTCAACAACACACGAGATTACTCAATATGATGTTTACGTCCGATGATGAAAAACACCGAGATCACAACAAACAAGTGACCTCAATTGTGACCTCCTAAGCGGACCCAAGCAAATTATCCAATCTCAATCCTAAGGTAGAGTCAAGATCTCGAGGGGATTTTCCATGAAGATTTGAAGTGCTACACTGCTGTTTTTAAACATCTTCTAACATGTAAACATTTACTAACAAATTTAAGGAATTGCTAAATATTTTAAGTCGTCTTATACTGGTGGAACATTTTTACTAAAGTTTAATACATTTGAAAAATCCGCTCGGTTGCTGTTTGGATTTACGCTCCGACGCGTTAACACGAGAATAAAAATAAATAAATAAAATAAATAAAATACAATCTGCATCTTTTATTTATTTACAACTAGTTTAGAAATGCCGTGAAGCGTGTCACATATGGAAACTTCCAATGATGACCACGACCACTCTGGCAAGAGTGTACCGATTAAGAAGAAGAGGGTTTAGAAATGAGAGAAAACACATTTTCTAACATTGTGATGGTATGTTTCTAAACAAATGTTTGTAAAAAATTTTAAAGAACAGTGTGGTATCACTAAGATATAACTAAGTCTATGTCTAAATACATTTTAAAAAGATTTTATGTGATACTTGGTATTATGGCCTTCTTACGCCAACATCGAAACGAATCATAACGAAACGGACGTTACTATGAAGTCCCAACTTCTGCATCAGATTAGCTCTATGTCATAATATTTCTTTGACACGCGATTGACATTAGCTCAATCGGAAACCGGAAAGTGTGTCAAATTTAGCATACCTTCAAGAATAAAACAAAACATTGAGACAAGACAGCAATTTAATTTATTCTATTATCTGATGATTGAATCATGTTTTTCTTTCCAAAACAATAATTTGATTTAAAAATTGTAATTTAAAAGTAATGCTGAGTGAATCTTATGGCGTAAACTGCTGATATAGATACTAAATAGCCTGCAGTTTCAGGTTACATAATATAAGTTTGTAAAACTTTAGGTAACATATCTATGTTATAACCAAAAAGCCCTTGACCGAGCCAATGAACCCGTTAAGGAAGGTACCTTGTATGAGTTTTAAATGAGTAAACACGATAAGTGTAAGAGTTTCAAAAGCCCTGGACAATCATACTAAATATTTATGTAACTATCAGCTTGAATAAACAATGTTGTATTTAAATTAATTAGTTTCGGGTACATTGACATAGTTTTTTTAGTGCAAGTAGTTCATTATCTAATTCACCCAAAAACACGCTAGTTATTCAGATGACTTAACAGAGGATAAGAAAAAAACAAAAAAACAACGAAAGTACAACAGCAATAAGTACTAGGCACGCAGAAGTTTGAAGGAGGTGAACTCAGTGTGTCAGGGTCGGCGCGATCGTTGACCCGAGACAGTGCGAACACGCGGGGTCACAAACTGTGCAATACTTCATCCAAAAAGTACCAGGAGAACAGAGCTGTGGAGGAGGTGTAGCGTGTCTGGGTTAGAGGCCGTTGACCCGCAAGGTTGCGAATTTTGGCATTGATACCGTGTTACGATTTAACTCCTGTTATTTAGGTGTTTTTATTTGCAACCTTCTTTTGTGATATGTACTCGGTAAGGTCTCTTTAAAATCTTAATGTAGACTGCATCAGACATATTGGAGCCTATATCTTCAAATATCGTTATTTTATTAAGAAGCAGAAAATATTTAGTTATGATTTTGTTTATTTAAGACAGGTCTATAAGGATGTTAACCTAGTTATTGCTTGCTATTTGATTACTACTGATAACAATCTGTCTAGACTTTTCACGAGTATAAGAAACCAAAAAAATTACAGTAGGTCTAATTGGACGTCCTTTTGTAAAATAATCCTTAAAATGAACTGAGTTGAAGCACAATGTATGTATTTGGAGCGCCAAGCAAGCATTATAAATCATCTTAAACAAACAGAATCACCCGGAAGATTTAATAAAAGAAACAAAAAAGGACAATGTAGGTGTTTAATTATCTTATGTATCTTAGATCTTGATTTTTTTGTATATCTTGTCCGGAAGTGGGTCAAGCCTTAGTTCCAAACAAATAACTAGGAAACGAAAACTTTTTCTTGTATTATATTAAGATATACAAGTGTCAGAAAAACCATTAATTTTATCATAATTTGTAAACAATCACGGCCATTTTTAAGTTCTCAAGGGTGGATCCTACGCGGTGATAAATATCTACTCTGCGATATATTTATACTTATTTGGCGGTTTAGTGAGGTCGAGTGAGTTTTGCATGATAATAATGTATTGTTATGCTATCGATATATTATTTTAATGCAAATTCGGAAGCTGTTATTGATATAACACCCATAAAAAGTTATATTGGAACACATAACTTTATATACTCGACCCATAAAAATCATGTAAATTTTCTTGATAGAAATTGACCAAAATTCTAACTACTTACATAGCCTTGTTTAATGCAGTTAATATTCGCATTTTTTTTCTTTGCTTATTATATTTATTTAATGTTCAATTCAAAATGTATTAGCACTTTAACTAAAGACCTGTCTGCATCTTTTTTTTTTTTTATAATATTCATCTGTTTAATAATTATAAAATAATCATTAAATCATACAGAATGATTGTTATTGATCGGTATTTTATTTAAAAAACAAATGGTTGGCAGAGGGCAGTTTTGTAAAATATAAAAAAAAATAACAAAATTCAATAACATAATAACTTTTAATGGCTTGGCTCATGGACAACTGAAAATATTCTTGTATTTTAATAATATGTTTTGTGTTAGTCTTAAATTTGTTGACAAGTAGATACTATATCAACATTAAAGACGCATTACTTATATCACTTATCGCGTTTTATACCTGGAAGAATAAATCCCTTTACATGACCAACATTCGTATTATTTACACTACTGTACTAAAATAATATTATAAACATTTGATTTTAAGTGATTAAGCCCTGAACCCAGCGAAAGCCTCAATAATAGCATTCTCACATTAACAGAAAGGGCACCAATAAATGTTTTATTATTAATTAATAACCGTAAAAGAGTCAAAAGCACGCGGAAACGAGGGGAGATTGTTAGCAAACGTTTCCCTATCGCTGGGAGTCCGTGGTATGAGGACTTATGAGGCGCGGAAATCTGACAAGATCATTAGCATTCCTCGGGCTACTGAGAAGTGGACGTGTGCTATCCAGTGGCTTGCAAGGCGGTAGGCTTTTGTGTTATGATAACCATGCTTATTTACTTCGTTGCTAAGTTACTAGCTTGGCGTTTAGAAAATTCTGTAACCTTCCAGAAACAGAATACGCTTTCGGATTACAAATTTCAAAATTTAAATCGAATCGTCCGGAGGAGATTTATACCTATATATAAACATTGATATAATAAGAACTGCTGCTTCATTGGTTTGTAATACATGGTTGATTGATTAACCCATCAACCATACTGATATTATTAATGCGAAAGTAACTATGTATATTCCTCTTTCACGCAGAAAATACTAAACCGATTTAAATAAAATTTGTTACACAGATTTTCTAGAGCCTAACAAAGGACAAAGGCTACTTTTAATGCGGAAAAATGTAATTCTGCGGGATAATCCATTATAATGCAGGATACATCGTGGGGCCTATTAGTATGCAATATATTATGAATATTAAAATAAAAACAAAGGATATAAAGAGTTTTAAACACTATTTTACAAGCAAAGCTCTGTCAGGCACACCTATTACCCGCATTGGACCAGCGCAGTGAGGTGGCTTGTGGTCTCATCCCCATATGTTTTGAAGGCCTATATCCAACAGAGGATGTCGCATGACCGAAATTTTGTTGGTAACGAAAACCACAAAATCATTATTTTACGCTATTACAACACATATTAAACTTAACGTAACGAAAATCCATAATATACAGTAGGTTGTGCACATAAATCGGAACAATAAACCTATATGTCGGCATATGAAACAATAAACATATATATGTCGACTAGGAAATGCTTTATTCACTTCCGGTCGCGGCGAGCTTATTTATCTTCCGAGCGGAAGCTTGTTCGTAAGATCCGTGCACACTTGCAACTTTACTTACATTATTGTATTTCATTTCAAATTATTAAATTTGTATTCAGTTTGAAACGCGACCTACGTAAAAATTGTCTTAAATGAGATTGTTAATACGTACTTAGTATATTAGTTATTAATATGTTAGTTTCTTCAAAATAAACAGTACTTCCTGTTTAAATGAAACTTCTATTATGTTACAGACTTATGATACTGCTAAGAATAATTATTTATTTCAAGATGTTTAAATTTACTAGATCTTACACTTCTATGTAACATGTAACTATGTTCAATCGCTTTAGAAAACTTTTTTAAACCTCAGACTCGCACAGTGTCGATCGGCACAACTGAGTTATATATTTATGTATTGATATATTATTATTCGCATTATTTTTATGACGAATTTTCATTATTATTTACAAAAGTCGCGTGTCAGTCTCGGTTATGCGCCGTACCTTAGGACGTGAGCAAACCGCTAGAATGTCGCAGATGACATTGAACTAGGATATCGCACGCGAAAACATTTAAACGATCACGTGTGCTATTGTACTATTACTGAGAGAATGATGCAAAAATATTGCCTCAATTTCTGTTGAACAATAAACGGCTTATAATCTATATAAATAAAAATGAATTGTTGTTCGTTAGTCTGATTAAAACTCGAGAACGGCTGGGCCGATTGAGCTGATTTTGGTTTTAAAATGTTTGTCGTAGTCCAGGGTAGGTCTAAACGGTGAGCAAATAAGGAAAAATTTACGGGAACCTTTTTTTTCCCCTGCGACGCCGGGGCGGGCCGCTAGTCTGCAATATTATTATTTTAAATGTACTTGTATTAAATATATGTTAGTAAAGGCTTATTAAATACACTATGAGCCGTTTTGTATTGTTGTACAATATCCGTTTTCTGTGTGTTTTTGTGACATATCAACATCATGATTTCAGCCAAAGAATGTCCACTGTTGGAAATGGACCTCCTTTAAAGAATTCTAATTATTTCGGTTGAAAGCGATCGCATCAACCTTGATTATTTCCAACTATAAAAAACAATTTACATAATTTTGTGTTTTTCTTATGAATATTCGAGAAAAATGGCAGACCAAATAACGATCGATAAAAAAGGACTATTCAATTTGAAGATTGATGGATAGGCAAACAGACAAATAATTTGTTTTAATAAGTTTTTTTTTATATTGATTTCGGAACTTTAAAAAACCTTAGCATAGAAAGCAGGAACTGATAGGTCAATAGTTCGCCTTCACTGTCTTTCCATTAATTACGAATGGGTTGTAAAGAATCGTTCGGAAGGCGACGTGACTTGAACTTCCTGACATATCGAGTGCGGTGTCGTATAGCATGTCGATCGACCGAGATAGCTATCTTTGCGAATAATAATAAAATATAGAGCGTGGTAGATACCCGTTTTTACAATAATAATATTTTTAGATTCTCAAGTTATCATTAGTGATACATATAAATAAAATAAATAATAAATATTTCCGGACAAACCACACAACAACATATAGCCCCGTGGTAAGCTCTAAGCTTGTGTTACGCGTACTAGATATCCGATATACTTAATAATAATACATTTATAAATATTTTTTATTTAAAATGATAAACACCCAGACCACGGAGAAAGTGATTTTGATATTGTAAAAAGGGAATTGAGAAATAGACTATAATTGTCGTTTCTTTGTTTTCAGGTAGGTTACCTAGTGGATACCTAGTGTTAATTAAGTTTAAAAGTGTTATTGTTATTGTAATTATGTAAGTTTGTACTAAAATAAAAAACTTTGTTTTCAGAGCAACGTGGTAGTTTATTTTTCACACAATTTCTTCTAAATTGTCTTATCCACTGTAACGTCCAGCGCCCGCGGCGTCACTAGGGACTAACGTCCCAGCCCGCGTTACGCGAGCGGTGCGTGCCACGCTGCGTGATTTTTCCGTTAAAACTATTTATCACATAAAAAGTACTAAACCTATTTCAAAACCAAAAATGTATTTATGTTCTTTATTATAACTATATAAACTTGAATAATAATATGAATCATCGTACTTACATCTTCATTTCCTAAAAAAATATCAAAAATAGGATGGTAGCATTTTTAGACTGATTTGGAGACCTATTTTGATAAATTTATTTAAAATACTTCCTCTGAACATTTAATTATTATTTTGGTACCTTTTTAACGGGGTTGGAGTCTAGTTTTTTCAATAACATATTTAATTTTAATACAGATATCACAAGTAAATCATAAAGAAATTAACTTGCGAAAAATAGGAAAATGGCGGAAAATTTATCTCACTTTATTGTCAAAATAATTTTTTTTTCATAATTTTTGTTGCCAGGTATTGGTTTTTCTAATAAGAATTTAGTAGAATAATTATTGACAATGACATCTGACATTGACACTAGCAACTTGTCTTATTAGAAAATAAAGAAAATCCGAAATAAAAAAACCAAAAACTCGTGTGGCACTCTAGTACCATGGACGTTAGTCGGCATAAAGTTTTGTGGCACTACAGTACCACTGGACGTTCAAGTGGTTATAGATATTTAATGTGCAAGTAATACATTTGTAAAGTTAGTAAAAAAAAAGGCTTTTTACTTGTAATATGGTACGATTATTATCGCACCGTCCAGTTATTTGCTGTGCATTTTTCTCTCCATCAAAAGGTTGTCTGGAAGAAATTCCTTTACATATTAAATACAAAAATGGACTTAATGCATTAAGTCCATTTTTGTACTGTTTTATCTTGGTATGTAATAGAGATATATTATTATTATTATTTTCTTTTATCACATTTCTAAGTACAAAGTAGGTAGGTACATATGTTTCCGTGAAACAAGATTTAAATAAACAGAACAAACAGTGTTCGGAAATACTCGTTTTAAGATTTATGCTTCCAGTAGATCATGTTATAAATATCGATAATTTTATCGAAGGTGCAATTAATTACTCACTCGACATAGTAGTGATCTGGTTCTGCTATTATTACATTTAACATTTACATCGTACATTACATAATTAACGCCCTAGTAACAAATTGTTATTTATAGGCCGTAGTAAAAAATATTACCACTTATGAATACAGCGGAATTTAGTAAGTTCATAATTTTACATAATATTCACATTTATTGATATAATTATATTAATAGTAAAAATTAAGTTTGAAAAACTTTGATAGAATAAGCCCGTCACAAGATTATAAAAAAAAAATTGTACAAGTATTTTTCTTTTTTCTTGCAAACGTTACAGTGCAGCGAAGTTTCGCGTCACGTAATGATTTGTGCGGCGATTTGTACTAATTTTACGCGTCACAAGAACTCCGAAACTTTGGCTCTCTATATCTTGGAACATTCTTATTACATTGATGAAGTTTCAGTAATTTGGACGTGCTAACAGACGGAGTAATCCGAATAATTTATTTTTGATGTAGTAATCTTGCCTATTTTAGACTAGTAAAGCAACACAAGCTAGAGCTTAGCACGAGTCTAGATTTGTGCAGACTGTTAAGCAATATGTATTCCATTCATTGTTAGGCCGAAGCCTACCAACAGAGACTGTTCTTAGCACCACCCGCAGGTCACGTGTAAGGATTCACACTTACGGACTTGAACACAAAAAAAATCCTCCAAAATGTTGTAATGTATGACTTTTTACTAAAAACTACGAATAGCGCGAATAGTGGGCGACTTCGTAGGCGCTTTTAAGTTAAAAACTATGTTTTTTTATCATACAACCTTCCAACCCCCGTTTCTCCCCCTTAGGGGAGAAATCTGCTCTCAGCCGACGTTTAATACCCCATAAGCCAAATTTCAAGTTTCTAGGTTTAACAGTTTTTAAGAGTTCAATATTATCTGTTATGGGTAAAAAAGGGTTTTTCTTTATGTATATATACACACACATATATTCTGGACATTTTTATGTAATAAAATATGTGAACGTAAACACAAGTCAAATTTAACAAAAACCAACTGACTGATAAAAATATATTGACAAAACATGGAGAACTTACGAATTTAAAGAGGGCCACATTAATGCAACAGCTTTCAATAGGTATTACATAAATAAAAATAGCCAATTTAAAAGAATAACCACAATACGTTGTCGGAAAGAACGTTATGAGTAACAAGCATTTAAATCAAAAAGCTAGGAACTGAACATACGTCCACGTTAACAAAGAACATCATCTAAACAAATAAACTAGTATTTTATATTTTAAACCCCCGACATAAAAGAGCGGTGTTATAAGTTTGACGTGTCTGTCAGTCTGTCTGGGATATCATAGCTCCTGAACGGATGGAACGATTCCAATTAGTTTATTTCGTATCAAAGGTGAGTTTCGCGCGAGTGTTCTTAGACATGTTTGATGAAAATCAGGTGACCCGTTTAAATGTTATGACGGAAAAGTGGGGAAGGAAAACCGAAAATTTGCAAATAACAGTTCTGGAATCAGTTTTTTTTATAATTTGAAATTTAGATTATTTTCAATGAGTTTCCTTAACAACCTCACCTCATACGATTGTCAACATTCGCTGATGTCACCGTATTCATAAGTCTAAGTGACGATTCCCAAAAACTACGCGAACAGAATACTTGAGTTCTATTGTTGCTGATTCCGGCAATTGGAGGAAAAACGTACAAAATAAGTATCTATTTGCAAATAATACAGCGCTTTACAAGAATAAGTTTTATTGTCTCTGGTCTGGAAATGATTTGTTTAAGCGGATTCAACATTTTGGCATATCTACTAGTCCGCCATTTTGAAAAAAAAAATATGATTCGGCCAGTGAAACGCATGTCAATCGACAGAGTAAACGTTTGTTAACGTTTACTCTGTCGATACAAACAGTTTAAAGGAACCTTATCTCTAAGCTGAAATTTCACCATTTTATACAACAAATCGTTCGAACCAAGTTCAGCCATAGAAAAGTGTTAATTTATACAAATAGAAATGCGTAGTTAGGCGTTAAAACGAGTTTAGCCTCATTTAATCGCGTTTATAGCTAATGGTGAAATTGGGACTAAGTAAGGTTTTTGAGGTATTTGATATTTTTAAACAATACATTCCAACAGCCGTTTATGATTTTTCGTAAGTTGATAAATTTACAAGGAAATTTATAAATTTACGGTATGTATTATTTTCCAGTGACATACACTAAACACAAAAACGCCTGAACGGATGTTTATATAGTAGTTTTTGCATTCGAGCAAAGCCGGAACGGTCCAGCTAGTGTAGGTATTAAACAGTCACATTTTAAAAGCTAAACATTGGGGACAGTGATTAAGTAGACCGCAGACCACAACCCTCAGGGTCCGACCTGACCCACCTTCCTGGGAAGGGTCAGGGCTGCATCAGCTCAGAATTGTGAGAAAAACCTGACATCAAACTGATAAAGTAGGTACCTACGGAGTAAGCATTTAAATTTATAGTAGATAGGTTATTTCGTTTTAGTGATATGACTTCAGATAATATTAACAATATGCCTTAAAAAAAAGTATAACATGACACACAATTTACCACTTTGTAGTGTCTATCGTCCGAACTATTCAGTTTAAAAAAAAAAATTGGAAAAACTCAAAATTCATAGATACGTCCAAACGTATAGGTTTTATTAAAAAAACATTTTACGAGTTTATGATAAACATTGTTTTTTTTTCACATAATACATATATAAAAGATAAAGATAAAGATAAAAGATATTTATTTTTCTACCATACAATAATACATACAAACAAAAAAAACTTGTAAATATACACAAAAATTTAAATATTATTTAGTAGAAAAACTGGTTCTGTCTCAGCATGTGCCAGATTACTAGCATGCTAGTAACCAGCGCTGGTCTTCCGACAGAACCAATTGTTGACGTTACGGACAAACATAACAAGCACACAATTACAATAAATACACAAGCAAGGAGGAAGTGAACACATACATCAATTAACTAAAACAAAGAAATAAAATAACATAAATTGTCACAATTAGAGTTTTTTTTTTAATAATATAAATATACTTACCAAGTTTCAACAGAATGTTTATAGTTTTGGAAAAACTGGCTGTCACATACGGACGGGCAGACAGACAGACATGAAAAATTCCATAAGGTTCCGTATTATTGCCATCTGACCACGGATCTCTAAAAATTTGCTCGAAGAAAGATGGAGACAGCGATTACACAACGCCCGTTAATTAACTTTTCAATAAAATCATTTTTTTTTGGGAGAACATTTATTTAATATGTGTTTTTAGTTAAAACATCCCTCAAAATTTCGACTCTCTCTATCGCGGTTCTTGAGATACAACCTACTGACAGACAGACAGACAGACTGATAGACAGCGGAGTCTCAATAACAGGTATTGGCACGGAACCCAAAAAATAAGCATCGAATTCAGAACTTAACCTTTCTTTTCATGACTCATGCACGTTTTAGTAAACTAATTTTGCACACTGACGGTACTCAAAGTGTCAGGTGACGGATGTAGGTAAACAACTACGTTTTTTTTTATTACTACGAATCACAAATTCTCCTTTAAGTAGGCATTAATGTGATCTATTTGTATTTACTTATTAACCTGCGGTTGGGAAGTTTCGGCGTAACACGGTGAAGCCAAACTTAAGATGTCCGGTTAAATGTTCCTATTTATTTACTATTATAATAGAAGTACACAGTTTATATTGGGTTTCCCAATTCAGATAGATGATAATTGTCATGTTTGTCGCGTGACAAAAAATATCTTTCAGTCACTTTATACTACATTAAACAAATCGTTACGAATGTTATGGGCACGCCTGACAAGATTCAGCCTGGTGACCGACGTATAGACGACGACTTAGTAATACGGTCCCGTTATACCCTTTGGATACGGAAACCTAAATAGCTGAATGAAACAATAGCAAATTTTTTTTAAAGATGACTTTTGAGCGAGATTTCGAGTTCTTATACATGATTGATGAAAATCGGTTGGAAAGTGGGAAAGAAGAACCGAATTTCTGCAAATATACTCGAGTAAGGTTTAAAATAAAAAGCGCATCACGTGCACATTACAAAACAATATGAAATTTTAATTAGGTTTTTATAAATTTGAAATTTAGTTTACTATTTGGTAAACACCTTATTACATATGTTAAGTTTCTTCTGTTTTACTGATTGTATACAATTCGATTTTAGAGCATATAATTAAAATTGGGACAATGATTAATTACGAACACACGACGCATATAGAAAGTATTTCAACAGAATAACACTTAAACTAATTTCAAAATCATATACTTATATCAATTCAACAGGCAACTCAACTGCAAATAACAATAAGTTTTATTACAAGTTATTAAATATCAAAATTGCTTGTATAAGTTATTTATAACAATGTCTTTATCAGATAAGTAGCTCCGAGACAATGGTTTGAAAGTAAGCGTACAGTTATGTTCTCAAAGGTTTTGAACACTTTAGATGGGAATAGATTTCGACAAATTATAAATCGACTTATGTCGACTGTTTAATTCTGCTTAAAATTATTAAAATACTAGCTGACCTCAGCAAACGTTGTTATGCAAAATGAAAAATAGATAGTAGCCGATTCTCAGAAATACCTACTGAAAACGCATATAAAATTTGGAAAAAATCTGTAAAGCCGTTTCTGAGGAGTACGGTAACATATATTATGACTTGAACATTTTATATATTAGAAGATAAATCAATTTTGCTCGACAATCCACGCAACATCTAGCCCCGTGGTAACCTTCTGTTACGGGTACTAGACATCTGATATACTCAATATAATGGACATACATATAAAGATATTTGACTACACATATTTCACACACGCCAAGGAAAGTGCTTGCAGAATATACAAATACTTGACCCCTCGACGGGAATAGAACCCACGGCGAGTGGACATTTTCCCACCGCGCCACTGAGTCAGTCAATATAATGTACATAGATATATTATGTTTTCTATTTTCCCGGAAATATCTCTAAATAAAATGTCATTAAAATCAGGTTTAGGTTTAGAGCATATATATATATAAACATGAATTGCTGTTCGTTAGTCTCACTAAAACTCGAGAACGGCTGAACGGATTTATCTTCTCTTAGTCTTGAAATGTTCGTGGAGGTCTAGGAAAGCGGGAAAAAATCGAATAATTGCCGGTTTTTTTTAAACAAAAACCCGTGCGAAGCCGGAGCGTCCTGCTAGTTAAGAATAATAAGATAGAGAGATAAGAGATAATTACGTATTTGAGATACATTTGAGGGATATATATAAGATAGAGAGATAAGGGATAAATGGGGGAGGCTAAAAAATCGTAAAGTACTTAATAAAAAAAAACAGTAAAAATTTGCATGTCATCATAATCATTTCTTGGCCATTACGTGGCTAAAATAGTGAAAAAAGAAAAGTATACATTTTTATTCATTTATTAATACATATTTAAAAAATAAATTTAATGCGTCTACGCCGTAGCAGGAAGAATCACCAGATGTCTACGAAGCTTCTACGATCGTAGAGCTGCTACGACCTTCTCCAATTTACAGGGACATAGAATCATCTTCAGTCAGATGCAATGTGCACGAAATTAGCAACATGGCAATACTCATAGATCGACATTAATATATCTGATCGGTAAATCGTGAATAACAGGTCCGCTTGCGGCGCAAGAGGTAGCGGGTTCGATTTCCGCCGAGGGACTTAGTGTTTTCATGTTCTGCAAGCACTTTCTCCTTAGTCTAGGTTTTTAATATGTATCGTAAAAATATCTCTTCAGCTATGTCTATTTTGAGCTCATCACGGGGAGCTAGATGTTGTCGTGTGAATTGTCCGGAAATATTTATTATTTATTGTTGGTACGTGTAAAAAGATTGATAATTTACTCTACGGTGACTTACGGTGCTTTCAAATTGGGCGTTTGGAGACGTAGTACGTCTGCAGCTCGGCATTACGCAGACTAACGTCCCAAACGCCCAATTTGAAAGCGCCCTTAGGCATAACCTAATTAACACAAAAAATCTAATATGTCACCCAAAAAACCGCGCTTATCATAATGAATTGAAATGACAAAAATTCCATATTTGAGCAAACAACATCGTTTTCAGCGCGTGTTAGCGGAATGATCTGAAACGGGCGCAGTCGACGCACCCAGTAAAAGTTATGACAACAATAATGCGTTATAAAACACACCGGCGCGACCGAAAGCCGATTCAGTCCGTCCGAGAACACCGCAAGGTCAAGAGCATATATGAACTGTTTCAAAACAGTCACTGTCAACAACCAAGCAGGCCGAACGCGGGCACAGAATATGCAAAATTAAATATAAATAAAAACTCTCGTGAGTCCCACACGTGCGTTCTAAATTTAACTTGCGAGCTTCCGATCGCTTCCCGCGCCCGCGTGTGCCAATTTCAAAATAAGAATAACTTCAGTGTCAGAGAAATTGAAATTGGAATTTCACGGGATTTCTCCAGGATTTTTGCCGTGCGAAATTCGCAGATTTGTCGAAACCGCCAAATTGGGGGACTATTTTGATACAATTTCCGAGTAAGTATTTATGTTAGACAAATTATAGTTGTTTGTGGATGGCACGTGTCGAAACACCCAGCATATAACGGTACAAACAGGGTCTTTGTTTACAGTTTATCGTGTCATTAAAATAAGACAACATAGGTATTGTTTAGAATCCATCGATCACAAGATCTATACCTTTCCGATAATCTGTGGAAACAAACCATTGCATTTGTCAACAATCGCATTTATTATATCCAGTTTCTAGTAAAAAAAAACAAATACTTGTAACATCACATAAATTTAATTCATTACTAAAATAAAATCCGAAGAAGAGCGAGCGTAAATTCATTCAACATTTATTAGCTAAACATTTTTGGTGATTGTACAATTATATTTTTTGTTAAATCTTAAATGATTAGAACTCTAAAGTGTAACCTATTGCATTCTGTTCTACCTGTTGGCCGCGTGGTTGTCATCTGAAAGTACATCAGATGTCTAGTTCCCGTAACACAAGCTTAGAGCTTACCACGGGGCTGGCATGTTGATGTAAATCTTATTTAAGAAACAAAAAAGGCTTATATAAAAAGTTTGAAGACTCGTTAATTAATTACTTGCAATAAAATGGCGGTATTATTTTTGGAAAATACCAAGGATTTAACAAGAACCTCGGTTCAGCGTGAAACGCAACGATAGCGCGATCTAATTTTCATATTAGCGACATCTAATCAGTAAAAAAAAGTTAACTTAGTCACTCAACAAGCTGACTTCAACGTCCTTTTTTAAAATGAAACAACATTATGAAATTAAAAAAATATACATCAGAATATAGATTGTACAGGTTCATAAGATTAAAGTAATGTTCTCTATATTCGACTAGGAAAGTCGAGCCAATATTATAGTTAATTAACATGTATCTTACTAATAATTTCAAAATAAAATTAAAATTGAGCAAACATGTCACAAATGTAGACAAATTAAAGAAAAATAGCAACACAATTCACAAAAGTAATAATGTGTAATTAATAAGGTACACAATTAATTATTACTTTTGTGAATTGTGTTGCTATTTTTCAACAAAATTACATGCAAATTTGTATTTAAATTTCTAGTAATAAAAACATGAGTCACAAAGTCAATTATACATTTTAATATTAAATCCATCTGTTTGTTACTGCTTTCGCTATAGGAGGCAAATATCGTGAGAAAACCGGCATGTTTTGTTCACTTTAAAGATTTAGAAGGACCTGCGACATTCACCAACCCGCACTTGGCCAGCGTGGTGAATTAAGGCCTAACCTCTCTCGTCAAGAGAGAAGTCCCTGTGTCCCAACAATGTGAACATTAATAGGGTGTTGAAAGGAAAAGGAAAAAAGGTGTTGAAGTTAGCTTTAGGTTATTACTTAAGCGCATTATAATTTATTTTCTATTTAATGATTTATTATAATTATAAAGGACAAAGAACGATACATACATATCTAGATCTAGTGCCGCGTTTATTTGTTTTAATAACGTTATCTGCATCAAGGTGATATCTGGGAGTAAATCACAAGTACATTTTAGTCTGACAATAGCAATGACAAAGAAATTATAATTATATAATTCTCACTTTTTTTTTAAATTTTAGTACTATTTATTAGGTATAATGCTCGTATTTTAAATTTATGTTGTCAAATTAATAAGTATGTTAATGTTTTTTTTTTGTTTTATATTAGTTTATTTTTAATTTTTTGTTTATAAGTAAGAATTTATGTTTTTGTTTAACCTGTGAATAATTTATACCTAAATGTTTTTGTACTGTGTGAGTAGCAAATAAATGTTTGTCTATGTCTATGTCTATAACACCTTTCATATGCCAAAACCAACTCCTGCGTAAAATTTAGATTTTTAATATTTTTACGCTACGGTTTAAGTACATCATTATTTTTGTTCTATGTAGGTTCTAATATATTCGATTTGAAACGGATGAAGTGTTTGATACAACTTATTTTATAGTTTATTGGTTCTTAATTGATATTATGTTAATTTAGATTGCAAGTACTATTTACAGTAAGAAAGCGCACAATTTTTTTGCCTCAGAGTCTTAATATCACAAAATAGGTGTAAATGGGAAAGTGTACGTCAAATTTAATTCCGACGATTCGTCTCAACAGCTTATGGATGAATAATGCGTTATCGAAATAATCCACGGCTCGTACAGTCAACAGCAAAAGCAAACTGACAAAATAAACTATACAATAAAACACAAAAAAAAAAAAATACTGACTATGGTAGACTTTAGGAACTGAAGTTATTTGAATCGGTTCTTTCAATTAAATTAAAATATTTAATGAATTTTCCATACTGCTATATCCGCCAGTAATGAGCGCTGTGACTTAATCGCGAGGAAACCTCCTACGCACTATTCCTATTATAATCTTTAATCTAATCAATTAATTTCTTCAGATTTTGGTATACACAAGTAAATTCGCTAATAAGAACGATGTGTCGGATAGTAAAAAGTGGATAGTCTTCAGAAAAGTTTTTGCGTAACTTAGGAATACCAATTTAAACAACCTCTCAGTGCAATAACGATTCTTGGGTACCTACTACTGTACTGATATTACGAGACCCTGTTGTAAGTATATATATAGAGTAGCATATATAGAACATAGGTGTTTTCCTTAAAATACGTTTTCCCGATAGAAAATACATAAAAAACGAACAGAACCGTGGCGTAGATAACTAGAAAACAAAGAATAGCTAAATATAGTAAAAAGAAGAAAACCTATATAGAAACGAAGAATTCGGGTTATCACCACAAAACGTTGAGATAGTAAGACTATAGCAAATATCTATAGTCTGTATTATTCAAATAGATAAATTCTAGGTTGTACGACAGTTTAGGAAGGGGTGTGCTGTCCTCAAAACCTACAAAAAATTGCGATAAGACAAAATGTTGTCACCTGTCAAAAGTCCTAAAAAACGTTGTTTTTTTTATCAAATTTTACTTAAGGCTAAATAAGGCATAAAAATCTTAAAAAATATGTTCGATCCCAGGTTCAAAGAATTTACAAAATCTTTTTCTCCGGACTAATCGCACAGCAATCAACTGCTTTAATAAATCTACTAAGAGCTATATTTACTTTACTAGCTATTTGTGTACTAGCTGTCCCCAGTCCAAACTTTGTTTTGCAAAATGGAAAATAGATAGTAGCCAATTCTCAGACCTACTGAAAACGCATATAAAATTTGGTATAAATCGGTAAAGCCGTGCGTTTCAGAGGAGTACCTACGGTAAATAACATTGTGACATGGAAATTTTATGTATGAGATGTTATCACTAAAATATATTTAGTTTATTACAAATAATTGAATAAAACTGTAAAATGACTATTACATAAATACGAGTATGTTATCAGGCATTTACATTTTTTTATCAAAAGTTGTAAGACGGTTTGCTAGAGTTTTTCAATATAATTAACATATTCACATGTTTTAATTAGTTATCTTTTTATTTATTCAAAATAATAATTGTTCGAGACGAGTGGAGGGAGAAAAGCCTTTGCCCAGCAATGGGACAGCTAGGCTATTAAAATAATAATAATAATTAAGGATAGATCAAAACTCACGCATTTTTCCTATAACCTTATTAAAGCTGTATACCTCTACATTTCGAGTCTCAGTAATCCTCTCAGCCGTTTAAGCACGAAAAAGTAAGAATAAGTAATTAATATACAATACATACTTACTAATGTTTCACATTATAAGTAAGATAATATTATACAAATGAATAGTCACAGAGCTATCACTCATATTCTATTCATACATAATATATAAAAATAGATAAGATCACAGAATCGCGGCAAGATTGTCACACAGGACATATTTCAAACAACTTGTATTATATAAACAACTGCATGAACTAAACAGTGACCGATAACAAATAAAATATACGAGATTATATTATGATTAACGACTCTCTGTTAATATTTTGATGAAATTGAAAGGCATTGTTAATTATTTAATAGACCCCTTGAGGGCGCTAGAAAACTTTAGATCAATGAAATAAAAAACAGAATTAAGTCTTTTTAGTTGCACTTCTAATAACATATTATTTAAAGTGGTTGTCAAGGAGCTCAGGTAAAAAAGCCGTGTTGGCTAAGTGGGAGACACTCGGCTTACATTACGAGCCTCTTAGATTTTTTTTCTATAAACATTTTGTGGGCGTTAAACACGTACGGCAAACATTGTGAGGAAACCAGCATGTTTTAAGAACTTTGAAGGGTTTGAAGTACATGTGGCATTCACCAACCCGCAATTGGCCTAATCTCTCTCGTCAAGAGACACGTCCGTGTCCCAGCAGTGGGAACGTTAATAGGGTGATGATTATGAAAGATTGGTGGAGGAATGGCAAGGTATTCAGAGAAGCCGGCGCCTCTCCTGTGAGCTGCGCGCGCGTCGCTCACCCACTTTTGAGAGTTAAATGGGTATATAAATAAAAATTGCTATAATATACACATTGTATAAATATTGCTTTCTCCTTGTGACATACAGAATATCACTCTGTTTACAAGTTTTGCGCATGTCAGACTTAGATAGTATGCAAGGCTGTATCAAAGCCATCATTGTCCGTCGATAGACGTAGATAAAATCTAGATAATACATCCTTCACAATGGCAGATTATTCATTTCAGTCAATCTCTTACGCGGCGAGGATAATATCATGTAAGATATTGTATTGTTTTGTTTACGTCTTTTCAAATGTGCTAGAAATATGTACCGTAAGTCTGTTTAATTTAAAACTGACAATGCTCCTCTCACCCGTTAATTTAATAGACCAATTGCAATCTTTTTGGTTTTTAAAAGTGACTACGTGATTCATCTGTCAGGCCTTGGTGACTCCTAAAAACTCGCTGGTGCAGCAACTACTATATTCATATGTCCGTCATAGCCCGTTTTCCGTTTTTTGGTGTTTTTGTTCCGCTGAAATAACGTACTTTTCCCGTGAAATAGTTAACGAAAGCATTTTTCCTTCAATGGGGCCTTACACAAGAAAGTTTCTTCTAAATAGTCGAAAATAGTTGACGACTTATGCAGTCAAAACATTAGCTTTATAATTTTAGTTTAGATTTAATGCGTAATAACCCGCACTTGGCCAGCGTGGTGAATTAAGGCCTAATCTCTCTCGTCAAGAGAGAAGTCCCTGTGTCCCAGCAGTGGGAACGTTTATATGGTGATGATGATGATACACTCATGTTTTATGCAAATAAATGATTCCTATTCTTGTAGTAAGAATAATAATTTTGCGAGCATCTTATCCTGCACCTTCCACGAAGATCGGTCGGTATATACATAACCTAAAATTGAAAATCATGATATCTGTTTGTTTGGCAGGGGCGCGGTCGGAGCGCGCGGCGGCTGGAGCCAGCAGCGCAGCAGCATGCTGGCCAGCGTCAAGGGCTTCTGGAAGGTCTGCCGCTATGGAGACATGTACATGGTACGTACCAACAGTTACCACTCGATTTGTTTCAATGGTACACCGGCGGAGGTGTGTGGTACGTACCGACATTGGTATCTCCAGTTATGTTATCCCGGACGAAGGTGGAAGTAACGAAGAATAACGCTTTTTTGATTTCTATGTGATAGTTGAAAATATGAAGACGGGACGGGTTCCATAAAAATATTTGGTTTGCCGATACTGAAATAATCATGATGACTAGATCAAAAAATTGCTGTTCTGTTCGGTCCATCTGATAGCCCGTCCAAAAATTCTGGACACCTATTTCTCGCTTCTGCCATTTCATTAATTTTAATTTAATTTACCTTTGCCAATATAAAGAGCATCAAAGTTCAGAAGTAGGGGCTTTTGACATATCGCACGAAAGCATTACAACTCCAGAAACTTCAATGCACTGTATAGCCTTGATTACGTTAAGTAAATAACTGTATCATTTTTGTTATTATCTAAATAACGGAATAATATTATTTTTAGTAATCTGTCCTATTGGTATGATAACGACTTAAATGCCATTAATGTTTGACAACTTTATACCGTGATCATGGCCAAATAAGCCAGTCATTAGGATAACTAACGTGTGGATTATTTCCAAAAGAATTATAACCTTGAAGCTAAATGGTACAGCTGAAAAAGTGCATTTAATGATAAGTTAACAATTTCAATCAGTTATGAAATACTAATTATTCACGTCTGAGTAAAACAATTACGGCCAAAAGTTAAATTTTAGGTATGCTTCATAAAAACCTTATCATTATTTGCATTGCATCTCGCTCATTATGCAATCTAATAATATGTATTCTTCTAAGTTTTATTTGACTGCCTCAGTGGCGCGGTGGGCCACGGTCCGCTTGAGGCGAAAGAGGAAGAAGGTTCGATTTCCGCCGAGGGGTCCAGTTTTGTATGATCTGCAATCGCTTTCTCCTTGGTCTGGGTGTTTAATATGTAAAATAAAAATATCTATATCTGTATGTCTATTATATTAAGTACATAACATACATATATCATATGTCTAGTTCCCGTAACATAAGCTTTAGAGCTTACCACGGCGCGTAAGCATGTTGTGTGGATTGTAAGTACATAAATATTTATTTTATTATTTTATTTAGTACCTAAGTGTACGTTCTCTTACTAAACTTGGTAAGTATATAAAATTCTCTAACAAAATTAACAAGTCGCCTTGTCTCGCTATGGACATGATTAAATTTACAGTATCAACCAAAAAGGTCTTATTAACAAATTTGAATTTAAGATTGCGATCTTTGGGATGACATTGATTGAGAGTAAACTTAATGTGCCCAAAGGTCTAAATTTTGAACTTTACTGACTCTTTCATAAGATTTATTAAACTTTTTATATTTTAAGGATGATTGGATGCCCTTAAGATTGATTGATAATAAATATTTTAATAGATGTTTGCCTGCATGACCTTAGAGAAGGTTCCACCATCACCAGTATCAGTCTGACGGTCAGTCATACCTTTGTCATGTTTCCTTTATTTACAATATTTCCTTCATCCACTTGATAAGAAAAAAGAACAATAAAATTAAAATATCGACTTTCGCCTTATATTCGAAGGGACTTATAATTATGTAGGTATTATTGTGCTCAATAATTTTTGCGCCAAATATATCTAATATATAAAATTTCCATGTCACAATGTTAGTTACCGAACTCCCCAGAAACGTCTATACTTATTTTTACCAAATTGTATATGCGTATTCAGTAGGTCTGAGAATCGACTACTATCTATTTTCATTTTGCAAAACAACGTTTGCTGGGGTCAGCTAGTCAGATATAATATTAAGCGACAATCCACACTAAGACATTTAGCCCCGAGGTAAGCTCCAAGCTTGTGTTACGGGTAATAGACATCTGATATACTTAATGTAATAGACATACATAATAAGTATAATAAAAAATAAGACAGCTAGACCACGGAGAAAGTGCTTGCAGTACATACAAAAACTTAACCCCTCGGCGGGAATCGAACCTACTACCTTTTGTGCCGCAAGCGGACGCTCGACGACCGCGCCACTAACGTAGTCAAATATTTTCTCTAACTGAACTTTGCTATTGTTGTCTCAAATGATACCCAAATAGACGACCTCTCGCTTCATGTTGTTGACCGCACCTAAAATATACCATGATTACATAAATTGTAATATTCCACGAATGCTAAAAATAAACTTAATCTCAAAGCTATTCGGTACCTGTTTAGCAAATGGCCGAAGCGTCGGAATCTCGAATTTCCCACAATAAACATAACTGCGGTGATTATTGTGATGATTGCTGTTTTATTTGATGACAGAGATGATTCTCGAAGTCACGGTCAAGGAATAGTCCAGTCATGCAGGTCAGTGGTAGGTGCTCTCACGTGCTGAAGTAAATTGAGTTTAGGCTTCGTTGCGTCTCTTAATGCTTTCCAAAAACGTCTTTTTGATGTTAAAGCATGATCGAATTGATCAACTGATATTTGTATTTTTTGTGTGCTACACAATTTGTGTGTAATGCTCTATTGGTGCGGCGACATCCGCGGACGAAGGTTCGTGTCGCTATGGCGAGCTACAAGATTCTCGAGTGACGAAGGTCCGAATACTTCGCATTGCGACGATGTACCCGACCGCACACATCGGGACTGTACGAATATTTGCCGTAGGCCGCTAATGTAGCCCCATCATGAAACTTACCAGCAATTATTTGCATGAAACATGAGTGTAATGTATACACTGGTGATAAGTTTAAAAAGGCGTTCTACATGTTTTGCGAATCCTGGCGTGCAAATTTGAGAGGGCACAATCAATTTTTATTTTATTTATTTTATTTATTTTATTTATTTTATTTATTTTATTTATTTTATTTATTTTATTTATTTTATTTATTTTATTTATTTTATTTATTTTATTTATTTTATTTATTTTATTTATTTTATTTATTTTATTTATTTTATTTATTTTATTTATTTTATTTATTTTATTTATTTTATTTATTTTATTTATTTTATTTATTTTATTTATTTTATTTATTTTATTTATTTTATTTATTTTATTTATTTTATTTATTTTATTTATTTTATTTATTTTATTTATTAATTAATTAACTAGCACGACTTACAAAAAAATCTATTACACTAATTAATATAACATTTAGTAACAATGATTATGATAGTGTATCTACAAATAATAAAAAAAAAAATTAAAATACATTTTATAAGAAATTAGCTAACAATAATTACAAATAAAAACATGCCAAGTAAACAAAAAAAAATACAATCATAACAACAATAATAATAATCAATGCATTTGGTATGATGACATCATCAATGAATATAAGATTGATAAGAAATCGAATTATATTATTAAAAATTAGTTAATTCTACACAAGTCTTCTTGAAATGTTGCATTAATATTGTGCAACAAATAATCCGCTACCTTATGTATGATACATCATTCATACGTTTTAGTATTTCAGTTTTGTTATCAGCGAAGCTAGTACAAAATAGCGCAATATATTCAAACATTTAAAATACGAAAATAGCACAAAATTTGATTACATTAGCATCGAATAGACTTCCCATTCAAGCTTAGCTTTGTAACGCTTGATCAATTTACATATATCGTATTCAATGGACGCTTTTTTATATAATACGAAAAGCAATTAATTTTATTTAAATTGTAATGAAGCCTATCCTAAACATGCTTTCATAATACGTAGGTTGAACAACTAGATAATATTATATTAAGAAGATAGACCAGCGAGCAAAGTTTTAGCAGTAAGAACTAGGCTGTTGTGTCAAAAATATTGACAGGTGCTGTAAATAGACTCAGTCGGGTGCGATTCGGCTGATCTATCTATCTTTGACTTTGACTTTGACTTTCACGAGAGTTTGTTAAGAAACCGCCTCTAATCAAAATAACTGGGAGGCTATGAAGGTAGTTCAGTTGATATTTTGCACACACAAATTCAATAAACCATTTTGAAATTTGATTTTGTAATTTTGCACTTTGAATTTTCATATGAAGATGACGACTACCTACAAAAACGTAAATTTGCAATTTTGGCAGTAAAACACAACTACCGTGACCAACTAATACAAAAAACGGAATTCAACTCAAAGAAAACATCCACAAATGGTTTCAAACAAGCTGAAAAGAAAACACGTTCACGGTAACAGTGACATCCGGTCATCAAACGGGTAAATAGCCACAACAAACGCTAACTATTAAATAGCAACAACCAGTAGTACTATTACGAGTTTGCCAAGTTATCGTATCGCTAGGTTTGAAATTTTTCAATATGGCGCACAAAAAAACTGTAATACTTGTTGAAGTAAATAAAAAAATTTCACACTGCATTGATCTCTTATTCTATAATCAGACGGATTTGGGTGCAATTTGGAGAGAAGAAATCACTAGAATAGAATAGAATAGAATAGAAAATTTATTCATTATACAAAACACAAACTTAATATTATATTATAATGGTAAGCCAGTGAATTAATATAACATTGTCAAGTTAACATTGTAAAGGAAATAAAAATAAAGTATTTTAATTTAATTATCAGATAAAATATTGAATAAGAAAATAATAATAGGTATAATATAAATATTAAAAAATTACAATTAAGTACTGTATTAATGTTACATAACTAATTAATAATTATAATGCTGTATGGGGGCACTATTAATAGGTTCTAATATATTTTTGTCCAGCCTGAGGTGGCTATAGTCATTTTCAATAAATTCTTTAATGCTGTACAGAGTTTTATCTAATAAGAGAGTTTTAACATGGCGTTTGAAACAGGGTTCACTTGTTATAGATTTTATAAATTCGGGTAATTTATTAAAAAGTTTATGACCCATAGCCAACGGTAACTTTTTTGATACTTTTAGGCGATGTTGGGTTGGTTGTATGATGATCTTTTGCCTTGTAGATCTTTGGCTGCTAGGTATTCTAAATTCATACTTGTTAATGTTTTTTCTTACAAGCTTAAGTATTTCAAATATATATTGGGAGACAGATGTCAGGATTTGCATTGTTTTAAAATGCTCGCGGCAGGTATCTTTATATTTAGCTCCTATAACTGTCCTGATAGCTCGTTTCTGCATTTTCAGTATACGTTCTGCGTCTGTAGAAGCTCCCCACAAAATTATCCCATAGGAGAGTATAGAATGTACATACGCATAGTATGCCTCTTTCAAATTTTCTTGTGAAACCATTGTCTTTATTTGTTTCAGTGCGTATATACCTTTTGCCATTTTTGTGCATGTAGAATCGACATGGGTCTTCCAAGTAAGAGAAGGGTCTAGTTCAAAACCTAATAATTTAACTAGTTTTGACGTAGTATGAGAGGTATTATTACCTAATTTTATATGTACTACAGGTATGTTGGCGGTGGTACTATCAAACAACATTATTTTAGTTTTATCAGCATTCAATTTAAGCCCGTTGACTGAAAACCATTTACCTAATTTACTCATTATATCTACAAGACTATTTTCAAGACCATCACTGGTTTTTTCTGAAATTATTATTGATGTATCGTCAGCATATTGTATTATATTACTTACACTTATTATACACTTAATATAGGTTACTCTAAACAACTAAAAAAAACTATTGTAGGTACTTATTATCTTTAGAGTTTTGTCAAATATTGAGCAATTTAAATAAAATATTAAGAAACCTAATAGGACACCTGTTTAGGTCAGCTGGTTCTAGGGGTTTTAGACACTATGCTACATGAATAGCACTGGCTTCGCACAACGTTGCTCAACTTAATAAAATCACGTGTGTTGTATGGTAGTATTATATATTGATTTATTATGTGTCTCTCTCTAGGAACTCTCTAGGAAGAAAACAAAAGAAAAAAGAAAAAAAGTCTTAGTATTAGGGTTCTGTTTGACCCTTAGGAACGGAAACCTAGAAATAGACATAAATACCAAAAAAAATGTCAAACGAAGCCAGCACTAAACTCGTACTAGCGGCACTCACTCGTCTCTCGGACTGCCTATTATGAGGTGAACACGCGCTATTGAACTTGAACCGAGTCTGAGCGCTCAATGCCAGAGTCCGACAACTTGTTATGCAATCTTTTTTGTGAACGTCATGTAATTTACGAATTTTAACGTGTTATTGTTATTAGACAGGTATTTGGGTAAATAAGGTTAAATTGCATTAAAACTTGTAGCTGGTAACATACCATGATTTGAGGGTTTTTTGAGTTTCCCGATATATCAACGCTGTTGCAAGCGCCAAGTAGTGCCACTAGTTGCCACTGTTGGAGATTACAACATGTTGTAATCCCATACATTAGACAGATAAAGATAACATTTAGTTGTGAAAAATCAGTCAAATGCAAGGGATTAACATGTTGTAATCTCCAACGGTTGTAAGTTGCAACTCGTGGTAGGACTACATACCCGTTATAAAAAAAGTTTCTTTATTCAGACAGGTTGTCCACATACGTACAAAAATAAAAACATAAGACATGAAATTAAATTAAGTTAAATTAAAATTCAATTTGCAGCAGTCATTCAACAGACTCCCACCCAACACATGGAGGGAGGTAATGAGTGAGGACTCTGTTATAAGTCTTAATACTGTTTAAAACCATGATAATAAATAATGTTTTAAATTTTACTTGGCCGAACGAAATGAGATATATTTTTTCGACTTTAACTTCTCGTACATACTTAAAAAAATAATGAGGATCGTATAGCCAGCGTCTAATTGATATAATCGTCTAGAGTAGACAAAATAATCTGAAAAACATTAAACCAAATTTATATAAGCAGTCAGATCATAATATAGTGTGCGCCCAAAGTGGTCAAACTATCTTACTTCTATTGTTTCATATTAATCTTAATTAAGTTCTGAGGCATGAGGCATGAAGCAGTACCTTGCCGTAACACAGTTTTAAACTAAAACGGAAGGTATGATTCAATGCATCATAGATAGTAAGTCTAAACCAAAAACTTAAAAGTTAATAGTTTATAAGTAATCTATGGTGAAAATAATTGTATAGGTATTTTTTGGAAACTATTTTTTTATAATCTAAATTGACAAGGTGTTATGTCTAAACATAGTTTCACAAAAAAATGCTATTTATCAAACATTGTTCAGGTCGTAATATTTCTTATTCGACCAGGAAACAGCCTTCAAACCCTAAATAGGAGAAAGACAATATATTACAAAGAATCGCTTGTACATATCTACATGTCACCGAAAATGGCCTGTCTCGAAATGGATACATTATATCTAAACCACAATTTTTTTTTGTGTTAGGATATTGCTCCTCATCTTTTCCCGTGGGCAAGGTAGAGCTTTAACGGTGAAGGCAAACATCGTGAGGAAAACCGGTATGTTCTGAGAACTTAAGAGTTTGAAGAATATGTGACATTCACCAAGCCGCAAATTAAGACCAAATCTCTCTTGTCAAGAGATAAGTCCCTGTGCTTATGTTGTTGTTGTTATGTAGAGCCCAGACAGGGAAAACGATTCTATGGGTTCTAATTAACTTTGTTTTGTTTAGTTTCTACAAGACAACTACATTTTTTTTATTATTCTAGTAATATTGCGCAGTTTAGAGCTACACAAAACAGATACGTTAATTTGAAGAAGAAGAGTAAAAAGCTATTTTTGATTTAATTACTTATGGGAATCTCTCTATGGCGTCGTGTGTAACGTATTTGCAAAATTTTCCACAAGTTGGGGAAAAATACAAAACACATTCTCGGGTATAATCGGGGCGGGCCGTTAGATCGCAAATCTATATTTAATACAAGGAAACCTTACAAGGAAAAAGCTTCACTAAAAAAATGACATTTATGATAATTTATTTGTCTCAATGGAAGTCAAAAACATGCATCAAACGCCAGAGACCGAAAAACATGCATCCAACGCCTAAAGACCCAAAAAAGTACAAATATTTAACCTATTGCAAAAAAAAAGGTAATGGTTCATTAATTGAACTTATAAATAATACCTATAGACTTTTCATAAGAAAGATATTAAAAAGTAGCCATCCTCGATAAATAAGTTATCTAAAGCTAAATTAACTGTTCCAAATCGGACCAGCAGTTCCTAAGAGAAGGGCATTCAAACAAACTCTTCAGCAATTTTTTTTATATTCAAAGTATACAGCTTTCATCATCATAAAATAGAAAAATAAGCCTTTATTGCTGACCAAACGTAAATAATACGTTTGCATATAGTTTTCAGTGACCTAATCTTTATATATATATAATTCTTCTGTGAGTGTGTATGTCACTGAACTTCTCTCAAACGACTAGACCGATTTTGATGACGGGGATCTGGGAATGGTTTAGATTAAAAAAATGCGAGATGCGTGTCCATTCAGTTCTATTGTTTTTATATCATCTTCTTATCTTTTCGATTGCCTCATCATCACCATAACCCAATCACAAAGATACAAAAAAATACTCGTAGAATTGAAAACCTACTTTCTTGGAGTTGGTTAATAAAAAGAATAAATCGCATGAATAAAAAGCTAATCAAATGCTGTATTAGCGAAACATCTGGTGTGTGAAGGTCGTATGCAGGTTCATAGCGCGAATGGTACTGTCAGCAGCAAATATATATTATACAACTAGGATTTTAATATTTTTATTATGGCCTCCTATGAAAAAAGGGCCATTGTACTCCAGAATTGTCATTATATATTAAGCATATGTTTATTTTTTTAACCCCCGACCAAAGAAGAGGGGTGTTATAAGTTTGAAGTGTCTGTCTGTGTGTGTGTTGCATCATAGCTCCTGAGCGATTTCATGTGTTTGTATGCAAGGGTGACTTTTTCCCGAGTATTTTTAGACATGTTTGATGAGAATCGGTTGAGTCGTTAAAAAGTTATGAAGGTTATAATATTATTTTTTAAGGAAACTACGACTTTGTAGTCGAGGTTTTTTTAATTTTAAATTTAGATTATTTGCATATTTTGAGTTGTGCAATATCTAATCTTAAAGGGAAAATTAATAAGTCTATTCTATATCAATATGATACAAAATGCAAGACTAAATTATGCGTACAAAAACAAGGAAGATATGAATATTGAAATGAATCGAAATCGTTATTATTGCAAATGTTTTCAACCTGTTTGGGTTTAATACTAATGATTAAATAATTATCTATGATTGTTGAACAATTTTCAGTAATCATGCATAGAAAATGATGCAAATTTGCATTTATAAGGAAATAAATATATAATTTGAGATGTCTTATTTAAAATAACCATATTCATAAACTGAAATATAATCTAAACCGAACGATGCCTGAGAAATATTATAAGAGCAGACTGACAGACCAGCTGATGGTCCTTAATTTTTTGCTATTTATGCGGTTACTTTTCACATAGGTAACATTTTTATGTCGCACGCGTACACAAAAAGTTTGAAGGTAATCCCTAATTTTGTCGTAAATAATATCAATAATGACGGAACGGTGATCCGTTCCGGGGGTTGTTGGGAACAATTGGATGAAAATTACGAAAGACCAAAAAAAAATTAAAGACTATGGAGGAACGTAAACTATACATTCTAGTACCCGAAACACAAGCTTAGAGCTTACCACGGTGCTAGATGTTTTGGTGTGCATTGTACGGAAATATTCATTATTGATATTATTTACGACAAAATTAGGGATTACCTTCAAACTTTTTGTGTACGCGTGCAACATAAAAATTTTACCTATGTGAAAAATAGCGGTTCATTTAATTTAATTTTATAAATTTTTTCTTTGATATAACTTTTATAATAATGGATGAAGCAGATGTATGAAGCAGATGTATGCAACTGTACCTAGAATAACCACGTGTGAAGCTAATTCTAGATTAGTCTATTACATAATACGAGTTAGAATAATTAGCATAAAGCTATTAAATATTAGCCGAGTATTTTTAGCCGAGCTTATTGCTACTCATTTTGCAAAGTTCAGAATTGGAGTAAAAAATTACATCGCGTTTTTGCGTTTAGATTAGATAAAGATGTTCTAGATTTCGATTTGATGATTCTTTAATACTTTAGGTATTTCTTTAGTATTCAATTAATTTCGTCCAGATATATTGTGTTTAACGTGCACCGATGTTACGAAAAAATCGCCAGGTATATACAATTTACTTATTGACCATTTTATTTTATGTTAATTTATAAATCGATTCATAAAAATATGTCTAGATTCCAGCTTTGGTCTTAATCAGTCTGACAGTGACACTACAAGCACTAGTTTCAGTACTCAAGTACCAGGCCCGCATAAATAGCAAGAAGTAAACAAACCTGAAGGCGATATGCACGCCACGGTCAAGGATTATCGCGCAAATCAGTTCAACCGTGTCAATTAACTTGACTCTTATGCCTTTTATAATAAGACTCAATTTTAATGCATGCAAAACACAGGCGCATTTAAATAACGTTATTTTTATGATATCCTTCCGATTATATTTGCCTAGTACACGACCTGAATAGATATAACTGTTCTTTCCGCATTTCGTTTCCGGCATTCGTAGGTTTTAGATAAAGTACTGTATAAGTGCATTTACTTGTTGTATTATTTATTATTTTTAGCCGACTTTTAACGAAAAAAAAGGTTCCCTATTCATCGCGTATGTTCTTTGTTTTATATACTGTTTGTTTACTAGCAACCCTTTTCAGGTTTTCATAAGTGTCAATATGTTGATGACAAAAAAAAATTAAACCTACATTTAGACTACTTAAAAAAAATTAAAACGACATTTTCTCATTTTTCATGCAAACGTTAAATCAAGATGTTACTGTGCATTGAAGTTTCGCGTGACGTAATGCTTTCGAACAAAATGTACTAAACGTGTACGTCACAAGCCGCCACTATGAAACTTTGATGCTCTATACCTTGGCACTTTCTTATTATTATTATTATTAAATGGATAAAGCAAAAAATTAGGTTTCCAGAATTATTGGGCGGGCAAACAGTCATTCAGGCAAAAGCCGTGTTGGCTAAGTGGGAGGACACTCGACTTTCATTCCGAAGGTCGTGGGTTCAAACCCCGCCACGC
This sequence comes from Gymnoscelis rufifasciata, assembly GCA_929108375.1. Classification (NCBI taxonomy): domain Eukaryota; kingdom Metazoa; phylum Arthropoda; class Insecta; order Lepidoptera; family Geometridae; genus Gymnoscelis; species Gymnoscelis rufifasciata. The sequence goes on from OV815322.1 coordinate 12,387,579, forward strand.
ACCTCTGGATTTTCTTCTTGAGAAATTTATGTGCGCTTTAAACACGTGCTTTAACGGTGAAGGCAAACATCGTGAGGAAACCGGCATGTTCTGAGAACTTTAAAAGAGTTTGAAGAGACATGTGACATTCACCAACCCGCACTTGGCCAGCGTGGTGAATTAAGGCCTAATCTCTCTCGTAAAGAGAGAAGTCCCTGTGTCCCAGCAGTGGGAACGTTAATAGGGTGATGATGATGAAACAGTCATTATGCCTAATACCTCTGACAGCGGACGCAACTTCATTTTATAGGTACTTTGTGAGGAGGGTACATACTGCTAACATATTTTTGGTATTATGAAAATTACTAAAACTTCTCCCTACATTGGTTCAGCACAAGTTGTCTATGTAAATATCTGTATACTCAGATCAATAGGTACCTAGAAAAAAAAAGATAGTCATAGAATAATCCCAGAGTGGCTTTTCCACCACCCCTATGTCTTTTATCATTATCACTCTGAACTAATTATAAATTACACGCCTCGCCGACATACGCCAGTTTCAAATCATATTTTGCCATATTCCTACAATCCCACTGTTGGGTAACTAAGTTAGAGATAGATAGCAGCTTTATTGCACACCATTATACAAAAGTTTTTCAACTTTAAAATTCAATCAAATCAATCAAATTGAAATTGAAGAATTTCTGTTTGCTATATATCCGTGGCGGTAAAAATTTAAACACAGTAATAACTTTTAATTAGCTCAATTAACTACTAGCATATTATAATTTCAATTTCGTATATTCTGGTAATTACTAGAGATAGGGAGAGAGGTTGCATTTAAAATAAAACGGTTTTGATACTTTCTCAATAAATTGATGTAAATCACAGTTGGTGTGTTGTGGTTCAAAGCTTTACAACCGTTAAAATATAAAGTTTTATAAACTATGGTGCTGTACAATTCTCAATTGACAACATTCGCAATACACAGATACGCAGTAAGTAAATTAAGTGCAATCATTGAATTATTAGTCTTACTTAAGTGTCTAGAACAAATACTTAATAAATGGTCTTTTTACAAATCAATTTTACCACGAGTTCATTGACTCAAAAATTATATATATGTAATTGTCTATAATTGTTTTTTTCTCCAAAATAGAAGTATTCATAATACAGTCACCGAACCATGCAAGCAATCACCCATTTTACCCGTCGTACAACAATTAAGTTTTACGACCTAATACGAAATAATTTGCTGAGACTGAAAAACATAATTAAAACAGACAATCTTGGTCTATTTATAATCCCTACCTTATTTAAAAAATGTTAATACATGTATCATTATTTATAATTATAAGGTTTATTAATCTTAACAATCTAAATTCTTCATTTTGTAAACCGACTTTGAACGAAAAATTGAGGTTCTCAATTCGTCGCGTAAAGTCTATAACCGCGTTAAATCTTACCTCAAATAAATTACAGTACACAGTACTACTCTCTCTATATCTGAAATTACAGTCAATGTCGCGGTGGGCGACGCGACGCGACGGTCCGCTTGCGGCGCAATAGGTAGCGGGTTCGATTCCCGCCGAGGAAATCTAGTGTTTGTATGTACTGCAATCACTTTCTCCTTGGTCTGGGTGTTTATTATAATAATAGTAAAAAATATATGTATTTCGATAATATTTTTTTATTATGCTTGATAAGTCTTCATTTGACCACAATCTCACCTGATGTAAAGTGACGATGTGGTCTAAGATGGGACATAAGACCTAGAAGGTAATATGAAGTATCTAAGATGTCTAGTACTAGTAACACAAGCTTTGGAGCTTACAACGGTGCTAGATGTTGTTTAGATTTGTCCGGAAATATTTATTTATTTGTTTAATTAATTGTTGAATTTCGGAAGTTTTGTAAGACGAAAATATATAAGTATGTACCTGTTTTTAAAACATACTTATTTTCTTCCCATGGCCTAATTCATTGTTATATCAATGCTGAGAAACTTCTGCTCAAACAAACACTAGATAATATTCATCTTGTAATTGGGTTGATAAGCAATATTTCTTTAACGTAAAAAATATTAAATAAGGTATGAATTTGAGTTCTTACGTGTATTTTTTAATTTAAGGGATACAAGTATTTTTTTAAATGTTTGATAGAAATGACAATGCGCGGGCGCGTCATTAGTCAAAAGAATTTCTTTGAAACAGCAGAATTGAAATTACATTGATAGTATTTATTTAGATTTTTAAACATTTTACAATATAAATCTAAATTTGTTATTTAAAAAAATCCCCGATTCCAATGCCCTTATTCCCTAAAAAGTAAAATACCATAATATTTCGTAATGTGCACGCGATGCGCTTTCATTTCATAGCCTACTCAAGTATTTATGTAGATTTTCGGTTTTCCTTCCCCACTCATTAATATAACATAACCCAATAACTTTTAAGCGGCACAGCCGGATTTTCTTGAAACATGTCTAAGAACACTCACAACAAACCTTTTAACCTTTCATACAAAAAAAAAACTAAATTGAAACCACTCCTTCGGGATCTATGATATCCCAGACAGACAGGTCAAACTTATAACACCCCTCTTTTTTGCTCGGGGGTTAAAAATCAGAGATACTCAAGTACCAGTACCATATAAGAAAAAATAGGAATCACTTGAAATAACAAAGTTACCAAAAATAACTTTTTCATAGATCAATATCATATTAATCTGACAATCGATAAAATAATAAATAAATAGACCAGGAAATGGGCGACATTGTATCGTAACTTGTATTAAATTAAGTACTAGTCTATAATTACTACACCTAGTTAGTATTTAAATGTTAGCGCTATTGAAGTTATGAAGAAATGTTATTGTGGTTTGCATCAGACTCGTTAAGAATATCAAGATCGTTGAGGCAGACTACAGGTTTGGTATACTAATATATACATAATTATTATAAACTAGCGGCCCGCTTCGGCTTCGCACGGGTTATTATTCTAGATTATAATAAAAATAGTTTTGAACCCTAGGGGTGTCCTGGCAATTATTGGAATTTTTCTCGGCGTAAAATCCATCCTTGGACTTTACGAAAATACAAAATTTTTTGGCTAAATTCATATTATAGAAGATTAAAGTCCCTAGTCACGTCTGTCTGTCTTTGCCTTGTTTTGTTCATGTATTTGGCGCGTAGCTATTTTTAATGTTATAAATTATTCAAATATTTCTTTTAAACTATTTACGTTTATTTTTAAAACAAAGTATAAACTGTTGAATTAAGTAAGTATAAGTCCGTCTCATACTTATCGCGTCTAATTAAACACAAACATATATATAGAATAAAGAGGTGGAATTGTCATGAAGTACAGAATATAGAATTTCCCGAGCATCAGGCCAACAGCAGTACTCGTAATTTCAAGATATACTTGTAATGATATTAAATTGTTTCCGAGATGCTTAATACAGGAATTACCGACATGTCGACATGCCGTGACCATTACTTATATGCAGCAGTTTATATACAACAGTATGTAATAAACTATTATAATGTAAAGTTTTTTTTTTTAATTCAAGAGACATTTTAACTCAAACTGTCTCGAATAAGTGAGATTAACAAAAAGCAACTATTGATTTTAAGATTTTTGGTTTACTCGCAACTTGCAAACCAATTCAGAATTATTAGATTTGTATGATATAATTAATATGTTTAATAAGCATGAGATGGTCTCACACTATACCTTGGGACTCGTGTACGTTTATACCTACACATAAAAAAATATATATATATTAAAAAAAATCTAAGAGATAATTTGGAGCGGTCACCCATCCAAGTAATGGCCTAGCGCAATGTCGGTCGCCTGACTTTATTAAAATCACGTTTGTGGTATGGGGGGGGGACTCCATTATACATTTCATTATTATGAAAATAGCTTCTAAAAAAATTAAATAATCTATAGGGTATCTACAGGATTCTATAGGTACAGTTTTTATGTTTGTACATTTCGATTTTTTGAGTTTTTCGGGTATTCTGCCAAATCTTAATGATATTTAATAAGTGATAAACCTCACTTAGGTCTTTTTAGGTTAAACAATTTATATTTTTTTATGCAGAAAAAAAATTAAGACACCTCCGTAACCTTTGTACATATACGTGTTGGCGTTGGTGTAATTGGTAGCACGTCGGGACGCTATCCCGGAGATGCAGGTTCGTATCCTATAAGCGAAGGTAGCGGATGTGTCTTCTGCCAAATGTATCAGAGGGTATTTCGCCCATTAGAATAATATATCCTCGTCACTTCAGTAGTCGGTATACCAACTCGCCCCCCACCTGCAGTGACCGCGCAGATCTCGGCACGTTAAGTGGAAAACCACTGAAACGGCTGCGCGTGCGCCTAATTACCGCACAACACAATTTCTTCATTATCTATGCAGGCGCTCAGCACTAAACTTCTAATTTAAGATAATTTACTGCTCATTTGAGAAAATTAAAAGGTACACGGGTATATAATTAGATTACTTTTCTTTTTTATATGATTTTCCGCTATCATGGTAATACCATGTTGAAGAACGCTTCTAACCGAATTTATGAGGGAACTTATGTATAAAACAGGGAATAGCCCTTTCTCCTTGGTCTGGGTGTTGAATATGTATAATAAAAAAATATCTATGTATGACTAATATATTAAGTATATCAGATGTCTAGTACCCGTTACACAAGCTTGGATCTTCGGAAAATATTTGTAGCATGTTTACATAGGAGTTTAAAATTGAAGAATCAAATTATTTAAACGCTTAAAAGTAAGATTTCTAATAAAGGGATAATTAATTGACATTGTAAACAATATAAAAAAAAAAACTTATCTCAGACACTAAATACTAGTTCTTACAGCATCTTTAGTAAATGTTGAATATTCTACATATAACTCTACTTTCTAATTTTAGCAAAAATAAATAATTAAGCTAAGTTTTCAACTATGTAGTTTTGAACTTATTTAGGTGCAAAATAGTTTAGAGTTGTACTTAGCGGTAAGTAGCGGAAGTCGTTAGTAGCTAATGTACGCCATTAGCGAAATCATCTAAGTACCGCTTTATATACTAACGACTCCTATGTACCTACCTATGTACTGAAAATGTACTCGCGAAATGTCAAGTCATGGAGAGTTGTGTAAGAGTGGAAAAGATGCGAGACTACGGATTAAGTGATGCGACTGTGTGATTGTCTTGTTTATGTAATGATATCTAGTATTTGGGAGAGAAAGAGATATGTCAGCTGTCATTTAGGCAGAAATGGAGGATAATGAGCAAAGAAATATAGTGCGGTTATTATGTCTCGATTAACAAAGAATTTTATTTTAATTTACGTTTTTAGTTCATAAGTTTTGATCTAAGATAAATGATCTTTCGGAATACCGCAATGAGAATCGAGATATTACCAACAAACAAGTCTGTCCGTAAGTTAAATCTACTGAAGTTCTCCGAGTTACCAGGCGATCATAACATTGCAGGTGTTGGCGGCCCTGGCGGCGCAGTCCATCAACATCTCCGTGGGCTTCTGCCAGGGCTTCTCGGCGGTTCTGCTGCCCCAGTACACGCACGAATACCCGATGGTTTCGTACGAACAGACATCATGGATTGGTGAGTAGACTAATCAGTAAAGCTAAATTTATGCACGAACAGACATTTTAAACGGTTTAGACCGACTTAGGCAATCAAAGAAAAATTCAAAGTGAATCACGATTTAAAAATGATATGATAATGTTGTATCTTGTATAAGCTTAGTCAATGGTTAAAAAAATATAGACCAGTCCTGGTCAGTCAGTCACTGATTATTGTCAGTTAACTTGATAATTCAATTTTTTTTTATTAGATTATTCAGTACTGACTGTCGCTGTTGCTAACTCTTCATATTAATGACTGAATAATTAAAATTTTACGCGGAGATTGGAAACATAGCCTTAGTCAAATGAAATAGGACTATAAGTATGGTTCCTTTCACGGATACAGACTTTATTCTTCCAACCGAAACAGCTTATCTTAGAGGATAAGCTAAGACCAATTTACAGCGAACGTCATGCAGATGAAACGATAATGATCAAATACATAGAGTACTTGAAAGATCAAAGTACATCCAAGACGAGTTGAAAGTACAATTTTAAAACAATTGACGTTTGCTTATATTAATGTTCATATAATATGACCACTTCTGGTGTTCGAGACGCGCAAGCGATTGTTTTCTCAACAATGTCCGGTCAATAATATTTTGCCAAAACGTCATTGACCCGAAAATAGTGTGTTTATTCTATTTTTGTATCTGAACCATTGCCAGCAGGCGAAAGAACAGCATTTCAGGTCAATACACAGTATAGACACAATCACATACAGTAGTTATGTGTGTGAGATTGTTTTAAAAGTATACTTGGGAATTTTTTGCCGATAAAAATATTTGCGCAAGAAAAACAGTTGGTTTACAAGATTAAAATAATATGACAGGATGTTTAAAATTGCAGTATAATTTGATGGCGACTTAGATTGTGATGTATTTTCTGTGATAACAAATTATTCGATGCAACTTTTATGTATTTTGACATTTCTTTCCGTTTATCTTTATGCACTTGTATTATCAAAGTGATGAGAATAGATGTTGGATAACAGAAATGATGAGAGGAAATTTACAAGTGAAAAAACAAACAACGGACTTAAATGTATTTTTCCATTGGAAAATAAACTTTCATAGCTCCATCTGACGATATTTTCATACATTGCAGGACTGTCACTTGACGATGTATAAACCGGCTTTATAACAGCAAAATATGAAAAAAGAAACGATAAAATCATAACAAAATCAAAAACCAGATCTTAGGGATGAGCACGGGTTTACCCAAGATCTTAATGTAAAAATAAAGTTGAGGATGAGTTATAAATAAACCGGCCCTTTAATCACTCAATGCTTCTTTAGAATTCCATAAATGTCGAATCGATTTTTTTTATGTAACATGAATAGATTTTATGATTAATTTATTATGCTTTCATTCATAAGTAGTAAATAATTCGAAAAAAACTTGTATGAATGTACATATATATATCGATTGTAAATAAAAAAATATTTTTTTATAAATGTAGTCGAGATTATAGAAAATTATTTTTTGAATACCCTGGTCTACATTGTATTAAAATAAGTAAATACAATAATAAATATTTCTAGACATTTCACACAATAATATCTTGTTATATCTTATTTACGTTACGCCACTGTCTATGTCGTTCTATTTCTTTCTTGTCCATCCAAAGGTTGCCTGGAAGAGATCGTTCACAGCGATAAGGCCGTCTTTTGTACTCCGATGTACTGTGTTGTTATTGTTTGCAGTTTGTATTTTATTTGTGGTGTACAATAAAGAGTTATCTATCTATCTAACAATATATATCCCCGTGCTAAGCTCCAAGCTTGTGTTACGGGTACTAAACATCTGATATACTTAATATAATAAGACATAATGTACCTACATATAGATATACACTTTTTTTTAATTGTTGATTTCTAATAAGAATCGTTAGAAATTATAATAGGGTGCAAACAATTTCATCATTACAGAAGGCCTGCTATCGAGTGTAGAGTAATGCGTGCAAACAAGATAAAAGTGTATGAATTGAGTGTTTGCACATCGTTAAGAGCTAGCATTCGTCACGCATTAACTACACAATATTTATATCGTAAGATATGCAGAAATACCATATTTTCAAAATCAAACGTCATTTTTATCCTATAAATAAATAGAAATTATTTAAACACGCGATGCACTACTCGTAACCCAAAACGTAACGAAAGGTATATTTCAATCTTTATCTTATACATTAAAATCCCCTGTCACAGTTTTAGTTACCATACTTCTCCGAAACAGCTTAACCGATTATTATCAAATTTTATATGCATATTCAGTAGGTCTGAGAATCGGCTAGTATCTATTTTTAATTTTGCAAACAACGTTTGCTGGGGTCAGCTAGTGTATTTTAATATGACCTCGCCGCTCTCTGTTCGCTCAAAACTATTAAACTACTCAACATATTTCAATGCGGTCTTCAGCAAAAGATAGAGTGATTTGAGAGGAAGGTTAATTATTCTTTCAGCGCAAGTATTGCTTTATACTAAAAAAGTTTCCTATAAGGGAAAATATCGAACACAGTAATATGCATATTGGATGATGTTAAGGCATTCGGGATGCTTCTAGACTAAATGTGCCCATGTTTAAAGTTCACAAACACCTGTGTAATAAAAATAATATAAAACTCCCAGTGTTTACATAATATCCAAACAGCTTATAAAATGTGTAAATTTGAATAGTTTAATCTCTAAACACATTAAGTTTGATGATAGAGTGTCGGAAGCCGCGTGATCAATTCCCAAACACGTATGTCTCCCAAATGTGCGGTGGCAGATAGCATTAGACAAACAATATGTTTGTTTGTCCGGGGACTTAGTGATTTCTTTTGTTGCCAGACTATAAAATGCTAAAAATAGAAGACAATACTAGTTTGTAATAACGTTAAACAATAAATTCTGTGATTCACATAAAATGACATCCTTTGTGTCATTGGTTGAAGATCCATAATGGTTGAGGTTGTTTATTTCTAAATTAAGAGTAGCCAGATATGCCGTGTTCAGGTCATAATGTTTATTCAGGATTTTTATAAGCGATTTTTATTAGTACATGGTTCCTGGGTTCTAGAAAACCGTTTCAGGGCACATAAAACTTACTTTATATATTGCATACTAGATTTTGAATGGTTGGCTTTTATAAAATACAGAAACAAAAAAAAAAGAAAAATAACATATCCATCTATTATTTTTGTTTATTTAGGCTTTGTTGTTCTTGTAAAATCCCTTCGAAATTCATTAAAAAAATCCCTATTTTGAATAGCCTTCCTAGAAATCCTGGAGATCGTCTAGGTATCCAACGCTTTCATGACCAATACTACGAGTAGGTGCTACTAATCCAGATTGAGTTATTAAATTGAGCATTTCCCTTCCAGCAAGTCTTGGAGTGATATCCAACCCCATCGGCGCGCTCCTCGGCGGCATGCTGGTGGACGCGGTGGGTCGAAGGCTTCTCCTCCAGTCCATCGTGCTGCCCAACCTGGTGGGCTGGCTCGTCATCGCCTTCTCCGAGAGCTACGTGTTCCTCTGCGTGGGCCGGTTCATCACCGGGTTCACTATCGGTGGGTAGACAACTGTCAACCTGGACCAGTTCCAACGAGAGAATTTTTCGCTATATACGTAGAGCAAAGATTTGGTGGTTGATTGAGTTATTATAGGAGCCAAAAGTAAATTCGCTTTCGGTGGGTAAAATGACAAAACTGTCAACTTGGATCAGTTTCAGCACAGAGAGTACACTTATTCTGATCACTCGCCCATTCCGTACTATCTAATAACGTTAAACAATATATTGAGAGTTCTCCTCGAGTCCTATTGCGCAACAATAGGACTCAAGGAGAACTCACAAGGAGATGTGTTCTTAGTCACGGCATTCACTATTGGTGGTTAGATAACAACTGTCAATCAAAGAGTTCATATATAGTTCACATCAGTGCCTTTGACCTATTATAATTGTATATATTTTTTTACATTCCGAGATATCCCTTAGTTTCATTGTAATCTCTTCTGATCACAAATATGTAACAACGCACTTTTTCTTTCCAGGAATGTCAACGGTATCCTACATCTACGTAGCAGAGATCACGACTCCTGAAAAGCGAGGGGTCCTAAGCGCTTTAGGGCCTGGCCTGGTGTCGACCGGCATCTTCATCGTCTACTCTCTAGGCGCGTTCATACATTGGAGGAAAGTCGCCGCGATTTGCGCTGGAGTATCCCTCCTTACTCCGTTCTTAATGTATTTTGTACCAGAATCACCTCTATGGCTGGCCTCGAAAGGACAAATGAAAGAGGCCTACAACGCCATGTTTTGGCTACGGCAAAACAACAGCACAGCACAACAGGAGCTGGTAGAATTCACAAAAGACAGAAAGGGAGATGAAAATATGACTCTGAGACAGAAAATGGGGATTTTCAAGCGAGGAAGTGTGCTGAAACCCTTTGTACTATTGATAGTTTTCTTTATCTTCCAAGAAATGTCTGGAATTTACGTTATTTTGTACTACGCAGTGGATTTCTTCAAATCTGTCGGCACCAGCGTCAATGAATTCACAGCGTCCATCATAGTTGGTGGGGTAAGGGTCTTCATGGGCGCTGTTGGGGCTTGTCTCATCAACAGTTTTAGGAGGAAAACCTTAGCTGCTGTTTCGGGTCTTCTTCTTGGTATCACCATGTTGGGAGCGGCCGTATGTGATACATTAAACGGTCCACCGCTGGTCAAATTAGCCTGTGTACTCCTCCATGTATCATTCAGCATGGTTGGCTTCCTACAGCTCCCTTGGATCATGTCTGGGGAACTATACCCTCAAGACATCAGAGGCGTCATGTCCGGAGCTACCTCCTGTTGCGCTTACGTCCTCATCTTCTTTAACATCAAGACATACCCACAAATGGAGAAGCTACTAACTAGCAACGGCACTTTGTATTTATTCGGTATTTTCGCGTTATTAGGCGCGGCGTACTGTTTGTTCTTCTTACCGGAGACGAAAGGAAAGACTTTGGCGGAAATTATGAAGCAGTTTGAGGATAAAGATAAAGAGAAAGACCCTGAAGTTGGGTATTCTAAAGAGAAAGAGAGTGAGAGTGTGTATAGTGTGGAAGGGAAACCGGTTCACAGGAGGCACAGCGCCGGCGCGGCCGTCTCGTTAGAGAAGAAGGAAGTCCCTTGGATGCAGGAAAAGAACTGAACTCCTTGCGTTTCATGTTATCCTGGTACTTTCGTGAAGTAAAAATGCAATATTCAGGAAATGGAGGAGTTATTATTATTTACACTTCAAGGTTCTCATCTTGAGTATAAAGCACTCCTGTTAACTTATGATTTCCTGGTGCATAAGTTTTTTCGAATGTTTGTATGAATTTTGCAGTATTATAGTTAGTGTTTCAAATGCATTCCATAGGGTAAGATTTTTAAAGGTGTCGATAACTATTAGTTAAGATTTATTGTTAAGCATTATACAAAACGATACTTTTATACAAACGTGCTGTTATTAAAATATGATTAATATATTAATGTTTTTAATTGATGTGAATCAAGCAATGTTAATTATTACAGGGTGGACTTTGTATGTACATTATTTACTTAAAATATTTTTTATGATTAAGAAAGCTGTGATTTTACATTTGATTAAAATAATGTGTTGTTATGATCTGTTTTATTTATTTCTGAACACCTTTTAGCCTTACAGTATACACAATATACAGGGTGTGTGTCGTTAATAATGGATAATCCGTTAAGGGGTGGTAGCTATGAGGATACAATAAAATCATATTTTTTATCATTTTAACCAACAGTGCAAGAATGGTGATGCTTGTTGTTCTTTTTTTAAATTTTTAGTTTTTGGCTATACAATCAGCTGCCATTTCAACAAAATTGGGTATTTTTGTTTTTTTTTTATCATTCTACTTTTAGATGCTTGCTTTACTTAATTTAATTACATATTTTTGTTGAATAAATAAATAAACTAATTAATAATTTATAATAAGTATCTGATACACTAGCTTTTCACGACACGTTGTTTCCCTTATTTTATAGATTTTCCCGCGGTAAATAATAACCTATAAGCCTTCTCCGATAAACAGGCTATATAACAGTGAAATAATTATTCATATACTAGCTGACCCCAGCAATCGTTGTTTTGCAAAATGAAAAATTGATAGTAGCTGATTCTCCAGACCTACTACTGTATACGCATATAAAATTTGGTAAAAATCGGTAAAGCAGTTTCGGAGGAGTACGGTAACTAACATTGTGACATGAAAATTTTATATACTTTTGATAGATATGATCTTTGACGTTAGGAATACACCTACATTGCTTAGACAACAGTGAGTGCTTGTAATTTAATATGAACTTTATACCATAGCAATAAAGCTAAAATTGACTACGTTTTATTTACAAATCATTTGTATGGGAAAAAGAAAAGGGCTATTTTTAGGGTTTATCCAGCAATAATTCTAATTTTTCTCGCCGTAAAAACCATCCTTGAACTTCAACGAACATTTTAAAAAAAGATTTGCCCAAATTGGTTTAGGCGTTGTTGAGTTATGCGCTTACCAACACATTTTGCGATTCATTTTTATATTATAAGATAATAAGTAGTTTCTGAGATTATCGCGTTTGAACAAACAAACAAACTATTCAGCATTATAAATAATATTTTGATGATTTTTAACCCCCGACCAAAAAAAGAGGGGTGTTATAAGTTTGACGTGTCTGTCTGTCTGTATGTGTGTCTGTCTGTCTGTCTGGGACATCATATCTCCCGAACGGATGGATCGATTTTAATTTAGTTTTTTTTTGTACTAAAGGTGAGTCTGGTGCGAGCTTTCTTAGACATGTTTCATGAAAATCGGTTGTGCCGTTTAAAAGTTATGGGGGTTAGAGTGGGGAAGGAAAACCGAAAATCTCCAAATATACTCGAGTGGGGTAGCAAATGAAAGCGCATCGCGTGCACATTACTCATTATTATGGTGTTTTACTTTTAAGGAAATTAAGGCATAAAATCGGGGGTTTTTCTAAATTTAAATTTAATAATAAGTGATAAACCTTACAATTGCAGGTCAATATTTTTAAATTTTATGCAGTAAATTATAATATTTGTATAGAAGTAACATACTACAAACGCCATCTAACGGAAATGCTTAAAAACACGCAAAGCTCTACTTTGCCGCTGACAATCTAATGTCGAAGCGAAATCTTTTAGTTTAGTTCACTATTGTGTTCACAGAGGGCACGCTTTTAAATTCATTTTATGGTCAATTTTGTTAAGATTTTGATATAATATTATTATCTTAACCAATTTATCAACCGGTTAATAACGATAATTGTTTCACCAGAGCAGGCCCTAAGGGTAGTTAAGTTTGCAAAAAGTGAGGACCGGCAAATATGCTCAAATTCGTGTAGCTGAGACTACAGAGAAATCAAAAACCATATTTCCGGCGAAAGTTGTGGTCCCTTCCCCCCTTTTGATCTTGAGAACGATTAAATTGATTCTGTTTCTTTTGTTAGAAAGGTAGGTTTGTTAGTAGTGATTGATTTGATGATTGATAGATCCATAATTTAGTAAAAAGAGCTATCACGTTTGCGTCGGCAAACATTAAAAATTGCTCTTTACTTTGTCAAGGGGCTAAGGTTTTATTTCATTTTAATAGCTTACCATGTCATGCACTTAAGGCTTCCGGAGAGTGCAAATGCTAAGGCTAAATTGTCTTATAACGAAGTTACGAACCAATACAATCTATATCCAATAATATTTGGAATAGAACATTTCCGAAATGGGGGCTTGTGACGTATAAATTTGGTACAAATCGCACGTAGGCGGAACATCACGAGAAACTTCAATGCACTATATATCGTCTTGATTTTACGTTTGCATTAAAAATAAAAAATATGTTTATATTTCTATAAATCTAAATGATGGACTAATTATTTTCTTTTGTCATCTAGGCTATCAACGCGACAACTGTTCTCAAAATGATGCTCCTAATAATCCTGATATTTATATTTTTTGATTTCCTTAATATTAGGAAAACTTGCATCTTGCTGCTGGGCATTTAACATTAAATATAATAATTATATGCACCAAACACACAGTTCGGCATATATACTCTGGGGGAATTTCCCCCTATTAATTTCTAAAAGTTTCTTCTAGATAGGATATACGTAGGTGGCACTGACCTGGTCTGCGGGATGCCGTACTTGATGCCCACCCCGACCCGGGGCAGCGCCTTGATCACCTTCTTGACCGTGCTCTGGTCCGGCAGCGCGAAGAATATCGATGCTGGAACATACAACAGCAGAGTGAGAGAGAAACGAGATAAATAGATACAAGTAGATTTTTGACAAGAAATATATTTATTTACAACTAGTGGCCCGCCCCGGCTTCGCACGGGTTTTTATTCAATTTTTTTTCCCGGCAATTATTCGATTTTTTCTCGCCTTTTAAACCTTCCCTAGACCTCCACGAACATTTCAAGACTATGATAAGATAAATCCGTTCAGCCGTCCTCGAGTTTTAATCAGACTAAAGAACAACAATTCATTTTGATTTTTATATAGATATAGATAGATTCAATAAAACATCATTACAGGTATTTTTTTTGGCCCTAATGCGATGATAAAATAAAATATAAAATAACCGAATTGCAGTTTAGAATATCTGAATTACAAATAGAATAGCTAGAGAACACGAAAAATAAAGTAGCCTATGTCCTAATCCCTGTGATATTCACCAACTCGCACTTGGCCAGCGTGGTGAATAAAGGCCTAAACTCACTCTTCACGAAAGAAGTCCCTGTGTCCCAGCAGTGGCAACGTTAATAACAGTTGTCAATTACTAAATTTAAGAATAATGTAAAAAACAATCTTTGTAAAAAAGCTCAATATAAAATATCGGATTACCTTGAGGACAAAACTGCTTGGGACGGAATCTGCTCCAACACAAAATCAAAAAACAAACTAACAAATAATGATTGTAAAGTTTCAATACAAAAATGAGCTAGAGTTTCTAATCGCTTCTTTGCTCTAGCGTAAAAAAAGCGAAGCGACCAGATACCAAAAATTATTTCCTATTTATCTTTAAGCACCTATGATTATTTTTTTTTGTTTTTTTTTTTTTGTATTTTATTTTGACGTGTCTAAGTTTTGTAAAACCAAACAATGGAAATAAATGATTTTCTATCTTGTAATAGGGTGATGACGATAGTCTAATAACCCGTACCAAATTTCAGGCAATCTGTTCTGCCGTTTGTGCGTGAAAAACGGAAAATCAAAACATACACACATGCACTTTCGAATATATAATATGGATTGAGTATAACTCGGGCCGCGGGCACCGGCATAAGAACTTTGCCCTATCTCCTGGGTGCTACCATTGTCAATCAATTTCGATACATATCAAAATCTCAAGCACTTAAAATACACGACAAATTCCAAATTCCTTTTTTCGTGGTCGTTCTTTACCGATTGGTAGAATTTATATGGGACCAATTTGCAAGCAACCCCTTTCGAATCAAACCGAAAAAAATTGAATCATCAAAATCGGTCCGCAATGCACGCACCCTGCGAAAATATTTAATATTCTACAACATTTCGATTTGGAGAAACGGCCTTTTATTTTTTTTATAAATTCGTCGAAAACGTGGAAATAGTCAGGACCATTAAAAGTATATACAGGGGGTCGAAAATGGCTTGAATTGCTTCGAGAAAAGGATGGTACGGCCGTGACGCTTTTTTGCTCGACTTGGAGGGGGCACTGCCGTGCCTCCAGATGTATCCAAGTTTTTGATGCAAGGAATACTTACTTCTGCTCGCCAGGAACATCTCGATGGCGACATTCTGCAGCAGGTAGCGTCTGGAGAAGATGGCTCGGATCTCGCTGAAGTACCATTTGCCGTGGAGGTGCTCGCAGTACTTGAGGACCTGGAAAGAGAACGCTGGTTAGGACCTGGTACCTGGTAGGACAACTTGGTGTTTAGGATAGATCTTTGTTTGTCCACAATCTCACCTGATGGTAACTGTGGACTAGGATGGATCACTATAATTTCCCAAAAAATATAAAATACGCGAAGATCAGCTGACATTTTGAAATCCAGAATATATGTTAATGCTTAGACAGATACATTTCTTCTAGCAGATAATTTTGTATATCTTAAGTACGTGTAGGTTTGTATTTTTTATAATAAACAATTTTGAAATATATATAAATTTTTTAGTTAGGTTATTAACTAAATGTCTGTTTTACCCCCTTAGGTTTAAGATAAGATTTTCTACTTGTACTATGTGTCTGACGTTACCAAGTGTACCAATGTGTTCCTACGGTAAATTAATACAACTAATTAACAAATCAAATAATTGACGTGTTAATGGTCTGTATAGTGGGACAGACGAACATACATACATACATAGACTGTCAAACACTTTACCACTCCTTTGCGTTCCGCAGTCGGGTATAAAATGGTGTACCAAATCAATATACTTAATTTTTGTCTATAGAAAGTTCTATAGTACTAATATCATACCACTTATGATTAACCCGGCACTAACCAAACCGAGGCTTACTAGTCACAAATTAAATAAACAAAGGCACAATAAAACAGCGTTAAAACAGGAATAAAAGTGTTACTGTCTCGTAAACCAGCGGTGATCGTAAACCGTTCGTTAGCCGTTATTTACACGTACTATAATTGTGTAAATCAGCCGGCGCCATCTTGCTTTAGTAGTCTGTGGTAAACCTAAAACTGAGTGCGGTGACGAATGGATGAAATAAGAAAACAATTAAAATATGGAGTCTCAGCGAAAGACACTAAAAGGCTATAAATGTGGCGGATTTATTTTTCAACTTATTTATAAATATACTAGCTAACTAGCTTTCTGCCGCGGCTTTGCCCGGGCAAAGTAATAGTAATACAATCCCGTGGTAGAAAGTTGCTTTTGTAATTTACTGGGAAAATAGCTATGTTGGAGGCAAAATTTGATCCAGATCGGACGTTACTCGCAATCATTGATTTTCCCGCATAAACTATTATTTTACCATATTATTGTGAAGTTTCATCAAAATCCCTTCAGTAATTTTTGCATTAAACACCAATAAACACACTTCCTTCTCACGTACTTTCGCGTTTATAATATAAGTAGTATATTCATGTGGTACAATCAAAGTAAGCGAATTTTATCTAAATTTCTCTGCATAATGCAATAAGCTGTAGTCAAATATTTGAATGTCATAATCTCCATAATTCTTAAAATTAAATAAATATCCCACAATGAAATTCTTTTTCAATTCTACTTC
The DNA here is from genome assembly GCA_929108375.1 of Gymnoscelis rufifasciata. NCBI lineage: Eukaryota > Metazoa > Arthropoda > Insecta > Lepidoptera > Geometridae > Gymnoscelis > Gymnoscelis rufifasciata. Next base: position 12,404,490 of record OV815322.1, read on the forward strand.
TACCACGGAAGAATAAGTTTTGAACTACATGTATTTCAGTAAATAAAAAATAAAGAACATTTGGCAGAAGGGGACCAAATGGCTAAAATCACCCCATCCCCGAATCACAGTGTAATCACTCACAGAGCTCCAATTACGTGCCCTCGGGGCCCGGGAGTCTGATGAAGTACCAAACAATAAACAGTATTTACAATACAGCAAATACAAATGTTTTGATCTACAAACTGTTAAGTACTGTACAAGATATAGCGATATTCCGAGTTAGATTTTTATTTATTTATTTCAAAATTACAAATAATAGGGCTTTGAGCCGTTTGCCGGCAATGACAGCCCTGTTACAACCATTCAATTAAAGTAATTTTTATACTTATATAAAATGGTCAAATTGCAGAATTGATTTCTTAGCCAAATTTATTAAAATTTTGCCAATTAGCAATCACATCAAACAAAATGACAGCCGGCAGAGATTCAGTAAAAAGCATCACAAAGGTTCATATTTCCTTTCATATATTTATTATTACTAAAAAAATGTGTGTTCTATGTTTATTTTAATTAGTATTAAGTAGTTATTTATTTATTAAAATTATTAAGGTATAAAAGATATAACACGCACGCTAACAATGTTGCCATTGCAGGTTGGCAGGAAGAAAATGCCCTGGCAGTAAGCAAATCTTTTTGTAGACAATTTTATTTTGTACTAATAAATTGCTTTAATTAAATAAATAAAAATAAACTTATTTCAAAAATTTATAGTTTTGACTCGCTTACCAACTTCGTCGAATCAAAGTCGAGACATGTGAATAATTGTCAGAAATAAAATACTGGATAAAAGTTCTAGACGAATTGCAAATATCTATAAAAAAAATCTATTTCGGACTATTTTGTAAGCATCACTTTTAGCATCATCAGTTGAAAACCATCAAAATCTGTTCACATACTAAGTATGCATGTAAGTAGCTACAGTTATTAATAACTTTGAATTTGTAATTCAACAAAACAACAATGTATCAACCTATGTCCAATTAGTAGTAATAATGTAGCCCCCAACACACGTAAACTCATTACATCGGCATCAACAGCCCGCCCTCGACATTCTCGACAATGGATCTGTAATATTACACCGCGGGGGCAGTATCTGCACTCTATTGTAGTAAACAAAGCACATCACTATATTCATTAGCTTAGTCGATTTAGAAGCAAAAATAAAACAAGTTATTTCGTTCACAAAGTTCTACAAATTTCAATGTAGGAAACCCCCTTATAAAGCAAACTTACATTATAGTTAAAATTTTACAAACACAACTTAAATGGTCGATTTTTTAACTGACAGATAGCGCTTCTATTTGAAGTTATGTTTATTTATTTGACAGCCAAACAATAATGGCCTTAAGTCTGCAACATTTGGAAAATTGGTGAACTACTGGACTGATAATGATTTGAAAATTTTCAAATAATTATTTGAAATATGATTTTTGAATATGTTCACGCAGAACAAAAAAAACAAACGGGGTGAGTAAATATGTATTCAAAATGAATATTGGCTCGCGATAGTTTTGAGAGTGAAACACAAATGACAAATTATTAGTTTCATTTAATTTAGTTTCATTTTATTTAAAACTAGCGGCCCGCCCCGGCGTCGCTCGGGTAAAAAAAGTTCCCGGCAATTTTTCCTTATTTGCTCACCGTTTAGACCTACCCTGGACTACGAAAAACATTTTAAAACCGAAATCAGCTCAATCGGCCCATCCGGTCTCGAGTTTTAATCAGACTAACGAACAACAATTCATTTTTATTTATTAGGTCCTTACATATGAAATTGGCGTTTTGTATGGGAGGAACAAAAAGTCGAATATTTTTTAATATAATATATTTAATTAATCAAAGTATGAACCATTATTTTCTATGCACTTTTGCCATCTTATAGGTAGTTCATTGATCCCTTTACTAAAAAAACCAGTCGGACGGGAATCAATAAAATCTTTGAAGGCGATTTGGACTGCCCCATCGGAGTTGAATTTTTTCCCTTGCAAGAAGTTATCCAAATTTCGAAAAAAATGGTAATCTGTTGGAGCAAGGTCCGGGGAGTACGGAGGATGTCTTAGACTTTCCAATTGAAGCTCTTCTAATTTAGTAGCCGTCTGTTGCGCAGTGTGTGGTCTAGCGTTGTCGTGAAGCAGCAGTGGCGTGGAGCGATTGACCAGCCTAGGTTGTTTAGCCGCTAGCTTTTCCATCATGGTTTGCAATTGCTGACAATAGACATCAGCCGTAATAGTCTGGCCAGATTTGAGAAAACTGTAATGAACAATACCGGCACTAGTCCACCAAACGCTTACAAGTAACTTTTTTGGGGTTAATTTTCGCTTGGGGCAGGATTTGGCTGGCTGGCCAGGATCCAACCATTGCGCTGAGCGCTTCCGATTATCGTAAAGAACCCATTTTTCATCACAGGTAATGATTCGGTTTAAAATACCTTCATTATTGTGCCGGTTTAGTAATGTAACGCAGCAGTCGACGCGCGTTTGCCGGTTTGCTTCAGTCAATTCGTGAGGTACCCACCTTTCAAGCTTTTTAATCTTCCCAATTTGCTTCAAGTGAATTAAAACAGTTTTATCACTAACACCGCAGCCTGCAGCTAACTCGGACGTGGTTTGCGATGGATCCGCTTCCACAATAGCCTTCAACTCTTCATTATCAACTTGAGTCTCAGGCCGTCCACGGGGCTTGTTCTGCAAGTCGAAATTTCCAGAACGAAAACGTTGGAACCAAAAACGAACTGTGTTTTCTTTTGCAACACGACCGCCATACACATCATTCACCCTTCGAGTTGTTTCCGCAGCACTAGTGCCACGGCGGAACTCGTACTCGTAAATAATGCGATATTTTAAGTTTTCCATTTTGTAAAATGAGTGACGCAAACAGAAAAAAACAGAAGAAAAAAAACAAATGAATGACGATCATCGAAGCACAAATACATGAGTCTATAGCTGTACAAATTTGAATTTGGAATTCCTTACCAAAGAGGAGAAATTTGTGATTAAAGTGGCCAGTACGAAAAACGCCAATTTCATATGTAAGGACCTAATATATAGATATGATGTAGGTGTCGAATGGGTTCCACTAAGAAATGTCAATTAATTGTGTTAAAAACTCTCAGTTAAATAGAACTATAATTAGCAATCGCGTATATTTCCGAAAAAAAGGTTAGACACTTAATTCAACCTCATCTAATCATTTCATGTTGGCCATATCACCCGAATTCAATTATAATCTCCTTACCAACAGACGGATAAAACAAAAAAAAACTAGCAAAACAATCACAAAAGTACCAGGCGCATATGGGTGGGAAGGAGGTGTCTGGTCCAATTGCACAGCTATTTGTCAAACGCCACCCTCCATTCGCGTGCGCTTTCATCTCAGCGTAGCCCGATTTGGAAAGCTATTTCTACTATTTGTGTTCGTATCATAACAGAATGGGCCTTTGATCAAATATATGTGCCTAAATTAAAGTGTAGTCGTTATAAATCTAAATTTTAAATTTAAGAAAAACCCTAAAGTGCTTTAATTTTCTTTAAAGTTAAACACCATACAATTTTGTAATGTGCACGCGATGCGCTTTCCTTTGATACCCCACTCGAGTATATTTGCAGATTTTCGGTTTTCCTACGGCACAGCCGATTTTCATGAAACATATTTAAGAACACTCACGCCAAACTCACCTGTCATACAAAAAAAAAACTAATTTGAAATCGCTCCATCCGTTCGGGAGCTATGATGTCCCAGACAAATTTATAACACCCCTCTGTTTTGGTCGGGGGTTAAAAATAGGTGACATAATAGTCTGGAATAATAGTTAATTAGGGGTATTATAGTTATGATGCGTTGTAGGTGTGTGTGACATGACATTCATACTGAAAAACAATGCATGCTAGAACCATACATTATGATGCAGCTAGATAAGTACTATATTCTTTTATACTTATAATAATGTAAAGTCTTCGGACGCTCTGTCTTTATGTTCAGGATAAACTCAAAACTAACTGAACGGATATATTATTGATATACATATAATTATGTATCATACCATAATTGTTATAAATTTTCATCAGAAAAATTAGTTTTTGCCCATAGAAAAAAAAAATCATTTTTTGTTTTGTCCATGGGCCAAACCTACGCGTCAGCAAAGCGGGATTTTTTTGCCTGGAAACGTCCTTCTTTGTATGCAAACGCTACGGTAGCGTCCGCCGCGCGGCACACGCCCGCTTCATAGTCGCTTTGGTCGCGTAGTTTTGGACGAAGCTTCAACATTTTTTTAAAAGAAAATATTTTGGTAACGATATAACTTTACACTATTAAGATAAGTATCCAAACTTAATCCACAATAGATATCCCACGCCCCAACAGTTTGAAGTAACATTACTCAGTGAATTATGCACAGTCAGACATTCGACATACACTTTTGTTTGTTTTAAGTATAAAACCTATAAGGGCATTTTGTTTGGCTACTTATCAGGGCGTCAGGCTATAAGGCTAGGAGGGTAGATAGGGCACGGTGGGTGTGAACTTGATGGAGGACTCGTGTGGTTTGATAAGGGACATTTTTAGGATGGGCATAGATTGTAGGACACTATATAAGTGGTATTGTGGTTTATGAACTGGTATCACTAATGTTCATAAAAATTATGTTATCATTTTAACCGAATTTTAACAAAAACTCGAGGTCATCAATTTGACACGTACATATTTTATAGATTTTTTAATGTTTCTTACCTCAGATCATTGATGGATCGCAAGCAATTTGCAAGTTGGTCTCATTAAAATTTTATAACAATAGGTAAAGTAATTCTCGAGTTATATTGGAAAATGACCTGTTGAAATGATGAAAAACCGAATAAGGTTCGAATCTCAGTTTTTGTGATTTGTTTTTCTTTGTTATGTGTTATTGAGCATTATGTAGTTTTAACCGACCGGAGGAAGGAGAAGGTTGAATTTTGATTTTTCGAGTTTATGTGATTTGTTTTTTTTTTGTTAAGTGTTTATGCATCTATTTGGAAGTTTTTATTTTAACCAACTTTAAAAAAGAAGGTTTCTGAAAGAAGGTACTAAATTTGGCGTTATTTTCAAATAATTTTAATAGAAAATGTTGCAAATGTTTGCGCCCACGGGAGGAGATTGGGGCAACATGATGCCCGCGGCCCGAGTATAATCAATAATTAATTCATATTTTCTAGACAAAAAGTCTCTTGCTTTTCGATTAAAATCTACTTGTTATAAGTAACAATATGCATGTTTGGCTTTTTATTATACAGCTTACATTATTTAATTACTTCTGTACAGATTTTTTTATATTCATAGATAAAAAAATTATAGACATTATATAGACTTTTAAAGGACCTTAAGGACATATTGCTTGTGACCTTTTATCAGGGTGCCAGCGCCAAGTCATAATGGAAGGAGGGGAGATAGGGCACGGTGAGTGTGAACATGATTTAGGGCTCGTGTGCGTTATTCTGA